>OX382337.1:10440536-11151786 GCA_947507615.1 Hemithea aestivaria | reverse complement strand
AACATTACCGGGCTGCATGTGGTGGTGCGGCACGGGAGCTATCTCGACGCCGGGCGGCTCCAGCTGCGTGTGTGTGTGCGTGTAGTGTAACATTACCGGGCTGCATGTGGTGGTGCGGCACGGGAGCTATCTCGACGCCGGGCGGCTCCAGCTGCGTGTGTGTGTGCGTGTAGTGTAACATTACCGGGCTGCATGTGGTGGTGCGGCACGGGAACTATCTCGACGCCGGGCGGCTCCAGCTGCGTGTGTGTGTGCGTGTAGTGTAACATTACCGGGCTGCATGTGGTGGTGCGGCACGGGAGCTATCTCGACGCCGGGCGGCTCCAGCTGCGTGTCGTGAGCGCCGTGTGCGTGATGCGCGTGCGCATCAGTGTCGCTGTCCGAGTCGCTGCCGGCGCCTGTTGGTTCTGTCAGGCCGGGACGTTTCAGGGCGCTTAGTCTGAAAAAAGGGACATTAATGGACTGTAGTACCGTTAAGTTTCGTAAAATCAAAATAATGGGTAAACATGACCACGGTTCCATTTATCGGAACCCGGGTTCCGAAAAGTTGAAAACCGATACCTTTGCAATGAGAAAGCTCTAAATCCTATTTCAAATTTGAAAAAAAAATGAACTCGTTACCTAGCAGTCAAATCAGCAGCTCTATCCCTCTCCCTCTTCTTATGAACCTCTTCCATTTCCTTCATAAAGTCGTCTATATTCTGTCCAGAGAGGGCCAACATTCTCTGCTGAAGTGACGTTGGCTTGGGAGCAGCGGCCGCCGTAGTTTCCTCGTCAATAGCTTCACCATCCATATCCTCATGATGATCTGGGTCCGATGTAGCTGTGTTTGGTGCCTGGAAGATGAGTTGAGCTTACCATAAGACTGTCGGATCGGAGTGGAAGCACGTTGGACAAAGAAGCTGTGAGCTACGATTTTTTTTCGTTTTTTAATTTACCCATTTTAGTAACACGTGATCGCCGGTCTATGGATGTTATTTTTTAGATATTCTTGAAAAGACGTATTATTATAGAGAAAAAAACGTATTATTAGAGAGAAGCCCATACAAAAGATACGATAATAATATTATGTCGTGACATTGCGTGTTTGTACTTAGATCAATTATTATCAAACTTTTCTAATGGAATTCCTTGATTTTTCTTTAGAACTTTAGACTGTGACTTTAAATCGGTCGATTTTTGGACGGTTTCTTCGTTAGACTGGAAATTGGCCAAAGTATCTACTATCTACCGATATAATGTAGAATATAAATGTAGAATGTAGGTCTACAAATCTTCATACTAATAAAAAAAAGATTTTAAATTTAGAAAGTCTCTAGATATCAATTTGGGTTTCAGACCCGCAACTTTTTCCAGAGGTCTGGTGATTTGCTCATACAGTCTCTCAAGTTGATACAAAAAAGTTAAGAACATTTTATAGGTCAAAACATCTTCATAAAATATACAAAAAGTCTGTAGATTGCAAAGTTATTTGACAAAATTGCAACTTTTTCAAGATCTGGTGTTTGGAGATTTACTAATACAATCCTTCAAATTGATACAAAAAGTTGAAGTTTTCAAAAACATTAAAGACGTGTAAAGCTGAAGCGAATGAGACACAGAACACAAAACATGTATAAACGTGAATATGAACGCTGAACGAACCCCACACAGGATAAAATATAGGCTATCGTTCAGGTCGGCTCCTTTCTTTATCATTTCGGCGCACTTCCTAGGATCGCACTCCTTGAAGAAACATTTTACATCACTGTATGGTTAATATAACATGCACAGGATAAGAAATTATGAAGAGCGCTTATGAACTACATCCGATTTATGACCCGATTCGAATTCGTGAAATGACCGTCAATGATCCGTCAAGGTGCACTTAACAAACCGATTTCTGTCCGTCGATGACCGGTCTTCTCCGGAGATACCTACTGCTTAAGCAATAGGTAAATAGGTACCTTTCTAAATTTGGTCAATCATGCCAAGGGCGGATCCAGAATTTTTTGGGGGCCCAAACTAGAAATGGGTAACAAAGTACATTGAATTTTGTAAAAGTCTGGTTCTCGCGTCGTGTAAGTTTGTAAAGTATTCCGCCCACCTCAATCCACCTATATATTGTAGCATATTGGTAATGCGTAATGACGGATTCTGATTGAATTTGGATCGGATGTAGTGCAGAAGCACTAAAAGGCTGAAACCACAATGGACGATTGGCGAGAATAACGCGCACGCACATGTGTGGTCAGCCTAAATGTGGACGAATGATATGATGGTTAGAGATTTAAAATAAACTTAATTTTATTAATTGTGATATTATAATAATATCTTTACCATTCTTAGTGTGAGGGATGAGCAACGATATTAGGAGTTTAGTTTGAATACAAGTAGAGAGGAATTTAAGCTGGCTACTTTACCGACAATAAATCAGCAATGATCAACATCGCGTCGGCTACACCATAGTAAAGAGATATAGGTACATACCTATACAGTATTTTGACTTCATAGAATTGGTCGGAACACAAGGAAAAGCGAGGTCGCGTTGCTGTTTCGATTATTGTGAACTACTCAAAATATCAAGAAGAATTAAATTCTTTATGATATTTTGGATTATTCACAATCATTACTCGGAAGCTTGCTCATTTCATTTTTTAATAAAAAAACCATTACAACTTCTATTCGGTACCTCGCTGCTTGCTAATCCCTGTCGACCGCAGACCGCGATTCGTCCTCGCGCGGCCTGTGTTCAACTGCTTCTATGGATTCAAATGACTGTATATCTCTTTACCGGTTTAAATAGTGTTTTAGATTCTTTCGGCGACGGTAACCGCTCACCATCGGCTGTCAAATGTATATCAGTATCTAATTTTAAAAAATACTTACCGTAATAATATTGGTCTCTCCAGGGGGTCCTTCGTCGTTCATGTCGGCGAAGCGCAAGCTCTTTTTCTCTTTGTTTTTAGCTTCAGCTTTATTTACTTCTAATAGTAGGAGTACATAATCGCAGGGAGGCCCGGGAGGTACCCCTGGTGGTTCCACTCCGGATGGACGTTCCTAAAATTAAACATTGATTTAACTACGATGTTCAATGAATGATAACTCTTCATTGTATACCCCAAAATAAAGCTTAAAACTACGACAAAGTTAATAAATTATAATCTTACTAGCTTATACTCGCGGCTTTGCCTGCGTGGCAAAATCCTTTCTTAGCTTAGGTCTACGTCATAAAACCTGTGTTCCAAATTTTAACCCGATCCGTTCAGCTGTTTGGGCTGTACGTTGTTAGATGAGTCAATCAGTCACGCTTTCCTTTTATATATTTAGAAGTGAAACAATAATTGGCGGTCTTTGGCGGTTGGCGGATGGTGCATCGACCTAAACAGAGTTTTGGCTTCCAACACAAGAAGCCACTACACTACCCCTTTTTGGTTTCTCCAAGGAATAATGCTGTTACGCATCGTTACCCTGCGCCTGGGAGCTCAGGAAGGTAGAATATAATAGAAAATTCTTTATTGAAATACTACAAATATACAGAAACTTAAGCGTGGGACGTGGGCGTGTGGGACTATAACTATGACTGACCGAAGATGGGCGAAGGGACATCCACTATAAAACTAGAGTTTCTGTGGAACGCCAAACTGCGCGTACGCCGAAGCACCCATCGTCATAGGCCGAAAGACTCAAAGCGTTGGCGCAGTGTACCCAGAATTTTACCATTGTAAAATACTGGGTAGCACTGTACTAATTATAATGGGCAGCGTTATCTCTTACCATCAGGAGAGCGTCTTAATCGTCTTCTTACTTCGTTGTATAAAAAAAGTACTATGCTGTCACTTCTTTTTAATATTATGTGTAACTAAATACGAAAGTAGAAATGTGAATGAATGTATGTTTGTTACCTCTCATTTTAGGCTCTAGACCCTAGAAGAGATCCTAGAACACATAAGCTACATTTAGCGAGTAAAACCTAGCTCTAGCTAGTATAAAATAAATAAAACAAAGAAAAATTCTTTCCAGTTATGTAGATTAAAATTACATCAGAAATAATCAAATAACTTATTTAGAAGATCTTAATAATCTTGATTTTTTTAAATAGATAACTGCGTAGATAGTAATAACGTTAATACAAATTAAAATAACAATGCAATTAAAAAGATTCATGTTATGATTTTCCATCTAATTATGCAGAATTAATATTTCATTAAGTAGTATTAATGTGTTTGTATAACACTTAAAATGTCACTACACAATAATATATCACAATAACGGGCAAATTAAATTGTTTTTGGATGCTAAATTAATAAATGTTGTCATAATAAACATTTAAGGAATTTTTACAAATTAAATATTATAATAGTGTTTGTTTTGTAAATAAACTAGAGGACCCTACACGCACTTCGTCGCGCTTAATAGAAAATCTATATTATATATGCATAATGCTTGTATTATACATATAAACCTTTCTCTTGAATCACTCTATCTATTAATGAAAAGTGCATCAAAATCCGTTGCGTAGTTTATAGATATAAGCATACATAGGGGAGAATTATTCGACCTAATCCCGGCGTCGCGTTTTTATCACCGCATGAGCCGACACCGCTCTAAAGCCCATCCACACATTATAATAATTAACATTCTGGCATTGTGCGATTCATTCGCTCCTTCTTGCCGTACACCTGCAAAATGTGGAATGAGCTTCCGCCTGCGGTATTTCCGGTGAGCTTCAACATGGGACTTCAAAAGGCAAATGAACAGAGTCTTGAAAGGTAGGCAAAGTACCAGCGGTACCCCCGGTATTGCAGGTATCCATAGGTGGCGGTAGCCACTTACCATCAGGTGGGCCGTCTGCTTGTTTGTCACCTATTGTTATAATGTCGCTCTTAAACACGGGCTAAGCCCCGGCCTTTTTATAGGCGTGCACGGAGACAAAAAGTCCAACGCGCAGAGGTCCTTTTGAGCTTTTAATATAAATGTAATGGGTGACACTAATTGGAGTCTGTCTGTGAGTCCATCCATAGAAAATGGGCTCAAAGACAGTCTCCGCCAAGTGACGGGACTATTGCTAATTAATGGAAACTACTTGAACTAGGCTATGAATGTGCATTCTAAATGGATGGTTAATGAGACTATTGCTAAGACTACGGCACCTGCCACTTCCGTCCCATTAGGAAATATATAGGCAGGTGATGACTCGCCACTCACTAAACGGGCCCCCATAAAGGCCGGCATTTATAATAATTATTATTATAAGACTGTTGGATCCCACTGCAGGGCAAAGGCCTCCCTACTATGGATTTCCATCCTCCCGCTATGGACCACCCTTCCGCAACATAAAAAAAATAAAAAGACAGACATGGGATGCAACTTTAGTGAAGAGAAACGATTACCCTACTTACACTGGCAGAGTCAAATCGCATCAGTTTGTGTGGCTAATGTTGTAGCAAGAAACTCACGGCAAACGTAGTGTAGGGCGTCCTTGGGTGAGATGGGGCGATGATATCCGGAGGGTCGCTTGGAGGAGAAAGACGGAGGACCGAGTTGAGTGGCGTGCCATGAGGGAGGCCTATATCCAGCAGTGGATAAACATAGGCTGATGATGATGATGATGAAAAAAACTCACAGACATATTTATTGTCTATAAGGCTGCTATACTAATCATTAGGACTTTCATTGTTCTAAAAAAGTTTACCTTATAAGCAGAATCCTTCTTCAGAATAGGTTTGGGAGCATTTCCATGGGCGGCGTCTACTGGCAGAGGTATTTGTGAATGCATGTTGCCAAATATAAGGGTTTCTGGTATCTGCAATATTAAAACAAATGATATAGTAACACCATTTTATGAAGCGCGTTATTGCACTATTCTCTAAGATATTAAGACTAAACCTAGAAGGCGGGATAAATTTACCGGGCTTCCTTTGCAGGAGGTCGACTAGGTGGGTACCCCAACAGTGCCAGTTATTCTACCGCCTGAGCAGTGATGTGCAAACATTACTGTGCTTCGGTAAAAGGGCACTGTAGCTAGTAAATAGTGAAATTATTGGGCTGAAGAGTCTTTACATCTTATGACTCTCAAGTAAAAAGCATTAGCTCAGTGCACCCAGAATTTTAGCTATGTAAAATCTTGGGTAGCGCTGTACTAATTATGGGCAGCTTTATCTCTTACCATCAGGAGAGCCTCTTGCTCGTCTTCTTACTTCGTTGTATAAAAAAAAGCCTTCCCTGGCTTCACTATACATTATACATCGTGTCTAAGACGATTTAATACGCGTAAACTATACTACTTTGTAACAATGTATAATTATACTTTGCGCATGAAACATAGCCATTTGCTATTACCTCTATATTATACTAGCATAATAATACTAGCTGCGCCCAGCGGTTTTACCCGCTGTACTGTAGCCTATATGTTATTCCAAGGTCTAAGCTATCTCTATTCCAAATTTCAGCTCAATCGGTCCACCGGTTTAGGCGTGAAAGAGAAACAAACATACATCCAGACATCCATTCTTACAAACTTTCACGTTAATAATATTACTAGCTTATGCGCGCGGCTTTGCCTGCATGTCAAAATCTTTTATTAGCGGAGGTCTACGTCATACACCCTATCAATGTTCCAAATTTCAACCCAATCCGTCCAGCGGTTTAGGCTGTGCATAGATAGATGACGGACTAGCAAACGAAGCGTAGGACGTCCACCCACAAGGTGGATAGACGACCTTATAAAGGTCGCCGGATGACGCTGGATGCAGGTCGCTTCCAACCGGTACATATGGAAGTCCAAAGGGGAGGCCTATGTTCAGCAGTGGACGTCCAATGGCTGAGATGATGATGATGATGATAGATAGATCAGTCAATCAGCCGCTCTTTACTTTTATATATTTAGAGTAAGATTATACTATTATTAAAAAAATCTTAGTAATTAATAAAAATTCTCATAATAAAATCATAGCATATTTCAAGTTCATCATAATAAAAGTGCTCCGTTATACCAATTAGTAGTAGGAAATGTCAAGTCATGATTCATGAGTTTTTCATAGAGGTATTTATTTTTACATACTCGCTTGTTTGGTTATGATATAACATGGTACAATAATTATATTATGAACTATTTTATTAAAACTGTTTTTTACTAATATTATGTGATAGAATGTGCGTGTTTTGTTTGTTAACTCTTTAAGCCTAATCGGCTGAACCGATTGAGATAACATTTGTGAAAGTATAGGTGTGTGGAGGGTGAAGGAAATTTTCAGTGTTTATAGCTTCCTTGGTCACTTGACACTTGTGACCTCGAGATTTCTGTAATCCCTTATCCGATTATAAATTTTAATGTCTGCAGAGAAAACCGCTGAAAAGTAGATGTTTTTCAAAAAACCTGTCTGAAGTGTTATTCTAATATTTTTTAAATAAATTTTGCATTTTATGTTAAGGGATTTATAAAAGTTGCCAAAATTTGCTACTTCTCTTCTAATATTTTTAAATAATCAATTAGATTTAATTTGATTAAGAATTAAAATAATACTCTGATATTTTGCCTAGGTAATGATATAATTAAAAATAAACAATTAAACAGGGTTATAATTATACATTTTTAAAATAATCAACTCGATTTTTCTAAAATAATTAAATAACTCGAAAACAGTAAATTTTCGCGGAACATACATTGCGCTCAAAACATGGCCAATGACCTCCGCAATAAGGTCATATACACCAATCTACTGAATAACCAAAAACCTTGTATATTATTGGTAGTAGGTACTTTATGTAGTTATCATAGTGAGGCTTGATAAAGGATTCCACAGAGATAAGTTATATGAACAAAATAGCAAAGTCACAATCACAAATAACCGAATTAATAACTAAAATAACTTATGCTGAGAACAATAAATAGTGAAAACGATTTGTTTGAATGACCCATTATGTATTATATTATTATTTTTATTATGTAAATCTTTTAGGTTTCCTTTTTTATAGGAAATTGTCACATCACACTACACTGTATTCAGCATTCTTTTTTACTCAGTGAAATGCATTACACATAGTTGCGCAATCGCTAGTCACAAGGTCTTTATGTGGGACTCTGTAGTCTGTAGGGTTATGTATTTTGTTTTCCCTATTTAGGGTTCCTTTTGTTCAATATAGTATTGAAATGTATTTGTCCAATAAAAAAGTAATATAGAATAGAATAGATGTTTAGTTTTTACTTAATTTTTACGTAGCAACTACCCTCATAAAAAAATGTTGTACCATTTTTGTCACCAAAAGTTACTTGTGTTTATAATGTTGTATTTTAAATGAGTTTGCTCAGTAAGGTTTGTTAGTAAATAAGATAGAACTAAAATAATACATAGCATAAGCCCAACTAACTAACCAACCAACTAACTGTATCTTAAATAACTTTAATGTTTTCTCATATAAGTGAATGTAATTCTTTTTGAGAAAATAAACATTTCTTTAACCCGAATAGAAAACCCTTTAAAAAAACACTCACACACACACTCACACTCTTTAAAATTAACATTTTCTTTTCCATTCCCTATAGGTACTGGTGGCTTGTTACCACCCACTGGACAAAAGTGTCGCCAAGCGGACATTTTAACCGTGTTCCAGCATGATGTTCAGTGAAGCCAGGGAATTAATCCCGCTAACTAGGTTATGTCTGCTACTATCTACGGCCGCATCGTCGTTTAACAATCCATCCACAAAAAGATCGTACCGCGCGAGGGTGTACCTAGTACCTATCACAATAATATTTTATATCTTAAAGAACACATTGAAGTAGTCCCTATGGAGGGGCACTTAAAAAGCCATAATTGACTGCAACACATCCGCTTATAGTCGCAAGACTGATCGCAGATAACCACAAAGAAAAAAAAAAAGAACACATGAACAAAGTGTCTTCCCCTTATAGACAATAAGAAACGTGTTATTGGACACATTCTTAGTTTAAATAAATAAATAAATAAATATTTCAGGACAACTCACACAGCGCCACCTAATCCCATACTAAGCAACTTAATGCTTGTATTATGGTGATTAGGATAACGGATATAATACTTATATACTTTTCTTTTGTAAATACATACTTATAATAGATATTGAAAACCACCCAGACCAGAAACAAATACCTGTGGTTCACACAAATATTTGCCTCATGCGGGAATCGAACCCGCAACCTTCTGCGTTGCAAGCGGGTATTATCCCACCGCGCCACAGAGGTCGCCGAGAGTTTAAATCTATCTAGCAGATTAAGTTAAATGTAAAATACTTATTAGCCTAAGTAAAGGCTAGATTGTATTTTTATATGGAGTGCATCTAGATTGATGTATTCTATATTAATAAAAAAAAACTAATATTATATATGCGAAAGTTGAGTGTGTGAGTGTTTGTTACTTCTTCACGCAAACGGGAGGACCGATTGAGCTGAAATTTGGTATAGAGCTAGCTAGACCTAGGAATAACACATAGGCCACAGTACAGCTGGTAACACCGCTGGGCGCAGGTAGTAAAGCATATAAAAAGAAACATTAAATAACTTTTGAGCCCTTTTAGGAGGATGATCTCGACTTAAATCTTACTAATATTATAAACGTGAAAGTCTGTAAGAATGGATGTCTGGATGGATGTTTGTTACTCTTTCAGCCTAAACGGGTGGACCGATTGAGCTGAAATTTGATATAGAGCTAGCTTAGAGCCTGGAATAACACATAGGCTACAGTACAGCGGGTAAAACCGCTGGGTGCAGCTAGTAAACATTAGAATAGAATACAATAATACTTTATTGCGTACCAAATAATTACAAATAAACTTACTGAGCTAAATATCTAAATGCTAGGTAAACAATCGGCGGTCTTATCGCACTAGGCAATTTCTTACAGACAACCTAGGAATGGAACAGGACTGATATTACAATACTAAACGGTGGTGCGCAGTATCTGTATACATAGACTAGTTACAAAAAAAAATAGTTTTGAGGCCTTTTAGGAGTATGATCTGGAATAAAATTTATTATAATAATTAAAATTCCAATCTTACTTGTATAGTAGGTAACGGAATGTCATCAACTTGCACAGACTGGGCGTGTTTCACCGATTCATAGTATGATATCAGATGGGCCTTCCTTTTCTCATACTCCATCTCTTGGCGTTTTAGGTCTACCCATTTTTCCGGCTCGTCTTTGTCCTGGAAATTCAAGAGATAATCTTAAAGTTAAGAAAGTAAGATGAAATAAGAATATTAGGCCCCCCCCCCCAGAAGCATTGTAGAGTTACGAATTTTGTACATATTTCATGGTCAAATTATATATTTTATTCTCGGCGCTCGCAGCGAGCTGCTCGCGCATTTATTATTCAGGATATCTGAACTTTCTAACTGTTCAGAGCGAGCTAAACACACACTTTTCGTAGCAAAAATTATAATATTTTTACCAGTCTTAGTAGTTTTAGAATGAAGTATTTGTGAGATACACAAAAATATGTTAATGCTGCCTTTTGTCTGACTTTACTTATCTTTGATGGTTATTATTAGAACTTAGATACTTACATACATCTTGAGTACTCTATCAAATGTTTCCTTTAATTTTTTCCTCTTTTCCTTCAAAACTTTTTCATTCAGAGGTGATGGCTGTAGGACATTAAACTCTGAAAATAATAATACATTACTGTCATGATCATATTTAATATTTATACTTCGTTTCAAAAACAAAGATAATTTTTGCGGGGTTCGAAGGTTATATATCTATGAAAATATCATAGATATATTCACTAAAACTATTACATCCAATATATCTTATGATATATATCAGATATATTATGAAAAATATCCGATATATATCCAATTTATTAAGATATTGATCCTTAGAACCCCGCAAATTACCCAAAAAATTATCTTTGTTTTTGAAACGTAGTATAAATATATAAAAGGAAATAGTGATTGACTGATCGATCTATCAACGCACAGCCCAAACTGCTGAATAGATTGAGTTGAAATTTGGAACACAAATAGGTTTCATGGTGTAGACCTCTGCTAAGAAAGGATTTCTGCACGCAAGCAAAGCTCGTACAAGCTAGTTATGTTTTTTTTTTTATTATTGTATTCTGACCATGGATACAAGTCCTTCAGTCGAAAACTTTATTATAATTTTAGTTCACTGTTTATTGGAGGATATTCCCTCCAAAATTCGATAAAGAGTGGGCGTTTATCGAATCACATCGATTCATTTTGTGACGATTCTTGAAAATAGCAGACTGTTGAACTTTTTTCCATTCTTCGACAGTAAATCACATTTACAAACACTCAACGTTTATTAAACCCACTATTAATACGCGTTTAGCACTTATTGCAAAATTATTATCCAAGAACACAAAAAATTTCATCCGCTTTCCAAAAGCGCGGCAAAATGAATCCAGCTAGTTATGAAATAAGTATAGTTGCCATACCAAGGATGATTGAGACTGCCTCTGAGCGTAGCTCAAGACAAATGTTAACAAGTATTCTAGCCATTACAAATAATAGATAGCTCTATGTGACATAGACCAGTGTTATTGTTGCAGGTATTTGTGTCTGGTCTGGGTGGTTTTTCAATATCTATTATATAAGTATGTATGTATTTACAAAAGAAAAGTATATAAGTATTATATTATCCGTTATCCTGAACACCATATTACAAGCATTAAGTTGCTTAGTTTGGGGTTAGGTGGAGCTGTGTGATTTGTCCTGAAATATTTATTTATTTTTATTTATTTATTTACTGACTGTGGAAAACACAAAACACAAAAGCTGTGTTTTTAAGGTCGGAACATGTCGCCATCCCTGGCCAATAAAGCCCATTACACACGACGCTATACTATACCTTGCTATTTGACTCCTGGTACCATATAGCATCGCATAGCAAGGCCTTGCTATGCCTCGCTATACCTTGCTATATTATTTTTAGTGATGGCCAGGTTACTGATCGGAACTATATTTTTTAATAGTTCATTCTTTGTGATTGAATCTTGAGTCGATCATTGAAATCAAATCAAGTGACTTTATTAACATTACTTTTTCATATTTACAAACGTACTCAAATATTTGGAATAACTTGTCAACAATTTCTTTGAGAGCGTTTAGAATAGGTATATTAATACAAAAATATAAAAAAATTATATTATTTAAAAATAAAAACGGACAAGTGCAATTTGGAGTTGCCATATACTTATGTGGAAAAATGTTATTAACATAATATATTACGAATAAATACGTATTTTAATAGTTTAGGTATCTGTTCTTTTATCCCACACAATAATCTATTGCATCTATGCAGGACTTGTACTGTACATCTTTATATCCGAGAAATTGGACTGTATTGTTTATGCTTGCGCCAGCAAGCAGCATTCGAGAATTCTTAAAAGAAAACGCTTTATATATTTTTTGCTTTATTTCTCTCTTCTCTCTTGATTTTAAGGTGGTTTTGGTCTTCAAAAAGAGTTTTTTTTTATAAACAAGCCAATCAAAACTAACCAACCGTCAGGTTTTGGAGATTTTGTTGCTATACAGAAAATCACGACAACGGGGTCTATTTTATTTCTCCTTCCTATGCACTTTCATATCACTTTCATACACTCGTTAAAGGTACATACCACTTTTCATCATTTAAAAGCTAGTTCCTTGTTAATATTTTTAGGAAGTAGGTACCACGAGTACCAGGAGTAGGAACGGAGATTCAATCACTTTGATTGCATATAGTTCCAATGATTCCCCAACACTAGTTAAACAAATGAATTTGACAATGTATTCTACATAAAGAATGTTTCTTTTTTTCCTAGATTTTGGTTTCCTTCAAATCTGCTCCTGGTAAACTTAAAAAAAATGACGATTCAAAATTCGTCAAAAAATCCAGAAAATTTTATTCTAAATTAACATCGTTTACTAAAAGTATGACTTACGTTAATCAAATAAGATCAATTCATGTTGGATTTGACCGACTTTATCAGAGGATTCTCGACTACATCGGCCAAATAGCATAGGTAGAGAAGCTCATTGTCATCCGGAAAATCAAAGGAAAGCGGACTCAGGTCGTAGTCCGATGCGTTGGTGAGATCAGATCCGCACCACCCTTGAAGTTGCTGTTGTCCTGTTGTCTTTTGGCTCCTGGCTATGAAAATCGCATCCAACCAACCCAGATAGCGATCTATCATCAGATATCAAATCCTCCAAAGGAGGGGCCATGACTCCCAGTAATAGGCAATATGACAAGGACAAGAAGAACTCCAAACGTTCAGTTTCCTAGTAAAAATGTCTAGACAAACGACCTGGTATGTATTTTTTAAAAATTTGAGAAAAAAATCATGAATTTTTTACACACCTGTATAAGACTCAAAATTGACATTGTCAACCGACATGTTGCTGTAAAACCATACAATTTGGCAAATCTCATATGAACTAGATTAAAAAAAAATGCGTAGCCATTTTGTAACATGACTTAGCCGGTTAAGCGAAAGTCTACTGCAAGGTATTCAAAGGTCTAAGTTATTCGGACAAATAATCATTATGCATAAAAAGAGCTCCTATTACAAGTAAATAGGAGGTGAAATTTAAAATACAAATTATATTACTTTGTTTCGTAATGCTAACAAAAAGACCTGCAAACACAAGAAAATATTTAATATAAATAAAAAACATTTTTTTCTAATTTGTTACACAGCGGTTAAACATTTGCTACTATTTAGTTTAATATATCGCGTAGGTAATAGGAGTTTGTTTTTTTTTGTCTCGGTAATACAAATCGGCTTAGTCATTTTATCACCTAGTCAAAATGAAAAATGGCGGATTCTACGCATCAACTGTAAAATATAGCGCGATATAGCGCTATATGTCATTTATAGCTACGTGTGTGACGGATGCCGATTTGTACTGAAGCTATGCCGCGCTATAAGATGCTTTATAGCGCTATATAGCGACGTGTGTAATGGGCTTAAACGGATAATCGCCATTGTCTTGTTTTTGCTTTTATTGCATATTCAAATTCTATAAGTCCAAATACATCTATTCAATTTTTTTTACATTTTTCTTGTAATAAATAAAAAAGTTATGCCTCTTAAAAGTTCTGGTTTCTGGAACAAATGTTCTAACAACAAGTGAATTAAATTAAAAATTTAAAAAACCCCCAACGCAATATGTAATTTGCCATTTTGTGGTGGTGGCCATCTTGGTTTTTAAATTTTATATAGTGGGTTGTATTTTACTAGTTAAGACCTTTCATTTCACTGGGGACGGCGATGTGTGCTCACGCTAACACAATTGTGTTTTGTCTACTGATTTTTCCATACACAATGCCCTATGGATAGTTCAAAAAAATGCCACTGCAGTCAGTGTTAATGAGAAATGTGAAAACTGCTATTATGTATTTGTAACAGATAACAATTATGGTAGTATGATAAATACTATTGTACTGCCCCTGTTATTATAATTACAGTAAGTCGAAAAACTGCGATGGTGGGAAATTAAATTTAGTTATTTCACTGAAGGTCAATTTTTCACCATCACAGTTTTTCGACTTACTGTAATTATAACAACGGGGGCAGTGTAGACTTTGATGCCTAAGGTAATATATATTTACCCATTTCATCAATTTTCTGCAACTCGTCTAATATTTGATTGGGGTCTTTCATCTTGAGCACAGCAGCCCGGACCATCTGTCTCTGTCTTTTGTTCTTTTTTAACTCTTTCTTTCTCGCTTCCTTTCCTGTAATAATACTTAGGTTTTAAGTAGATACTAGATGCGTCTAGCGGTTTTACTGGATGTACTAAGCTATCTCTATACAAAATTTCAGCTCAATCGGTCCACCTGTTTAGGTGTGAAAGAGTACAAACATACATCCAGACATCCATATATCCATACATTCTCACAAACTTTCACGTTTATAATATTGGTAAGATTGCTTGAGATGGATGATAAGTTGTTTTAAAAGTAGAATAGATTTATTGGCAGACAGGTACAATTTGTAAATAGTTGAACCTGATATGTTGTCAAAAACTGGTTACCAAAATATAAACATACATGTTCACTACTGCGTAATTTATAAAAAGTAAGCAATGTTTATCAGTAGATGATCAAACTTGTTTTTTGTATTCACTCACAATGGAATACTCCATGCAAAGAATTTTCCATTATGAATTCTATTCTTATTTTACATTATGAAACCTTAAAGAATTAAAAGATAGCCTCTATTAATAATTATTATTATCATAATAATATAGCTACGATATAACCAAAAAAATACTTACTTGCTTGGTCCGTCGGGTTCATATATTTACCACTTTTAGTGGTATTTATTGACCGCCGCCCCATTCTTGCTGTTTATTTACCTGTCTTTAATGTATTAATTTATTTATTCATCCCAATCCCGAAGCACTGAAAATTAAATTGAAATAATAAAATGCTATTGACCACCAAACCAAATTCCAAATCTGAAGCAAAAATGTTGCCAACAAGATTTTTAAAAAATGCCAGGAAACTTAAATTGTTGATATATTTCTACTACCGATAATAATTATTAATTATTTTGTAATAAATAGTCATAATAAATAAAATATAAATAATACATATTATATAATGCTGTTAGCACTCGTACAATAATATTGTCAATAAGCTTGATTATACCAGGGGGTTGTTCCGGCACCAATATCGCCTCTCATTCTGCTAACGACTACTGCAAATTTTAACAAAACTTTGTAAAAAACTTAAATTTTTTTACGATGCCAGTACAAAATCAAATGCAACATTTATATATAATATATATATTTTAATTTTGCATCTCTCGTTAGTTGCAAAGTGCCGTTTTTTTAAATAATTATGTGTTTTATAGGTTATACGTTTTGCTGCCCCGTTGTCTCTTTTTCGTGCAGAATCAACATGCTGAAAATTATTATCCACAATTCTGCCAGCACACAACAATTTTATTGTCAACGTAGTAATATTGACAACATTAATTATTGAGTGTGCGGCTCAAATGTGTGTTGCGTGTACACAGTCAATATTAATTAATAATTATAAACAAGGATAATTAATAGTTTACCATAGTATGGATATCTTGCAAGTGTTTCGCAAAAAAAAAAATTCAAAATAAATACGCACATTCTTATCAAACAAGAAAAGAGAAATTAACTTAAATAACTCATTACATTTATATCATTATCTATTTTAAAGGTTACAATAGTTATAAACAAATTGAACATGGCTTGGAGTTAATTTGACTGCAAAATATATATCGTGGCAACATTATCACAGACTATAAAATTTTTAGACGGCTGTCAAAAACGTCAATTGTGATTATGCTGTCAATGTCAACATTTTATTTTTATTATTTCATACACTATTTGCACTTATTTGTATTTGCCAATATCTTATCATATTATGATTTTAATAATATTAAAATCTCAAGTTTGTGGGCTTGCATCGAGGACTTGTTATCAAACTTACTCTAAACGGCTTTTAATGAAAATTTTCATGTATTTGGTATGTTCAAGAATAATGAATAAGAAATTATAATTAGGTCGTAACGTATTTTTCAATGTAAGAGCGTCGTGTAAGAGTAGAAAATTTTCGCCAGCAGTTCAAAATTGAATAGGTATGTGAGGTAATAACATCGAGGGTAATAATGAGTATGTGAAGGGAAGCCCGAAAGTTGCACCAGTGACAGAAAAATTAAAGAGTGGAAGATTGTCCTGGTATGGACTATGGACTATGGACATACCTATTATGCGGAGGGATGACAATCATGTTACCAAAAAGTCCATGAATATGGTGATAGGTGGTGGGAATCGGGAAGGGGGCGCCCGAAAAAGGTTTGGATGAACTGTGTGAAAGAGGATATAGGTACGTGCCCTAGCGATCTGCATCCACTCCTAGGGGAGTGGATGCAGATATGACGGATGATAGAGCAGAATGGAGGAGAAAACCGTGTTGTGAGTTGTGCCGACCCTACCTAGTGTGGGATAAGGGCAGGAAGAAGAAGTTCAAAATTGAATACACCAGCAGCCATCAGCAGCAGCTTGTTCCAAGAAAATTTTTTTATAGATTACAGTAACAGTATAATAGAACTGACGCAGAAAATCAACCCCACTTCACATAGATAATATAGGTACCTAGGTAGGTATATTTGTTGATAAATCGATGGTAGAGCAGAGAGCATAAAAAAAACGTAGAGCACTACTATTCTTATAATGTACTTTAGTGTATATGTATCATAGACCCATAGGCGGATTTAGGAGGGGGGCCAGGAGGCCAAGGCCCCCACAGAAGCATCATAGAGTTACGAATTTTGCACATACATATAATATCATGGTCAAGATAATATTTTTTTTCTCGGCGTTCGTAGCATGCTGCTCGCGCACTTAATATTAACGATATTTATTGAACTTTCTAACTGTTCAGCAGCAATTCCCATAGAACTTCAATCATTTTACCAATAAAAATCAAGAAATCTTAGGCAGGTGGCAGGTAGGCTCCTAAACGTATTCAAGTTTACTTGGTTACTTATTATTCGTATTCGTATTGCACATCTGCTAATGATTCCCATTGCTTGTATCATGCATCCTGCATCACACGAGATGTAATCGGCGGCCGTACACAACTGCTTTACTACGCCGCGATGACTATGTAGGTACCTACGCAACGCACACAAAAATATTTTACGAGTATTCACTACCATCCACTATACACTGGTTTTCATTCATGTACCGAAACTAGACCTCTCTTTCTATCTCATTCATGCTTACCTGACGCGAATGTGTGTGAATGCAACGGCATTCCGCTCTACGAAATGGCGTTTGTTGAACTGATTCGCGTCGCGTCGCGTCGGTTGTTTCGTGGCGCGGTGCGGTCGAAGTCTCGCTCCCTCGCGCAGTGTTCGTGAACGCGTTCTGTTGTAGAGTCGGGGCGTTCGACTTTCGAGCGCGGCGTACGCTACCGACTAGCGTGTATGTCTTCATTATTGATGCAAAAGTTCCACGATGGTAGAATTGGTGGATCATCATAACCAGCAATTGCTTCAGGAGTTGCAAAAGAAACCTGGGAATAATGTGTGTGCCGATTGTGGAAGCCCGGGTATGTGTAACCAGTGTTTATTTCGTGTGATAGTGTTTTCCTTGTGCGTGGTATTTTCATGGGGTGGTGAATAGGCGGGGGGCGTAAGTAATGCGTCCATGCTTTGCGAGTTCACTGACCTCGACGTAAAATGCATTGAATGAAAACAAATCATCGAGACATCGAACGAGATGATGGAAACGTCATGCAATGAGATATAGTAAGCAGTAAGACACGACGTTTACTTTCAATGGGCAGCGATGTTTATAGTGAGACCAATCACCTCGACACCTATACCTACCTACCTATTTACTGCGTATCTACGTTTATTATTGAAACTTCGCTGGTTTGGTTTTGATAATGATACATAATAAGTACTTTTTTTGACGAAAGTTAGGTACTAATACATTTTATTTAAACTAATCACTGAAAAAAAGGGATTTTATTGAATGAAATAAAATACGTAAGTACCTACCTACCACTACCAGTTTGGTATAGGTCCTAATTAGGTACCTCTATCATAATTTGTGCTTTCCTAGATAGCAGTGACTCTCCCGCGGCCCGTGACTCATAATGTACTGGGTACCTAACCTACTAAGTAGGTATAATTTTTGGTATCTAGAGGTAGATATACCTACTAGATATCTAGAAAGTATAGGTTACCTAGTACTTATCCATAAAGTTAAAAGTATTGGATTTGTAGGTTTAAAAAGGCTCAGTGTAGGTATTGTCACAGTGGCGGATTCAGGGAGCTAGGGGGCTCAAGCCCCCCACAATTTTTTTCACAAGCCGTAGGCATACCTTTTCTACGTCAATACTTGTTCAAAATTTTCTTAATATAACCAATTAGTCTGGCTTGAACTCTGTCTGAACGAGGTTCAGCCCCCACCTTTCAAAAAAATCTGGAGCCGCTACAGCATTGTCATATCTCTATAGGTACCTACCTAAGTTTTAGGTACATTTTATAGATATAAAGAGGTCTCCGTCTTCCTCACATCCCCAGCGACCATCTAGATATCATCGCCCCAGGGCGCTCTACACCTAGGTACGTACCTATGCCGAGACGTAGTTTCCACTTGAGAACTCATCCAACCCAGCAATATCGGTTCTACGGCAAATATGACCCACCCATTGCCACTTCAGCTTGCTAATGCTTTCGGCTATATCGATAACTCTGGCTCTCTGCTGGATCACCTCACTCCTGAACATCAGAGAGACGCCGAGCATAGCCCGCTCCATAAACTTTGAACTTAAATTCCACCTCTTATTATATCTTCCCAATCATAATATTCATTTCTCGCAGCAAGTCAGCAAGCTGCTCGTAATTCTAAAACCGAGCCTATCATTGAGGTTATATCTCAAACTCTTCACAAAATCTTAGGTTAAATTGTCAGCGAGGTTCCCCTTAGGAAAATCCTAAATCCGCTACTGCCTACTTACCTATATTTAGTGTCGAACAACCTTGGGCCTTGACCTAACCTAACTCAGAACAGAATGGCACAGATAACAATAACTCTTATACTGAATGCTGACAGGTGTAGGTATGTACTACTATCTTCCGAAATATTCAAGTTACTGTAGAGTTCTAGCAGTCTCAAATTACAGGTCGGTCCTATAGCTATACCTCCCTACATGACATGTACATGTCAGGTTGTCATGCTACGAGATGATATCCTACTCATATCACTAATCACTGTTTCGTACCTACCTATACCTAATTAATCTTAAGGGCATCCACCCTAACAACTGGGCCCTGGGAAGACGCGTCAGATGCCCGTGATAGCTGGAGGAAAACATTAGGTACATGACGGCGTTACTGTGCACGACAACACCTCCAACTATTGGCACAGAAACGTGACAGACGACACCAACGCGCTGCTCCTCCAGCATCACCAGGAACACAATTCGTCTGCAGTCTGCATACTTTGCGGTCGATGTCGCTCCCGCATCGGCCTTACTAGCCACTAGCCACTCACGACGGACGCTCCTTGAATCATCCAATAGAATGAATAAGAGATTCAATAGATGTAAGAGGCCAGTGATGATGAACATAATATTATAATAAAACAAATCGAAGCGCTCTCTCTTCTTCAGATCGATCGAAACAGTAGTTCTACCTTTGCAAGCCTTTGATTCATCCAGTGTGAATGAAGATTGAATGCTCCTTTCTCCATATAAAATGTTGATGCCGTTCATTGGCACGCCGTGCAATTTTCGATAGGGCGATCTTCCTAGGAAGTAATTGATTAGACAGTTTTTGACTTTATTAAAACTCAGGTATTATAAAGATCGAGGTCACGGGGTCATGACCCTCCGAAAAATCTTGATTGGTTATGGAAAACATGTTGGAATTTATATTGACCGCCTTTGAATTTATTGAGACTTGAGAGTCTTAATAAAAGTACACGTGATGAGTGACGTAATCATATTATTTATCTCCTTGTGTACAAAGTTATGTACTTAAATACAATTATTTGGTAGAGTTCAACTGTTTTTATAATGGACCGTGGGCCTGTTAGCCAAACACAATGTTTCTGACCTTAGGGAAATGGCCTGGCACTTGTAAAGTGTTTTTTCCTCTGAGAGTAGGTATGTTTTGTACCTCTCCGGTCGTTCACACTTTCCACAGATGTGCACAATAATTACAAATTAACCTAGCTAGGTACCTATTTCAAATATTATTTAGTAGATTTGAATTATATAAACTTACCTACTTACCTATATATTCTTTACACTTCACTCGTATTTTCTTGTAGTTTTTCGAATAGGTAGAGTCTATCATTAGTGGTAAACGGCATCAGCAATGCGGGAAGAGGGCGTCCTAATAAGGTTTGGATGAACTGTGTGATAGAGGATGTGCGTGCTAGGGGACTGAATGAAGATACGACGAATGAAAGAGTAGAATGGAAAAGCAAAACGTGTTGGATCCTATCTGCTGGTGTGGGCAAGAAGATGATGAGTTCTTAAATAGCAGAATTTTAATAGATGTCAGGGAAATTTGTTGCATATAATCTCTCTCTCTCTCTCTCTCTTGTCGTGGAACTTGGTAAAGAGTACAAATTAAGTGATAAGCACTGTAAATTTACAAGAGAATGCGCAATTAAAATATGGCAACAGCTTTGTAGTTAATTTGGCAACAGTTAATATAAATTTGCAATTGTCTAATTAATTTCAAATCTGTCTACGTCAAAGTAGGCAAACTTGAAAGTTGCTTTCAAACAAATTTGTTTTTGGAATCTATTGCGAATCTCATCAGCAGGGCTATTCACTTATCGGTTAGGGAACCGAACCGAATACCGAATTGTCAAAAATGTATGGAATGACGTGACATGACATGTCAAGTTGTGTCTACGTAATTTGTCATTTCATACATTTTTGACAATTCGGTATTCGGTTCGGTTCTTTCACAGATAAGTGAATAACCCTGCTGATATCAATAAAATATCCCCTTAAAATCCGAAAGGTGTGCTCCATTCTACATGTAACATGATGTTGTTTTGACGATATGACACAGCGTTGTTATTTGCGAGTGAGGCCACGTGTGCGTGTGTGCGTGCGTGACGTGGTGTCGGTGTGCCGGTTGCTTGTAAACACGGATCTCAGATGGGGAAACGCCACCGAAAACGTATTGGGTTAGATGCCGTGAATGTACGAAAACAAAACGTGTCTTTATTTCTCTACTATATTTTTTGCGAGTAAAGCTACTTGTGGCGTTAGCGAGCCATGCCAGTGGCTTGTAAACAGGGATGTAACTATGTAACCCTCCAAACTAAAGTACTTAATGGGTTATACAAGTCTTTTGGCTAACGCACACAGACGTTGTGGAAAAATGACAACTCCTATAACATCATTACATTTATTATGAGCGTTAGCAGCGAGTGCTTTGCATTTGTCTGGGAGTCTAGAAGGCTCATTTGGAGAAAAAGCAAAGGTTTACAAATCTCAGGAATTGAGCAAGGTGTTTACTAATCTCGAGCTGGTGATTCTCTCTTCCCACTTAGCGAATTTTTCATAAATGTCTTGTTTTGAAAACAAAAAACCCGAATAATGGAGAAGGTACGAGTAGGCTAGTGCTAGTACTACATTGGTCGCTGGAAATTGCAACAATCACGTGGCGTTGTCTTCGATCACGTAGCGTTGTCGTGGCATGGAGCATTGCTCTCTTTCCTTAAGACGCAAAATATAAAGCAACAATAGGTGGATAGAAGTATCTGATGGAGTGGATCACATCTACCCTGATATATTATCTGTGGGAAACGCCTATTTTGAACTAACATAACGTTACTGTCTCATTGAGTCACTGGCACGTTAGTTTTCGGAAATGAAAACTTTTTGGTCGAATAGCTTTCCTATTTTAAAAATTATGCTAGGATTTAGAAGTTATTAAGCGCCAATTTACCTACATAAAGTTTAATAGGTAGGTACATTTAAGTGGTATTGATACACCTATATGTTATATGAATAGGTAGGTATAATATGGCTTTGTCATTCATACACATATTATTATTATGTAGGCCAGTTTCGTAGGATTCAAAAATATTAGTTAAATTTATGAATCTAACCTTCAGTAAATGCTCTATAATTTATGATAATATAATTAAATAATTTATTTTAATAGATTACATTGGAGGACGACAGTGATTTCTAATATTTTATCCCTAGCGTGATAGACGACCGTAAACTTATTTTTTATTATCTTTCTAGTGCCTTCTTAATACTATAGTATATAGATTAAACTTCGTAAATTTATATTGTACTACTCAGCTATATGTACCTGCATAGGTGGATGTAGGGGGGGGGGGGGCAGGGGGCCAAGCCCCCCCCCCCCCCCCAAGAAGCATTGTAGAGGTACGAATTTTTTTTTTTTTTGTTTTGTTCTCTTTATTTTGCTATTATTAAATTCAAATATTTTTTATTCAAGATGGCCACAATATCCGCACTTTTGCAAGTCAAATCACACGTGGTAGTTCATATTATAAATTATTTATGGAATTTTACCGAAATATTCTTGACCTCCATGTCATCCCTAGTATCCCACATTTGTTGGGGTTTGTGTTCAAATTTGCCCCACTACTTCGCTTTGTTTTTGACCTCGGAAACTTTATCCTCGTTATTTTTCCTTAACACTATTAATCCTTCAATTTCGTATGAGTTCTACCTCTACACCTTCGAAAGAGAGACACTTCCTAGAAATAACACTGATTCGTTCTACTGATCTATTGTATTGTCACCATTATCAGCATCAGCCGTAATAGGAACGTCAACTGGAAAATTGAACGCCACTACTCGCAGGCTAGATACGGTCTCCATCCAGCATGATTCTGAAATTTTTTGACTAGGTCGTCGGTCCACCGCGTGGGTTGACGGCCTCCTCTGAGTTTTGGGTCCCTGGTACACGCAGAAACTTTCTTTCCCCAGTGGTTGTCGGTTCTTCGAGCGATGTGGCCCACATATTGCCATTTAAACGTGCTAATTTTATACAAATTGTTGTAAAAAAAAGAAAAAAACACTCCAAAAATGAGCGGTTATTCACGTTTTTTCGTTTAGTTCAGTGATTAAGTACCTACCTTATACTTTATGAAAATAATTACCCAGACGTATAAAAAACCTGACCTAAGTATTTTATCACTGCGAAACACAACAATGAATTTTTGAACGTCGTGGGGATCTACCTAGGTACACAAATAATTCTATTTTGGTTCGACCATCGCGAAGTACGTTTTCAGTGGAGTGATGACTGACCTAACTGAGTAAACATGTTACCAAATTATCTCTATTTAAAATATGATATATAGCTTAATGATAATATTTTTAGAAGTTTATAACAATAACTAAAAATAATTTTAAAGTCTAAATACATTTATCATGAGAGTGCTCGTGTGTATAATTAATTATTGTCCTGAATGTAGAAAAACATGGAGTACGATTCCATAGTATTTTCTGCGTAGTTCTGCCTTTCTTGATTCTTGTCCGTCATAATTTAGCCTGTCTCCAAATAACTAAGATCTTATAGGTAGATAATATGTATAATGGTGTGAATCTACAAGAGCCCAAAGCACATCACAATGCTCATCGAGAAGAGTGAAAGAATGTCTAAGGATCGTAAAATTATAGGCGAAACCATTAGCCTAATAGGTTGAGGCCACTTCTCTTGGTAAGGCAGATCTAGAATATACATAGAAGAACCGAGTGAGAATCATGCAAGTGATATTTATGTCAGCTTTTTTGTGTATATAGAGCCGATAGAGAGCCGATAGCCCTACAAATATTTATTACGTCATTTGAAGTTATTTAATCTTTGGTACGAAAGCACGTCAAAGTAATCCTTATCGCTCCATTACAAAATAGCGTAGCATACGTACTCATTTACTTATTTGGGATACCTAATTGATAGAAAAATACGTGTTAACATAGGTGTTCCCTTCATAAAAAACATTTGATAGCCGATCTTCTTGTAAACAATATATAAAACAGCTCCCTGATAACTAATAAGTTATCTAAACTACTGTTTAATTTTTATAACATTAGTAATTATCATAGTTTTGTTCAAAACAACGTATAATTGGTAACATCGATATGATGTTACGAAATTCGTGTTGACGAATCGAGAAAAAATGTAGCAGTATGACGTAAAAGTAGTAGAATTCGATGCATTTTAAGGAGGTTAACGAATTATATTAAGAAGTTTTTTATGCAAAACACTGGCCGATTTGAGTTAAAAATAAAAACTTTCTCCGTTTAAATCTGCAGACCCTGACTGGGCGTCATACAATCTGGGCATATTCATATGTATGCGTTGCGCAAGTATCCACCGTGGCATGGGAGCGCATATTAGTAAAGTGAAGCACCTAAATCTGGACCGGTGGGAGGACTCCCAGGTCCAACGGATGAAGGAAGTTGGGAACATAGCTGCGAGGAACAAGTATGAGGAGAGAGTACCACCTTGTTATAGAAGACCTAAGAGGAACGATCCACAGTAAGTATCTAACAGTAACTTATTGAATATCCAATATCCATAATATTGTTGCGGAGCGCGTGAAAGACTTAGCAAAAGGCAGAAAAGTTAGTCGTCCTTAATTCGTATCACACCCAATATTTCGATGTAGGACTTACATTGCTATCGTAAGAGCTAAATATTTAGAGAAATTACAGGACATAATTTCGAATCTAACTACTCAGGGTTAGCGGAAGGGAGCGGTAAGTATGTTACATAGGATATCGTTCGAAGATTTTTATTTGTTACACTACACTAGAATTGGTACCTACCATTTCGTCAGTCTACTTCGTAGAACACCCCAGGATACTGAATTAGGCGAATTGATGTTCCTAACACAGTAGGAAATTAGGGTGGCACGGTTCCAAACAAAAACATCCTGGCTCTTTACTCTGCACGAATTGATTGACATTTTTTTAAACTAGGCGTCAACTAGTACTTACTTATTTAACTATAGTGTGTTTATCGGAAAAGTACCCACTTCAACGAAACAACAAAACTTGATCTACTAAACCTTATCTCACCATAGAGTAAGTATGGGAGAGATAGTGGTGATGTGTTTGTTTACGTTTCATTTTTGAAGTTGTTCCAATTCTGTATTCCAATTCCAACCAATGAAGTAGGAATACACTATTCGAGGAAGAACTGATTACTAAAATAGAAACGGTAAACTATTAGTCTAATGGGGTAATGTTTTTGTATTTTAAAACTAGTCACATTTTCCTCATTTTAACGCTTTGCCTCCCAAAACTGTTAATTCTGAGAATTGAGTCAGTTCGTATCGTTAAATTTTAAGCTCTGTATACCAAAGACAATTTTATCGGCGAGAAAATGAACGATGTCGGCGTCTTTGATGCCCCGCGTTATCAATGTTTTTGTTTAGAAAAACATTTGACGGTCGAAATAAGTTGTTAGCAAATTACAAATTAAGACAAAAAATAGACAAATTATCAAAATCATTAATTTGTTTTATAGAATTGATGGTCAAATTAACAAAAAATTAATTGATAAAACATGTTAGAAATAGGAACCAATGGTCATTATAATGCTTATTTTATGTATGTTTACCTAATAAAATCAATTTAAAAAAATGTTTTCAAAGATACTCTCTATGTAAATTTTATTGAAATCGTTCGAGCGGTTTTCAAGTCGTGAATTAAAATGTGGTGGAAGTAGTTTTAGCATATTTTATTCACTTGTTCTCAAGCTAAATGCAAAGACAGTGGCGGCGCTAGGCGTCAGCGACGTTGGCGACCGCCAACGGCCTCGCGCTTGAGGGGGCCTCGCAATTTTTTTAAATTATGTAAAATTTACCTTTTTATTCATTTTTTTAAAACACATGCGCGAGTTAAATGAATGCGTGAGTAGTACTTAAGGGCATTCATCAAAAAGCATCAAAAGAAGACCTTTTCAAGTAGTGTAATGATTTCAAGTAGTGTAATGATAAATCATTACACTACTTGAAAAGGTCTTCTTTTATAGGTAGGACTTCCAATATTTCGGGAAGGCGAAAACAGCGACATACAGTCATTCGAACAATGTAAAGACTACTAACTCCGTGTTATTATCAGACGCGGACCTAGGGCCCCGCAGTCATGTCATGGGGGTCATGAAAATTAAGTAGCTAAACGTACATCTTTCGCATTCAAAA
The DNA here is from genome assembly GCA_947507615.1 of Hemithea aestivaria. Taxonomy (NCBI): domain Eukaryota; kingdom Metazoa; phylum Arthropoda; class Insecta; order Lepidoptera; family Geometridae; genus Hemithea; species Hemithea aestivaria. The sequence continues at coordinate 11,125,092 of OX382337.1, read as the reverse complement.
ATACAATTTTTTCTCTGGTTGCGCTCTTACTAGATAGAATATTTAATTTTAACACCGCTCAGTAGACCAGGGTCGATAATTTTTAAAACAAAAAAAAATAATAGTAGGATGAAATCCATTAGAAAAGGAGGGGAATATTATAAAAATAAAAGGAAAAATAATTTACGGGCGATCTGAGGTCGGGAAGGGGATGGGGGTGAGTTTTTAAGGGTAAAAAACGGTTTTTCTCGATTTCCGGCAAAACTAAAAATTCTATCGAAAAAAGTCAAATGGCAAAGTTGTAGGTAATAAAAAGATCTAAAACTTTTGTATACACACTTTTTTCACATAACCTCAAAATTTATGTGAAAAATTCAAAAAACCAAGTTTTTGATTTTTTATTTTTATCTTTTACACAAATTATTTTTTTTTAACGAAATTTGGTGAAAACTTACCTTTTTATGTCCCAAATACGCTGTAATTTATTTGATTAAAAATATTTATTTTTTCACCTTATATTGAATTAATATCGAAAAAACAACCTAATGTTCAATCGAAAATTCACCCGTCAAAATATCAGCATTTTTCAAAAAGTTGGTATGGTTTCTGTTCGTTGAAATCTCTACATTCCGATGGTGAAAAAAAAAAATGTTACTACAGTAAATCTTCTCAGAAAATGCAAAAAAAAAATTGAATTCGATTTTTTTTTAATAATTATAAATAATTTTGAGCTATTTATTAAAATTTAAACTTTAATTACTCGAAAAACGTTAGATTACATGTGACATTGATAACAAAAAAAAATGCAAATAAGTAATCTAACGTTTTTCGAGTAATTAAAGTGTAAATTTTAATAAATAGCTCAAAATTATTTATAATTATTAAAAAAAAATCGAATTCAATTTTTTTTTGCAATTTCTGAGAAGATTTACTGTATTAACATTTTTTTTTTTCACCATCGGAATGTAGAGATTTCAACGAACAGAAACCATACCAACTTTTTGAAAAATGCTGATATTTTGACGGGTGAATTTTCGATTGAAAATTAGGTTGTTTTTTCGATATTAATTCAAAATAAGGTGAAAAAATAAATATTTTTAATCAAATAAATTACAGCGTATTTGGGACATAAAAAGGTAAGTTTTCACCAAAGTTCGTTAAAAAAAAAATTTTTTTAAAAGATAAAAATAAAAAACCAAAAACTTGGTTTTTTGAATTTTTTACATAAATTTTGAGGTTATGTGAAAAAAGTGTGTATACAAAAGTTTTAGATCTTTTTATAACCTCCAATTTTGCCATTTGACTTTTTTCGATAGGACTTTTAGTTTTGCCGGAAATCGAGAAAAACCGTTTTTTACCCTTAAAAACTCACCCCCATCCCCTTCCCGACCTCAGATCGCATCGCCCGTAAATTATTTTTCCTTTTATTTTTATAATATTCCCCTCCTTTTCTAATGGGTTTCATCCTACTATTATTTTTTTTCACTTTTTATTATTTTTAAAGGGATCTACCCTGGTCTACAGAGCGAGTGAACCGCACATTATTCGTACCTACTGGAAATTTCAAAATTTTCGCGGCGCTTTTATAAATAAGAATGTTTAGTTTCCTTGCCACTCGAAGCAAGCAAATGCACATAATTCGTCCAGAAAAATGCAAGAATTTTTCTCCTTCAAATAATAATACTTTTATTGCCACTCGGAGCAAGCTAATCGCACATCATTCGTCCTGAAAAAATCAAAATTTTATCGGGGCTAGCAACGAGCTGCTCGCACTTTTATAGATAAGAAAAATATTCTTATTCCTAGCCATTTGGAGCAAACTAAATGCACATTATTCGTGATGAAAAATGATTTTTTTACGGCGCTCACAGCGAGCTGCTCGCGCTTTTATAAATGAGAATATATGTATTTAATTTACTTTTCTTGCTACTTGAAGCAAGCTAAACGCTCATCATTCGTACCGAAAAATGCAAAAATTTCTCGCTTCTACAATTATTGATAGGTACTTTTATTACCACTTGGAGCAAGCTTAAATGCACATTATTCGTGCTGAAAAATTCAAAATTTTCTCGGCGCTCGCAGCGAGCTGCTCGCGCTTTTATAAATTAGCATATGTACCTATTTAGTTTCCTTGTTACCTGCTTGCTGGGTGGACCGATTGAACTGAAATTTGGCATACAGATAGCTTAGACCCTAGAATAACACATAGGCTATAGAAAAGCGGGTAAAACCGCTGGGCGCAGCTAGTATTATAAACGTGAAAGTTATATCATCGTGTTAGTGATATCTGGATGTTTGTTACTCTTTCACGCCTAAACGAGTAGATCGATTGAGCTAAAATTTTGTATTGAGATAGCTTAGACCCTGGAATAACATATAGGCTACATAAGTACTGCGGGTAAAACCGCTGGGCGCAGCTAGTAAAAAATAAACCGCATCAGTACATTGCTTGAGGGTCCGTAGCAACTACGTTAGCCGGTGTTGGCGAGGAGCCGGTCTAATTCCCTGCCATCAGATATGTTGAAGCGAATAAGCAATCATATTATGGTAAAAATAAATAATGTCAAATATTACTAACAAAATGCCCACACTTATTCATTTGTTAACCCATTTCAGAGTTCTAATAGAGCAATGGATTCGCGCCAAGTACGAGCGCGAAGAGTTTTGCCATCCGGAGCGTCAGAGCTACCTCTCAGGCACCATGGAAGGTTTCCTGATGAAGAGAGGAAAGGAAGACAGCCGGTACCAGCTCAGGAAGTTCGTCTTGTGCGAAAATGAGGACTCACTCAAGTGAGTTAATTTTGAAAATATGTTAATAATCAAAGTTATATGAGACCCTTTACTGAAATTAAGAGCCAAGATACAACTGTGCAACTAAAGTGTTTTTTTTTGGAAATACATATTAATATGTAAAATCAATTAAAATATATGAGTCGTTATTGGGATAAAGAGCCAAGATACAAATGTGTTTTGCTCATGATTCTTCATAGAGATAAAAAGATAAGTAGAGTGATGTCTACCTAATATAGACACTAGTCTCTATATACCTAGCAATATGTAAAAAACAACTGCAGAAAACAGAATTTTCTATTTCTAGAGAAAAACATACCCTATTAGCAGACGGCCTCAGGAAAAGTTTGGCTCTACATACTAAATAGTATTTCAATTTACCATATTTGTAAATTATCTTATTATAGAGTTCGATAGGGGTGGGTATAATTTTTCTATTCTTTTAGCTTATTCTCTTGCATGAAAATCAATGTTTTGTTTGCTTTAAAATCACAAATCCAGAATGTGTCTTAACATGAAGATCAGAGCTTCTTTAATATTATTCATATCAAAATAAATAATTAATATTGGCTTTAAATTGTAAACTAATATTACGTGCTTATGATGCCAAAATTTTATTTTGTGCTTCATCATTCACTTCTAGTTCAAAAATGGCATTTTCATTTTCATACCTGATTCTAATCGGTCGTGATTCAAGATTAAAATGATAAATTATAATCCGTAAAATGATTTTAAAGAAATATTGTTTTGTTAGTGTCCTTTTACGTGATCGTTAAAAACAATAGCCCGTATCACTGCTATGTTAGTCAGGGAACCGAACCGAAGACCGAATTGTTAAAAATGTATGAAATGACGTAATATGTCGTATCGATTTAATATGTCATTTTACGTCATTTCATACATTTTTGACAATTCGGTCTTCGGTTCGGTTACCTGACGGATAAATGAATATCTCTGATCGGATTCGGGCCAGTTTTGGAGAAACGTTGTGGACAAACATTAGTTTCTGTAATTTTTAGGGTACCTATAAAAGCCTTTAAAAGATAACAGTAGTTTTCTAAAATTTCACCATCACCATATTACGATGGTGTCTTATCCTGAATTTAATTGAATTATTTGTTAGTTCAATATTATGTCCTTTTACCATATTTATACAACGAGCGAGGTACGAGCTACGGGTATAACGAATAAGGAATTGTTATAGGAAGTTTATTTATTTTCCTCTATTATTATCCTTAAAACGTGGTAAATTTGAGAAAAAGTACTTAGTTTTATCCACACTGTAAGGATATTTCTTAGTGTGTGGTAATAAGTTCGCCTGAACGCTACCGTGTTTCGGAAGGCATGTAAAACTGTGGGTCCTGGCTGTTTCCTATAAGATAATAATGTAGGAGGCAGTCGTTAGGTCATGTTGCAGGCCCTGTAGTAATGTCGGCGTTCGCCACACCTACTATAAATTGTGATTTGACTCTGACTCTCTGACAGTGTAAGAGGGTACCTAACCTGTGCTATTGGAGTATAAATCCCAATTATTATTATTCCTACTAAAGCCACTTTTATTACTGTTGGGGTGAAATTTAAAAGTTGGTGAGTCATTTAGTTTAGGTCGCTACTCGCTACCCCATTCTAGTTAGTATTATAGGGAACATGGAGGTAATTTAGGTACTTCCTCGAATAACATAGGGGACACTTTTAACTAAAATTACTAGGCACAGCTTAATGGGGATGTTGACTAATTCTTGTTGTTTATCAAGTAGATAATTTAAAAATTGGTCGCGGTATTTTTTCTTTGTAAATTTGATAAAAAGTGTGTTTGTTTACACTTAAGTTGTTTTGGTCGTGAGTCGTGACGTCACTCGCTCAACTCTGGTACATTTTGAGGTAATGCGTGCCGTCTAAAAAACTTCGTAATACCTATCTCAGCTATTTTATATTTTACTAGCTTAAGCTCGCGGCTTCGCCCGCATGATAAAATTCTTTCTTAGCGGAGGTCTACATCACAAAACCAATCTATGTTCCAAATTTCAACCCAATCCGTCTAGCGGTTTAGGCTGTGCGTTGATTGATCAGTCAGTCACTCTTTCCTTTTATATACCTATTTAGATTCATAAACCAAACAAAAATCGTATGAGTATCTAATTTTTTTATGATTTAAATAATGGACTTGACCTTGTCATCCCTATTATGACACAATTCGTTACCCTCGTAACATCATTTCATACACGTCACCACTATCAAAATTATTTCATCATCTGACGAAAATTAACGTGACAATACACTTTCCCACTGAAATCCTTGTGCAAACGTAGTGTTTGCGTAGCTATAAATCGTGTTCATAGTAAGGTGTTCGGTGAGTAAATTCGTGACGTTTCCAACATCAAACTAAAAGTTCCACGCCTCTACGGCAATACGTCAAGAGTTGTGCAAATGTTGACTGTCGACGTAGCGTTGTGAACTTCGCAAGAGGCCACACACGAAAATTCAATTTTGCGATACGTGCAACTAGAGTTACCAACTCGCATGTTTCTAGAAGGATTAGTCTAGAGTCTAGACTCTAGAAAGTTCCGACTCTCGATCAGTGCGCAATCGTCTTTTGTTGTAGTTTGAAATCAACCCCAATAAAAACATTATTATAGCCGTTGTCTTTTTTTGTTTCCTTTTAAATTGGTCATTCAGGTTTTGAATTATTTCTATGATGGTTTTGGGATAAGGGGTATTTCATTGTGCATATTTATTCAGCCCTCCACATAACTTTCGAATATAATTCCAAATCTACATAGGTTAGGCGTTTTTCGTGTGCATTCCTGGTTTTCTGCATACATGGCGACCCTAAAATGTAGCCGGTATATTCTAAATTGAATTACCTCCGCAGACTAACTAGATTCAACCAGATCGTTGTTACTCTAACCGTGCAGCTACGAAACACCGAATCGTGCTAGAAAATTCGCGTGTTCCAGTAATTTCTTTAACGGTCGTGTTGTGACGTATCGAATATCGAACTCAAATTGAATTTACACCAATTTTTCACATTACTAAGTCATGTTCAGGTAAGTCAATGTTGACCGTTGACTTATGACGCTATGGAACCTTCACCTCCAATTACATTGTAAAATATTGCTTGTTTAGCGGCTCTACGTACGATAATTTGTAAATATGTGCAATTTATACATCGGTGATGTCATAAAAACAGGAAAGTTTGTTTCCCTGTTGTTCAAATAATAGTATGATCCTATAAATAATACTTAATTGTCCTGTATACCTAATTAAGTCTTTTAATTTCAACTAATTTTATTTTTTTGCAACTATCGAATTAGAAATCCGACGAAACGTATTTAATAAATTGAAAGAACCTGTTAAAATATCGGTATGCATGTTAAAAAGTTTCCAATGCCTTATATTAAGACATTTCTGCCTAAGGGTGACGAGCTTAAGACTTGTACTGAATTACTGGTAATACGGCGTATATCGTTAAACATCAGGCGAACATCGCGTCCTCTCACTTCTCTAGCGTGTTTTTGTATCGGTCGTTTGATGTATCCAATACCTTTAAAATAGTTCTAGCGGCGAGATGTAGATAGTTTCATTGGGCTAAATATCTCCGGACTGGTCCTTAGGTATCATCCCGGAACCGACGGCTGTGGCCGTACTTCGGGTTGTCTCGATCGGTTATTCGATCGTCTCCGAGTCAAAAACCTTGGTCGTATGAGGTAAGGACGTGAATTTACAAAATACGGTTTTCCCCGTAGGTTGGTTATATAAATGTAAATTATGCATCCATTATCGTCATCATCATTCTCATCATTTTGCCTCATTGTCATGCTTTCATGGACATTGTGAACTAATGCTGTAACTAGGGTTTTAGGCTAAGAACACATTCGCACCGATTGATCAGCCTACCAATTTGGATATCGGATCATAAGAGTTTGTTACAAAATATTATGTGTTTGCACGTAAACCATAAGACCTTGATTCCGTAACATTCCCAATTTTTAATGGACTTATTGTTGTGGATGCAATATTAACGGCGTTTTAGTGGTAAGTCAATGGAATTAAAGAAAAAACATCAAAAAAAATAAAATAATAGAATACCATTGACTCAGTACTGTCCTCGCTGCGGAGTCGCAGTAAAAATCTATAAAGTTATAGTGACTGAATTTATACATTTAATAACTGAATTAAGACCTTAAGTTATCTGATCAGTCAATCGTATCCCGACTTCCGACAATCGAACAATTTAAATCTGAGGCTGAACACGAAATATTGTGTTGACTCTGTCGCATCATCTATTTCGTTGCAAAACTTATTACACATGCTTCATTGTTACTAATAGCTGAAACGGAACTTATTTAGAAAACTTAAAAAGCTACGAGTACCTTCGACTTCGAATCAACTGTCAAGAGCTAGATACGACAACGTCGACCCAATTTTTCGTGCTAGGGTCTGTGTGTTTAATAGGGCCTGTGTACTTAATCAAAAGCACTGTGAAGTGTATATTCTCTTCCTCAGGTATCATGTAAGAGAGAACAGGGAGCCCAAAGGAGTCTTGAAGCTGTCTGAGTTGAACGTGGCGTTCGCTCCTCCGAAGATAGGCCATATGAACTCGATGCAGCTGACCTTCTTGAAGGATGGTTCCACGAGGCATATCTACGTTTATCATGAGGAACCTGAAGTTATTAATAACTGGTGAGTATTTTTCTTCTTGGACTTATCTGTAGCTAAGAGTATCTGTTGTAGGCGTGTGTGGAACTCGTTTTGTTCTCTTGTTTTTATAGAAGAAAAATAACTGGTGAGTATTTTTCTTCTTGGAATTATGTAGCTAAGAGCATCTGTTGTAGGCGTGAGTGGAACTCGTTTTGTTCTCTTGTTTATATAGAAGAAAAAGTAACAAGTGATGTGAAAGTCTTCAGATCTTCGGAAGGCCTTTCAGTATTGTTAACGATTAACGACAGACATTCCGAAGACTTGTGTTCATCTTGTTGTCTTGTCTTCAACTTGTCTTCAAGTTTTTTAGAATACTAGATAGCCTAGCTAAAAACTTTTACTAATACTATGTATTGGCCAGCGACTTATAGGTGAGCATGGTGAACCGGATTCTTTATAGCATTTTCTTGGTGTTCTCTTTCAGGTGCCGATATTGACACGATTTTAACTTTTTGCAGATATAATATGTGGTCATTCAATTCTTTATGAAACCTACTTCTTCATCTAGTTTTGATTTAAAATAGAAGCTAGACTATAATCATACTCTGCCTCTTTTCAGGTACACAGCAATCCGTTGCGCCCAGCTCCACCTCCTCCAAGTGGCGTTCCCCTCGACTCCTCAGTCGGACCTAGTCCACCGCCTGCCCAAAGACTTCGCCAAAGAAGGCTGGCTGTGGAAGACTGGACCCAGGACGTCAGACGCTCACAGGCGGCGATGGTTCACGCTTGATAACAGGAAGCTTATGTACCATGATGAGCCGCTGGATGCTTATCCGAAGGGAGAAATATTCGTTGGTAAGCTATGAACTATTTGATGATTGTAGTAAAATTTGGATTGATATTGGTAAGTTCGACTAAAATAAATGAATTGTTGGCATTGGTCATTGGCGGATGAATTTCTTCGGTTTTATTGACAATGCGGAAAGAAAAATATGGAGTACCTACCTACAGGAGTTGAAAGTTGACAGAACCACTATAATTAAGTTTATGGTGTGTTTTTCTAGTGCAATACGGTTTCCTTTAACCATATGACCACATAATATGATTGGCTGCAGATGTCCAAATTATAAATCAAAGTTCCTTTAATATAACTTATTCCAACTCAAAGTTCTTAGTATCTTAGAAGTAAAGCTAATAGGAGCGTAAGAATAGGAGAGTGGGAATTTGAGATATGAAATTACTGGGCTAAAGAGTCTTAACATCTTATGACTCTTGAGTAAGAAGCGTTGGTGCAGTGCTTCTAGAATTTCACATCATTGTGAAATCCTAAGTAGCACTGTACTGATTATTTATTTATTTAAGGACATCCAATGGAGGAAACACATTACAATTAATAGTCTTAAGGCTATTATGCCATTAGTCTGTGTGATCCTACAATTACAGGATGCCACAGCCCACAGCATGCACAACTAAACATTACAACATTATCAAAATAGGACAAAGTTAATAAAAATCATGGGCAGCGTTATCTCTTAACATCAGGAGAGCATCTTGTTCGTTTTCTACTTCATCACATTAAAAAAATCGTTACATTCCAGGTCACGAATCGAACGGGTACTGCATAAAAGTGTCGAACACCGGTTTCGGTTGCAAGGAAGCTCGGTTCCCCTTCCAACTGGTGACGCCTGAACGAGTGTTCTGTCTCGCCGCCACCACTGACGACGAGAGGGACGACTGGCTCGCCGTGCTGCAGCAGGTCATCAAACGACCGCTCTCGCCGCAGGATTCTACTAGTATGTATTATGTTCAAACATGTTCGGTTCCCTTCCAACTGGTGTCTGAACGAGTGTTCTGTCTCGCCGTGACTAATGTAGTGTTTTGTATGTGCCTAAATACTAAAAAATCATAAGGTTCCAAATTTTGTAACAGAAGTTGTTTGGACATAGCTTGCGGCGGATACACGTGTTTTATTCGACTTCAAAAAAGGAAAGGTCCACAATATTCATCAGAATCTTCTTATGTTCTAAAGGGTTAGGGTATGTTCTTCTCAGAGGTCCCCTTAAAATTTTATTGAAAATGGTCGTGGGTTTTTTTGTAAGATGGGTACTTATAAATTAAAACGTGCGTTGCAAGCAAGCTTCTAGTCAGCTTATTATTTTTCATGTCACTTTTGTTGTTTTATATGATGGGTGGATATCAGGGGGCCACCTGTGAAACAAAAAACAGCTTACGGATTTTCATAATTTTATGAAAATACGCGATATATTGATATTTTAGGTATATAAACTAGTTGAATAACATTGTATTGTCTCAAATTGCTTTAAAATTTTGGAAAAAACGAAACACATACAGGTATTATTGTCACAGTGAAGCAGTTTGACAGAGTTTGACAAACAACATAAACCGGCCACGCTGAAAGGGACGGAAAAAAATAGGTTAATTTTCTTCACACAGAATTTTTCCTATTGCCATCACACTCACACATAAAATGGGTACTTCTAGTTGTATTACTTCTGTGGTGGATATTAATTTTGTGTTTTCCTATTTCAGTTGAAGCGACACTCGTCAGAAAACGCACGACGTCAAATTCCATGAGCATTTTCTCTGGAAGGTAGTTGCATTTAGAAACATAATTTAGTTTTAGGAACCATTGTTGCAATTCACGGTTGCGCGTGCGCTTGTTTTTGCGTACACGTGTAGATGTGTGCGGGTACACACATTCACGTTAAAAAGTAAAAATATTTTCGAACGATGACTTTTTTTATGGACAACGGTTATAAATTTAAGTAACTGAGCAAGGTTGTCTTAGGCCTGTCCTTAGATGCGGAATGGTTAAAAAAATAATCAAACTAATCCCATAAAACAGATATTTGTGAAAATAATCTTGATGTCACAACTTTTGGTTATTAAATATCTTTGTCTCTGTCCCTCGCGCGTAATAAATAAATCTTTTAAGTTGATTGATTCTGTGTGAGTGTGACGGCAATAAATTTGTAAGTGAGGGAAAGAGATAGAGTCAGAGAGGTCATTGTAGAGTGCTTTTCATGAAAGGAGTCCTTTTTGCGGGGCGCCACTGTCGCACATATTTAAAGTTAAAATATCTATAACATTTTAATTCCTTATAATTTCTCATGTTTAACTTCTTAATTAAATAGGTATTTATTTTATCTAACATAAAAATCATTTAAAATATAAAGTCCAGTAATAATCGAAAAAACTAAATTTAGTTCCGCTAAATTCCGCGGGACCTCTTTCGGTAAAAGGACTCTAGAGCTGTCATTTTCGCGGAAGAGGTCCTGCGGAATTTAGCGGAACTAAATTTAATTTTATCGATTATTACTGGATTCCATAACCTAAATAATTTTTATTTGCTAGATAAATACCTATTTAATTAACAAATTAAATATGAGAAATTATCAGGAGTTGTGTTATAGATATTTTAACTTTTAATATGTGCGATAGTGGCGCCCCTTAAAATGGACTCCTTTCGTAAAAAGCACTCTACGATTGTCTCCGTAATTTTTATGAATATATTTTTTAAATAACTACGTGCAATCGTGAATTGGACTAGAGGGCCTATTGGCTATCACAAAATGACATGTAAATCACTGGAATCCATAGACGAAATTGCGTACATTACGTGCTTAAACCTCCTTTTTAATATGAGTGAAGTAACAAAAGCAGCAATGTACATTGAAGTTGCCATCAATCGTAGTGGGTGAGAATTAGCCAATAGCCCCTCAGCTAACTATATTTTACGGCGAGTCTTGTAAGTTTGACGCTAAGTTTCTTCGCCTGCTTTAAAAGCTCACATAAATTTAGGAGATTTTCTCTAAAAATAAATTGATATTTTAATATTAATTTAGACCTGTGTTAAAAATAAGTAAGTTATCGATTAACGATATGTAATTAAATTTTGTGAAATCGTCGAAATAAATTTCTATTTATTTTAATTATAACAGTGATGGGACTGAATCAGTAATTTTAATGATTTATAATTTTATTGAATATCACATTGATTTCTATTGAATAAGTTAATGATAATTAAGTTATTTTTAATATAATTTCGTGAATATTGTATGAGAAATATTTATTTGTAGGTTTATGCCTAATTAAAATTGGGTTGTAATTTAAAAAAATCGGACTTGATTTATTATTATTTTAAGTTTGTTAATTTAAAAAATAATACCTCTAGTTATAATTGCCGTCGGTTACGTAACACTACCACATAAGTCAAAAATTGGCAAAAATGTGTTTAGTCTATAATACAGTTACTTTTTAACAAAAACATTCTAGCTCTCACATAAATTGAAAAATTTAGTATATTATTTTTTGTTACCTAAACGACGATAGGTATAAATACATTTCTTATTATGATATGACACTGCGCACAAATTAATTGAAATTACTAATAGTTATTTTATATCTCAAGTGACTGGAAGTATTTGATATTGTTTGATCCCAGAAGAGTAAAAATATATTCTATTTTAGTTTTTTTTATTTCTAAAATAGTCTCGTATAGGTCGCACAAATCTTTTTGACCGATGAATAAGTAACCCGTTCGCACTGCGCAGCAGAAGTTAAAGATAAATAAGCTTTATTAATATCACATAGTAAAGTAAAACTTACAATAAAAATAAACAAAGCTAATGTAATTGACGGTCTTATCGCTCAGAGGGACCTCTTCCAGACAATTGAGCACATAATTAACTAGCTAATCCGCAGTTGCTCAACTATTTATAGATCGGTCAAAAAATTTGTGTGTCATATATCAGTAGAATATTAAACATCTTACAAAAGAGTATGTATACGTCATATTATGAAAGTTAACATGTAAATGCTATTCGGCTTTCAGCTTTACCCAGCGAACATCCATTTAGTTATGACTTAATATAACTTATAAAATAGAAATAGGTACATAACTCTTGTAATTAAAGTTAGAGATCTTTCTGAGGTCCGTAATCTCCATTATATATCCGTAAGAATTTTAATAAAGTAATATTAACCGTTTATAATAAATATTAAACAATACTTTTTTGTTTTTTAAAAAGGTCAACAAATATATGAAAGACTATGAGAAATAATTATGAAAAACTGTTTTCTTTTTTTTTCTTGTGTTTTGATTTTGTTTTATTAATTGTACATTGTTTAATGTTTTATTTATTTTATTTTGATGTTAGGTGGGTTTGTCCTTAGGTGACTGCATACAAAGTTAGTTTTAGTACTGTGTAAGCAAATAGCCAAGCTTTTATAAAATTGTAAACAAATATCAAAATTAGGTAATCATGTTAGAATGAATCTTTTAAATGTAGGTGTTATCAAAAATGCTCTCTTAATCTTGGTAAAAGACATGATACAGGGAAGTTGGATGGTATATTATAAATTGGAGTATCACAATGAAAAACTTTTTATAGATATATATTTTAATTTTGTTGCCTTTTATGAGTTAAAACAAGCAAACAGTACTACTACTAATTGGAGATGGCAGCGTTTTTTTTTCTATTATATTTTTTTAAATGCTTCCGTTGAAAACATATTGAAATCGCCCATTAGTTGCAAAAACGACACACTTCAAAATATTTTAAATTTAGAAATAAATTCTATATATTTTTATTCTACACATATTTATAAATATGTTTTAATGAGGGATGTAAATCCGTTCTTAACGTCACAAAATATCTTTCAAAAATTAAAAAATAATCATTATCAGCTTATTGTGATATTCCAATTACAATAAATAGCTTTTTCAGTAGATTTAGTACATTCGAAAGAAAGTTGTTATAGGTACCTTAAAAGTTGCCGATAAAAGGTAATATGATTAGATATATTTAACTAATAACCCTGTATTTTACCTATATTTATTACAATATTAGTTTACGGCAAACAATTGTATCGTAGCCAAATATATTATAAACTGCATTTTGTTTTGTTTAGCCTATAAGATTAGTGAAAGTACTAACTATCGATAAATATAACGCAAGCAAATATCAATGCAATAATATAGCTAGTAAGGACAAATATTATAAGGTAATTTGTATAATGTATTTTAGGGCTCAGGGCCAATAGGTATTCGTGTTTTTTTACCACTTATAGGGCGCAATTTGGCCATCTTATTATTTATTATACCAATTGGGTGTTAGACAAAACAATTGACCCTAAATTCGACTATTAAAAATACGGGATAACTTTTTTTAACAATAATTATTATTAATGGCGGAAATCCAATATAATTAAATATTGTGTTGGTGCGGAATTAACACTCAAAATCAATATTATTAAAAATTACATTTTTTTACATTGTCAAATATACCTGGCATACTAGATTTTAATTTTTCATCTTTGTCAAATACCCAAATTAAAAAAAGATTCAACCATACCCACTTACTCTATAATTATTATAATATATTATAGAAAATGTCTTATTGGGAGTGTTAGTAAAAATGTCCATATACGTTCGAGAGATTCCATGAATCGTGTCAACGCTATCTTGATGCGTCATCCGTAAATGGGCACCCTAAATTTGGTATAACCATTATTTAAAATACAGGGTGACTGATAAAACACTTGTACGTAGAAAATACAAAAAATAGAATGTAAAAAAATACTAAGCGATTACTATACGTAAATTGACAGTGTAATGAGAATGACAAGATTTCTTTGATCTGTCACCCTGTATATCTAGAATTAGGTGTAAAATTATTTATTTACAATTTTTTACAGTAAATTCGGTTTTTTTACAATGGCTATACTATACTGGTTTAATGTTAGATAATATGACGCTAACGTCCAAAATATCATTTTAAATTCAATATTATAGTCATCTAACAGGCTAGGTAAGGTAGATTTTTTAGAATATCTTTTAATATTTTTATCAAAATAGCATAGTTTAGAAATATTGAGTGAAATTAAAAGCCACATTATACCTAGCCTTTATTATAAAACATATCGCATGCTTAATAGAATACTGGCCTAACTCAAAAAAATAAGTTTTTCAAATCATTACTGATTAAATAGGTAATTTGAAGACTACAAAATATTTGTAGAAGTGTAGTATAATATATATTTGGTTACTATTAAATAGTAAAAAAGGGAAGTAAGATTGTAAAGTTGTGATTTTAAAAGCTTATATTTTTGAGTTAAGCGTGCGATATTATATAATTTAATAAGACAAAAAGCAATTAATGTTTCCTAGTTAATGTACAATTTAGTAATTTTTGTATTTAATGTCGAATAAATCATGTAGCAATTTCTATAATTTAATGCATTGTATGATTGAAGTCAAAGTAATAATAAGTTTTAGTGTAATTATTTAAAACAAATTTTACCAAAATATGCCTCGCTTAAGTTTACTTTTTTGTAAATAAATTAATTTGTAGTGTGCTCTGGCATAATACATAATATACTTACATACCTAAATAAAATAATCTTTTCACACGCTATTGAAGTTGTTTTCTTTACCATTTTATTCAATTAGATAAATGCAAGAAGGGGTTCTTGAAGTGAAGGGGCTCTCCTTTGTAATTTGACCTTCTGCTACAGTCTAGAGCCTAGTCTAAGGGGCTGCGCAGACGACAGACTATCCATGACGCACTTTTTAGTCTGTGAAAATAGAACCTATGCAATTATATGCAGTAACGCACACGACGCGCAAAAAGTCCGGCGCACAAATAATATAATTGCATAGGTTCTATTTTCAAGACTAAAAGTGAGTCATGGATAGTCTGTCGTCTGCGCAGCCCCTTATCGTCGATTAATAAGAACCGCTAATGTGGTCAAGGAATAACCATAATGTGGATACATTAAAATAATAACTAAAATAAATTAAAAATTTAAAAACCCCCAACGCAACGCTTTCAAAATATGTAATATACGGTTTTGTGGTGGCGGCCATCTTGGATTTTAAATTTGTTATAGTGCGTTGTATTCTACTAGTCAAACCCTTCCATTTGATACTCATATTGATGGAGTCGTGGTAGAAAAAAGTTATCCGCCATTTTGAAGCATCTAGGACCGATTTCTACCAAACATAGCTAAGAACACTCTCGACTAACTCTGCTTCTACTTTCTAACAAAAAAAACTAAATCTTCATCCGTTCGGGAGCTACGATGCCACAGATAGACACACACACACACACACACACTATTCTTTACCTGCATAAATCTGAACATCAGGTAAGTAAGATTTTTTTAACAGGCCACGCTATTAAACCTTTATATATGTGCCAATTTGCATCTTAATTCGTTTAGCGGTTAGTTGTGCGTAAATAGATCAATCGTGTTATTCGTTAGTTATTCACAGGTAGTAAACGTACATCATCGCACACCTAATTAAAAACTGGCATAAGTCAAAAATGTTTTTTTTTTCTTTTATAATTAGTTACAACCTTAAATATATTATGTAGAGATTAGGTAGAGAGATACATCTTTGTAAATAAACGCGCGCCGGCGCGTAACCGCAGCTACTCCCTGAAGAAGATCCTCGTACAGGATCGAAACGGTCTGCACGAAGCCGAAGTAAATACAAGTGAGTTAATGCCGTTTGTTTACAAAGATGAAGTTAAATACTCACGAATCGTTTAGTGTTAAAATAGGTAGAGATAAATATGTGATTTCCAAATCATACTTTTTAGTTATGCCAGTATTGTACCTATTAAGTGTGCGACATATCAGCAGAGAAATATTTACATAATTATCAATTTCGTTAATTCTGAAAGTTTATGAACTAAAATAGATAACGATGTTCAGTGAATCCAAGGAGGGATTTATCCCGCCTTCTTGATTTAGTCTGATACCATCTTGTTTGTGGTCGCATCGTCGCTCGTGGTCAAAAGCCTACTCGTATAACGATTTAAAAACATCTTTTCTCTAACAAATACGTTAACAGTTTCCGCAAAGGTTAGCGCTTCCCGTCTATTTCTAGTGTTTGTTTTGTCAGGTTGATCTCGGGGACGAGTCTGACACGCACTTTGTTCCATATCGAGTTACCACTTCGTTCTGAAAGAGGATAGCGTTTCTACAAATTATAAATCGGTAACTTACTCATTTGTCAACCCCTGTTTCTTATTTTAACGCATGAAATGCTCTGTGCATGATTGAAAAAAAAAGGCCGTCTTTTTACTACCTATGTTTTAGGGGTCTTATTAAAAATGATCGTGTTAGAAGTTATCTCATCTCATCAGCGCAGCGTCGATAATGTCGAATGATACATGTTCGGTCTTTGCAATTCATAATGGAGGGTAGTTTTGAAAATTGCTCCACCAACATCTTAAATACTGCGTCTTGCCAAAAGTGCAGTCAGTGCGTGTTCAAATCGGAACCGAGCCGGAGGCACGTTGTCTTTGCTCCAAATTTCTCCGAACACCCTCAACCTCAAAGGTGTGCCTAGTGATTTAGTGCCGAGTGATTTATGCCGTGCATATATTATTACTAAACCTGCCGAATTCTACGGCGCCCTAGCCGTGTGCGTGTGATATACTGTATACTCTTTGGAACCCTTCTTGTCCGTGACAAGACTTTGTGAACCTGTGGAGGTTTATTCTTGGAGTGCAATGGTTGGCCAACCCGTAGGACTGCCGTGTTGGACTGCGTCTGCTGTTGCCCGAAGCAGCGTGGATTTAAAGGTTGGTGGTGCCCTTCAATTCTATTTCTCCAAACTCCAAAGTGTTTTGCGTTTCACCGTCTCACCTCATATACACGTACACATACCTCATACAGTCCACTAATATCAACCGATATAGTGATCGCACAACACACACTTTGGTAAACAATTTTTTTCTTAAAATATTTACTTAGCCCCACAGTCACAATAGGTACCTATATAATTTGTGTTTCAAATTCTTAAAAACTAAAATATCAAATGAAGACCAAAATTCAGAATTAAAAGGCACTTTATTAAATTACGTCAAGTTACAAATCTTTGGTTTCGTTTGGTAACAAACTTATCAATTAAACATTATTCAAGAGGTTTTCGGTGGAGTATCCATTTCTCATATCATAATAATTATCTTTGTAGCCGTAGTTGTAATATTGCTGTGAGTCATTGACGGTCATTTCGTCGTGGTATCGTTCGTCGTAGTCGGTCTCGGAGTATTCTTGGGGGTAGTTTTCTGTGACGTTTTGGTTATCGCGAGGGACGTTGTTTCTGCACTCGTTGTTCTGTGGGTTTATGTTCCATCGCTGAGAGATAGTACAACTGAGGGAACCGCCGTGTTGAAATGTAAAGGGCCACGCCTGAAATAGAAGAATATATAGGTATTTAGGTACCATGGTCTATCATGTCAAGTTATACACATGTTAAAGACAACTTAAGAACGGTTAAGATAATAATTTTTCTCAACTTTTCTGCCTTGCACAAAACGACTTCGGAAAGTTCGACTTGATTTTTTTTTCATTTCGATTGTAGTTCTTAAAAAATAATTTTTATCAAATTTAATTTTTTAAGTCTTTCATATTGGCAATTTCTTGGTTTTAATAATACTTAGATTAACCACCAAGTACCTATCCCTTAAGACTTCACCCTTTTGTATCACCTTATAACTGAATGTGGGTGGGATAGATTTTTTATTCAAAAGGAGAAGTAAAAATATTATGAGCGAAGACCTCCAACATCGAGTGAAGTGCGAACTCGTTTATTGCTGTTTGACCGCACTTTTTATGTCCTCTACACACATTGGAAGCTCGATGATTCCAACACATGTTTTCTTAAATCCACGTATCTCTCAAACGCAAGGCTTGAAAAAAGTGCAAAATAATTCTCTATTGAATTTTAGAACTATTGGTGCGAATTGTGCGATTGTGCGATGATTTTTAATCGAAATGAGGTAGGTACATTATAATTTTATGATTAGACTTTTTTGTATTTTCCATTTACCTACTTACAGAGTGGTTTGTAGATGCACGGAAAACATTAGATACTTCCAATTAATTGGGATTGGGATTTTCCTTAAGGAAGGACCTCGCGAGTGGTTTCAGAACTCTACCCAAGTTATTATGGGGTCGAAGACGTACTATTTTTTCTAGGAAATTTTACTGTGAGCGATTCAATAGTGGGTCGCTTTACGCTTTAATGAAATCAGTCTCAAATCACTCATCATCGCAAATCACTCTCTAAGTCTGAATCTTCCGAGAATTAAGTACTTATTAGGTTGTTAGGTACCATGTCTCAAAATATTAAACTCGAATATTTTTGTTTACTTTAACGGACCCCAGAATAAAAGTTACCGCCTTGTACCAAGCCAACAAGCACTTTTAAGACTTTTAACTGTACCACCTATAACGTAAAAGTCGTAAGACAAAGGATCATCAAGCTAAAACAATAAAGTCGTATCTCTAAACGTCCGGAGATAAATTTTATTTATACGAACACCAGCTGCAAACTTTTGGTCAGCGCGCGCTTAAAACGTGTGTTTGTTGTTGTTAGCCTTTTTGTTTCTATGTCTCAGAATCCAGTTGGAAACATGCTTGTTTACTAACGGAAGGGTCGGAAAAGAGGTTTACACGAAAAAAATGTGTTATTATTAAGTATTTTTTAACAAAATGTGGACCACCCTAAGGAAATGGTCTAAGGTGTCGGAAAAGACGACACGATAAAAAATGGGTTGAATTATTTTTTTACAATATTAAGACCAACCCTTAAGAAATTGGCTATTTATAAATCCGCATTTTCTTATTAAACAATAGCTTCCAGGTACAACTTTAAAATGCGAGGGGAATCAATCGTAGAATGAATAGCTGAGAAAAGTTATAATTAAAAGGAAAACTTCAGCTCGATCGGTCCAGGCGTAAAAGTGGCGAATAAGTAGATACGTGATATTCGGTGATATATAAAATTTGTGTGAAAATTACTTTTGAGTTTTTAAATCGTCTTAAGTCATAAGCATTTTTTAATGTATAAATATAAAAGTATAATCATTTTAAAAGCCAATAATGATTCACATTCCTTTAAAATATTTTCATTCTTATAGGTACGATGTGTTTTAGTTAATCCATCGATCGATCACATATTGGCCCTTCGTGGAACGTGTCTGTTAATCCCGCGCTGACAGCACAGATTTGGCGCGCTTGCCGATATCTGAATGTGAGGAGAGATGGAGGCTGGTTTTACTAAGATGTTCCGCAAAGATCGAGACAAATATGTATAGCCCATAAAAATGTTGTGATATTAACCTCATATGGACACAGAAAAAAGAAGAAGGTAGATCACAAAAGGCCAATTTATGATTATAGACACCCTGATTTTTTATTTAATGCTATTTTTTTCTATCCCCAAGCACTAAAGCTGTAACTATGCGTATCTATGACTACGCAGATATGTCTATCCACACAAAAAATATGCTAACTATTATATATTATACTCGTATCATATCAAAATATCTGTTTTTATGCGAATCAAATGATAAAACACTGTTGTAAGACCAGAAACCTTTTCCGATATTCTGTTGAAATCTATACTATTATATAAAATAGAAAACTGACTGACTCATTATCGCAGGGACAAAACCGCTGGACCGATTGAGCTGAAATTTGGACAGCGTGTTCTTTAGGTAACGTAGGCAGGTAATAAGAAGGGATTTTGCGAAATTCCCACAGGAACGGGAACAAAATGGAAATCTGTAACCGTTGAGTCTATCAAGCTGAAATTTGGTGTAAAGGTAGTTTTACTACCATGGAAAAATTCAAAATAGTTTTTATTTCAAAATTCCTACGGGAACGGGAACAAAATGCAAATTTGTAACTGCTAGGCCTATTAATCTGAAATTTTGTATAAAGGTAGTTTGAGTACCAGGAATGGATTCAGGATAGTTTTCATTCCAAAGTTCTTGCGGGAACGGGAACAAAATGGATATTTGTAACCGCTAAACCTATAAATCTGAAGTTTGGCATAAATGTAGTTTGACTACCATAAATGGATTCAAGATCGTTTTCATTCCAAAATACCTGCGGGAACGGGAACAAAACTGAAAATCTGTAACCGCTAGCCCTATTACGTTGAAATTTAGTTGAAAGGTAGTTTGACTACCATGACTGGATTCAAGGTAGTTTTCAACCCAAAATGTCACGGGAACGGGAACAATCTACGAGTATGTTTATACTCTATACCAATATGTATTTAAAGTGGAAATCTACTGATTCATCATCGCAGGGATAAAACCGCTGGACTGATTGAGCTGAAATTTATACAGCGTGTTTTTTAGGTAACGTAGGCGACCGATAAGAACGGATTTTGCAAAATTCCAACGGGAACGGGAAAAAATGGAAATCTGTCACCGTTGAGTCTAATAAGCAGAAATTTGGTATAATGGTAGTTTGACTACCATGAAAAGATTCAGGATAGTTTTCATTCCAAAATTCTTACGGGAACGGGAACAAAATGGAAATCTGTAACCTCTAGCCTATTACGCTGAAATTTGGTATAAAGGTAGTTGGGGTACCATGAATGGTTTCAAGATCGTTTTCATTTTAAAATTCTTACGGGAACGGGAACAAAATGGAAATCGCGGTAACGCCTATAGCGCTGAAATTTGGAAGGTAGTTTGACTGTCAGGAAAGGATTCACAACGGTTCTTCACGGGAACGGGAATAATATGAAAATCTGTAACCGCTTGGCCGATTAAGCTGAAACTAAATGCACCTTTGCATAGTTTGGCTACCAAGAAAGTACAAGATAGTTTTCAACCCAAAATTCTTACGGAAATGGGAACAATCTATGTCTATGCCAAAATTTAAAGTGGAAATCTAACTGACTTATCATCGCAGGGATAAAACCGCTGGACCGATTGACCTGAAATTTGTACAGCGTGTTTTTTAGGTAACATAGGCGACCGATAAGAAGGGATTTTGTGAAATTCCTACGGGAACGGGAATAAAATGAAAATCTGTAACCGTTGAGTCTATCAATCTGAAATTTGTTGTAAAGGTAGTTTGACTACCATGAATGGATTCAAGATAGTTTTCATTTCAAAATTCTTTCGGGATCGGGAACAAAATGGAAATCTGTAAACACTAGGCCTATTAAGCTAAAATCATTATAAAGGTAGTTTGAGTACCATGAATGGATTCAAGATCATTTTCATTCCAAAATACCTATGGGAACGGGAACAAAATGGAAATCTGTAACCGTTAAGCCTATAACGCTGATATTTAGTATAAAGGTAGTTTGACTATCAGGAAAGGGTTCAAATAGTTTTCATTCCAATATTCCCACGGGAACGTGTATAATAAAGAAATTTGTAACCACGTGGCCAATTAAGCTGCAATTTAATGCAAAGGTAGTTTGGCTGCCAAAAAAGAATACAAGATAGTTTTCAATCCAAAATTCCCACGGGAACGGGACTAATATGGAAAATGTAACCGCTGAGCTGAATAGTTTGAAATTTGATGTAATAGTAGTTTGACTACCAAGAAACGATAATGGATTGTTTATTCATCCCAATATTCCTATGGGGACGGGAATATTAAGCTGAAATTTGGTATAAAAAAGTTGTTTGATTCCCAAGCTCAAGCGCATCGCCTCATTCTCGCTTCGTGCGCTCGATTTGCGCATTGTGGATACTTTTCAACCTAACTAACATAATATGTGGGACTACATTAGTGTACAGAGTTTAGACTCTGTAGGGTAATCTGACTGCCTCATCATTACCTATCACAGTAGAGACGAAACTCCTGAACCTAGAATGATATAATTTGGAATACCTATCCTATAGGTTCTTTTTAATACCTAAACATATATATTTTCATTATCTTTTTGCTGAACTGATAGAGTTGAAATTTGGCATAAAGGTATTTAAGTACCAGGAGAGGATGTGAAAAAGTCAGATATCCCCTCAGATATTCCCTCAGATATTCCCTCTTAGAGGAGAAAAAGAGGGCCATTTTTCTCCTATAAAAGTGGGGGCAAATGTTGTATTGAAATTTCTAATACCGCTGGGCCTGAAATTTAGTAAGTATAATATAATAATAAAGGTAGTTTGTATACCAAAATAGGACATAGGATAGTTTTTATATTTTAGAAATCCCCTTTTATAAGGGGAACAGGGGTGAAGTTTGTATGAGTTATCTATATTCGTTAGGCCAATTAAGCTTTTTTTTACTTCTACAAAGGTTAGTTTAAGTACCAGGAAGGACACAAAATAGCTTTTATCCCCGAAACCGCCCTTTCAGAGAGGAAACCAGGCATTTAAGAGTTTGTATAAGGAATCAGTATCCGTCGAACTGACGTAGCTTTCATTTGGTTTTAACTAACGAATTAGGGAAATAAGTTTTAACACAATTTGAGTCCTGGGACAGAGCATAGGATAGTTTTTATTTCCCTGAAATCTTTGTAGTATCTCCAAACATTGTAAAGGCCGCGGCAGTGGCCGGCGAAGCACCAGAAGCTACTAGAATATTTTAAGATAGAAATATCATAAATAGGATCACAAGTTGTAAAAGACTAAATTCATGTTAAGATGCGAATTTAATGTTTGTGATCATTTTCTATTTCTAGCAATGGTATTATACTAAATCTGTAGATTTGTCATTGAAATATTTATTGCGTAAGTCTTATTATTTAATTTTATTTTTTTATTCATAATGGCACCCGAAGCGAAGCGAGGACGGGCCGCTAGTTAAGTTATAGATGGCCACCATGAGTGTGGTGCTGTTAAAAATATTTTATTTGATTTTATTGAAGCAATGTAGGTACTTTGCAGTATACTAATCTTGCTAAGATGCAAGCTGAAAATCAGCGTTGAGGACCTATTCTCCACATAATATTATACTACGCTGCAGGGTGCAACCCTGTTGATTCGACACTGCACTATAGATAACTGTACCTAAGAAATTTGCATTTAATCAATAATTCTAAAAATGTTTTGTTGCAAATAGGTGCTTAAAACGTAACGTACTTAGGTGCTTTTTTTTATATTTACTTAAATATTTTTTCAATCTTTGTCGTTCTCAGCTGTTCATCTATCTATTTATCACATTTGTTTCACCGAAAATTGTATCACCACCTCTTCGAGTATGATTAATATCGGTTGACAGAACTAACCGAGCATTAATCTACGGCCCGTGCCGCGGCTCCGAGCGATTAAGGGGATGACAGCGTGACGGGGGATATATCGTAAACAATTAGCTGTTATGGAATGTGAATTATGGATCGTGGACGTTTATATTTTATGTTTTTCGATTCTCGCACGAAAAAGAAGAACTAATCTTTTGATTGAGAAAAAAATATACTTGCTGCGGAATTTTAAGTTCGTAAGAGATACACAAGTATTAAAATACCTAATAGATAGGTATTAAAGATGGGTTGGTCCCATAACCATTTACAAATCACAAGAATTGTAACGGTTTGGCTGTTTTACATAATATCTACGTGTTACAGTGGACCATAGGCCATAGGATGTGACGTTTGTGTAGGCAGTAGGCAGCGAGGCGGAGCGTGTCTTGTTTGGATAGCTTAGTGTCTGCCGGTACCCTGGAGCGTCTCCAAATAGTTAAGTGATGTACCCATGATGATGGCAGAGTTGTCTCGTTCTATTATATCTTACCTATAGTGGATGTAGCGGTGTGTGAGCAGACCGTGGCTCATGCAGAGCAACGCTCATAGGTGAGCTATGTATGAGGCAGTGAGGCGGAGCTTGTCTAGTCTGGATAACTTACTATCTGCCGGCACCACGGAGCATCTCCAAGTAGCTTAGTATCTGTACCCACTGTACCCATGGTAGAGTTGTCTAGTTATATCTTACCAAGCTGAGTGGATGTGGCGGCGTATGTGCAGACCGTGGTTCATGCAGCAATGCTCACAGATGAGCTATGTAGGAGGCTGCCAGGCGGAGTGTGTCTAGTTTGGATAGCTTTGTGTCTGCCGGTACCCATGGAGAGGTGTCTAGTTATATCTTACCAAGCTGAGTGGATGTGGCGGCGTATGTGCAGATCGTGGCTCATGCAGCAACGCTCGTAGATGAGCTATGTAGGAGGCTGCCAGGCGGAGTGTGTCTAGTTTGGATAGCTTAGTGTCTGCCGGTACCCATGGAGAGGTGTCTAGTTATATCTTACCAAGCTGAGTGGATGTGGCGGCGTATGTGCAGACCGTGGTTCATGCAGCAACGCTCGCAGATGAGCTATGTAGGAGGCTGCCAGGCGGAGTGTGTCTAGTTTGGATAGCTTAGTGTCTGCCGGTACCCATGGAGAGGTGTCTAGTTATATATCTTACCAAGCTGAGTGGATGTGGCGGCGTATGTGCAGACCGTGGTTCATGCAGCAATGCTCGCAGATGAGCTATGTAGGAGGCTGCCAGGCGGAGTGTGTCTAGTTTGGATAGCTTAGTGTCTGCCGGTACCCATGGAGAGGTGTCTAGTTATATCTTACCAAGCTGAGTGGATGTGGCGGCGTATGTGCAGACCGTGGTTCATGCAGCAACGCTCGCAGATGAGCTATGTAGGAGGCTGCCAGGCGGAGTGTGTCTAGTTTGGATAGCTTAGTGTCTGCCGGTACCCATGGAGAGGTGTCTAGTTATATCTTACCAAGCTAAGTGGATGTGGCAACGTATGTGCAGACCGTGATTCATGCAGCAACGCTCGCAGATGAGCTATGTAGGAGGCTGCCAGGCGGAGCGTGACCAGTTTATATAGCTTAGTGTCTGCTGGTGCCCATTGAGAGGTGTCTAATTATATCTTACCAAGCTGAGTGGATGTGGCGGCGTATGTGCAGACCGTGGCTCATGCAGCAATGCTCGCAGATGAGCTATGTAGGAGGCTGCCAGGCGGAGTGTGTCTAGTTTGGAAAGCTTAGTGTCTGCCGGTACCCATGGTAGAGTTGTCTTCAATCTGTGACGGAATAAGAGTGATTGTGAATGATTGTGTCATTAAAATGAGCGTTATTTAAGTTTCATTCCGATAGGTTTCATCCTATTTATCTAAAATTTGTTGGTAGATTTTTATTTCTATTCATTCTCTTACAGATTATTTTTATAAAAATCAGAAACGTATTTAATATTAATTAAGTATATTCTAACCTTTTATAAACAGACCAACAGATTTAAAAAATAAGTACCTACCTATCTGGGAATCAAAGAAATCTGTGAAAAATCAAAATTAGAGTGTGAATTTATAAAATCGATTTAAGTCGCTAGATTTTCTGTTTGGGTTTTGCGGGTTATCCTTAATCCAAGCATTTAATACATACCTACTTAGGTACATACTATCATTGTAACTTTTGTAATAGGGCGGGGCCCTTACAAAGTATTATTTCTATTTACCTGCAAAAGGCTTTCGATAGCACCCTCATTCTGGCTCGCTCCCGAGCATTGGCTGCGTTTCTGTGTTGGGGCTCTTGACTGCTTCTTCCTGCGTTTAACATATTTATCATGAAAATTTTATAGCAGCACAAAACGCCTGCGATCTCTTAAAATTACGAACATTTATATTATTCTAGGTACAGAACCTTTTTTTATTCTAATTATAAATCATCCTGTCAGCCTATTTTAGTGTTTCACTATACTTTTGCCTCAAGAAGTTGCCTTAATAGCGACTCTGTTAACTTTGTGCTAACCTATTTAAAAGACTTTTACCACGGTAAAGAGATATACTTTACCGTGCTTTTACCTAAGTCATCTCTTATTATTTTAAATAGGTAGGTAAATCAACTAACTACTAAAAATCATATAAAATTAAGGTACTTTACCTGAATTAGAATGAGTATCATCGAAGAAAAAATCATCGTCATCTGCATCTTCCGACCGTTTCTCAACAGGAGGTGAACGATTCACACGTTTTCTGGGCATTTCTAATATTACACTAAACACTGGCACATCACTAGTAATTTCCTTAGTTAAATTTAAAATATGTCAATTTTTTAATTTTAAAGTGGTCCCGATAGTTCCACTCATGCGCCGATCCGTGTCATTTATAAATTGAAGAGAACAAGGCGGGCGGCGCGACTCCGGCGCATATTGGGCGGCGCTGAATCATGCCCCTCCCGAAACATTTGTGGCCAAAAATCGAACGAATTTTCTTCCTTACGAATCCAGCTAAAACTGCCGAACACTTAGACACTAGCGCCCCTGTCAATGTGCCATAATATCGTGGTCAGGCTGTTCACCAGGATTACCTTCTGACTAATGAATGCTCGCCTCAAATGTGTACATAGGAGATTTGTTTATTTTTTAACTCTTTGGTCTTTGGAAACGAAAATATCAAGGGATGAAACTGTAAAAAAGAACGGTCTAAAAAGATAATAATATGACCTGTAATCTGTACCTATATCACTTTCAGCAAACATTAAAAAAAAATATTTTAGGATTTTAATTGCTTTTTAGGTATGTACTTATCTACCTAAGTAAGAAAAATGTAGGTAGGAATATATTGTTATATTCGGTTTAACAGACTCAAAACACTAGGAAAATCTTTAGCAGCTAGCTTAGAAGGACCTCTAAGTGCATAACCTAGTGCTAATAAAATTTACGTTCTTTAACTTTTTCAAATTAGAAAATCAACACCGCGTTTAACTAAGTACTAATATTAGGTTGAAAAAAAGTGTGAAACAATTAGCGCGAAGGACCAAGTTCAATAGGTGAGCCGAAAGATTGACGGAATGTCGTGCTGCTTCCGTGACATTCTATACTTTGAGATGATTTGGAGATCACATGTGTTGTGGTTATACACCCTTACAGTCCTTGTTTCTATTAAGAAGTTAAAAAAACCCACCGACTTTTACTAAATAACTAGATTTATATGAGGTGTTTTAGGCTTCTGTAGTCAACTAAGAAGCCTTATAGTTTCGCTTTGTATAGCTATAGTTTTGTCTCCTTCCGTCCGTAATTTTGCACAGATGAGGGTAATGATTAAGGTAAGAGAAAGGTAACAAAAATAATTATAAATTAATTAATTTAACTTTATTAGTTTCGGAGATATTGTCACTGAAAGTTAAGGAATTTAATATTCGATTTGCCAGTACCTACTACGGAAACCTACACGGCGTTTAGCCCGCTTAGCGCTTGGCCAATTTATTTTATATTCTTTTAGTGGCAGAAGCTGATTTGTAAGAAAAAACAAAGCTACTTATTTTTTACTTTGTTCTACCTAATACCTAAAGTATCAATTAAGTTCCTACTGACTTGTCCTCATAATTTATTTAAGGATGTACCTACCTAGGTAGGCATAGGCGGATTTAGGGGGGGGCCAGGGGGCCAAGGCCCCCCCAGAAGCATTGTAGAGTTACGAATTTTGCACATATTTCATGGTAAAGATTATAATTTTTTTCTCGGCGCTCGCAGCAAGCTGCTCGCGCACTTATTATAATGAATATTCAATCTTTCTAACAGCTCAGAGCGAGCTAAACACACATTTTTCGTAGTAAAAATTGTAATATTTTTGCCCGTCCGCACCTTGGCCCCCCTCCCCAGAACCAAATCCTGGATACGCCTATGTAGGTAGGTAATTACAAAGAAGTCAATTTATGAGTTATGCCAGTATTTCATTAGGTGTGTGATTTTTATAATTATTTAATTAACTTGCAATTTGTATCAGTAAGTAGGTGGTACCTAATTTCCAAAAAAGGACTTTTGCTTTGCTTATTTACGTCAGATTTAAAAATGAGAATTAAAAATTAGATAGGTACCTTCAGAAAAGAAATCTTTTAGTGCAATTCTACCAAAATAATTTTTGTGTTAGTTATTTTAAAATGTTTGTTGGCGATCTTCAGTAAATTTAAGTAGTTTAGGGAACCCACTAATGTTTTGTAAAATAGGCAATAGATATAAGTAGTTAGGGAACCCACTCATGTTTTGTAGAATAGGTCTTAATAAATTATTAGGTTAAGGTTAGATTAAGATCTAGGTATAAGTACACGGTAAATAGGTTCTAATAATAACAATAGGTTGTAGGTAAAATTTATATAAGTTCATAAAATAGCTTAAGTAAGGTCAGTCACATAGTGACATAGAAAAAGTTTGTTAGTTTTTCGGCTATAACTTTGTTTGTTATTAAGTTATATTAATAAGAGTTTATACACTAGATAGGGCTCAATAAGAGCTATCTAATGATACCAAACATGATAGGATTAAACAATTAATTATGTATCAAAAGTAGAAAAAACCGCGTAACTCATAGTAAAAATTTGTAAAAATGCGCGCCGAAATTGGTCGCAAAACAGGTGCTCTCTTTACGGTAAGGGTACGACCCAGCTTAGTAAGCACCAAAACAATGCATGTCAGAGCCGCCGTGAGGCGCCCGGAAACGGCAGTCGACTCCGGCGGCCGCCAGTTACCTGAGGGTAGAAGCCCTCTGAGTTGAAGCCAGGGCAAGGAGGAATTACCTCGTGTCCCATCCCCAACCACCCCCCAAGGGGAGGCTGGAAGTATAACGAGCGAATGCATGTCATGCTTGGCTGCTCTGAAGAAAGAAATAAATGAAGAAGTAAATAGTGAAGAAATAGGAAGTTTTATTTGGAAGAAAGAAAAGGGTCAGGCCTTGATCCCCCCCCTTCCCCTCCGGGTCTCCAGCGCATCAGTAGGTTCGAGCCGGGGCTTTCTCTTTGTTTCACCCCGACTCGGCCTGCGTGTTTAAGACCCGGAGCCGCGGTCGGCAACACGCTCGACCGCAACAGCTGGTCCTCCGAGCCGGATCCAAGGTCTGACCTGCGTTGAAGAGCGAAGATGCCGGTCACCCGAAGCAACAAGGGAGCGGAGCCTCGCACCACGGAAGCGGCAACGTCGGGCCCCCCCGGCCCGCATACGGATACGTTGCCGGCCGCCACCGCGAGGCCCGCACCAACGTCGGCGACGCCGGGCCCCCTCGGCCCGCATCCGGTCGCGTCGCCGGCCACCACCGCCGGGCCCGCATCATCGTCAGCAACGCCGGCCCCCCCCGCCCCGCGTTCGGCCGCGTCGGCGGCCGCCGCCGCGGGGCCCGCACCTTCAGCAACGGAACAGAGCAGCCGTACCGCTACCTCCGGGACCACGACGGAAGGCACGTTTCCGTCAGGGACGTCTTACGAGACGACCAATACAGTTCCGGAGGAGCGCACCGTGGTACCTTCAGCATCAAAGGCAGCATCGGTCGCGTCGGCAAGAAAGAAGAAGCGGCTTGAATTACAGGCCGAACTCGCGCGCCGCCAGGTCGAGGAGGCGCGCGCCGCGGCTGAGCTGGCAAAGGCTAAGCTGGAGCTTCTGCAACTAGAAGAGGACGACGACGACTCCATCATCAGCGACCCGGACGACAAGGAAATGGAAGTCGAGAACTGGGTCAAGGAATCTGCGGCAAGAACTCCAGCGGCCACAAGTCAAGAAAAGGAACCCGTCAAGAACACGCAAGAGGGCGCTAGCGAGCTAGCTAGTGCTATACTGGCGGCTATCAAGAACACTACGAAGAGCGCGCATGTACCGAACTATATGCACGAGCTACCCTTCTTCGATGGCGCCAGCGGTGAATGGCTTGCGTTCCGGACGGTGTATGAAGATACGGCTACGAATTTTTCGGCAGTACAGAACATGGCAAGACTGCGCAAGGCGATCAAGGGTACGGCAAGAGAGGCGGTCAAGAGCCTTCTCTATACGGACAGCAAGCCGGAAGACATACTGGAGGCACTGCGGCGACGCTTCGGGAGGCCCGACGCGTTAGTGCTGGCGGAAGTGGACAAGCTGAGAAGCCTGCCGAGGATGACCGAGAATCCACGGGACGTCTGCACCTTCGCCAGTCAAGTGAACAACATCGTGGCCACCATCAAGAACCTGAAGAAGCCCCAGTACCTGCAGTCACCAGAGATGCTCAAGACAGTCGTCGACAAGATGCCCGCCGTGCTCCGCTACAGATGGTTCGACTTCTCAGCGACGGAAGAAGATCCCGACCTGCTACATCTTCGGAAGTTCCTGGATCAAGAGGCCGATCGCTGCGGACCGTACGCCGCGCAAGAAGCAGTCACAAAGAAGACTCAAGTCGGAAGAAGGGAAGCCACTCACACCGTAGCCGAACAAAGAAGAAACGACTGCGCCTGCTGCAATGAAGATCATCGGCTGACAGACTGCAAGAAGTTTTTAGAAGCCGACGTGAAGGAACGATGGGACATTGCAGCGAAGGGCCGAGTGTGTTTCAAGTGCCTGCAGGGAAGACACAGAAAGGAGAACTGCAAACGACCGGCCTGCAGGACCTGCAAGAGGTGGCATCATCATCTGCTGCATGAAGACAGAGAAGATACAAGAGCCACCAAAGAAGTAACCAACAACGTGTTTCAAGTACACGCGACCAAGGTGACCAAGGCGTATTTGAAGATAGTTCCAGTAGAAGTATACGGGCCAAAGGGAAGTCTGAAGATTCTCGCACTGCTGGACGAAGGCTCAACGGTCACACTTCTGGACTCGTCGGTCGCAAGGCAACTGGGATTGAGTGGTCCGCAAGAACCACTCGCGATCGAAACCGTTGGCGGGAAACTCATCGCGAAGAGGGACTCCATGATGATCAGCGCTCACATTCGAGGGTTCCACCAGACAAAGAAGTGCAAGATCGGCGAAGCGAGAACCATCGACGAGCTACACCTGAGCCCTCAACGCATCGAGAAGCGCATGATAGAAGAATGCTCTCATCTGAAGAAGTTGGCCGACAAGCTGTACTATGAAGAGGAACGACCCAAGCTTCTCATCGGGCAAGATAACTGGGAGCTGATAGTATCCCGGGGAATACGCAAAGGAAAGAAGAATCAACCCGTCGCATCACTCACGCACCTGGGATGGGTGCTACATGGATACGACGCGGGAACAACGAAGCCAGTGAACTTCGTGACCTGCGCGCACATCACCGCCCGAGAAGAAGAATGGGACAACGCGATCAAGGAACACTTCGCCCTGGAATCGCTAGGAGTACAGCCGCGTCGACCCAGCACAGACACCGAAGCAAGAGCACTCAAGATTTTAGAAGAAACAAGCCGGCGACTAGAAAACGGAAGATATGAAGTCGGCCTGTTATGGAAGAAGGACAACACGGAAATGCCAGACAATCAAAAGTCGGCAGAAGATCGTCTGAAGTCCATCGAGAAGAAGCTCGACAAAGATGCCAGCCTCAAAGAAGAATACAGCAAGCAGATACAACATCTGCTCGACAGCGGTTATGCGGAGGAAGCACCTCAAGAATCAACATCGAAGAAGAAATGGTACCTGCCACACTTCGCAGTCACGCATCCCACGAAGCAGAAGAAGAGATTAGTATTCGACGCGGCCGCCAAGTACTACGGGACAAGCCTCAACAGCGCGCTGCTGCCGGGGCCCGATCTGCTACAGTCCTTATTCAGCGTGCTGCTTCGTTTCAGGCAACATCCAGTCGCTGTAGTGGCCGACATCAAAGAGATGTTCCTGCAAATCAAGATACGAGAAGAAGATCGTGACAGCCTGCGCTTCCTGTGGCGGGGAGACCTCCGCACCGGCAAGCCGAAGGAGTACAGGATGACGTCGGTCATATTCGGAGCGGCGTGTTCACCCTGCGCTGCGATCTACGTGAAGAACCGAAACGCTGCTGACTTCAAAGAAGATTATCCGGCGGCTGTGCAAGCGGTGGAGCGCAACCACTACATGGACGACTACCTGCACAGCCTACCAACAGAAGCAGAAGCCATCAAGATCGCAAGCGAAGTCGACACGATTCACAAGAGGGCGGGATTCGAGCTCCGAGGATGGGCGTCAAACAAGACTTCGGTGCTGGAAGAGCTGACCCGAGAAGAAGATACGTCGAAAGAAGTCGAGCTGGGATCCAAAGAAGAGAAGACATTGGGCTTAAGATGGTTCACCAAAGAAGATGAGCTGGGTTTCCGTACGAGCCTGAGGAACGTGCAAGAAGTCGTCGAGCAAGGAAGAACTCCCACCAAGAGAGAAGTCACGAGCGCGGTGATGTCGACCTTCGATCCTATGGGGCTGGCGTCACCCGTGCTCATCCAAGGGAAGAGACTCCTGCAAGAAATCTGGCGAAGCGGCATTGAATGGGACGACCAAGTCACGGCGGACAACGAAGAACAATGGAGAAGATACTTGAAGAATCTGCAACTGCTACAAGATCTGCGAGTTCCACGATGCGTCCACTCCGGCCACAAGGGGGAGCTGCACGTCTTCACCGACGCGAGCGAGACGGCGTACGCCTGCGCAGCTTTCTGGAGGCAGAGGAACAACGACGGCGGATTCGACGTGAAGCTCCTCGCCGGCAAAGCGAGGGTCACTCCATTGAAGCCAGTCTCCATACCGCGGCTCGAGCTGCAAGCCGCACTCCTGGGGACCCGCCTAGCCCGGTCCATAGAAGAGGAGATGGACATCAAGCCAGCAAGGAAGATATATTGGACGGATTCAAGCACAGTACTCGCTTGGATAAAGTCCGATCCAAGAACATTCAAGCCCTTCGTCGCACACCGGCTCGCGGAGATAGAAGATACTTCAAGGCCACAAGAATGGAGATGGATCTCGACGAAGGACAACCCAGCTGACGACGCCACGAGAGACGTCCCCGACGAGTTCGACAGCAATCACCGGTGGTTCGTCGGGCCTGCGTTCCTGAAAGAAGACGAAGCACTCTGGCCGGCTCCGAGAAGTTTCAAGAAAGAAAAAACCGGCGAAGAGAAAGAAGTCTCAACAGTAGCCACGGCAAGAATCAAGGACGACTTCCCTACCCCGGACCCGGCGCGATTCTCAAGCTGGAATCGGTTGTGCCGCGCCACAGCGCGGGTACTCCAGTTTGCAGACCTATGCAGGAAGATTCATCGCGTCAACATTTCAAAGAAGACAGAAAAGGCTGATCCGACCTGGGGCAAGATCGTCAAGAAGAAGAAACAGAAGACCGAAGGCTACACTCCAAAAGAAGAAAAGAAGTTCCTACCCATAGAAGATTGCTACAAGAAGACTGCTGAGAAGATTCTTCTAAGAAGAAGTCAAGAGGAAAGCTTCGGAGAAGAGATCCACGCGCTGAAGAAAAGCAAGCCTCTCGACAACTCTAGCAAGCTAAAGAAGATCGACGTGGCGCTGGAAGAAGACCTGCTGAAGATCAAAGGAAGAATCAACGCGGCGCGAGACTTAGAAGACAGCTTCAAGAAACCTATCATCCTGGATAGCAAGAATCACATCACGAGGCTACTCATCGCGCACTATCATCAGATCTTCAACCAC
Organism: Hemithea aestivaria; assembly: GCA_947507615.1. Classification (NCBI taxonomy): domain Eukaryota; kingdom Metazoa; phylum Arthropoda; class Insecta; order Lepidoptera; family Geometridae; genus Hemithea; species Hemithea aestivaria. The sequence continues at coordinate 11,091,569 of OX382337.1, read as the reverse complement.
GCCAACCACGCTACGGTCATCAACGAAGTCAGGCAACGCTTCTGGGTACTGGGTCTTCGAGCAGCGGTTCGAGCGACGGCACATCAGTGCCAATGGTGCCGAGTACACAAGGGCACACCTGCGAAGCTACCGACGGGAGACCTGCCTGCAGAACGACTGTGCTACGGGATGCCGGCGTTCACCCGCTCAGCGGTGGATTACTTCGGGCCTATGACGATCACCGTGGGACGCCGGCACGAGAAGCGGTGGGGAGCCCTCTTCACCTGCCTGACGACGAGAGCCGTCCACGTGGAGCTCGCCCCATCTCTATCGGCGAGCTCTACGATCCTGGCTCTAAGGCGACTGGCGGCGAGAAGAGGCATGCCGAAGACAATATTCAGCGACAACGGCACCAACTTCGTGGGGGCGAACAAGGAACTCAAAGAAGCCTGGGAGGAGCTCCAGCAAGAAGAGGTCGTCAACGAAGCCGAGAAGATGGGGGTCAAGTGGAAGTTCATCGCACCGGGGGCGCCAAACATGGGCGGCGCCTGGGAGCGACTCGTCAGATCCATCAAGACGGCGCTGGGAGCAACTCTGAAGGAGAAACACCCGAAAGAAGAAGTCCTGCACACTCTGCTGCTGGAGGCCGAACATATCGTCAACTCCAGGCCTCTAGTGGAGAAGACAGAAGATGAAGAAGACGCACTGACTCCCAACCACTTCCTCATTGGGAGATCCTGTGGCCTGCCGAGACTGGGGACCTTCGACGATCGAGACCTCACTGGACGGCGCGACTGGAGAGCGGCGCAGCGGATGGTCGACCACTTCTGGGCGCGATGGGTGAAGGAATACCTTCCAATCCTGATCCCAAGGCGCATCGACGGGAAGGCGACCAGCTACAACCTGAAGCCTGGAGACACGGTCCTCATAGTGGACTCCACGCTGCCCCGAGGGACCTGGCCGAGGGGGAAGGTGATCCAAACCTTCCCTGGACCCGACGGCAGAACGCGAGTCATCGAGGTGCGAACGAACGGCGGTATCCTGCGACGACCGAGCTCCAAGGCGATCCTGCTGGCACCTGCGAGAGACGACCACGCCGCTGCAGCCGCCGAGCCTACGAGCAACGAGATCGCCGAGCCAGACGACGGTGCTGCGCACAAGGGGGAGGATGTTGGCGATCTTCAGTAAATTTAAGTAGTTTAGGGAACCCACTAATGTTTTGTAAAATAGGCAATAGATATAAGTAGTTAGGGAACCCACTCATGTTTTGTAGAATAGGTCTTAATAAATTATTAGGTTAAGGTTAGATTAAGATCTAGGTATAAGTACACGGTAAATAGGTTCTAATAATAACAATAGGTTGTAGGTAAAATTTATATAAGTTCATAAAATAGCTTAAGTAAGGTCAGTCACATAGTGACATAGAAAAAGTTTGTTAGTTTTTCGGCTATAACTTTGTTTGTTATTAAGTTATATTAATAAGAGTTTATACACTAGATAGGGCTCAATAAGAGCTATCTAATGATACCAAACATGATAGGATTAAACAATTAATTATGTATCAAAAGTAGAAAAAACCGCGTAACTCATAGTAAAAATTTGTAAAAATGCGCGCCGAAATTGGTCGCAAAACAGGTGCTCTCTTTACGGTAAGGGTACGACCCAGCTTAGTAAGCACCAAAACAATGCATGTCATGCTTGGCTGCTCTGAAGAAAGAAATAAATGAAGAAGTAAATAGTGAAGAAATAGGAAGTTTTATTTGGAAGAAAGAAAAGGGTCAGGCCTTGATCCCCCCCCTTCCCCTCCGGGTCTCCAGCGCATCAGTAGGTTCGAGCCGGGGCTTTCTCTTTGTTTCACCCCGACTCGGCCTGCGTGTTTAAGACCCGGAGCCGCGGTCGGCAACACGCTCGACCGCAACAATGTTGATTACCTACATTCTACATGCTATATTTTTTATATCGTCAAAAGGGAGACAGGTACAATGAATTTTTAAATTATTTATTTGATCTCATCTCTCATTCCTAATTGTGGAGGTGATCAAATTTTAGAGTTCCGACTCAACTGAGGTAGACGGATTGCTGCAAATAGGATGAAGTTAGGGTTGCCACGCCTCGGGAAAGAAAACTGGTAAAAATTAAAATCAGAATTTATTCGGATCGGCGCTGTGTGATGTCCTGATATTTATTTATTATACACACTATATTTATTTATAGATCTTAAATTATTTTTTTACAATATTTCTCAAAACTAATACCTAGGTATACAAATACTAAAAACAATTGTAAGAAACTTAACCTAGAAAACCCGCCGTCAGCGGGGCCAGAGCCCAAGCTTCCGGTGGTCAGGGCCGCAGGGTGAGGAACCTCCGGACAATGCGTGCCTTATCAAGGATTACCGCCTTCTGTATCAGCCCTTATTATTATTCATCATAGATATACCTACTTATGTAGGTTTCTAAATTCCATCATCCATGGAATTTAGAAACCTACCTAGATATAAGTATCTATAATGAATAATAATATAAAATTGAGGTAGAGGTAGGTAGGTACTTACACCTATGCTATTCTTGCTAGATTTCTAATTTTTTTTAATTAAAATTAATTATGTTTTAAATAAATTAAAGAAGCCGAGTCAGCCCTAGCCATCCAGGTGGCTGGTATCAAAGCATTCAGTTTAACAGCACCGACGAAAAGCGATTCGTTTTAAGCGCCATCCAGTGTGACTTACGGCCGTGTTCCGATGTTTTCTCCACAAATATTATTCTTTGTTCCACTTACATTACACGCATTATAAATAACTGGCAAGATTATTTTTTTATAAACTTGACATTTTATTTACATTAGTAATGTAACATTACTAATACCCAGTGGCGGATTTGCCCTAAGGCCCAGTAGGCCCGGGCCTAGAGCGGCCAGATATTAGGGGCGGCCAATCGTGACAAAAAAATCACTGATGACAAGAAATAACTAAAAGTACGTAAATATTTTAAAGGCTTCACGGGGCCATGGGTTTTTCTCGGCGGCTCTGCTCTATAATAAGAATATTTATTTTCTCACCGCTCAGAACACATCTTTTGTAGCCTGAAATATAAAATTTTCTCGGCACTCGCAGCTAGCTGCTCGCGCAATTATAAATAGAATACCTATTATGTATTTTGTTCACCACTCAGAACGAGCTCATTGCACACAGTACCGGCGTTAGGGTGGGGCGCGGTTGGGCGACCGCCCAGGGCGCCGGATAAAAGGGGCGCCACAGGCTCTATAATGGGGCGCCCGTGGCGCCCCATTCGTTCTGAAAAATTCAATATTCTCGGTGCTCGTAGCTAGCTGCTCGCGCTATTATAAATGAGAAAATTTACTTTCTTTGCCATTCGAAGCAAGATAAACGCACATCATTCGTGCTGAAAAATTCAAATTTTTTCGGCGCTCGCAGCGAGTTACTCGCGCTTTTATAAATAAGGACATTTAGTTTCTTCGCCACTCGAAGCCAGCTAAACGCACATCATTCGTGCTGTAAAATATCTAAATTTTCTCGGCGCTCGCAGCGAGCTGCTCGCGCTTTTATTAATAAGAATACTTATTTAGTTTCTTTGCCGCTCGGAGCAAGCTAAACGCACAACATTCGTGCTGAAAAATTCATAATTTTTTCGGAACTCGCAGCAAGCTGGAAAGGTGGATTTTTTTCTAGATACGCCCATGATTTTGCCCATCGGAATCGGCCCAGAAAAAAATCCTGGAATATTTTCCTTTTAAGTATGGGTTTGAATTGCTTTTTAGGGGGCGCCGTAGAAATCTCGCCCAAGGCGCTGGTAATGGTAGAACCGGCTCTTGCACATCTTTTGTAGTCTGAAACGTTAAATTTTCTTGGCGCTCGCAGCAAGCTGCTCGCGCATTACAAGGTTTTTAAAATTGTATTCTATTCGGAACGAGTTTAACGCACACGTTCTTGTCAGAGATATAACATTTCCTATTTTAGAGATTAAAATTGTAGGTAAACGTTGAAATGTACAAACCTACCCAGGCGCGGATCCAGGGGGGGGGTCAAGGGGGTCATGACCCCCCCCCCAAAATCCTAGTCGAAAAAAATCCGATTATATCGTCTAGGTTTACGCTTTTTTTTATAGTAAGAATTAGACAATTTTCTCTTAGCAGCAAACTTTACGTACAAGTTCATAAATTTGTTTCGCTGTTGATAGCGCATTGAGCAATTTGTAAGTAACTTAGAGCACAGTATAAGTTGCATCAAAATCGGTTCAGTAGTTTTTAAGTTATGAATAATTAAAATGTGTCGAAATCAGGAACATTGCTTAGGAAGCGTAAGTACAGGCCAGACGTGTGATGTCACGCGCTCTGATTGGCGTTCGCATTCGCGTAATAATAAGTAAAAATTATTGAAATTAAAATTGATTTTATTCCATTTTGGCTTGATAATAGATCCTTAAAATGTGATTTTAGGTTTTTAAATACTGTCTTTTATGTGAAAAACATAACTTTATATGAATTCGTAACATGTGTCAACATCCCTATTATCCGTAGGTTCTCGTAGCAAGCTGCACAGCTTCTTTCATGGATTAATTGGTTTATATATTAACTGCTGCAAGCTGTTCGCGCTTTATGTTGTCTTTGTAGCTCAGCCTTTGCGCTTGCAGCGAGGTTCTTGCGTATGTATGACAGTAATATTTTTTTGGCACATTTTTCAATAATTAAAATTTTCTCGGCGCTCGCAGCGAGCTGCATGCGCTTTTATAAATAAAGATATTTGGTTTCCTTGCTACTCGGAGCAAACTAAACGAACATCATTGGTACTGAAAAACTCGAAATTTTCTTGGCGCTCGCAACGAATTGCTCGCGCTTTCATAAATAAGAAAAATATGTGTTTCCTTGCTACTCGGAGCAAGCTAAACGCACATCATTCGTGCTGAATAACTCAAAACTTTCTCGGCGCTCGCAGCGAGCTGCTCGCGCTTTATAAATAAGAATATTTGGTTTCCTTGCCACTCGGAGCAAGCTAAACGCACATCATTCGTGCTGAAAAATTCAAATTTTTTTCGGCGCTCGTAGCTAGCTGCTTACAAATACTTACGAATCGTTTAGTCTAAAAAAGGTGTCAGCTATACAAAAATGCTACAGCGCTTAAATGTGTCCAAAAAAAATTCCTTGAGAAAAATTCTAGCCGATGACCCCCCCCAAAATCATGGTCTGGATCAGAGATGTAACGGAGCTTCGATTCCGGTTCCGTTAAGTCGGAACTTCCGATTATAATTACACTTTCGGTTCCGACTTCGGTTCCGATACTTTTGTATCGGATGTTAATCGGAGGTCGAACGAAACAAAACGGGCGGCGCGCGACGGCCTGTGCCGAACAGGTTCATACATGTCGCGCGGGGAATCCACCGACCTCCTTTAAATTCATTAATTTTATCTTTTCTTTATTTGGAATTATGCCAATTTTTTTTCACAGTTATTTTTTATTTTATAATAAAAAATAAAAATGAAAAGAATTGACTATAAATCATGTTTTATTTGTCCTTAAACAAACTGACCCTGCCTCCGATTTCGATTCCGATTTCGATTCCGATTCCGATAAATCAAATTTGAAAACTCCGATTCCGATTTCGGTTCCGATAAAACTACCTCCGTTACATCCCTGGTCTGGATCCGCGCCTGAACCTACCTTGTTCACAAGAAAAAAAATTCTGGATCCGCCACTGTTTAAGGAGTAAGTAGGAGTAGACATGTTATATACGACGTAGGTGCAGGTATTACATGGACTGGGGTCTAGGGCGGCGGTATAGATGTGAGGCCGGTATATAACCAATCTTACCTATCGGTTAGTTACCAAAAAACCCATTTAATACCCAAAAACACCGTAAAACACCATTTAAAACCTTTGGAATTAAAAAACATTTTTTTGTAATTATAACTACATTTCTTGATTTTTTCAAAACGCAATAGGTGTCTTATGTCCATATTAGCTGCCCCCAGCGGTTTTACCCGCTGTTCTATATAATATTATAGTCTATGTGTTCTAAGCTATCTCTATACGAAATTTGAGCTCAATCAGTCCACCAAGAGCAGAGATTACCTAATGTATTTATAAAAACAAAGGAGTAATAAGTTTAAAAGCTCCTTCTTTGAAAAAAATAATATTATCATAAAGAAAATTATAAAACCCTTTAATAAAAACAATCTATTATTACTCTTTCAGACAAATCAAATGAACCCAAACTCGTTTGAGCTGCGTCAGCAAGTGGCAAGGTGCAAAAATATTATAATGTTTGCTACGAAAGTGTGAGTTGAGCTCGCTCTGAACAGTTAAAAAATTCCAATATCTTTAATAACATAAGAGCGAGAAGCTTGCTGAGACTGCAAAAAAAAATTGCAAAATTCATAACTCTAATGTCAAATAAAAGCTAGTAATAATTTAATTCGATTTCTAACCAATCTAACAAAATTCACACACTCACATTCTCACCTAAACTACACGCACACAAACGAAAAAGATTTGATTACAGATAGACAGACAACAGATCCTACACCTATCAGTTGTCTGTCAAATAAAAGCTTGTAATAATTTAATTCGATTTCTAACTAACAATAAAAAAAGAATTTTATACTACGAAGTATGAAGACGAGCAAGACGCTCTTCTGTTGGTAAGAGATAACGCTGCCCATTATTAGTACAGTGCTACTCAGTATTTTACAAAGGTACGATTCTGGGTGCACTGCGCCAACGCTTCTAACTTGAGAGTCATAAGATGATAAGACTCCTCAGCCCAGTAATTTCATTAGCTACAGTGCCCTTCTACCGAAGCACAGTAATGTTTGCACATCACTGCTCAGGCGGTAGAATAACCGGCACTGTTGGGGTACCCACCTAGTCGACCTCCTGCAAAGGAAGTCTACCCCCGGTAAACTTAATAATAATATTCACGCACTCACCTAAGCTACACGCACACACACAAACGTTTAAGATTTGATTACAGATAGACAGACAACAGACCATTCACCTGTCTGTTGTCAGTCAAATAAAAGCTTGTTATAATTTAATTCGGTTTGTAACTTAACCAATCTAACCAAATTCACACATTCGCAATCTACCTATACTACGTACACTCACACACATACATAAAGAGCAGTGCGGGCCCGCACAATACGGCAACGTCGCATTACATACACACTCGCAATCTACCTATACTCTGTACACTCACACATAGACATAAAGAAGAGTTCAGGCGCCGCACAATACGGCAACGTCGCATTACATACACACTCGCAATCTACCTATACTCTGTACACTCACACATAGACATAAAGAAGAGTTCAGGCGCCGCACAATACGGCAACGTCGCATTACATACACACTCGCAATCTACCTATACTCTGTACACTCACACATAGACATAAAGAAGAGTTCAGGCGCCGCACAATACGGCAACGTCGCATTACATACACACTCGCAATCTACCTATACTCTGTACACTCACACATAGACATAAAGAAGAGTTCAGGCGCCGCACAATACGGCAACGTCGCACGACTAGGGCGGATCCAGGATTGGGCCCTGGGGGGGAAGGTGCAAAAATATTATAATGTTAAAAGTGAGTTTTGCTCGCTCTGAACGGTTAAAAACTTCAAATATTCTTAAAAGAAATATGCAAAATTCGTAACTCAAAAAAAGCTTGTAATAATTTAATTCAATTTCTAACTAACAATAAAATAATAATAATATTCACACACTCTCACCTCAACTACACACACATACGTAAAAAATATGATTACAAATAGATAGACAACAGACCTTTCACCTGTCTGTTGTCTGTCAAATAAAAGCTTGTTATAATTTAATTCGGTTTGTAACTTAACCAATCTAACCAAATTCACACATTCGCAATCTACCTATACTACGTACACTCACACACATACATAAAGAGCAGTGCGGGCCCGCACAATACGGCAACGTCGCATTACATACACACTCGCAATCTACCTATACTCTGTACACTCACACATAGACATAAAGAAGAGTTCAGGCGCCGCACAATACGGCAACGTCGCATTACATACACACTCGCAATCTACCTATACTCTGTACACTCACACATAGACATAAAGAAGAGTTCAGGCGCCGCACAATACGGCAACGTCGCACGACTAGGGCGGATCCAGGATTGGGCCCTGGGAGGGAAGGTGCAAAAATATTATAATGTTAAAAGTGAGTTTTGCTCGCTCTGAACGGTTAAAAACTTCAAATATTCTTAAAAGAAATATGCAAAATTCGTAACTCAAAAAAAGCTTGTAATAATTTAATTCAATTTCTAACTAACAATAAAATAATAATAATATTCACACACTCTCACCTCAACTACACACACATACGTAAAAGATATGATTACAAATAGATAGACAACAGATCTTTCACCTGTCTGTTGTCTGTCAAATAAAAGCTTGTTATAATTTAATTCGGTTTGTAACTTAACCAATCTAACCAAATTCACACATTCGCAATCTACCTACACTACGTACACTCACACACATACATAAAGAGCAGTGCAGACGCCGCACAATACGGCAACGTCGCACGACTAGGGCGGATCCAGGATTGGGCCCTGGGGGGGAAGGTGCAAAAATATTATTATAACGTTAACTACAAAATGTGTGAGTTTTGCTCGCTCTGAACAGTTAAAAAATTCAAATATTCTTAAAAGATATATGCAAAATTCGTAACTCAAATTAAAGCTTGTAATAATTTAATTCAATTTCTAACTAACAATAAAATAATAATAATATTCACACACTCACGTCAACTACACACACATACGTAAAAGATTTGATTACAGATAGACAGACAACAGACCCTTCACCTGTCTGTTCTGTCAAATAATAGCTTGTTATAATTTAATTCAGTTTGTAACTAAACCAATCTAACAAAATTCACACAATCGCAATCTACCTATACTACGTACACTCACACACATACATAAAGAGCAGTGCAGACGCCGCACAATACGGCAACGTCGCACGACTAGGGCGGATCCAGGATTGGGCCCTGGGGGGGGAAGGTGCAAAAATATTATTATAACGTTAACTACAAAATGTGTGAGTTTTGCTCGCTCTGAACGGTTAAAAACTTCAAATATTCTTAAAAGAAATATGCAAAATTCGTATCTCAAAAAAAAGCTTGGAATAATTTAATTCAATTTCTAACTAACGATAAAATAATAATAATATTCACACACTCTCACCTACACACACATACGTAAAAGATATGATTACAAATAGATAGACAACAGACCTTTCACCTGTCTGTTGTCTGTCAAATAACAGCTTGTTATAATTTAGTTCGATTTCTTACTAACAATAAAAAAAGAATTTTATACTACGAAGTAAGAAGACGAGCAAGACGCTCTCCTGTTGGTAAGAGATAACGCTGCCCATTATTAGTACAGTGCTATTCAGTATTTTACAAAGGTACGATTCTGGGTGCACTGCGCCAACGCTTCTTACTTGAGAGTCATAAGATGATAAGACTCCTCAGCCCAGTAATTTCATTAGCTACAGTGCCCTTCTACCGAAGCACAGTAATGTTTGCACATCATTGCTCAGGCGGTAGAATAACCGGCACTGTTGGGGTACCCACCTAGTCGACCTCCTGCAAAGGAAGTTTACCCCGGTAAAAGTAATAATAATATTCACACACTCACCAAAGCTACACGCACACACACAAACGTTTAAGATTTGATTACAGATAGACAGACAACAGACCATTCACCTGTCTGTTGTCAGTCAAATAAAAGCTTGTTATAATTTAATTCGGTTTGTAACTTAACCAATCTAACCAAATTCACACATTCGCAATCTACCTATACTACGTACACTCACACACATACATAAAGAGCAGTGCGGGCCCGCACAATACGGCAACGTCGCATTACATACACACTCGGAATCTACCTATACTACGTACACTCACACACATACATAAAGAGCAGTGCAGACGCCGCACAATACGGCAACGTCGCACGACTAGGGCGGATCCAGGATTGGGCCCTGGGGGGGAAGGTGCAAAAATATTATTATAACGTTAACTACAAAATGTGTGAGTTTTGCTCGCTCTGAACAGTTAAAAAGTTCATACATTCTTAAAAGAAATATGCAAAATCCGTAACTAAAATAAAAGCATGTAATAATTTAATTTCTAACTAACGATAAAATAATAATAATAATATTCACACACTCTCACCTCAACTACACACACATACATAAAAGATTTGATTACAGATAGACAGACAACAGACCCTTCACCTGTCTGTAGTTAACATTATAATAATATTTTGCACATTCCCCACAGGGCCCAATCCTGGATCCGCCCTTGTCTTAAGTGCGACGTTGCCGCTTGGTGCGGCACCGGCACTGCTCTTTATGTATGTGTGAGTGTACGTAGTTACAGGTAGATTGCGAGTGTGTGAAAATGCGACGTTGCCGTTTGGTGCTGCGCCCGCACTGCTCTTTATGTATGTGTGTGAGTGTACGTAGTATAGGTAGATTGCGAATGTGTGCATTTGGTTAGATTGGTTAAGTTACAAACCGAATTAAATTAAAACAAGCTTTTATTTGACAGAAAACAGACAGATGAAGGGTCTGTTGTCTGTCTATCTGTAATCAAATTTTTTACGTATGTGTGTGTAGTTGAGGTGAGAGTGTGTGAATATTTTTTTTTTTATTGTTAGTTAAAAATTGAATTAAATTATTACAAGCTTTTATTTGAGTTACGAATTTTGCATATTTCTTTTATGAATATTTGAACTTTTTAACTGTTCAGAGCGAGCAAAACTCACACATTTTGTAGTTAACGTTATAATAATATTTTTGCACCTTCCCCCCCAGGGCCCAATCCTGGATCCGCCCTAGTCGTGCGACGTTGGCGTATTGTGCGGCGTCTGCACTGCTCTTTATGTATGTGTGTGAGTGTACGTAGTATAGGTAGATTGCGAATGTGTGAATTTGGTTAGATTGGTTAAGTTACAAACGGAATTAAATTATAACAAGCTTTTATTTGACTGACAACAGACAGGTGAATGGTCTGTTGTCTGTCTATCTGTAATCAAATCTTAAACGTTTGTGTGTGTGCGTGTAGCTTTGGTGAGTGTGTGAATATTATTATTACTTTTACCGGGGTAAACTTCCTTTGCAGGAGGTCGACTAGGAGGGTACCCAAACAGTGCCGGTTATTCTACCGCCTGAGCAGTGATGTGCAAACATTACTGTGCTTCGGTAGAAGGGCACTGTAGCTAATGAAATTACTGGGCTGAGGAGTCTTATCATCTTATGACTCTCAAGTAAGAAGCGTTGGCGCAGTGCACCCAGAATCGTACGTTTGTAAAATACTGAGTAGCACTGTACTAATAATGGGCAGCGTTATCTCTTACCAACAGGAGAGCGTCTTGCTCGTCTTCTTACTTCGTAGTATAAAATTCTTTTTTATTGTTAGTTAGAAATCGAACTAAATTATAACAAGCTTTTATTTGACAGACAACAGACAGGTGAAAGGTCTGTTGTCTATCTATTTGTAATCATATTTTTTACGTATGTGTGTGTAGTTGAGGTGAGAGTGTGTGAATATTATTATTATTTTATCGTTAGTTAGAAATTGAATTAAATTATTACAAGCTTTAATTTGAGTTACGAATTTTGCATATATCTTTTAAGAATATTTGAATTTTAACTGTTCAGAGCGAGCAAAACTCACACATTTTGTAGTTAACGTTATAATAATATTTTTGCACCTTCCCCCCCAGGGCCCAATCCTGGATCCGCCCTAGTCGTGCGACGTTGCCGTATTGTGCGGCGTCTGCACTGCTCTTTATGTATGTGTGTGAGTGTACGTAGTATAGGTAGATTGCGAGTTGTATGTAATGCGACGTTGCCGTATTGTGCGGGCACGCACTGCTCTTTATGTATGTGTGTGAGTGTACGTAGTATAGGTAGATTGCGAATGTGTGAATTTTGTTAGATTGGTTTAGTTACAAACTGAATTAAATTATAACAAGCTATTATTTGACAGAAAAGACAGGTGAAGGGTCTGTTGTCTGTCTATCTGTAATCAAATCTTTTACGTATGTGTGTGTAGTTGACGTGAGTGTGTGAATATTATTATTATTTTATTGTTAGTTAGAAATTGAATTAAATTATTACAAGCTTTAATTTGAGTTACGAATTTTGCATATATCTTTTAAGAATATTTGAATTTTTTAACTGTTCAGAGCGAGCAAAACTCACACATTTTGTAGTTAACGTTATAATAATATTTTTGCACCTTCCCCCCCAGGGCCCAATCCTGGATCCGCCCTAGTCGTGCGACGTTGCCGTATTGTGCGGCGTCTGCACTGCTCTTTATGTATGTGTGTGAGTGTACGTAGTATAGGTAGATTGCGAGTGTGTATGTAATGCGACGTTGCCGTATTGTGCGGACACGCACTGCTCTTTATGTATGTGTGTGAGTGTACGTAGTATAGGTAGATTGCGAATGTGTGAATTTTGTTAGATTGGTTTAGTTACAAACTGAATTAAATTATAACAAGCTATTATTTGACAGAAAAGACAGGTGAAGGGTCTGTTGTCTATCTATTTGTAATCATTTCTTTTACGTATGTGTGTGTAGTTGAGGTGAGAGTGTGTGAATATTATTATTATTTTATCGTTAGTTAGAAATTGAATTAAATTATTACAAGCTTTAATTTGAGTTACGAATTTTGCATATATCTTTTAAGAATATTTGAATTTTTTAACTGTTCAGAGCGAGCAAAACTCACACATTTTGTAGTTAACGTTATAATAATATTTTTGCACCTTCCCCCCCAGGGCCCAATCCTGGATCCGCCCTAGTCGTGCGACGTTGCCGTATTGTGCGGCGTCTGCACTGCTCTTTATGTATGTGTGTGAGTGTACGTAGTATAGGTAGATTGCGAGTGTGTATGTAATGCGACGTTGCCGTATTGTGCGGACACGCACTGCTCTTTATGTATGTGTGTGAGTGTACGTAGTATAGGTAGATTGCGAATGTGTGAATTTTGTTAGATTGGTTTAGTTACAAACTGAATTAAATTATAACAAGCTATTATTTCGCACCCCCCGAGGAAGAAAGTCGTAACTGAAAAACACCAACTTTACAGGAGCAACAAAAAACTGATTTAAAAAATCATCGGCAACCTGAGAAAAATTTAGTAGGTATATAGCAAAAAATAGCTAAAATTAACCTCGATTGGCCTATGTATTACAATTTGCAATTTAATTTATCGTCATGGAGTAAATCCTAAAAAACAGATTTACGCTAATTTTCAGCGACACATTTTAATTAATTTATGTAGTTAACAGAAATATTACTTTATTAACATGGAACGGAAACTATAATGCTGACATAACTGCAGATACGACTTTCTGAGCGTATGGTGGCGTTACAAACTCCACGCGTTAGTATGATTTACGACGTTTTTCCACGAAAACTTTGTCTCGGTCTTTTTGCGTAAAATGAATTGCATCCTTTTTCTTCGAAAAATATATTCAAATAAATAATGTATTTCAAGTAAGCGCTTTTTTAAACGAAAAAAATTACAGACATTTTGGCGTATGTTTACATATTACGTTATTCCAATCATTTAATTTATAAAATATTAGTCGTTTCTCAGTACAAAAGAAATAACAAAATAAAAAACAGCCTTTAAATGACTCCAGTATAAGGGATTAATGTGTAAAACTTTTAACTTATTAAAATTTTGTAGAAAGATCTTGTAAATATTACTGATTATGTATTTTAAGGTAGCTTTTGTTGTACTATACCAAAAATCATAAAGGTTTCGTAATAAATTTAATACCAGCTATGTTGAGTAGTTTTACAGCTTTAAAAGTAAACTAAGTAATATTTCAGGATATATTGTATATCTGTGCAAAATTTCATCTAGATCCACTTAGCCGTTTTGGCGCAAATAAATCAGAAATATTCATCCACTCATACATTTGTATTCAATGATTAAGTCTAGTATTATGACAGGAAAAGTGTCATAATTATAAGATAAGATAAGATAAGAAACACTTTATTGATCCACATATAAAGTAAATTTTACAAACAACAAAATTAAAACTAAGGGTGTATCAATTGGCGGTCTTATCGCTCAAAGCGATCTCTTCCAGACAACCGTGCAGGGAGAGGAAATATACAACACTGGAAGGACGGTGGTTTCACAAAACTTCAAAAGAAATATAAGTAAAAATAATTTACACAAATACTTAAAAATATTTACCTACATAAACATACATACATAAATCTTAAATACATACATACACACGTACATACATACATAAATACATACATAATTTGACATATAATAAAATATACTACATTAGGTATCATGAAGGAATACGACATTAATGTTATGAAGATACTAAAGTGAAAGATAATGAGCTTTGATTCGAAGTTTAAAACTTGCAAGAGACGGTGCTTGTCTAATTACGACAGGGAGATCATTCCACAGACGCACGGCTTCAACTGTGAAAGATTCACCATAAAAGCCAGTGCTGTGGGCAGGACATTTCAACATTAGGTTCTCCGATGATCTTAGTGTGCGAGAATGTGATGTATGGAGAAAATTAAAACGTTCTCGAAGATAGTGCGGGAAAGAGGGATTAAACAGAACACTGTAAAGGAGAGACAAGATATGAGTATTCCGGCGAAGGCGAATTGGCAGCCACTTGAGCTTAGAGCATAATTATGTCTTTTTATTAAATTATAACATTGTTTTTCATTTATGAAGTATGTTAATGATGATTAAACCAATTTCAAACATTGCTTGAGTAAAAACAAAGTCTATGACACAAGGAAACACGAATGACTGCAAAGTGTTTCAAATACGATCAGTTATTGCGCCACTAGGTATGGATGCCGAATTGCTGGAAGCCCTGACTTCCGAAGTTGAAACGGGCTTAATAAATGGCGGGAACGGGCGGGATAGGATTTGTTTGTGTAATTCTTGCGCTACTCTCCGAAACGAATCTTAATAAAACGGTTAGAAGGGGTGACTCTTCTACAGTGTTCAAAACTCTTAGAATTCACTAGCGTTTGGTCACTCACGAGCCTTTTGGCGCTCCCCTGAATCGACTCCAGAGTCTGAAGCTGGTATTTGGGAGTATCATCCCAAAGACGAAAACAATATTCTATACATATAGGATCGGCTTTATGATAGAAATAAAACAAATGTCCCGGATGAAGTAATGTTGCACCTTTGCCAAAATACCCAACTTCCTGACAGTCTATTGACTCTAGACTTGATGTAATTTTAAATGACGTTAATATGACGTTAATATTCGTACATCATTAATATGAGTACAATAAGAAAACGCAGTAATGTGCATTAAAGTGGACATCAATCTTAGTAAGTACGAATTAGCCAATAGCCCTGCTGAGCGGGTGTCCTTAAACTAAAACAGGAGACAAATAAAAACACAATATCAAATAGCAATATTTAATTAAATTATAATAATATTATGCCGTAGCGTAGTAATAACATACAGTAACTGTAATTTGTAATAAACTCTGTAATAATAAACTCTGTTAATTACAGAAGTAAAAGGCAAAAATGAGAGAAATTTCCAGTATCTGAACGTGATTAGCTATCTACAAACATACATTTTGGAAAGGAAAAGCTTCATTAAATCATTATTTCAGTGTTTCCTGTTAATTACAACTTAGGAGTCTTCAAATCGAGGGTTAATAGGTATTTACTGGTCTGTGTGTCACATCTTCGACCGCGTCATCACTTACCAACAGGTGAGACTGTGGTCAAACGCAGCCCTATTCTCTATATAAATAAAAAATAAAATTCTTTTAATAGCAAATAACTTTTATTCATCTCACCCCCCGTCGTCATTTTTTCTTTCCGTCTTTATTAGCTCTACCGCTAGATGTTATCTGCTTATCCAAGAAGTGAGTGATATGCAAAACAGATCAACAGTAGATTTACCAGCACAAGACCCGAATTTTTGATCACACAAGAGATCATTCGTCGCGATTGACGTTCCATTTCATGAACGTGACAGATATACCAGTGGTTAGAAGGGCCAGCACAACTGCCTTTTTTTAAAACAGGCTGCACGTTGGTGTGTTAGGCTGAAGGCTAATCAAAATCGGAGTGAGCCCTGGTGCTCATGTCTTTAACACTATCGCAGGTATTCCGGCTGGAAGCCAGCATATTCACATGATTCCACTGCGTTCTATGAACCTCTGATTAGTTATAATCAGATATAGGTATAACAAACATTGAAGGAGGCCAGAAGCATTCAGACGCTTTGATTCCGTAAAAAGAGAGCCATATAAACTGCCGAGTTCATCACGGGCGTAAATGCATCCCACACATGTGGCTTGAATTTGTCTTCAAGTGAGCCTCCGGTTAATCTGACAAATACACATCTGACGGCAAACCTATTAACGTCTCCATGAAGAACAAGAGAGCAGGGTTTTCAGATTCAAAGTAGTGGTGGTAGTGGAAAATTTGAGTGCAGACGTTGAATGTTGGAGAGGCGCACTTTTAGAGAAAGGGATAACTGAAGCTGTGAAACCGTTCTCTTAGTCATTGATTTATAGAGTGACATGGAACACAGAAACTGAAGTGGAACGAGATCTTGCGCTACAGGTCATTAGAAATCAAAACTTATACTACGTCAACCGAGAGAAACTAGAATGAGAATTGCGAGGTCACTCAAACCCTCTGGGGATGTCCTTTGGGTCCTCTTATCCATCCAGTCGCTACGGGTACGATCTTGCATGCCGAGACTTTCTTTCATGACTGGTTAACTCATCATTTGCCTTGAATCCCGCTACTCTCCAGATTTCAAGCTGAAGCAGGGCAGAATGAGTAACTATGATCTGCGTTTAGCGTAATGATACCCAGTTTACATAACTGGCTACACAGATACGTGTGCTGCTGGATTCCAATAACATAAAAACCAATCTCTATACAACTATTTCTTAATAAAAGATGTAAACAATTAGACTTATTTATTTTAATTCTGACTAAAGTTTCGTGAAAGAAGTGAGTAACAAGTAGTTAAAGTGATGAAGGCTGATAAATGTTTCGTAGAAGAATGTGGTAACTGTAATTGCACGACAATATATTTACGAACATTTCTTTAAAAAGGAGTTATCTGTAGTTATGTAAAGATATTTGTAAAAATGTTCATACAAGATTGATGTAAGTGTATTTATGATGTTATTGACATGGAAAACTAGTAAATAGTGTGGTCGCAAAAGTAATTAACTTCAGTTTTATGGAGTAATTATATTTGATTTCAGTGTCGTACAAGTTTAGTTTTTTTTTAATAATTCCCTCATTTTTTGAGATAAATTTATGAAAAAAATTGACAATATGTATCGGATTTTTCTTGATTTTATTATGCAATAAAAACAAAAAGTCACAATTAGGGTTAATTCTTTCTTCTTCGAGAGGTGCGATTTGACAGAACAGACAGGTGAAGGGTCTGTTGTCTGTCTATCTGTAATCAAATCTTTTACGTATGTGTGTGTAGTTGACGTGAGTGTGTGAATATTATTATTATTTTATTGTTAGTTAGAAATTGAATTAAATTATTACAAGCTTTAATTTGAGTTACGAATTTTGCATATATCTTTTAAGAATATTTGAATTTTTTAACTGTTCAGAGCGAGCAAAACTCACACATTTTGTAGTTAACGTTATAATAATATTTTTGCACCTTCCCCCCCAGGGCCCAATCCTGGATCCGCCCTAGTCGTGCGACGTTGCCGTATTGTGCGGCGTCTGCACTGCTCTTTATGTATGTGTGTGAGTGTACGTAGTATAGGTAGATTCCGAGTGTGTATGTAATGCGACGTTGCCGTATTGTGCGGGCCCGCACTGCTCTTTATGTATGTGTGTGAGTGTACATAGTGTAGGTAGATTGCGAATGTGTGCATTTGGTTAGATTGGTTAAGTTACAAACCGAATTAAATTATAACAAGCTTTTATTTGACAGAAAACAGACAGGTGAAGGGTCTGTTGTCTGTCTATCTGTAATCAAATCATTTACGTATGTGTGTGTAGTTGAGGTGAGAGTGTGTGAATATTTTTTTTTTTATTGTTAGTTAAAAATTGAATTAAATTATTACAAGCTTTTATTTGAGTTACGAATTTTGCATATAGTACGGTCCCCAATACAAAAAAATAAAATTTCCGTGGGACACATCTCCGCCATACAGATTATTGGTATGTACTTATTTGTCATATTTTCCTGAACACGAAAAGTGCGGTAGTCACTTCCTAAGTGTATAGAGGGGGTAGTTATGACGTCACAAAGATGGCCGCCAGCCTATTCTATTGTGCGGGTTATTTCAATATCTACTAAACCGATTTACTTAAGTAGGGTGTCAAATGAAAGGTTATTAAATAAGCATCATTTTATTTCTAAGAACTATTAATGTGAAGGAAGTAAGAAAGGAAATAATTCCAAAAAACATAATTTCTAAAAAAAAAATTTCTTCTTATGTATATAACTTGGTAACCGTTAGGATAATGCAAATATAGGTTATTATAAAATATTTAGTTTCTTTCATCAGCTTTCTAAAAAACCTTTAATCATTACAATAAAGCTATATACACGGAACTGCAACCGTTTGAATGAGCATCGGTAGCGCTGAACTCATAGCGGTAGCTAAGCGATTAGACGGATTTTCTATAGAATGATCATAGAATTTTGAATAAAAAGCATGTGCGATAGTAATGAAAATATATAATAAAATTTAAGTAAGCTGGTACGTATTCATAAGTTGTATTTACAAGTTTTTTTCTGATGTGATCAGCATAATAATAGGTAGGTGTATGTGTTGTACTAAACTTACTGATAAAATTATTAAAAATAAAACATATTTTTATCTAATTAATGTCCTCAACGTAATCTGTATGTTCTGAATAATTATACTGGTTGTAACATTTGTTACCGACATGATGTATCCCTTCTAAGCACTTTTGTTTTTTGTCATTACATCCACAACGGGATGAACACTTTCTTCACATTTTCACCTAATTCACACATTCTCACCTAAGCTACACGCGCGCAAACAAACGTTTAGGATTTGAATACAGATAGACAGACAACAGACCATTCACCTGTCTGTTTTCTGTCAAATAAAAGCTTGTTATAATTTAATTCGGTTTGTAACTTAACCAATCTAACCAAATGCACACATTCGCAATCTACCTATACTACGTACACTCACACACATACATAAAGAGCAGTGCGGGCGCAGCACCAAACGGCAACGTCGCATTTTCACACACTCGCAATCTACCTATAACTACGTACACTCACACACATACATAAAGAGCAGTGCCGGCGCCGCACCACGGTAAAGAGATACTCTTTACCGTGTATGTAGAGTTGAAAGCTGGCAACGTCGCATCGAGATTGAGTACTTACTGATATTAAATATAGGCGTTACAAGTAGGTACCGTAAGTTCAGTTAGTTTGGTCCGTCCGACCAAGTGGAGAGATAGGAATTAGTTATAAAAACTACATTGATACGGTGAAAGCTCTGTGTTCGTAATAAAAAACTATAGGTTGAATAGAATTAAAAACTTTTTTGATAACCACATAATAAATATACCTACTTTAGGTATACCTAATAATTTTAATTCGGTTTTAACTAAACTCACACTCTTGCCTCGTTACGATATCGTAATCAGTTGTAGGTATCTCGACAATATTGTAGGAAATAGGTACTTACTCTCTATTGATATTCTATAAACTTTTATTAAAATTCTATTAACTAATATTTTGCTATTGTTGTTTTGAGGGTGATTTATTATATTAGTTTTGCTTCTTTTTTATTAATGTTGTATAATATTTTTACTATAGGTAGGTTTACTTACCTACTTATTGCAGGGGTATAGGATTTTTTTTACTTTGGCGACATGGCATTGCTGTAATGTTAACGTAGTAGGTTTTAACTCAATAATTGCTCAAAATAACGAAGAATAAAATATTTTTTTTTATATTTGTAGGAGAGTTTTAAACTGTTTGAAATTGTGTATTTGGAGTATTATACCACAAGATTTGGAATATAACGTTTTAAATCGGTGTATTTACATCTGTAGGGCGGCCTAGACTGTAAATCCGCCACTGCTAATACCTATTATATGCACCAATCTCTACCTTATTTCGGAGTGAAAGTGGACCTCAACTACAAACTACAAAGTTGCCGTGGTTATTGTGCGATGAAATAAGCTTCATTAATTTATTTCTTATTAGCTGCGGCTGCGCCCAGCGATTTTACCTGCTGTACTACTGCAAAGCCTATGTGTTATTCCAGGGTCTAAGCTATCACCGCGGATGAGTGCTTCGGCGTACCCGCTGCCCCGGCCGCCGGCCCCGGGCCCCGGGCCCCGACATTATGGCGACCCGCAGGAATTACAGGAACACGAACACCCCCAGGTTTTTTAGTGGGTATCCCGACTTGGGGTAATATAAAAATGCGTTACGCATAATCATGCGTAGCGCATTTTTCCTGGCTCAAAAAAAAAGGGTCTAAGCTATATCTATATCAAATTTGACTCGTGGTTTGGTCCACCCGTTTAGGCGTGAAGAAGTAACAAACATACACACATTACACAAGTACAGTTTCTAAAGCAAGAAAGAGCAGCAGAATGTAGTCATAGCGAGTGTGAGCAGAAAATGCTCAATAACATAAAAGTAGATTTCGGTTTATAAACAGCATTTTTCAAAATAATTGTTAAATTTATAGCCGAATGAATCAATTATGCGAATTAAAATTAAAAAAAAAAACGATGTCAGCGATGACATGGCTGTCACTGTCAATTGTCAAATTTTAGGATTGTCAAATCAAATGTCTATGTTTTTTACTGTAGTAATTTTGTATTTTTTCAATATAAATTAATAAATATTTATTTGCAAGAATAAGTTTATACATAAATAAATACGATAAAATCTTTTAAAGAATTAAGACAAAATGTTGACCAATTTTATTTAGAGCCGCGGTATAATCATACATTGGCTGTGGCTGATTCGATACAGTTTATCAAGCACCGTTAAAATGTTACCGGGCATCGGTGTCTTCGGAACAGGCGCAATAGCAAAAGTGTTAGTACCATTCCTTCGAGAGAAAGGCTTTCCGGTTGAAGCGATATGGGGTGTAACATTACAAGAAGCCGAAGCAGCTGCAATAGAACTCGCTATACCATTTTTCACGAACAAAATCGATGATGTTCTCTTGAAAAAGAATGTGAGCCTTGTATTTATTGTGTGTGCTCCGAATCTACATGCCCAAATATCGGTGAAGGCGCTGGGTATAGGGAAGCATGTAGTTTGTGATAAACCAGCTGGGTTGTGTCAAGCTGAAGCATTGAAGATGGTTAGAGCTGCACAGTATTACCCCACGCTCATTTCTATAATCAATCATTCCCTTAGATTCCTACCAGCTTTCAGTCACATGAGGAAAAGCATACAAGATGGATATCTTGGAAATCCAGAGGAATTAACACTGATTGATGTTCGGGTACAAATGGGACCCTTATATGGGGACACCTATAACTGGCTATGTGACGACACAATGGGAGGAGGCACGTTAACATTAGTAGGTAGTCATGTCATAGACCTAGTCACATATCTCTCAGGGCAGAAGGTTGTCAAAGTTCACGGGGTCCTGAGAACATTTGTGGAAGAAACGGCAAAAGTTAACGGCATAAGAAAAATAACAGCTCCAGACTTCTGTACATTTCAATTACAGATGAACAAAGGCTTGTTAGTTACAGCAACATTGAACAATCAGATGCCTGGACCTTGTTTCAATCAGGAAATCTATGTTTGTAGTAAGAAAGGCTACTTAGTGGTTAGAGGTGGAGATTTGCATGGAAAGTTGCACAAGCAGTCGACTAAGTCCTCTGAAGAAGATGGGAAGAAACATCAATCAGACAAGGAAGATGTTATTTATGTTGATATTGAGGACTTGAGTTGTGCTTCGAGTGTGGTACCCAAACCTTATATAAAGGGACTTTGTAAGATGATCAGTGCTTTGAAAGAAGCATTTCTGCCTGTAAAAGAACAGATGGATTGGGTGAAAGAGCCTGTGAAGTCAGCTGCTACGTTTGAAGACGGGCAGAGAGTTCAAGCTACTATGGAGGCGTTAAGGCAATCAAATGACAGTGGTTGTTGGACATCTGTGCAGTTGTTGACGGAGCCTCCAGACCCTAACCCTGCATTGTCAGCTGCTGTGAGACGCACCGCCATATCTTTGCAGTAACTTACGATATGCCATTATGATGTACCTTATGTGTTGTGAATAACAATGGTACAAATGTTCTAGTACTTTGTCACATTGAGTTATTGTATAGTCTCTTTATATTTTTCTTAATATTAAGATATCTTTTTGTTGTGACAAGGTTTATGCTTATTGTATAAGACTTCAAGGATCTTAAGACTCAGTATTATGTTATACTTACATTCCTTTTAGTCTGCCATATTATTTTAATTATGTAAGTAGATATTGTTCATTGTAATGTTTTTGGAACTATTGGATACAGCTTGCCATTGTTAATAGGATTTGACTCTCACAGTTAAAATTGCTTTGATCAGATAAGCCGCTTATTTCAGATATAATGATAATTTTATATGAACAGTTATGAGATATAGTTTGTCCATTTTAATTATCTTTTAGGTTTGCAATTTTATTTTGAAAGATCTTTGCAGCAGGTAACACCGCTGGTCACAGTTAGTGTAAAATATTTTCATAATCTGTGATTTCGTTTTGCACAGAAATAAAATAGCTAATATCTCTATTAAATATACAAGCTTTAGGTTATAGACTGAATAAATTGGTATTATACATGATCTATGTTGTAATTCTTTAAATGCATCCCATACTAGGTACTCTATTTTTTAACATTATTTATCTGTTAGGTATATGTATTAATATTATAACTAAACTAAACTACAATATGTGGGTAACCACAACGGGTGTAAACCTAGGTTTAGCTGGATAAACCTGGGTCTAGGCGGCGAGTACGGGGGTACTCGTCGCCGCAAGCACAGACCCACGAGGTGGCGCGCGCGGTGTTTCCGCGCGCCCCTTGAGAGGGTGGGGTGAAACTCCTCTTCACCCCACCGCGGAGGGGTCCTCCTGTCAGTGAGGACCAAACGCCGTCGGGGCCGCGGATGAATGCTTCGGTGTACCCGTTGCCCCGGCATTATGGCGTCCCGCAGGAACACCCCCAGGTTTTTTAGTGGGTATCCCCGCCGCTCCCATCTTTGGCGGGGGAGTCCCACATACCGCCCCGCGCCCCCCGGCGTGGGGTGATGATGCGTAACGCATTTTTCCTGGGTAAAAAAAAAAAAAAAAAAAAAAAAAAGGTTTAGCTGGATAAATCTGGGTGTAGCTGGTTGCTGTTGGGTCAAATATCAATTTACAAACATAAGACAAATTGTTACCAACTTGTTATTGTAGGGTGCCATCATAAAAAGTTTCGATTTAGTATTCCAAAATGGTGAATTGTCTTATTGAAGTCCTCCGAAACAGAATCATTGATTTTTTAATTTTCAGTTTCCACCAAGAGAATAATGACCTTTGTGTGCATGTGGATTGAGTAGCCACTTCTCGTACCTTGATGAAATATAGTATAGATAAAGTTGAACACTAATTTTAGTGTTCAACTTTATCTATACTATATTAATTGGCTAGTTATTAAACATTTGAACTATAGTTATTTGAGACATTATTTACTTAATGAGTGGGTGTGTGATGTATATTATTATTATTTATATATTGTTCTATAGCTTGTACTATCTTTATTATTTAAGACTAACCTTTGAGCTTGTTCTTATCATCAGGCATTAAATTCCTGTTGATGAAAGTACACAAAATAATGACAATTTTATTGTACGACTGAAAAGATATTATTGTATTATTTATTGGTGGATACTATTCCTTTCTACTCCAATATTCTAGCTCACTACTTGAAAACCTAACTAACAATGCATTTTAAAAACATTCATTTGAACTTATAGGTTAACTACACAAAAGTGATGCAATATCATGTCAAGTGTTCTGTGGATAAAACTAAATAAAAATCAGAAATAAATTAACAACTTTATAATTAGAAATGCAATAGAGATAACAACATGTACCTCATCCCAACATATTACACAATCACAACATTTTTTTCAATATTGTTCATACACTACAGTCTCTACAAATTATATCTAACAGAATCAGAACCGCACAGTTTTAAAACTAAAAGTAAATTCAATTTTCAATCTTCGCCAATATATCAGACTCTCTGAAGAGGTGGTATTCCTTTTCGTCATTATCCAGGGATACTTTGGTGCCGCCGTATTCGGGGAGGAGGACTTTGTCACCGACCTTGACGAGGACTGGAATAAAGTCACCGTTTTCCTTTCGGGTGCCGGTGCCGACAGCAACTACTTCTCCGTGCAGAACCTTGCCTTGTGCTTTCTCAGGGATCACGATTCCTCCAGCGGTTTTTGTGATGGCTTCTGCTCTCTTGATGAGGACACGATCCAACAGGGGAATTAAACGTTTTGCAGCAGCGGCCATTTTTGTACTTTAGGTGACGAGTTTGTGCTAAATACTCAAAAAATAAATTAAATTGGTAAAACTTCTCGCCTTGAGTTTTCAGATTTCAGTCTAGAAAATTCGAGTGCGGTCGCCGGGAGATAAATTTTTTGACAGATCTTGTCAAAGAACAAAATTCGCCATGTGTTTTCGGTGTTGCTATCAGACTTCTTATTTTAAAAAAACTTGTTCATAATATATTGTAGTGTAAATTAAATTAAACAAAATTTTGTATTTTTATGTGTTTATGTATTATTTAGGTATTTTATTTTATTATCGAAAAAAATAGAAAAACTACTGTCATCTAGCGGCGAATAGTAAAAGTTATGAAAAGTCAGCTACTTACCACTAGATGTCACTAGCGAGCTCTAAGAAAAATATAGACGCTGGTCGATAGATGGCGCTACTAGGTACAAATTATGTACACAATAATTTGGCAATGTTGTCTCCTAACAGATGAGTTTTAATAATTAGTACCCAATTATGTGTACATAATCAGAACACCGATAGGTGCTATTTTGCTCATAATTGTGGCTTTTTTTAAAATTCTGTTTCCAATTTATTTGTAACTAAAACCTATTAAAAACTTTTCATACGACTTTAACGATCAGGACTGGAGGCAGCACCGTTGCTATTTTCCTTTCTCTCTAAAGTACGCATTTACAATTTACACATACTTTACGTACATAGACCGCGTGAGTCAGTGTGGTTCTTCATTTCCTGATCGCCAGCGAGTGGAGTCAAGTACGCGGCGCCGACCGGGTGAGGAATGCGCGGCGCCGGCGAGTCTGAGGCACACCTGCGTGCAAGTACGCCCACACACCGCACGATTAGTTCAATGCTGACCTGGGATGCAATCACTCAATACTAAGTCCACCATACATCGACAATGTATTTCATTATTACGCACCTCGATGAGTAGGTAACATCATCACCATCAACCCATGTAAATATCAATATTTCTCCCCCTGCATGGTTGTCAGGATAATAACCGTACCTAAGTGAAATTGTGTTTCAGTTTATATTTGGGGTGTTTCAATGAACAGTTCTCCGAGTACTGTTGTATTATCTACCATAATTATTAATAATTATTTAATAAAATAATAGGGATTTTACAATGATGTAAAATTCTAAGTAGACTGCACCAACGCTTCTTACTCAAGGGTCATAAGATGTTAAGAGTCTTCATTCTATTTCGCCATAAGTCTATAATACTTGGGTACCTTCAGTTTTAAGACTTATTATCTAAGTTCGAGCATTAAATACTTGGAGTGCGGTCACTTAAAAGCCATATTCTATTGTCCGGTGAGCATAAAACATTTGACAACTCCTCTTGAATATTTAGCAGCAAAGCCTACGTGATTCGGTATAATTATTGGCAAGTACCTACTTAGGTTTACTTTCTTGTTTCGCCAACGTTCAAAAATACGTGTTTAGTTAGTTTAGTTTTAACTTTTCACTAATATTGGCGCGAGAGCCTAAAGTGAGTTTTGGTCTTAGACAATAGGAGCTTTCAGTCTCTACCACCGCCCGCGCCTGTTAGTCTTCAACGTAAAGGGCATACCCATTCTTTTCCACCTCATCTTTCCAGCGATATGTTGATTAATTCATCAATTATTATGAAAATATAATCAATTGTTCATATAACCTATTTTTATTACACTAATATTATAAACTAGCTGAGCCCAGCCGTTTTATCCTCTGTACTATAAGCCTATGTGTTATTCCAGGGTTTAAGCTATCTCTATACCAACGTTCAGCTCGATCGGTCCACCCATTTAGGCGTGAAGAAGTAACAAACAAACACACTCACTCACTAACTTTAGCATTATACTAATTATTAGTTATTATTTAATATTTAGTGTTAATTCCGCTCTAAAAAGCTAAAAAAAGCGCAGTTTTAGAGCGGAATTAACACTAAATATTAAATAATAACTAATAATTGTTGTGATGGATTTTCGCAAAGTAACGCCTAGTTCCATTAATCATTTTACTAACATTATAAACGCGAAAGTTTGCAAGAATGTATGGATGTCTGGAGTACAGCGGGTAAAACCGCTGGGCGCAGCTAGTCCACAATAAGTTAGAAACACAATAAGCTGTTTTATAAGCATGTTTAATTCTCACGTGTGCTAATATGCGGCAAATAAATTGATTGAATGAAATTGAGGATCAAAGCGTTGAATGCGCAGTAAAAAGCGTTATTGTCCTGGAAAATGGTAAAAAGGTTGTGATCGAATGTTCCCATAACAGAATATTTCGCAAACATACCACGTGTGTGTAGGGTGAATATGATTTTATTTTATATCTCCTGGGGATGAAAACTTCAAAGAAAATTTTGTATAAAGATTTTTAAGCCAAGATGTTCTTATTACTGAACTTCTTTTACCCCTTTATCTTTCCCTGTATCATGAGTAACCCTGTATAATATTATATCTTATTAATATTATAAATGTGAAAGTTTGTAAGAATGTATGGATGTCTGGATGTATGATTGTTACTCTTTCACGCCTAAACGATTGAGCTGAAATTTGGTGTAGATCTCTAGCTTAGACTTTGGAATAACACAAATGTTCAGTACAGCGGGTAAAATCGCTGGGCGCAGCTAGTATTATTACATTATTACGAGCCTATACTGTCCCACTGCTGGGCTAAGGCCTCTCCTAAGTCTCTTCATAATTCACGATCCAGTGCCGCCTCTTGCCAGCCCGCGTGGTATGTGGTGTGTTACTGTGCTTCAGTAGGAGGTCACTGTAGCTAGTGAAATTACTGGGCTAAAGAGTCTTAACATCTTATGACTCTTGAGTAGGAGGCGTTGGTGCAGTGCACCTAGAATTTCACATCATTGGGAAATCTTAGGTAGCACTGTACTGATTATGGGCAGCGTTATCTCTTAACATCAGGAGAGCGTCTTGCTCGTCTTCGTACTTCTTCACATAACAAAAAAAATGTGACTAAGTCACTACGCCATATCGCTTACGAGGTCGGCCCCGGCGGTGTTATATGTTTTATTTTATTTAAACTTCTCAAACCTATTTTGAATAACGCGTAATTATAGTCTGCAAAATATTTCCCCAGAATATCCTAACATCAATTACATTAATATGGGTGCAATATAACAAAAAGCTCGCGATAATAGCCGACGCGGATGTTCAAAGCGTACAAAATAACACAACAAATAAGGCTATGCGTTTATATACAACCTTATCTTAAAGAATATAGGAATTTAAACCTTATGGTAATGGTATAGGGTAGTAATTAGATTGTAAGTTTGAGATAAAAAGTGTGAATGGTTTTGTAGTAGATATCACAGATTACTTTTTGAAGAGATCAGCCGTAATAGAATTTTTGTGACTAAATCGCCCTCCTAAGTTCAGATTAATATATCCTATGATTCTCGATAAGTTTCTTACAACATTCTTATACGAGGCTATTAAAGGTATTTTTTTTAAAGGACGGTACAGCCATTATATATTTAATTACTTATTTTGGGGCACAGTCTTGCCCCCTGACAAGACAAGCCAAGCGAAGCGCAGAGGCACTATTTCGAGAAAGGTGGGTAGTTTGACCTACCTTTTGTCGAAGTACATTGTCGATTTTTTAACTGTCACATTCAGGTTTGGATTTTGGACTTATTATTAATATATCTATCTTTTAAAAATTATTGGTATCATCTGTCCTTTTCCATTTCCCGGTTTTTTGCAAGAAATTGTCTAGTGCGTCAAGACCTTTTTTGAGACACGAAGTCCGACTTTTTCGTCATGGTTTTGCTCACACTTTGGGTGCATTTGGAAGCTTACCACGGCTGTTCCCTTGCTTTATTAACTCCGTAGTTAAAGATCGTGGTGAGTTCTCACGAGGGACACAGGTGCGCATCCGGCGTATCTCCGAGATTCGAGTCGGTTCGGAGCGTTCTAATTATCATGCCGAAACAATCGAGCATCGAGATGCTATTCGATTATATTAGGCTGATTATCGAATAGATGTGATGAAACATTCGATTTGGAATTTGATTCACTTTGGATTAATATTTAAAAATAAATACAGTTACCACGTTATTGAAATTGTGTAATAAAGGATTTTATTGTAGTGTATTTTCGACTGTTTAACATAATAGACAAGTTTTTTAATTATTACTAGCTGTGCCCAGCGGTTTTACTGGCTATACTGTAGCCTATGCGTTATTCCAGGGTCTAAGCTATCTCTATATACCAAATTTCAGCTAAATCGATTCACCCGTTTAGGCGAGAAGAATAAACACACACAACTCACACAGTCGCACACTCACAAACCTTAGCATTTATAATATGTGAAAAAAAAATGAATGAATTAATGAATTATTTATTCATGTATAAACATCTTCATGTGAATAGTCTGATTGTGATAGGTTAGGTTGTTTAGGTGTCTCGAGTGATGTAAAGCGAAGATGCGGCTGTAGTTGGTAGCAGATTAAACCTAGAAGGCGGGATAAAGTCTTACCTGGCTTCAATGAACATCATGCTGGGATCTGGTCATGACGACAGCTTGGCGATACCATTTTATCCAGTGGGTGGTAACCACGGCCGAAGCTCAGTAACGCGAGAGAAATAGTTTAAATAGTTGACAACCTCTGTGGAGCGGTGGGCTAATACCCGCCTGCAACACAGAAGGTTGCGGGTTCGATTCCCGCAAGGGACAATAAATGTTTGTGTGATCCACAGATATTTGTTTCTGGTCTGGGTGGCTTTCTGTATCTATTATAAGTATATATTTACAAAAGAAAAGTATATAAGTATTATATCCGTTATCCTAACCACCATAATACAAGCATTAAGTTGCTTAGCTTGGGGCTTGGGGTTAGGTGGACTGTGTGAAATGTCTTGAAATATTTATATATTTATTTATTTAAGAGTAATCTGTAACCTCAGAGTAATCTCTAATGTAGAATGCTATCAGTGAGTGCGTGGGAGCTGCACAGGTGTTCATCCGGACTCGGCCAATAACCGCGGCTATGGGTACATTACCTACCGCTTATCTACTTTACTGATATCTACTAGTTTGAACTACTCATTTTTAGTGAGATTGCTTAGTAAATGTGTACTGTGTACTAGATCTGCCCCAACATATTATAATTCATAGGTAACATAGTGTTTAAGATCTTCGTCCATGTGTGCAACTTTCTCGCTCGCACGATATTGAGAATATCGTCACGATATAAATAATAGATATTAGGAATGTATGTGTGTGTGTGTGTGTATTGTATATGTATAATACAAAAAGAATTGTAGAAAACATATTCTCGGTAAAACTCTGAATGATATCTATTTTTTATTATTTTAAAAGTAGGTATTTCCGGTTTGTTATCTTATATATAACAACATAGTAATTCATAAAAATACGTTTATTGTAATTTGTAGTAGGTAGGTACTATTCCGAGAAAATTTTGAGGATCACAAGAAAAAGTAAAATCACCTCTGTATAAGAAATTTAGGTTTGAAGTAAATAACAATACGAGAAATAAGAAATTAGTAAGTAATTATACAGGTTATCGGTTATAAAGGTTTTATCACTTCTCATATTTAGCATAGATTTCTTCAAATACAGCCATTTTCTTAGGTTCATAATCCTCTTCTACAGTGAATGTTCTATCCAGATCCAGTAGGACTCTCTTATTCGCGGAGAACATAGGCCATTCCACAGGAAGATCGCACCCACTTGGAGTTGGATTGCTGAAAAACAGACATAATATTATGAAGAATAATAGAAAGTATTGTAAAGACAGTCATTAATGTAGGACGACTGGCGAAGAAGAGAAATTATATTCTTAAATAATAAATTAAACGTGCGAATATAAAAAAAGACGACGAAAAATTGAGTGATTCCCAGCTCGTCCTACAAGCCTA
The DNA here is from genome assembly GCA_947507615.1 of Hemithea aestivaria. Taxonomy (NCBI): domain Eukaryota; kingdom Metazoa; phylum Arthropoda; class Insecta; order Lepidoptera; family Geometridae; genus Hemithea; species Hemithea aestivaria. The sequence goes on along the minus strand of OX382337.1, from coordinate 11,061,062 downwards.
CGGCCCAAATGGGACGAGTTAAAGAAAATCAAAATTAATTCTATTTTCATTGCACAACTCGTCCTACTTATCTGTCAAAATGAAAAAGGTATAATCAGTAACATAAATATCTAAAATAATGATAATAATATAAATAGAATCATAAAATAATGATTTTTTTATGATTCCATTTATAAAAAAAAATAATGTACCTATCCAAGAAGGTTGGAACAATGGAGTTTGCAACGTCAACACTAAACTTAAGCAAGAAAAATGACGTCACAGTTGTTTGCCATCTCACTTACTCATACAGAATACGTGGGCTGACGATAGTATTTTGATTTTAATTTGCATAAGGTAAGTGAGATGGCAGACAACCATGACGTCATTTTTCTTGCTTCAGTTTGTTGTTTACGCTGAAAATTCAATTGAGTGCAAAATTCTTGTACCTCTGTTTTTTTGTTTTCTGATCTATCGACCTACTTCCTCAGATGCAGTTAGCCATAAGTACTAGGAGACTAGAAACCATGATGAGGTTAAAGATACGTCGCTCTTTTTGTTTCTTTGTCATTGTTTATAATTCTACTGAACGGGACTCCCATTCCGACCAACTGAACAGATCAACTAGTTTGTCAGAATGGACTCAATTAATGGATTTGTTCCGTTAATTTTCAAATGATAGCTGTCAAACTTAAAATGATAATATCTCGGATATTACTCGTCCTAGAGTGACGCTGTCATAGAAGAAATGAAAGGTCTTGAGGAGACCTTCATTTCATATGACAGCTGTCAAACTTAAAATGTCAATATCTCGGAAAGTACTCGTCCTAGAGTGACGCTGTCATGGAAAAAATAAAATGTCTTAAGGAGATCTTCATTTCAAATGACAGCTGTCAAACTTAAAATCCTTATATCTTGGAAAGTACACGTCCTAGAGTGACGCTGTCATGGAAGAAATGAAAGGCCTTGAGGAGATCTTCATTTCAAATGACAGCTGTCAAACTTCAAATGACAATATCTCGGAAACTAATCGTTCTAGAGTGACGCCGTCATGGAAGAAATGAAATGAGGAGGAGATCTTCATTTCAAATGACAGCTGTCAAACTTCAAATGTCAATATCTCGGAAACTTATCATCCTAGAGTGACGCTGTCATTGAAGAAATGAAAGGCCTTGAGGAGATCTTCATTTCAAATGACAGCTGTCAAACTTCAAATGTCAATATCTCGGAAACTAATCGTTCTAGAGTGACGCCGTCATGGAAGAAATGAAATGAGGAGGAGATCTTCATTTCAAATGACAGCTGTCAGACTTCAAATGTCAATATCTCGGAAACTTATCATCCTAGAGTGACGCTATCATTGAAGAAATGAAAGGCCTTGAGGAGATCTTCATTTCAAATGACAGCTGTCAAAATTAAAATGATCTCGGAAATCACTCGTCCTAGGCTGATCTCGGTCTTGATGACAGCTGTCATTTGAAATGAAGATCTCCTCAAGGTCTTTCATTTCTTCCATGACAGCGTCACTCTAGGACAAGTACTTTCCGAGATATTAAAATTTCAAGTTTGACAGCTGTCAGCTGAAATGAAGATCTCCTCAAGACCTTTGATTTCTTCCAAGACACCATCAGCCTAAGATGAAAACTTTCCGAGATATTGACATTTCAAGTTGACACTGGCAGACTAGGACGCGGACTTTCCAAGATATTGCTACTTGAAGTTTGACAGCTGTCACCTGAAATGAAGACAATCACAAAAAAAAATTTAGTGATCAACAATTGGATTGGCCCTGAATTCAAAAATGCTGACCTATGCCGCAAAGGGTGCAGTTGAAAATTGAAGCTTTCAAAAAAACACTGTTCAATACTCAATAGTTTATTTGCCTCCTTATGCCCGGGCATTATGCCCGGGCGACACGAGGCTAGTTTTTCAAGCTAGGATAGCAAGCTAGTGTTAGTAAGCTAGCAAGCTAGTACTTCTGGCTTCGTGTAGACAAAACTATCTTCATTTGTAAGAAATAATAATAGAACTAGCATGCTCCAAGCTAGGTCAGCAAGCCAGGACAGTTTGGTAAAAAACTAGCTTGCTATCCTAGCTTGAAAAACTAGCCTCGTGTAGCCCGGGCATAACATGGAAGGTAGAAACAAGATCTTAGCTAGTAAGTACTAGGAGACCAGAATGCCCGGGTGACACGAGGCTAGTTTTTCAAGCTAGGATAGCAAGCTAGTTTTTTACCAAACTGTCCTGGCTTGCTGACCTAGCTTGGAGCATGCTAGTTCTGTTTACATGAGGCTAGATTTTTTTAAGCTAGTACTTACTGGAGTGCTAAGGTGACCATTCGTCCAAAATGAACTGCATACAAAAAAAAACACTATTCGACTAAAACAGTTGCTTCGAAAACTGTCCTAATTCGCGCTAGACGAACTAGAAGATGAACTACAAAAACGGGTGTGGACAAGACCGTGGATTTTACGAAAAGATAAACGTGGATCATCTGCTTTACTTTTGGAAGAATTTCGCAATAAAGATTTGGGAGAGTATAAGAGTATTTTGCGAATTGCTGATTTGTTTGATATTCTGTTGTGTCTGGTAGAGCCAAAAAACAAACCAAACGCATGGTTCCTGTTTACTAGCCAACTGCAAACTAGCTTCGCCGGTCACATGAAGCTAGTAAATAAGCCAGGATAGTAAAATCAACGCTACTAGCCTGAAAATAGAACTCCATCCTATTAAAAACTGTCCTGGCTTGTAAACTAGCTTACTAGCTTCCTAGCTTACAAATGAAGATAGTTTTGTCTACACGAAGCCAGAAGTACTAGCTTGCTAGCTTACTAACACTAGCTTGCTATCCTAGCTTGAAAAACTAGCCTCGTGTCGCCCGGGCAGAAGTCATGAAGAGATAGCACAATGAATTAAATTTTTTGTACTTTACTATTCGCGTGATCAATACATTAAATTTTAAAAGTACCTATTACTACATACCTTCTCCTAGTTTCTATTTTCCTGGTACTTTGTAACTATACCGTTGGACTACTCATTTCCACCTCGTGAATTACGGCATACGGCAGGTTAATTACGAAACAGTGTCACTAAAATATTGTCTTACTGACTGTACCTAACGTCGATAAAGTTCAAAGTTCTACACAAAAAGAGTTGTAGGACGAGTTGTGCAATGAAAATAGAATTAATTTTGATTTTCTTTAACTCGTCCCATTTGGGCCGTAGGCTTGTAGGACGAGCTGGGAATCACTCGAAAAATTAACTTGATTGACGAAACAAAGAAGAACTGAAGAACGAATCTCAATAAAATGGTATAACCCGCTGCTGTATTTGAGATATATCTCATTATAATTCATCAAAACTGGCACATAAAATTCCAAGTGAACGTAATAAAAAAACTTCTAAAACTTAGTCGCTAAATAAGTATTTTCTCTGACATGATTCGATTTTCAACTCCATTAATGCGACTTTACATTCGCTCCCTTATATACTAACCCATATAACTAATTAATTATTAAATTGCATAAGCCAGAAATTCGTAATTAGTGTCGACAAAATGTTGATACTGATAAGGTTGCTGGCCCCAATATAAGATTATATTATCTTACAATGACAAACTAAATTTCTCTAAGTTACGTCAGTCTACATTGCACTGAATTCTTAATATTTTGGATTGAATTAGTTTTTCTGGAAAGATTAAGTATATTTATTTGAATTATTATATTTGTACTACTAGTTATTCACTGAGGTAAAACCTCATAATATAGAAAATTTTACAATAATTTGGAACATTTAGTTTTGTAGATTGGCGTGTGGCCAATCTGTGGTTAATACAAGTGTTCTTTAAAAAAGACCTCTAAAAAAATGTAATATCAAATTTTTTAAAGTGCTATAAGATAATAAAAACGAACCTGGTTTTGGCGAAGTTGGTCCACATCTTGTTAATTTGCGATTTAAATGTTTTATCAGCGTCATCACCTTGTGGCCACATTGCATTCTTGAATAAGTAGCCGAGATCGTCTCCATGGGACGCTCCCTTCTTCATCAAACCGAACATCAACTTGGTAGTATTCAATTTCCCATCGTAAGAGAACTTGTACACATATTGCGGAACTTCAGATTTTGCTGACAGCAATGACGATACCCAAATCCCAGCTGTGAAGTGTAAATCCCCAAAGAAATCCACAGCAAATTTATCTAGCTCGTCTTCTGGTTTAATGTTCTCTAAATAAGAACTGCTAAATTTCTTATCGTATTTCTCCACATCACCACCATCAACCTCGTAAGACCAAAATTTCATAAAGCTTTTATGTTCAATGAGGTCTTTAACAGCGAACGGTTTCATCATGTTCATCAGCAACCCTTCTTGGCTGCAGAAACCTCTTATAACAGGAATTTTAGTGAAGTTTCCTTCTTTTAACAACTTGTAAGGATGTGTGGTCAAAAAAGCTCCTTCGAAGTCTTTCTCAATAGTTGGGACAAATCCAAAAAATATTGACTTTGCTGTAAAAGTCTCTGTTACAACGAATCCAGCTTCCGACAACTCTTCTGCAGGGATTGTCATGAAGAAGTTGTAAAGGGCTTTATTGTCTTGCTTGTCTCCTTTATATCCTAACTTATCTGCTAAGTTAGAAGTAAGCTGCTTGTATTGAAAACTGACTGCCCAATCGTTAAGAGTAGAGCCAGATTGCAAAATTGCTTTATGAAACAGCCCTTTAGCAAGCGGTGACAACAAGAGAAACTCAATGGACGCCGAACCTGCGCTTATGCCAAAAATTGTGACGTTGTTTTTGTCGCCACCGAATATCTCGATGTTTCTCTGAATCCAATGCAATGCTTTCACTTGATCTTTCAAGCCCATGTTGCCGGGTGCTTCGGGGATATCCAGAGACAAGAAGCCGAGAACACCGAGTCTATAGTTGATTGAGACGACTACTACGCCATTTTCGACGAGGACTTCTGGGTTAGCTTCATCCTTATTGATACCGCTTCCATAAATGAATCCGCCGCCGTGGATGTAGACCATTACTGGCAGCAGTTTAGATCCAGGAGAAGGTAACTGAGGTGTCACCACATTTAAATAAAGGCAATCTTCGCTTCCAGTCATTTCTCCGGTCATGAAATTCTTTTGGCATGATGTGTTTTTTAAGTTGTACTTAGTGGCATCTCTTTCACCTTCCCATGGTAGATGTGGGCGAGGATTCTGAAAAAATAAAACTTTGTTTATTCCTCGACTAATCGGATTTTTGAAGAAGATTCCATTGGGCTATTCACATTTGATTGTGATTCATAATGTTGGCTCACACATTATATTAAAAGGTATTAAATATAGTATAATATAGTATTATCAGACGCTGACCTTAAATCTCAAGTCTCCCACTGGAGGTTGAGCGAATGGTACGCCTAAAAACTCGTAATATTTGTGTCCATTTTCTGACACCACTTCACCCCCTCTCAATTTTCCTTGAGGAATATTCACTGTTGCCATTCTGGGAATGTATGGATAACTATTAAACTCTACCCAGATCGATGCAGCACTAATCACAGTTTTGTGAATATGATGGTTTAGTGTCGTCCTGTGTCGTTATCAAATCACACCGGTTACGTGAGAGATATGATTACAAATTACAAATGATAATATTAATAGGTAGTAACGAAATATTTAATTCAAGGTATTTATATTTATACATATATCAGACAGAAGCACAAAAGGCAATGCCTCAAATCCATAAACAAAGAAAATTACGATTTAAAGAAAACAAAGATGCTTGGAAACATCTGCTTAGGGACATATCGCCTCGACAAACAAATTACCAATGGTACGAGTAGGTAACTACGTCAGAAGGTAATTTGCTGTCCCAAATCCCAAGGTCAAATATTGACAACATTTATAATATTTTTGTTCTGTAACCGAGATGTAAAATATACAAGGCTTTTAGGGAATCTTATATATTTCACTTTTAGCGGAATTAATATTGTTTTTAAACAATTTAAAGATTTTTAAGGGTACCTGCCTAAGAAGCGGTTTGGGGATCTCTGTGAGCTCTCTGCTTATTTTGTCAAGATACCTATCTTGAAATAAAAATAACATTGTCAGATTGCACAAGGCAATTAATTAGAATTGGTCATTGTCAAACAATATGCAATTTATTTTAAAAGGTCTTTAGTGTAATATTTTATACATAGCAATATTTAGGTATAAGTAATATTATTAAAATTATCAAAGGAGTGATAAAGACGAATATCTATAATGCTTTTTTTGGTATAAATATTGTTAGAAAGTTGGAAGAAAAATTAGAATAAGAAGGAAAAAAATTAAATTCTTACTTTCCAATTCAGCTCGATTGGTTCAGTAATTTAGGCGTGAAGAGGTAACAAACCCAAAAACACACATTCATACTTTCGTATTTATATTATTAATAGGATTAAAATTGCATGACTCAGCACAAAATCAATATTTGGTTTGACACATTCATAGGTTTGCTCTTTGACTTTACATCTTGGTATTTTCTTTAGAGTACATCATCATGGTTCTTCGTTCATCTTTGGGTGTTTTCTTCGACTGAAAAGAATATTACTTTGGGAAAAACTGAAAAATATCGTTGAGCGTTGAAGTTGAGATCAGAAAGTCTATGATATTATTATGATATTGGACTATGGACCTTGAGTTTTGTTTTCTCCTCAATGCGGGGGTGTAATAGAAACACACGCATAGCTTTATGGAGGTTCGTCTAAGCTCGGTCCAGTATCCATTCGGAATGCGTTAATACCATTACTGACTACGACACTCGTTGCGAGTGGGTGGCGTATGATCGTGTGCTTTGAGCGCGTAGACACGGCATGCTTGACTTTTATGGTATCTTCTCTACAGCAGCTGAAATAGAAAGAAATGATCTTTTTGGTAAAATTTAAAAGAGATTAATTTTATTTGCCAATGCAACAGGTTGTTGTCCTTATTTAGATGAAATCAGTCAGTAGGTATGATATTGAAAGTGTATGTCGTTGTAAATTTTATATATCGTCCTTGATGGTGCCGCTATTAAGATAAAATAAGATAATAACTCTTTATTGATACCACATATAAAGTAAAATTTTACAACCACAAAAATATCGCTATTCGCTTTATTTGAAGATATTTTTATCGAACACTTTCAGGAAATAGCCCGGTACTGACTGAGCGAAGCTCGGATGTCACATCGTCCAGTCAGTACTCAGTACCTATACTATTAAATATTAATTTACATATTAAATACTTAATAAAATTTTCCATAAACCACGTAGTTTTATTGTGTCCGTTCTGAATTCAAACAATAAAGTTGAATTAAAACTCAGGAGGGCACTGCAGTTATAGTGAAATTACTGGGCTGAATGTTACTCATGAGTAAGAAGCGTTGGCGCAGTGTAACTAGAATTTTACATCATTGTGAAATCCTGGGTGGCATTGTACTAATTGGGCAGTTTTTATATCTTGCCATGACGAGAACGTTTTGCTCGTCTTTTGACATCTTCGCTTAAAAAAAGTTTAAATATTTGCGTTCTAAATTCAAACAAAACTAATTTAAAAATGAATGAATATAGTAATTCCAGTATAAACCCGGGCCATGTCTACGAGGTACATTCGTAGAGCAGCGTGAGGAGTGAGGTCACAGCGCGGCAGACTGGCCGTCGACGTCGGCGCCAGCGAGTCGCGGTGTGAAATACTCAGGTGCATCGGAACCTGACCGCGGTGACCTACGGGGTGATCCCGAAACATGGCCTGAAATTATAGAAAATATACTAAATATAAAAAAAAATCATAGAATGGAGTAGAAAACTCTATATTGTAACACCACAAATATACAGAAAAACAATTCATATACCTAGAGTAGAACACTAGTCATAGAATCGTTTGTGAAGTTTGATTCTACCTATTATAATTAAAACAGCTTGTCGACTAGATACTGTAGCTAATGAAATTACTGGGTTGAAGAGTCTAACCATCTTATGAATCATGAGTAAGTAAGCATAGGTGCAGTGCACGTAGAATTTTACATCATTGTTTAATCCTGGGTGGCGCTGTATCTACTGATTATGGGCAACATTATCTCTTACCATCTTGGCCGTCTTCTTACTATTCATTGCATAAATAATGAAATTATGAGCGGAACCTCATCGCATATGTATTACGATAAACTGGTTACGTAGTGTTTGCAATGGTAATACTTATTTTTATAATAAACACGTGGAGCATTTAAACGCGATGAAAATAAACTCGGTGTTGGTTTGGACAGTCACTAGTCACATGCCACAGAACAACTGTTTCGACTTTACGACTGCGGTCAGCTGTCATATGACATGGATTTATATTTTATGCTACCTATCTACTTGTATTAGTTTGCTTGCTACATTTTTAATGTTGACGTACATATATTTTACACATGGTGGTAATTTAATTTGATATTCGTGTTCGCGTATTCGCCCTATACGCCCAAATATGGCGATGTGAAGTGGCTTTATTTGACAATTTTCAACGACTTTATTCGGACTTCACGTATAGCGATTATAGGCGATAAAATATCAAACAGGGCTGTGAAGTGGCGCCGTTCCACCATTTTACTACCGATTCTATAATAATATAGGTAGGTACGTTTCTTGTAAACCCCACAATGCAATGACGAAATATAAAGGAAGCTTACGACTCAACTTTGGTATGTTTTCGTCCAAATGTAGACTGGGAAATTTCTGCAGATCAAATAGTACTATTGCAATTTTTTTAAAGTTATTTAAAAGGTAATATTTTTTGAGCCCAAATAATAATATTTACATACAAAATACAAGTACATATTATACTGATATAGGTATGTTATCACGTGTAGTAAATAATAACAAAGAGTTTGTAAATAAAACATCAGGCTGTATGTTAAGTCGTCCAAAGATCCTTTCACAGCGCAGCGCTGCGCGTGAGTCGTGATTTGATTCTCACAGAGCGCGCCGACTGAATTATTCTTATGTTATTGTTCTTTTTCTATTCCAAATTCGAAAAGCTTAGCTCTGTTTTGCTCCTATAAACATTCTGGAATATTTTTCTCCTTTTTGGAATTTTATGCTGGCCGCTTGTTTAAGACTCGATTAAAGGCATTGTTCCACATAGGATAAAAAATTCAATTCGCATTTTTTTTTCTTGTTTAAATTATAATTTGTAAATAATAAAATTAATTTCTTCATTAACTAAAAAAATCTAAGTGTTAAAAAAAATAGTTTGTGTATTTTATTTGAATTACATATATTTTATATATACATATATATTATATCCTTAAATAAATTAATGAAAGGGTATATTATAATATAGATAGGTGCCTATTATAAATATTTCCTGCTAAAGAAAAGTAGATATTATAATATATGTCACAAATCAAATGAGCATTTTTCTCAGTCTAGAGCTATCCAGTTATTACATCCAGTGTCAGGTACATTAAGTATATTAGTGTGTGTCTCTGTGTACTCGTATGTGTGTGTTGTATGAAATAATTTCTTGCTGATAAGATTTTTGTACTATCAGAACTTGCAAATAGGTGCACGTTAGACTTTAATAAATTATCTTTAACAAATTGATATTGTCCATAAGCATCACAATATAGATTACAGCAATTTGCGTCGAATAGTATTATATACCTTTTATAATTATTTTTAAATCGTTGAAATAACAACAATAATGATGCAATAATATTGTTATACGATTTCTGAAAAAAAAAAAACTTCTCTTAAATAGGTATATTCATAGTGGCCTTTCAAAATTATCAACATAAGTACTTCGAAATTAAGATTTTAACTTAATATTAAGAAATAGAAATTTATGATCATTTAATTTTTCTATACATACCTACTCGTATAATATGTAAATTGATTGTAGCGATAATTTTCGTCGCTAGTATTTTTCCTTTTGTATATTTTTTAAATCGTTGCATTCGTTTTAATTTTAATGTGGTGTTACAATAAAGTATATTAATAAATAAATCATCATCATCATCATCATCTTAGCCGTAGGACGTCCACTGCTGAACATAGGCCTCCCCTTTGGACTTCCATATGTACCGTTTGGAAGCGACCTGCATCCAGCGTCTTCCAGTTAATAAATAAATAAATATGTATCAACAATAATGCTACAAAAATATTATGTACTTAACCAATTTTCAATAAAAAAAAATTCACAGTGGTGTTTTAAAAATATCTAACGCAATAGTGAGAAATAGAAAAATATGATGCAATGGTGACAAAATCATAGACATTGGTTATCAATCGTAATCTAATCATCAGAGATCGATGGTTTCCGTAGCTATGACTCATGATTTTGCCGGATTCTTTTTCACCTGGAAAGCGCTCTGTCGCTCTGTCAGAAACTTAAAAACCCGTTGTTTTTCTACGTAAAATTCTATACGGGAAAGGAAAAGAAGAAAGTTGTTACTGTGAGCGTCTTTGGTTGAATTATAATCGGCACTTGCCTCAATTGACAAATTATTAAAATTGGTCACGAGTTTTTGAAATGTCACTTGATCTACGTAATCAATACAAATCATAAACTAAAGTCACTTCCCGCTTCTGTATATGTCTGCCTGTCCCTATGTTTGCTTAGATCTTTAAATAAATAAATAAAATAAATAAATAAATATTTCAGGACATTACACACAGCGCCACCTAACCCCAAGCTAAGCAACTTAATGCTTGTGTTATGGTGGTTAGGATAATCCCCCCGGTGGGTTCTCGCCTTTGCGTGGCGGTGGGGATAAGTAGCCGTGGTAGAGGAGACCACGGTGAAACTAAGAGGAACCCGAGGCGGTCGGCCGCTCCACCCCGGGCTGACCTCCAGCAGCCCGTGTGCGAGTGGCCGAGTGGGTTGCGGTGCCTCCTTCAGGGGCATCCCAACCGAGGTGGACCGCGGTGCGTTGACAATCGCACCGTGGGTCTATGGCGGGGGCCGCGGCGGGAGAGGAGTGTTGGTATCACGATGCGCCACTCTCCCTGCCTTCCGCGGCCCAAACGGGGTCGCCACCGTTTGATGGCGGACGCGGTGGGGCCGCAGGGGAAGAGGAGTGCCGGTATTACGGTGCGCCGTTCTCCCTATCCTCTGCGGCCGATGTGTGTTGTAGGTGTTGCGCCTCCGCGTGTCCCTATGAAGGCAGCATAGGGCACAGTGGATGGCGCGAGCGGGCTCATTGCGAGCGCCGCCGTGGCGGAAGGTGGCAGTGGACCGGTAGACCATACCTACGTATCCCTCGCGTAGTGATGGGCCACACCACTGCCCCTTGTCGGGTGGGACCAGGCCCGGGAGGCTGGTCAAAGGGCTCGGCCGTTAGGCGGCGAGCAGGGTGGCGTTGGATCGCGGGAGGTGTCTGGTGGCGATAAGAGGGATGTCGTTTTCCGGACATCTCCGGCGCTCCGTAGGAGGAGGGGAGGAAGAAGAGGACTCTCTGATTTCTCTTTTGCAGGGTGGTATGCATTGGGGGGGGTTGGAGAGTCCAATTCTGAATCCCAGGACCTGGACGGAGGATGCGGGGGCGTTCGCTGTCACTGAACAGGTCCGGGAGGTGGCGCGCGCGGTGTTTCCGTGCGCCATTTCGGTGAGGGGTGGGGTCGCTTAGGACCAACACCGCTGGGGCCGCGGACGAGTGCTTCGGCGTACCCGTTGCCCCGGCACTAAGGCGCGAGGTGGAAACACCCCAGGTTTTTTAGTAGGTATCCCCGCCGCTTCCATCTTTGGCGGGGGAGTCCCACATACCGCCCTGCGCCCCCCGGCGCGGGGTGATGATGCGTAACGCATTTTTCCTGGGATAAAAAAAAAAAAAAAAAAAAAAAAAAAAAAAAAAAAATGGTGGTTAGGATAACGGATATAATACTTATATACTTTTCTTTTTTTGTAAATACATACTTATAATAGATATTGAAACCCACCCAGAACAGAAACAAATACCTGTGGATCACACAAACATTTGTCCCATCATCATCTCAGCCATTGGACGTCCACTGCTGAACATAGGCCTCCCCTTTGGACTTCCATATGTACCGGTTGGAAGCGACCTGCATCCAGCGTCTTCCGGCGACCTTTATAAGGTCGTCTGTCCACCTTGTGGGTGGACGTCCCATGCGGGAATCGAACCCGCAAACTTCTGCGTTGCAAGCGGGTATTAGCTCACTGCGCCACAGAGGTCGTCAAAGGCCTTTAAAGCTACGCAACGGATTTTGGCGCTGTTTTTTATTAGATAAGAGTGATACAGGAAGAAGGTATTACATGCATTATCTTATTTATATTATAAACGTGAAAGTTTGTAAGAATGGATGTGTGTTTGTTACTCTTTCACGCCTAAACGTGTGGACCGATTGAGCTGAAATTTGGTATAGAGATAGCTTAGACCCAAGAATAACACATAGGCTATAGAACAACGGGTCAAACAGCTGGGCACAGCTAGTATATTATAAAAGAGAAATACTGATATTATTCTGTTCGGTGCTACGAAGTACGCACTACCGCGCACACTTACTACACTAGTACTAAATATTATATACGATTTAACCTAATAATGTGACGTCACTAAGTACCACATCCGAGAGCGAACCAAATCATTTAACAAGTCACGATTGCTGCGTGTATACAGCCTTAGTAAGGAATGTGAACGCATTGTATGGATTATGGACCAGTGCAGGTGTTCGTGGGAATCACACGTAGGGACCGATGCAATGGTTAATGGTTCCATCGATGGGACCGATTAGTAGACAATTGCATCAAATTAATCAATCACGAATATAATGTTAAAGAAGAAAATTGTTTTTCATGTTTTTTGTGATTGTGTTTGTTGTGAAGTGTCCAGTGATAATATAGTTCAAAGCCTAGAAATATTTCAGGACGTTTATAGTATCTATTGACTATTCAAACTAATTGTTGCACGCCGCCGCTATATTTTTCCTCAAATTCCCTTCCAACCAGGTTGTCTGTTAGAGATAGCTTTATACAATAAGACCGCTGATTGTTTACTTCTAGTTTTATGTTTGTCATATTATGTTCATTACTATTTCTTATGTTTTGGTATGCAATAAAGTACCTATCATTTTATTCTATTCTAGAGTACTCAATAGAATCCGCATTACCGTAGGGATGCTCTCTCGACGATATGCATTGACGCTGCATAACACACTTCAAATGTCTTTTAACCAAAGAAATTCTACTTTGAACAAGCCAATCAAAACTAACCAACCGCCTTCCGCACTTCGCTATGTTATGGCTATTTTGTTTTCATACAGAAAATCACATAAGCGTAGTCTGTGTCAAAGGCCAAACCCTATAAGTTGCTTGATCGTTTTTCTCAAATAACTTATTATATTTGTAAAATTGACTTGCAAAAGCCATTGTAGTCCATTTGTAAATGTTATCAATTGTTATTATAGTGAATAAGAGAGTCTTAAGTGCTCATGTCACCGCTCAAGTATTCGGAGATAATTTATCAGACAATCCTCCTCTTTCAATGAAGACAACACTCTACTCATCTGTTTATTAACTTTTAGATATGAAAGTGAGATATTAGTAAGGTGACTGACGCATATTGTGGTCAAAGCGGAAAACCATCAGAATCTGAATATTGGTATCTAAAAGTGTATCTATAGTGTATAGAGTCACCGGAATTTTCGTATTAAATTAAATATCGGAAGATTTACAATTTTTAAAAAAATATTGCAATTAAAAATAAGTTTACGCTATAAGTAGATAATAATAGACCTAACTGCTAATATGTAATTTCTTTTCAACGTACACAAGAAACACAAGAAAAATATTTGCGCCCAGCGGTTTTATCCGCTTTACTGTGGCCTATGTGTTACGAGATTCCAGGGTCTAAGCTATCTCTATACCAAATTTCAGGTCAATCGGTCCACCCGTTTAGGCGTGAAAGAGTAACAAACATACATCCAAACATCCATACATTCTTACAAACTTTCACGTTTATAATATTATAATTGTGAAATTACTGGGCTGAAGAGTCTTAACATCTTATGACTCTCAACTCTCAAGTAAGAAGCGTTGGCGCAGCACTGTACTAATTATGGGCAGCGTTATCGCTTACCATCAGGAGAGCGTCTTGCTCGTTTTTTTACTTCGTTGTATAAAAAAAAATTAAGATGCTATAAATTAAATATCGGTATTTTAATTTTTTTTTAAAATATTGCAAGTAAAAATTAAGTTTACGCTCTAAGTAGACAGGTATAATCATCAAGAAATAAAGAAAAATCATAATCTCTCTAAATCTTAGAGGTATACAATTCGCGCCTCTAATATGTTCGTCAAACATGACATTAGACATAATACTCACATGATTAGGCTCTGATACCCCAATTATCAAATAGCCGACATTTGGCTCGCTCACACATGCCTTCGCCACGGTAAAGAGATATACAGTAGTTTGACTCCATAGAAACGGGCGGAAAATGGAAGTGAATAGATGTCGGTAGATGTGGGTAGAAGTGGGTATATAATCCAGAAGCGGGTGCCACGCAGCGACGGGCGGACGTCGCGGTAGTTTTTTGCAAGTATTTAGTGTTATTTACGTTATTTACTTTTGACGTATGTATACATAATATAATAAATTATATAAAATTATTTAAAAATGGCAAAAAAATAGCATACTATATTATGCTGTTTTTGGTAGCTTGAACTTATCATTGAACTTATCAGGAAATCCAGAAATAACATTATTAACCCCCGACGCAAAATCGACGGGGTGTTATAAGTTTGACGTGTCTGTCTGTCTGTCTCTGTGTGTGTGTGTCTGTCTGTGGCACCGTAGCTCCCGAACGGATGAACGGATTTTGATTTAGTTTTTTTTGTTTGAAAGTAAGGTTAGTCGAGAGTGTTCTCAGACATGTTTGGTGGAAATCGGTCCAAGATGGCCGCCGCTACAAAATGGCGTATTACTTTTTTCTTCCGCGACCCCCTCAATATGGGTATCAAATGAAAGGGCTTAACTAGTAGAATACAACCCATTATATAAAATTAAAAATCCAAGATGGCCGCCACCACAAAATGAAGAATTGCGTATTGCGTTGGGGGTTTTTTAAATTTTTAATTTAATTCACTTGTTTATCATGCAACATGGAAAGGTAATAAAATTAAAAAGGTCAGTTAGTTAAAAAGGGGAGGAGGAGGGGGAAGGGGAGGAGGGGAAGGGGAGGAGGGGAAGGGGGAGGAGGGGAGGGGGAAGGGAAGGAGGGGAGGGGAAGGGGAGGATGGGGAGGGGAAGGGGAGGATGGGGAAGGAGGGGAGGGGTAAGGGGAGGATGGGGAAGGAGGGGAGGGGTAAGGGGAGGGGGGAAGGAGGGGAGGGGAGGAGTGGGAAGGGGAGGAGGGGGAAGGGGAGGGGGGAAGGGGAGGGGGGAAGGGGAGGGGGAAAGGGAGGAGGGGAAGGGGAGGAGGTTGTCTTGTCTTGTCTCTTGTCTTATCTCTTGTCTTGTCTCTTGTCTCTTTTCTTGTCTCTTGTCTCTTGTCTTGTCTCTTGTCTTGTCTTTCGTCTTGTCTTGGGTTTTAATATACGCCGCCACGACATGATAGGTAAGTAGGTAGTAGGTAGGTAGCTCAAGTAAGTAGATGATATGAAATAGGTAGGTACCTACTGTATGCGGGCAGCGGCTGCCCGGCAGCCCTATGACTTGCGCATGTACCGCGAGACTGTAGGTATTTATGTTCAAAAATCACGCTCAGTCAAACTACTGTATATCTCTTTACCGTGCCTTCGCCAAATAAAATAATGTAGCGCATTGTGCACTATTGTACCTATATTTGTTAACAATAGGCCGGATTTCAATTGACATCTGGTGGGTCTTCAACTCGCGAACGGCAATCAACATCGTGGCAACTACGCTGCAAAAATAGATTATATTTTTCCACAGCAGAGTTCTATTTCATTTGTATACAAGTCACCTTGCAGCTATAGTTTTCTGCTCTACGATTTTGAGCCTTATTTTTCGAGATGTATAATTGAATTTTATTTGCACTACAAAACAAAAAGTCCAGATTGACAAAGTATTCCGATTGCCACTTGTGACATAATCACGCGGACAAGGGGAGGCTATTTGCACTTTTTTTTATACTAATAGTCGATGAACCGAATGTTATTTGTTGACATAATGTATTTGCAAGTCTAATAGACTTGTACAGATAATGAGATAATTTGCACTATTTATATTTTATATGATACTCTCGTATTTTCATGTGAAATAAGTTGCAATAGACTGTTATCAGTAGAAGAAGAAGAGGTGTTAGATAAAAGATAACTCTCATGATAATGACCGATGACGTCAATGTGTATTTTTGTTTTTTTTTTTTTTACGACCATCGCGCTCGTGTAGAGGTGCCAGTGGCATGCCTGAGATTCAAGACATCGTTTTCAAGAATCCCTTCATGTGCATCTCTGTGCAAGTTATGCTGGACTTGACCCCCGTTTATTAAAAAAAATGCAGATTTTTGTCATTTTAGTTAAAGTTTAGTCAAGTTTAGAAAAAAAAGCACATGAAATCATATTGATAACGCAGACAAATGCCTCGTTCATCTTTAAACGTGTGATTAAATAGAAACAAGTGAAATTTTAAAAATACTTTTTAAAAACAAGCTTTAATTATCATTACCATCTTGCATCATATAGTACTCGTCAAGACGAATCAAATGAGCCCAAACTCGATGGGGTTGCGTTGTTTAATGACAGAGTTCCTATAGCCACCTTCCAGCTCCATCATCAGATCAGCTCCATGTCAAAATAATATTGCATTGTCATCCGATTTACACACGCATGCAAATTTTCAGCTCAATTGGAAACCGGGAAGTGGGTCAAATCAAACTTGCAAGATTTGATTACAGACAGACCGACAGACAGACAGACAGACAGACAGACAGACTGACAGACAACAGACAGGTGAAAGTAATATAAAGCTTGTAAAAATAAAGTCAGGCTTTTGTTATATGTAATTAATAATTATTTAAGGCAGCAGCAGATAAAATTTAAGGCAGTTATTTTTCGATTTGTCAGTACTACGGAAGCCTACATTGCGCGTAGCCCGAATAGCTTGGCCTGTCACCAACTAGAATATGAGACGAGCTTTGCGTAAGTAAAAACGTAAGTGAAAACGGGAAAAATCTTACTAATATTATAAACGTGAAAGTTTGTAAGAATGGATGCCTGGATGGATGTTTGTTACTCTTTCAGGCCTAAACGGGTGGACCGATTGAGCTGAAATTTGGTATAGATATAGCTTAGAGCCTTTTTTTTTTTTTAATCCCAGGAAAAATGCGTTACGCATCATCACCCCACGCCGGGGGGCGCGGGGCGGTATGTGGGACTCCCCCGCCAAAGATGGGAGCGGCGGGGATACCCACTAAAAAACCTGGGGGTGTCCTGCGGGACGCCATAATGCCGGGGCAACGGGTACGCCGAAGCATTCATCCGCGGCCCCGACGGCGTTTGGTCCTCACTGACAGGAGGACCCCTCCGCGGTGGGGTGAAGAGGAGTTTCACCCCACCCTCTCAAGGGGCGCGCGGAAACACCGCGCGCGCCACCTCGTGGGTCTGTGCTTGCGGCGAAGAGTACCCCCGTACTCGTCGCCTAGACCCAGGTTATGGGGGCTGGAGAAGGGCGTGGAAGATACGCCTCCGACGCCCCCTTCTCCGGGCACGCATCGGGAGGTCGGTGGTGACCTCCCGTTCGCGTTCCGCGATCTCCTTCTGCGAGATGACACTCTCGCAGAACGAAACCGCGGCCTGCCACGACTCCTCGCTCTCAACCATGGCTCTTACCATGGTTGCCAGCGAGAGTTCGCCCCCCATAACAGCGACGAGGGTACGACGCTCACTGACCCAAGCTGGGCACTCCTCCAGTGTGTGCTGCGCCGTATCCACGTCGCTACCACAGTGGTGGCAAGCAGGGGTCGGTTCCCTGCCGGCTACGTGGTGCAAGTACTTTCCGAAGCATCCGTGTCAGCAATATATTGAGATCACTGTGTCAGCCTTCCAAATACGTACGCGCAGAACATTGCT
The DNA here is from genome assembly GCA_947507615.1 of Hemithea aestivaria. Lineage (NCBI taxonomy): Eukaryota > Metazoa > Arthropoda > Insecta > Lepidoptera > Geometridae > Hemithea > Hemithea aestivaria. The sequence continues at coordinate 11,043,043 of OX382337.1, read as the reverse complement.
GAACTTCAATGATTACGTACTTCAAATGAAGACGTTTATTTTTATATGAATTTAATACAAATGCATGTATAGTTTTCAGATTTTTCCTGAACTTAAAATCAAAAATCAAATTTCATAAAAAATAGGTAACGATAAGTACTTATGAATTTTGATTAATTTTGAAGGTCGTAAAGACAAATATTTAAATATTTGTCAGTTGAACGCCTAGTTTTCAGCAGAAGCTTGATACTAAAATCATACAACAACGCGTTTCATTGTGTTAGTGTCAAGTGTCAACTAACTCATCGAAATTGCATGGAACACTGACGTAGTGTATTAATTATTGCGCCGTTTTCAGAGCCAGTTGGCTTATTTTCGTGGTTTATAAAAATATTATATTGATTTACATATCAAGAAAACGGAGGCTATAAAAATAAACGGAATGTTTGAACAGTGTGACCTTCAGTTAATAATGTCTGAAATAGCTCGGTGAGTAGACAGTAACACTCTAAAACTAAATCTGTCAATTAAAGGTATATTTATCTAATTCACCTTGTTTTTTGTAAGGGGAAATGCGTTTTTATGCACCCGCACCTCCCGGGGAACAGGCACGGGTTATGTTATGTGGGACTCAGCTTGCCGACGGGAGTGCAAGACTAAATTGATACCCTGCCAACCTGTCATTCGATTGAGACACCATTGAAAGTAGTTTTACAAAAACGAGAACCCGTATCGTTGAGTAAAACGCACTTGTAGTTTAGATACTTACACATTTTCAATTTATAAAATCATCGCATCGCAACTAGGTCGACTATCGATACGCGTCCGGACCATCTGACAACATTACTGTACACTGTCTGACGATAACATAATGAATACGGCTTATCACTCAGCTTGATAAATATTCACGTCACATAACTATGTACTCTCTCAGTTAATAGATCGATTATGTTCTATTGCCGAAACCAATCTGCGGCCGTCTCGAGTCTCGTGCACTCGGCACTCGATGTATCGACGCTGCGAGTGCCGTGTCGTGCCCATAGCACACGGTTCATGCTCGCTTTATAAGTTCGCGTTACCACATCTTCGGCATCAGTTCTGCTTTGACCTTTAAATTATAAACAGGTGTCACTTAAATATTTACCGATAACCAATGGCACCAGTTGAGAAATCAAGTACGCCCGTCGACGGCATCGACAACGACATTAAGAAGTCAGCCTTGGACCTAATCGGCAACACTCCGCTCGTCGCCCTGGATCGCCTACACCCCGGCCCCGGGAGAATATTGGCTAAATGTGAGTTCATGAACCCTGGCGCTTCGATCAAATGCCGATCTTCACTGCAAATGATAAATCGAGCGATAGAGTCGGGAGAACTGAAGCCGGGTATGCCCGTTGTGGAGATCACTTCCGGGAACCAAGGCTGTGGTCTAGCCGTGGTGTGCGCAGTACTCGGTCACCCACTCACTCTCGCCATGTCTAAGGGAAACAGTGCTCAGAGAGCCATACACATGGAAGCTCTCGGTGCTACATGTGTAAGAGTCCCGCAAGTTGAAGGCTCCTACGGTAAAGTCACACTCGCCGATGTGAAGGCAGTTGAAGCCGAAGGCTTGAGACTCGTTGAGAAAACTGGAGCATATTATGTTAATCAGTTCAACAACCCGGGAAATTCTCAGTCGCATTATGAGTCAACGGGACCCGAAATATGGAGACAGACGGGACATCGAGTTGACGCGTTCGTGGCAACTGTCGGCACCGCCGGCACTTTCGCCGGTACTTCTAGATATTTGAAAGAACAGAATCCAGATTTGAAGGCTTTCGTAGTAGAGCCAGCGGGTTCGGAGCCTATCAAGGGTGATCCGATTACAAAACCGCTTCACTTGTTGCAAGGTTCGGGATACGGATGTGTTCCCGAGTTGTTCCAGATCGAAAGCCATGACGGGACAATTCCAGTTTCTGACGAGGAAGCGGTGGAATACAAGGATCTGATAGGACACAAGGAGGGTCTCTATGTGGGATACACGAGTGGGGCCAACGTCGCTGCTGCCGTCAAGTTGCTCAAGTCAGGCAAGCTACCGAGTGATGCGTGGGTAGTCACCACACTCAATGATACCGGCTTGAAATACACACCTATCCCGGACGAATATCAATGAGTTTAGAAATACATTTACTCCTAGTATGTATGTATTGTATAAGTGTAGAGTTATATAACGCTGTATTATAGATAACCTCATATATTCGTATGTGTTATGTTAAGTAATTTTGTAATAATCGTTATGACTGTTTGAAACTTGCAAATTGCTAAGTATTGTGATAAACATTTGTGTATAATAATTATTTTAATGAAGTAGTTAGTTCTACTTTTATATTAAGCACTAAGTATTTAAAGAAGTTAATAAATATGACTGTTTATTACCTGTGGACTTATTATCAGTTAGTTGCTAATTTACATTATTTTCTATAGTTTATGTAAGTTGTTCATTAATAACTTGCATATACATATTACACAGTACCTTAATAATTCTACAAATTTTATAAATGCGAATGTATGGTTGTTACCTCTTCACACCTAAACGGCTGAACCAATTAAGTTGAAATTTAGTATATAGCTAGCTTGGGCGTTGGAGTAGCAAATAGCCAACAAAAATAGTAACTTTTTAACGGGTAAAAGCACGGGTAACTACTACCAAACATACTTTTCAACTGATATAGGTACTAGATAAATGTACTTGGTATAGAATTATTATTTTTACACAAAAGTTCCATCGTATAAATTAACGACAGAGTAAAAAAAATACATAATAAATAGTATAACTATAATACAAAAAATATAACAACTTATTTCTGAGGTGGAATTATACGCGGTATCTAGTAGCTAGGTATCAAAATATACTTATTGAGTTGTTTCCATTAAAAACTTGAATAAACGTACTTGTCCAATTATTCTCATAGGCTATTTCGTATTCATGTGCTGGTGTTAATTGATGGTCAGACATTGATGTCAATATAGTGAATAATAATTATTTGATTACCATTCCTAATATAATTGACAGCAAGGTTAGTTTTGACACCTTATATTTAAATAAAATTATAATAAGATGTCAAAACTAACCTTATTAACTGATACTGACTGACTGACTTATTATATGATTTACTGCGCATGATGAATAAATTAAACAAATCCAGTACATATGTAAAATTGTTAAATATTAATGTCTTCAGAGGCCGTATTAGATAACTACACTCACGGCAAACACTATAAACCGTCTAAAATAAAAATTTTCTTATAAACATAGATCGATTAAAAAAATAAACCTTTCTGAACTTTATCGCATAACCCAACCGATAAGATTTGCTTTTATTTTTATGATTTTTTAATAGACAGAATAAACAGTAATAAACCATTTATTTCGTTATTATATATTTGTTAAAATACAAATGACATTCTTTATTATTATGCCGCTCTTTAACACGGGCTAAGCCCGGGCCTTTTTATAGGCATACACGGAGACAAGAAGTCCAACGCGCAGAGGCCCTTTTGAGTTTTTAATATAAATGTAATGGGTGACACTTATTGGAGTCTGTCTGTGAGTCCATCCATAGAAAATGGGTTATTATTATTATTATGATGTCCTATTATTGTTGGGCAAAGGTCTCCCCCAGTTCTTCCACATTTTCCAATCCATCGCCGCTTCTTGCCAGCCCACGTGCAGATTGCAGATACGTGTGCAAATCGGCACACGGATGGTATGAGACTCACACTGCACACTGTTTCATTTTAGCCTGGCAGCCTTTATACACGTTTAAGAGAGCAACGTGTGTTACGAACACTTTCTTTTCTACGTAGACCCAAGAAAAAATCCTTTTGAAATGAAATTAAAATAATTTATTGGCCTTAATGCCTAAGTTTAGTGTGTAAGAATGTAGTGCAGTTGTCGCGTAGTGCGTTTGCACCATTACCGTGGTTATTGAGAATAAAAATAAATAAGTAAGATTTATTCTATTTTCTATTCACATTGGCAGTTGTTTATGATTAATTAAAATCCGCTTTAATGCACCGATGCCCACCTTTCACCTTTATTTTAATGGTATTTGGTGAGCATCCGATATTAAGTATAGAGCCTTGATTATTGTCCTGTGTTGACAAGAGAGCGGCCATAGCAGTATCCAATAAGAACGTGAGCGCTTCGGCATTACTTGTGGGTGGTATCTGTGAAATGAAATGAAATTATTTATTTGCATTAATCATCATCATCATCATCATCATCTCAGCCGTAAGACGTCCACTGCTGAACAAAGGCCTCCTCTTTGCATTAATGTTGTTATCTTATTAATATTATTACGGTAGAGATATACGAGTACATACAGTAATGTAAGAAGCGGTTGAAATCATGGTCACGCGAGTTTGCAACGAATTGGGTACCTAGAGTTCGGTAGGCGGCGAGGTGCCGAAACGGCGTTATTATTGTGAATTACTCAAAATATCAAAAAGAATTAAATACTTTGTGATATTTTTATTTATTTTCAACCATCATTCGGAAGCTTACTGCATAAAACGTCTATTCGGCGCCACGCTGCCTACCGAACCCTACCTAAATCGTTGCAAACTCGCGCGACCTTGAGTTCAACCACTTCTAGGGAGTTATATTACTGTATATCTCTTTATCGATTATAAATTATAAACGACAATGAGAAGAGTATGTTTGTTACTCTTTCACGCCTAAACGGGTGGACTGATTGAGCTGAAATTTGGTAAAGATATGGCTTAGATAGTATTGCGGGTAAAACTGCTGAGCGCAGCGAGTCACTAATAAAAATGAAAAGTCTGGCATTAAAAGTAAGTAGGTACCTATACTACCTATTTATTTTTTGTTGGAATAATATTTAGAAGACACACACGGTAGCGTGTCAAGCCAAGTTCAACAGCAATGGCGAGCAGCACCGTGTGTAATATTACAGCGACCATTTAGAGATACTTTTGACCCCTTCGTAACACAATAACTATTACACATTAAGATAGCCCATGTGTTATTCTACGGCTTAAGCTATCTAATCAAATTTCAGCTTAATCGGTCCCCCCTTTTAGGCGTGAAGAAGTAACAAATATACACACTTACTCACAAACTTTCGCATTTAAAATATTTGTGTGATATTGGTTACTACGTTTTTTAGGACGATAGATACAAGGCACCCTTGACACGACATAGGACATTTGTGAGATACTGTGTCATTTATTTGAGTTAAATAATAGTTTTCTATAATCTAGCTCTTAGTGCGCTTTGGATGAAACTGCGCATTTATATAATAAACTAGCTTATGCTCGCGGCTTTACCCGCACGGCGAAATCCTTTCTTAGCGGAGGTATATGTCATAAAATCTATCTGTGTTCCAAATTTCAACCTAATCCGTCAAGCGGTTTAGGCTGTGCGTTGATAGATCAGTCAGTCAGTCAATCAGTCACTCTTTCCTTTTATATATTTAGATAAATAAATAAATAAGGATTTCTCGTATCCAAGAATTAAGCAACAGAATAAAATAGCTTATAGCTTACAGGAGTACTCTTTGGAGGTGTTGTACTCGGTGTGGGTGTTGTACTCGGTGTGGGTGTTGTACTCGGTGTGGGTGTTGTACTCAGTGTGGGTATTGTACTCGGTGTGGATGTTATGTTAGAAGACGCAGCGATTGCGCCTGATATTATACTTGCAACCATTACACTCATTCTCCACGTCATGATCTGAAATAACAATATACTTTTCGTACAATTAAAGCAGGTGCAAAATAGGGCGAGTTGCGCCACAGACTACAACGCATTACAAAAATCCGCCCGCGTACATTTAAGGCACGATATCACAATATTTGAATTACTTATTTATTTTTAGCCTATACTGTCCCACTGCTGGGCAAAGACCTCCCCCAAATTCTTCCATTCCTTTCGATCTAGCGCCGCCTCTTGCCAGCCCTCCAGATACGTGATCTGAATTATTAATTTGTAAAATTTCTTCTGGAACTTTTATTCTCTTATCTTTTCGATGCGCCTGTTATGTGTCTCACAACACATTTTATTAAAACTTATAATATTATCTAGGTAGGTGTTCCCTTAATCCCTATTCAGTGTACCAATCACAAAATGTGGAACCTTCACTGAAAAAAATGAGCGCCAACTAAGTATTGATTTCTCTTAGTTGGCACCGTTATATTTGGAATAACCTTTATCATGTTAGTTATAAAAGAAATGGCTTAGTTGCAATAGCAAGCTAAATATGGTTGAAAAACAACCTATATTAATTGATAATCTAATAATGCGCATCATAATAAAAACGACTATAACTATATGCACTGAACAAGACAGTAATCAAACTAAATAACTACTCTTTATAACGGTGGTACAGTACTTAACTAACAAAACAAAGAGAAAATCAACAATTTTGTCTTAGTTGCAGCAATAATGATTTTTGTAGGCTCATATGGAGCTAAGATGGTGATTACAGTAAACAACATCTTGTTTAAACCAATCACTTTTTTTTTTCAGTGTTATGTTAAGGTTCCTCTCATGGCGCGCGACCCGTACGCGACCTCGCTCGATAAGACAAGCCTTCATATTATATAAATTCGAAGAATATACCTTCATACTTTTTGAAATTTTTATTTGGTCACACTTTAGATTTAAATAAGAAATATTTTATATTATGTATTAAAACAAAAATATATATTTTAAAAGTACTTATTTCCAGTTTTCTATCTTATGTAACAACGAAGTCGTTGGAAATAATATATGAAAAACTTATGAGCACACAGTACTATATACTTAATTTTTTTAATATGTTATTTCAAAGTATCAAACATGGAATACTTTTTAACAAATTATTTTGACCGAAATAAAATTTCAGAAAGTATATTGTACGAAATCATATTTCAATAGTAATCAATTTGTGTGTGAGCTTAGATTTCGGTTCCTGACTATATAATTTGCTGAATTTTAAAAATGAATTTTAAAAACAAATGAATTAAAAAATACATCAAGCGAATAATTCAAAGGAACTAAAAGTTCTAACCTAAAAACAGCGCGCTCGATTTTTATTGAAAAAACTAGCAAACCCGGCGAACTCCGTTTCGCCACCAGATGGTTTCCTGACACAGCATAAGTTGCATCAAAATCGGTTTAGTGGTTTTTAAGTTATGAATAATTAAAATTTGTCGAAATCAGGAACATTTCATAGGAAGCGTAAGGTCCAGCCAATGGTGTGACGTCACGCGCTCTGATTGGCGTTCGCATTCGCGTAATAATAAATAATTTTTTTTTTAAATTAAAATTGATTTTATTCAATTTTGGCTTGTAAATAGATCCTTAAAATGTGATTTTAGGTTTTTAAATACTGTCTTTTATGTGAAAAACATAACTTTATATCAATTCGTAACATGTGTCAACATCCCTATTTAACCTCAAATTCACGATCCACATAATTTACACAGTTCAACTTACCACCTTAAAGACAAATGCCTGCTGTTCAAAATTTAATAAAAATTTACCCAAGAACACGCTTTTTTTTGTATTCATCCAAGGAGAGCCATTGGCTACTACGTTGCCAGTATTAATTCGAAATAAGGTTGCAATAAAACTTATCAATATCCTCCGCGCCGACACGGCCATTACCACCTTAAAGACAAATGCCTGCTGTTGACATTTGCCCAATACGCGCGTGGTTTCCAATTGAATAATTTATTTTTTTTACTTTTTTTCATTTCTTTTGAAATTTTTCCTGAATTTTCTTTGCTATAAACCTCGCGGAGCCCGAGACCTTTCCAACGAATGCAAAACCGTGGAAATCGGTTCGTGCGTTCTGGAGTTATAGCGTCAGGGAGGAAAACCCGACTTATTTTTATATAGTAGAAGATAAATGGGACTCAATGGGAAGTGTACATAATATTAATATGTACTTATTTACCTTATAAAACTAAAAAGATTTTTACAAATCAGTTCAGGCAACATATAAATAGAAAAAAAGACATCGCGTCGGAAAAATAAATAAGATTATAAAATTTAGAATGGTTCAAATAGTCACTTACATAATTTTGTATTGCAGATAGTTATATTATATCACGTTGCTTCCGATACTATATTATAAAACCTATGTAACTAGAGTAGCCTAGGTCTTAACTCTGTAGACGTCCTAAAGGTTATGAGCGAATACAATAGAACCAAAAAGAAAAACCCATGCACACGCATTACATTAAAATTTTAAACATAGCCTTATTTGGCAATTCAGATTGCTGAATTAAATAAATGGTATTGACCATATATATCGCCGTCCCCAGTGAATAAACGGATAACTGTAAAAACTCAACTTTACAGGAAAAATTAAAAACCTATTTTTGTTAGTAACATTTTCAATTCAATTCAATTCTTTATTTGCCAAGCAACATGGTGTTTAAGTTGTTACAATACAGAGTACAATACATTTGTTCCAGAAACACTTGTAAGATGCATAACACACCCTTATGTGTGTGTTAAGACAAAAATCTTAACACACCTTTTTATCTTAATAACACATAATTTTATCTTAGTTTATATATACAGCTAATTATTTTGACACTTTTAAATCAATTTCGTACACTAATTATATAAAATTGGTCTGTTTATATAAGAAGTTAAATAACGTATAATGAGGGTCTTTAGAACCTTAAATTAAGAAAATTTTAAATTTATTTCAATTTATAAGTTTTTTATTAATTACAAGAAAAATGTTTAAAAAAATTGAGTAGATGTATTTGGATCTCATGAATTCGAATATGAAATAAAAGCAAAAACAAGACAATGGCGATTATCCGTTTATTCGCCGGGGACGGCCATATAAAGGTAAAGTTAATTTGAAGCCAATTTGGTCACTAGGTACTAGGTAGGTATATATTTCATTATTATTATTTATACAAAATGGTTACCATGAGGTAAATTTTATTTATTCCATTTCCTGTTTGCACACACTGTTAGCAAAATTATAAATTACAGCATTAATTATGGCAATCCAAAAATAAATAAACTTTAATTAATATTAGCAGTTCACCTGGAACTTCTTCACTAGGCGTTGCCTGGTCTTAACTAAAATGAGCTGAGACATTTTTTTTATTTCTGACTACGAAAGGTGTGCATTGTGAATTTTCAAAAAGTTCATTCTATGAATATACCCTCTCACGCTCGCACTATTTGACAAATTTTGAAATATAAATTCATATAATTAATTTATTGAAAATTCCTTAAGAACAGCCCTCCATATTATTATTGCACACATTTTAAAAGTGTTTTCAGTTTGATATATTAAAAAATGGGATAAGGAGCAATATTGAAAATATATTTTTTTTTTCAAAAAATCTCATTATGGCATTTTTTAATATATCTCACTGAAAACACTTTTAAAATGTGTGCAATAATATTATGCAGGGCTGGTATAGAGGAATTTTCAATGATTTTTTTTTTTTTTTTTTTTTTTTTTATGTTATGAAGTAGAAGACGAGCAAGACGCTCTCCTGATGTTAAGAGATAACGGCTGCCCATAATCAGTACAGTGTAACCTAGGATTTCACAATTATGTGAAATTCTAGGAGCACTGCACCAGCGCTTCTTACTCAAGAGTCATAAGATGTTAAGACTCTTTAGCCCAGTAATTTCACTAGCTACAGTGCCCTCCTACCGGAGCACAGCATACCCCCGGAGCCCACCTACCGGACCATATCCCGGAGCACACCGGACCATACCTACCGGAGCATATTATAAAATTCGTCAAATTGTCAGCGTTTCATTTGATTGACTTCATCGCTGATAAGTAATAAAACACCTATATTTAATTCGTAGATAATAATTTTAATCATTACGGTTTATCTTCTCGCGTTACATTATATTTACCTACTTGATCAATTTACGTATAAAAATATATCAAAGTTCAAATTTCGTATCTACTAGAAAAATAATAAGATTGATCATGGATTTTATTAGGCGTTGAGCACTATGTTAGAGACCCTGTGAGAGGTTAGGTACTGCCGCCTATAGACATCAGCAGCAATGTATGAAATAAAGTGAAATTACGTATCGAGTCGTATCGACTTAATAGGTCATTTCATACATTTTCGACAATTCGGTCTTCGGTTCGGTTCCCTGACGGATAAGTGAATAACCCTGCTGGAGTCTGGGACGAGCGAAAGGCAAGGGACAGGGGAAAATGGCATAATAAATAGAAAAGCAAATGGAGGCCTATATGCCCAGCAGCATTAAAGGCTGATGATGATGATGATAGAGCTCTGCAAAACCAGTAATATTACCGAAGTGGTGTCGTTCACTGCCGTCAGTTGGTCCTGACTCCTGACTTTACTTTTTTTTTTTATGTGTAGAAGTAAGAAGACGAGCAAGGCGCTCTCCTGATCTTAAGACATAACGCTGCCCATAATCAGTACAGTGCTACCCAGAATTTCACAATTATGTGCAATTCTAGGTGCACTGCACCAACGCTTCTTACTCAAGAGTCATGAGATGTTAAGACTCTTTAGCCCAGTAATTTCACTAGCTACAGTGCCGTACTACCGAAGCACAGTAATGTTTGCACATTACTGCTCAGGCGGTAGAATAACTGGCACTGTTGGGGTACCCACCTAGACGACCTCCTGCAAAGGAAGTCTACCCCCGGTAAAACTACTGAACATCGTTATAGGACACGGCCATATGAGATGAAAACTACATGGAACATCACGGTACACGGTACCACGATCGTACTACGGTTTACATCATTGTAACATCGTGGGCTAATTAGCACTAGGATACTATTTATGGGCAGCATTATCTCTTACCATCAGGAGACCGCCGAGCATCTTGCTAGTCTTCTTACTTTTTTGTATAAAACAAAATATGTAAAAAAAAAACTAATTTCTTAAATTTGATTTTATTTAGATAAATAATAATATAATGCTTTATTGTACACCACACAATTATTGTCAAAAATGTAAAATGTACAAGCGGTGGTCTTATCGCTAAAAAGATTTCTTTCAGACAACCAATGAATGGAGAGGACTGTTGAGGATTGGACGATCAGGTACTTAATATAGCGCGATTGGTCCAACCGTTAGATGTGAAGAAAGACCAATTAAAGACATGTACAGCAACAAATTTCGCTTTATAATATTAGTAAGAGATTTACCTAATCCATAAAGAACGTGAATGAACACGCCTTTTATAAATATATCACATTAATTTGTAATAACCTGTGTAGGTACCTATGTACTCGTATATTGGAATTTATAGTTTTCAGTAAATATTTCATTAGGTTATTTAGCTGAGCAAATGTTTACTGTCGTGCTTGAAACAACGCCTCACGGCTTATATGATATAGCTAACATTGTGTAAAGATTGGATATTGGGTATCTATTTATTAAGTTTGCTAGATAAACCACCATCCACCTACCATTTATTTGTTATCACCCCACGAAGGTTATATCTAGACTGTATTGTAATATTTATGTACGTTGTACCAATTTTTAGAGATAAAATTTATTCCACATGGTAAGATTATTTTTAAATATTTTAATGTGTTACAAATAAATCAAGTTAAATATCTTTTTTAATATACCTAACACCTAAATTTAAAACTATTGTTACACGACTTTTCACTTCAAGGAAAAATACTATAATGAGGAAAGTGATACGTATCTACTCTGAGTAAAATCCACCCCTATTTTGTGCACACGGCCCTAAGCAGCATTTCTCAGCGTTGCACACGGCCCTCTTGCTTGTTATAAGTACCCAACTCTACGTGGTCTCGCCAGTTCTGACTTGACTTGCACTCATTAACACGTGTTAAAACACCTTAATTATGGCACCTAATCAGAAATCCAGTTCGGCCGTCGACGGCGTTGACAACGAAATCAAGAAGTCAGCATTGGAACTAATCGGTAACACCCCGCTGGTCGCCCTGGACCGCCTCCACCCCGGACCCGGGAGAATATTGGCCAAATGTGAGTTCATGAACCCTGGGGGTTCGATCAAATGCCGATCTTCACTACAGATGATAACTCGAGCTATAGAGTCAGGAAACTTGAAGCCGGGCATGCCCGTTATAGAGATCACCTCCGGGAACCAAGGCTGTGGTCTGGCCGTGGTGTGCGCAGTACTCGGTCACCCACTCACGCTCGCCATGTCTAAGGGAAACAGTGCTCAGATAGCCATACACTTGGAGGCTCTTGGCGCCACATGCGTAAGAGTGCCGCAAGTCGAAGGCACCTACGGTAAGGTTACACTCGCCGACGGGTTGCAAGTCGAAGCCGAAGGTTATAGACTAGTCGAGGAAACTGGAGCATACTTTGTCAATCAGTACTACAACAAGGCCAATTCTGATTCGCACTACGAAACAACAGGGCCCGAGATCTGGAGGCAGTCAGGACGTCATGTGGATGCATTTGTGGCAGCTATAGGCACAGCCGGCACTTTCGCCGGTACGTCTAGGTATTTAAAGGAACAGAATCCAAATTGCAAGACGTTCGTAGTGGAGCCCGAAGGTTCGGAGCCGATCAAGGGTGATCCTATCGTAAAGCCGATGCACTTGCTGCAAGGTTCGGGATATGGTCGTATTCCGGAGTTATTCCAGGCCGAAAACCATGATGGAACAATTCCAGTTTCTGACGAGGAAGCGGTGGAATACAAGGATCTGATAGGACACAAGGAGGGTCTCTATGTTGGATACACGAGTGGGGCCAACGTCGCTGCTGCCGTCAAGTTGCTCAAGTCAGGCAAGCTGCCGAGTGATGCGTGGGTGGTTACCACACTTAATGATACCGGGTTGAAATATACCCCCATACCAGATGAATGCATATAAAATTTGTTAATAGTTAAAGATAGTTACATACGTAGTCTTAGGTGAGCCTCTAAGACTTGTCATGGACTGTATATTCAAAACGTATACGAGTAAAATAATTGTAATAAATATAATAATAAATGTTTTAAGTAAATAAACATACCTACTTATTTGTAGAAATATTTTGTTACATTTAAATGAACATTAAATTTATTTACATGAGAACTTTGGAGATGAGTATACTCATGTTGACGAGCCTTCGCTTCAGCCAAATTGGTAGATCGCTAATTTTTTTCATGGATCAGTAGTATTTTCCAGGAAATATCGATGCGGCTCTTAATTTCCTTTTCTTGCCTTTTTTCGAAACTAACTGGCCCAAGTAGATGTACCTACTCATAGACATATAGTGTATTTCCTCTCCATCTACCTGTACCCTACGATTCGTGCTATTATTCATCACTTGGGTTTTGGACCGATTCATCCCTAATCCTTTTCTTTTTCCTGTTTTTTTTTTGACCCATGAAAAATGCGTTACGCATCAACACCCTACGCCGGGGGCGCGGGGCGGTATGTGGGACTCCCCCGCCGAAGATGCGTGCGGCGGGGATACCCACTAAAAAACTTGGGGGTGTTCCTGCGGGACGCATAATGCCGGGGCAGCGGGTACGCCGAAGCACTCATCCGCGGCATCTTCATCGCTAATCCTACCTCAAGGCTTAGTATTTAATAATATTCATGAAAAAATATGAAGGATTAAATAAAGAATCAACTGAAAGATACATATCAAAATACATTAAATTAATTATGTTGTTTGCTCCACCTGAAACTTAAATAAAAAGGTAGGTATTATATGAAATAATATTATAATCTAATTTGTATAAAAATATTTGATAATAGAGAATTTGCTAACATATCCTCACATTATAATCCTTTGTTTTCATGGTAGTGTGAATTGAAGTCAATTAAAATGAGTATATTATTCGTATATCAGTCAATTTTAATTATTATCTTCCTAAAAAAGTTCACAAAGTCCATTTCATAGAGGTATATGAACAAGAATATATTTGTAAGAAATATTAATAGTTTTTTCACCATTAGTTAGATGCTACATTATTCCCAAGTAAAACGTAGGTTACTACTTTTTATTATCATCAGTGAGCGAAGTCGTAAGAAAAATCCTATATTAGTTCCTAATCTGGGGGCATGGCACGGCAATTTTGTCCTCTATTGATGTGCAATTGCTCAGTATTTATAAATATCATAGAATTACTACATAGGTACAGTCAACTACAAAGAGATGTATCCATGTTAGGCTTACAAAATGAAGTAAATTTTCATTTGCCACAATGAACTACCCTTGGTTCGTGACATTTCTTAAGTAGCAATCAAACTTTATATTATCATCGACTCGTTTAATATGCAACAATGATGTATCCCACTACTTTTCCTTAGGTGATACATAATAATAGCATTTAAAATGAATCGAATATAGTATAGGATTTGGTGGATACTGAAAATGTCACGAAGTAAGGGTAAATAATTTTTGCATACTAAAAGTTCCTTCATTTTGTAAGTCTAACATGGATACATCTCTTTGTAGTTGACTGTACATACTTAAGTAATGTCAAATGTCAATGTGGTCAATTATATCACTACATGGTATAAAACAAAGTTGCCTTCCGCGTCTGTCTGTCCCTATGTATGCTTAAATCTTAAAACCTACGCAACAGATTATGGTGCGGTCTTTTAACAGATAGAGTGATTCAAGAGGAAGGTATATTATATGATAATATATAATAAAGCTTTTATTCAGGAAAGGTATTACATATTTTGTATATAGGCTACTTATTTCTATAGTCTCTGCATAGTAACTAATTAGAATCTCAAGATAACAATCATGATAATTTGACCGCTAAAGGAGCGGAAGCCGTCCATCCCCGAAAAATTAATGGAACTAGGCGGACTTTGCGGAAATTCATCATTACAATGATTAGTTATTATTTAATATTTAGTGTTAATTCCGCTCTAAATTTGTGAGTCTAACTAAGTTTTAAGAGACGGCGAGGAATTCAAACGTTACCAAAGTAGTAATTAGTATTAATTCCACCACCGAGTGCACCACCCGCCCTCCCGCATATGCATGCATTAAGGGTTATAACTATTTGTTAGTGTTAGTTATGTGGTTACGCGAAACTTAGCTAGAACAAAGGATACGAAACGACGACGACAACGATGACAAACCGCTGCCGGACGCTACGCAAAAATAGACCTGAGTCTATTTTTGCGTAGCGTCCGGCAACGTAACGTTTGAATTCCTCACCGTCTCTTAAAACTTAGTTAGACTTACAAATTTAGAGCGGAATTAACACTAAATATTAAATAATAACTAATAATTGTATAATATATGCATAATATAGCAGCGCAACACTGATAATTTTCTGTTAGAAGCAACGAAGTGCGGGCGGGTCCATTAGTTTATTTTTAATTAACTGATAACATACGAGTAACAGTTTAAAACAAGTTGTTATATCCTTCCTTCCATAAAACACTTACTTCCATAATATATAATTTATATGAATTATCTAATAATAATAAATATTTCAGGACGTTTCACACAGCGCCACCTAACCCCAAACTAAGCAACTTAATGCTTGTATTATGGTGGTTAGGATAACGGATATAATACTTATATACTTTTCTTTTGTAAATACATACTTATAATAGATATTGAAAACACCCAGACCAGAAATAAATATCTGTGGATTACACAAACATTTGTCCCATGCGGGAATCGAACCCGCAACCTTCTGCGTTGCAGGCGGGTATTATCCCACCGCGCCACAGAGGTCGAAACAAACATTCAACACAAACTTTTTCAAAAAACATTGTCAAACTACACTTCTTGTTTGCTTCAACAATGTTTTTTGCTTTCCATATCCAATGGAAAGCACGTACAAAAAAACATAATATCAATATTCATCAAAATCGCCGAGATTTTTTTTTGAATGTTGTGATGTTTGTGTTGAATATTTGAACCAAAACGGGCGCTGGAGACGCGGCTTTATGCTTGTGCTTGTGTGTTGTGTGCTTGTGTTGTGTTGTGTGCTTGTGTTGTGTTGTGTGCTTGTGTTGTGTAATAAAATATATGTAGAAGGAATAATTAAGACGATAAGAAAATGACATATAATGTGAAAGTGTATTCTACTTCAAATACTTTGATTTCATTTTATGTCATTTCTATAGACTCAAACAACATATCTAGCTCAAAAATTAGGTACCTATATCTACTCTACTACTCTCAGGTGTAATTTTAAGTATTTATCTTTATCTATATTCTATATCAACAAAATATATTTTACACCTGCGTATTTCTTAGCCTATCTCAAAAAAAACCCACTTGTGATTACAGATAGTTCCGGACAATTTATTAAAGTAGGTACTAAAATAGCAAAGCTGTAAGCCGTTTTTGAATCTCTATCGTTGATCTTTAAGCATAATTAAATTCGATTGTGATTTATTTTTGATTTTTTTATCATATTTACATTTATCTGGAAGGTTATAAATTAAAACCTAAATTAATGACTCAATAATGTTGCAACTAGAGATTTTATTATATGAATCGTATTTTCATCATTATACATGTTCCACACATGGAATAGTTTTAGATTATTATGCAAAACGGCAACATAGTACCTGCTTTTTCACTATGTTTTCTATGTAAACATTTACTAGCTGCGCCTTGCGATTTTACCCGCAAAATATTTAGTTTCCTTTTTTTTTTGACCCAGGAAAAATGCGTTACGCATCATTACCCCACGCCGGGGGGCGCGGGGAGGTATGTGGGACTCCCCCGCCAGAGATGGGAGCGGCGGGGATACCCACTAAAAAACCTGGGGGTGTTCCTGCGGGACGCCATAATGCCGGGGCAACGGGTACGCCGAAGCACTCATTTTAGTATCCTGCTGTATGTCATGTGTTATACCGTTATACCAGGATCTAACCTATTTGTCATCAGCCATCTGCATACATTTTAAGCTCAATTGGTTCCGTTAAAGCGTAAATAAGTTAAATAACCAACACATATCGACACTCATACGTTTATGTATGTATATTATAATACTAGTAGGTAAAACAATAAGAACATAAGTAATACTCATTTGCCTGATAAATTACCGTGAAGATTAAAGTACCTATTGTTTGACATATTCAGGCTAATTTGAAAAGATGTTTAAGTTTACTTAGCGGATTTTTTTATGATAATGAGTGGTAAGGCGAATTAATCAAATGTCCTATATGGTGCGCAAGTATCAGGATGGCCCATACAGTGCCACCCATTGTTTTGAAATAAAAAACCTGCGCGGCATTGCAGTCCACCTGTGTGCGCTCTCCCTGAGATATTAGTTGTAAAACCTCGTCATGTCTAGTAATTTCGCTGGTAACATTGCTCTTAAGTCTGGAACAGAGTTATGTTACATAGGTAATGAGTGTTCTTGAGACGTGTTCTCTTCTATGACGTGTTCTTGAGACCGCGTCTTGAGCGGGGGTTGATGATGATGAGGTAATAAGAAACCACATTATTTACTAGCCGAGCTCTTCTTCTTCCTAGCGTATAAATATCCCGGGTAATAGCCAGGGCCACTTTCCTACTTCTTTCTCTCCACTTTGCTCGGTCTTCGGCATCTTCCACGTTAAGTTCATTGGCTCTCATGTCGTTCCTTACGAGGTCAAGCCAGCGCCGTTTCGGCCTACCGCGAGGTCTTGCTCCTGTGACAATAAGGTCTAAGCACCTGTTTCCTACATACTCCGCTGGTCTACGCAAGACATGACTATACTGACTGATCTGTTAACGCACTGCCAAAAACGCTGAATAGATTGGGTTGAAATTTGGCACATAGGTAGATAGGTTTTAGGACGTAGAACTCTGCTAAGAAAAGATTTTACCACGCGGTTAAAGCCGCGCGCATATGCTAGTATAATAAAATTAACCACATCAATTTGTTACAACCTGATAGAAATATCAAGTAAAAGGCGGGGTGCGTAAGTAGTTTACCAATAAACGAGTATATTTGCTAAGCCTTAGCCGAGCAAATGTTTATGATCGTGCCTGAATCATCCGTTCGCGGTTTATAGATCGGTGATGATACAGCAAATATTAATAGATTGGATTGTATTTGCTTGAGTAAATCCATAGTTATCTCTGTCTGTGGTCGCCCTTTGAAGGTTATCGCTTTTATTATCTAGGGTATACATTGTATGGAATGTTGTTGTATGAAATGTAACTATGGAAGTTGTTACCGCAAATATTCAAATAGGTAATATTTAAATTAATATTACCTATTTGAATATTTGTGGTAACAACTTCCATAGTAAAAGAAGCTTCTAGTCTTATAAGTACCCATTTCTACCCCCACTCGTTAGTTCTAATTTGACTATTTTAATCTCATTAACACGTGAACCACGGTTCCCAATCAGTAATCAAAATAAGGAACTTCGTTCCAAAAGTAGGAAGACGAGCAAGACTCTCTCCTGATCATTAGAGATAATATTAATATATGTACATTTTTGAAGAGACTTAACATCTTATGACTCTTAAGTAAGAAGGGGCAGTGCACCCAGAATTTTACCTTTGTAATATACTGGGTAGCACTATTAAGTTATGGACAGCGTTATCTCTTACCATTAGGAGAGCGTCTTGCTCATCTTATTACTTCGTTGTATATAAAAAAAATAACTCTGCCCATAATCACTACAGTGCTACGCAAGATTTCACAATTATGTAAAATTCTAGGTGTACCAACGCTTCTTACTTAAGAATCAAGATTATATTATAAGACTCTTCAGCCCAGTAATTAGACTACTTACTTCTATATACGTACGTAGGTATGAATTCACAAAACAGAAGCTTCTAGAAGAAGTCCCACAAAATGACGTCATAGTTTTATAAGTGGTCACAGCAAACAAGATCACCTAAGGACAGGTCCTCGTGAAGCGACGTGAGATAGCGCTCATCCAAGGAATTGATTTAATCTGTGTCAATATTGACGAGGTGGTGGGAACCGCGGAGTGTGCACAGGTGGCGGCTCTACTAAATACAGGGTGATGTAGGAATTTATTGAATTGGTCTTGATAGCTAAAGGCGATAATTTTTGAAAACATTGAAATGAGGCTATGAGAACCAGATAAGGTTGTAACTGTTTTTAATACATACTAGATAGATAGATAACGCTTTATTCTATACAAAAGTTACAGAACAAACAATATCTAACATTAAATTAATGAATTTGAAAAAGTGTTACAATTGGCGGTCTTATCGCTAATAGCGATCTCTCATTTCGACTCATTTTATGAAATAAATTGAATTATTGGTAATCAGTGCCAAAGAGAAATACAACAGATCAGTTTTTCATCTGTTTGTTGATTCTTTGTTTTTTATTCTTGGTTTTGTGTGTCAAAGATGTTTATGCATAAATAAATATTTCATTAATTCATTCATTCATCTAGGATTATAAGTTTCTATACTACCTATATTTACGAAATTTTAAGGAATTAATCTTCAGTTTAAATTTAAAAAAAGGTTAATTAAATATAATAATAGGGAGGTTTAAGTTATGTAGAGCTTAAAACAAAAATACTCCGAAATATTTCGTAGGTTCAAAGTGAAACATATTTGACATTATAGTATAATATACATAATGATTATACACTCTTACTAACGTCATAAAATAGAGCAGCCTGTGCCAGTAACTATTGCCGTTAAAGTTTAAAATTAAAATAAACATGTAAGGTAAGGCAAGCCTGAATTTAAAGTTTATTGGCCACCTACAGGATACACCTGTTATAACATTTATGTGGTCATTTCAAACTGTATAACAGATTAGAATCTAGATTTTGTGGGAACCTCAACACTACAAGTAAAATTATAGGACCACTAACTGCACCCAGCGGTTTTACTCGCTGTATTGTAGCCTATGTGTTATTCCACGGTTTAAGCTATCTATGTACAAAATTTCAGCTCAATCGGTCCACCCGTTTAGGCGTGAAGAAGTAACAAACATACATATTCACAAACATTCGCCTTTTTTTTTTTTTTTTTAATGTGATTAAGTAGAAGACGAGCAAGACGCTCTCCTGATGTTAAGAGATAACGGCTGCCCATAATCAGTACAGTGTAACCTAGGATTTCACAATTATGTGAAATTCTAGGAGCACTGCACCAACGCTTCTTACTCAAGAGTCATAAGATGTTAAGACTCTTTAGCCCAGTAATTTCACTAGCTACAGTGCCCTCCTACCGGAGCACAGTAATGTTTGCACATCACTGCTCAGGCGGTAGAATAACTGGCACTGTTGGGGTACCCACCTAGACGACCTCCTGCAAAGGAAGTCTACCCCAAACCTACCTTTATAATATTTGTATGATGTGATAGGTACAGTTGCCAAATAGTTCTTAATGACCCTTGAGATCTTAATTAATGCCTGTCCATAATTGATTTTGCTGATTTGAAATATTGCAAGAATAGTTTAATTTAAGATTTTTGCGCAGCGATGATACGTCTAGCATAAGTATTTTTTGCAATTATGTTCTTTAATTTACCTCCATTTGTAGTGACTAGGGATCTTATTTGAAATGGAAGAGGAACTCGTGATGTACCGACCCTATCCAGTATGGGATAAGGGCTGGAAGATGGTGAAATAGGGAACTTGTGTGGGGGACAGTGTACCTCTTGAGGGTTAATAGAACATAAGTACAATGTTTTTATCTGTTATCGAGTGAACAATAAATAACCTAAAAAAGTTATTATGTATTAGTTTAACTTTTCTTTTATTAACATATTTTTATTAAATTGAATCAAGAAAAATAACGTAATTTAACAGAGACGGTTATTTTGTAGCAATTTAGGGTGTACTGACTGAAATTTCCGACTAGCAAAATTGTACACCAGCATGAGAGCCAGGGTCATGGATGGTTTCAGCCTAGAGAGGAGAAAGATCAGAAGAATTTAGAATAAGGGCGCCACTGATCTCCCTCCTACAAACGAGAAGCGGGGTTGGTACAAAATAAAATCATTAACAAAGTTATATAGGTTATTTTATTCCTTGGTTCCACATCATTGGTTACAACGAAAAACATGCATTAAATTATCTAAATAAATATGTAAGCAAGTTGAGGTACTGGTGAAATTAATTTATAGTACATACAATTCCGACTTATTACTAGCCGCTTAAACAAACTAGGTTCTTATGGCGCGTGGCCTAAAAATGGAACTAATTTTAAGATAAAGGTCGTATTATGTTCATACGGTAAATTTACATGGTATTAATATACAATAGGGTACCTAAGAATGGCTTAGGGCCCAAAATAAAAAGGTACGTTACGATCGAAATTAAATTAGCAAATTAGGTTAAATAAAAAAGGTTATTTAAGTAAGTCCAGTATTATTTATCACACGTGGTGATGTCACAGGGAGCTGCTGATGGCCCTTCGACCGTGACCAGGAATCACCCACGTGGACAGAACAAAAGTTACAATAAATCTATTAAAAATCTTGCGTTATCGGCAGAGATTATATGGGGGGAGTACTATATTCCTCACACGAATACTACAACAGGAGCCCTAGGGTCCTGCGGCACGCACGTGGCTATACCACAAAATGGCGGCGACGGCGCGGCTTGTAAATCGGGAATTAAACCACGTAGAACGCAGCTGGGCAGCTACACTAGCGCCACCCGCTGGAATATGCTCGGCGGCAGCCTCGCCTGTGACGGGCGGCAGCCGAAGCTTGAAGAGGGCGGAGCCCTAACCCGGGACCCTGTGAACAATTCACAGGTCTTAGGCCCGTTCCTATCAACCTACGGGAACATGGCGTTCCAGAGTAGAACAATCCTACCCACTCAGATAAAAAAATAAACTCACCACTTAAAAGTGGGTAGGCCAACACGTGTTCGCCTGGCGGACGCGCGGGACGAACGGCACACGCAGCTCGGTGTCGGAATCAGTGCTATAGGAAAAGAACAAGATTAACATCGAGAAACCTCTAGAAATACCGACGTAGGAGGTCGGTCAGCGATGAAAAATTAACCGAGGTTACTCACCGGTGATTAAACACAACACTGATTTTACTGTATTTCTATTAAAACTTTACTGGAGGCTGGGGAACTTGTCCCTATAAAAGAATAAAACACTCATGGGCGAGGGACACCTCGGCAGAGCCGACGGCCTTCCCCCGCCCTAACCGCGACTTCTTCCTAGTGCTCTCGATGCGTAAAGAAAGAACAATGTGCGTGTTTTGCCTTATAAAGGATTTCATGGCGTCGTATGGCCTGGAGGGGAATAAACATGGCCGGCTGGGCTACCAGCGCATAAATCCAAATACTACTCAACAGACTTGACACGACTACCCTACTGTTTCAAAATATTAATCCGACCCGATAAGTAAAATACATCGAGTCGGCCTCACATATGATCAAAGGCGATTCCCTCACTATAAACCCTACCTGTAGTTGGTAGTGCCTACTATTTAATTGTTATTTATTGGAGAGGAAACCGATATAAATTGGTATTTAACTATTTTAACAATTTTATTATTTTAGAATTTATTATCATTTATTTGTCTTGGGAGATAAAAATTTCCTACCATTGAGTGGATTTTTATCTCCCTGGCAACTATTTATTTTTATTTGGCACATGATTTGTGCTTGTGAAATTCATTAAAAAACCTAAATGTCATAATGACAAACAAAAGGTCGGACTGACAACTGACATTTTGACAGCTGACAACCAAACTTATTCATCCACCCACTTTTTTATAGGAAATTCAAGATATTTTTATTTGTTTGTTTCAATTACGGAGGGTGAATGAAAAACTTTAATTATTTACTTTAAAACATTGAAAATCTACAGTGAAAATATGCTAATATGATGTGGTATGTGTGTGAAGGTAAATTAACATTATTTTTCTAGGACCTAGTAGCTTATTTTGCTACAGTACAATTTTTGGTGAGTAGATTTTTTTTTATTTTAAACTAGTTTAAAATAAAAAAAAATCGTAAAGTAAAAACTACGTCTTACTAAATGAAAACTATTTTCCCTATACCAACTACTAAGGGTCCAATACCTAATACAACACTACTGAACGATAGATTTTATCAACCTAAAACAAATCAATAGCCAAGGACTCCTGAAACAAAATTAAGAATTTCAGCGAACTACAAATGTTACATAATACTGGTGGTTGCAAAGTGTACATTAAGAACAATGGAATGGCTAGGTACAAATGAAGGGTAGCAAACCTATCCCCAACATCTAGTTCATAAAACGATGTTACTAACCAACCTTTAAAAACCCGTACAACCTAAAACATCCTAAGTGCCCAAAGTTTAGACCTATGTTTAATGGCCAAAACGCCAAACACTTGGCTGCCTATAGGAAAACTAGTTAACAAAAGGTCAGTCGAACAAACTAGTAACTAATGCTTCAGCCACTACACAAAATGCAAACTACAACCATAAAAGTTACCAATATTACTAATATCCTTAGGGATTCTAAGTACAAACAAACGATGATAAAAGAACAAAGTTTTAAAACCTCAGATTAATGGCTAAAACTCCGTCCAAATTAAACCGCCTACTCAAAACCTAGTTCACAAAAGTTCAGTTAAAAAACCATAGTAATGCCTTGGCTATAACAAAATACAACCTACAACCATATATAAAGGGAACAATGCTAATAAACTGGCGGTTGCTAGTACACACTAAAAAAACTTGAGGAACAAAGTCTAGACCTCTGATGAATGGCCTACAACGCCATTCCTCCAAATTTCTTACTCCGATAACCGGTCAACAAGTCAGTCATAAGTCATGTCAGTCATGTTACTGTGTGGCAGTGTGTATCTGTGAGTGTAGGGGTGCTAAGGTAAGCCAGTTGGTTGCTGAATAATTACCAAATAATAAAATTCAATTATATCCTTTCACTTCAGTCATTCATCATCTGTTCACTCATTCTTCTAGCAGACACCTATACATACATAATACAATATTTATAATTTAGAAATCATGGCAGTTTCCAAAAGACGTGTACCTTGTGTAGGTGTGGATGTGTGAGATTGTGTATGAGTGTAAATGTTAGAGTTTGTGAGCTGACCGGAATTATCATTGTAACCTCTATAGCTACTAACTAACCAAATAGCATATAAGACCTAGGATAGGCAAAAATAATGCTGGAGAGTCCAACGCATTTAAAACTCACACAGCCTAAGCCTACCACTAAGTAAATAGAAAAACTTCCTTAGTACACTGCAATATTATATAGATATTTTGACAGGCCGAAAGTGAGGGTAACAGTACCTCTAACACTTCCTAGAGACTGCTAGGAGTCAGCGGCCGGAGGTGGGGAACACACCAAACACCTCCCAGAGCCCTATATAAAACACCTCTCCTAGGATACTGCCTTCAAATGGGTCAGTACCTCATACCTATTTACAGTGTTATTTAAAACAGAGGGAAAGCTTTCTTAAATAAATTTTAACTGAAAGTTATTACGTTAAAGTTAAGTAAAAGGACGTATAACTATTACAGGTTGTAAGTGTTATTATATCAAATCTAGGTATTGGTAAAATAATTTAATTTAAGTAGTTATAATAAGTTGGTAAGTATTTAATATTATACATTAAGAGCAATATCATAAATTAAGAGTAATATCATATATTTTATATCAAGAGCTAGGTATTTCACCAGGTCGTACAATATCTTTTATATGGAAGCTACCTAGATCCTTCCCAGTTAAGGATTTTAGATTATATACCAGGGGACCTAGCTTCCTATTAATAATGCACTTCTCATAACGGGGAGCCAATTTGGCCGAATAATATTTCGCCGCATCAGATAGCGTGAAACACTTTTTATAAACAAATTGAC
The DNA here is from genome assembly GCA_947507615.1 of Hemithea aestivaria. Lineage (NCBI taxonomy): Eukaryota > Metazoa > Arthropoda > Insecta > Lepidoptera > Geometridae > Hemithea > Hemithea aestivaria. The sequence continues at coordinate 11,018,325 of OX382337.1, read as the reverse complement.
CTTCCTGTAACTCAATGGGACGCCTTCTGATATTATAGTATTTAGCGTTCCTAGAGTGTGCCTCTAATAAATGTTTGCGAACTTTGTCAAAAATTAATTTTAAGTCTTTTAGTGAGTCAGTAAAGCCAAAATCAATGTCTGCTATAACATTCCTATCCTCAGGATGGTCTGAGTTATATAACTTGTACTTCTAACAATTTCCCTGTTTACTCGAGGATTATAGAACAGATGAGGTATATTATATTTGAGAATACAATCCCTAAATTCTTTGGAAATGAACTGGGGTCCGTTATCTACATATAAATACTTCGGGGTTCCATGTACTAGGAATATACTTTTCTCGAGACAATTAATTATAGTTTTCGACGTTACTTTCTTCAACGGAAACAAAGTGACATATTTACTGAAATAATCTGAGCCCACAAATAAATACTGGGTCCTACGGTAAGAGAATTTATTATATTTAATTTCAAGTTTACAATAAAGCGTTGGACTAGTGGAAATTTTTTTAAAGCTCTTTATTCCATGTTGAAATAGTGTCAGGGATACTAATTATGTTGTTCTTTACCTATGTATCAGTTCAAATTCAAATTGCCTTAGCGACATGTCCATCAGTTCAAGCGGCTCGTTGGATTTTTGAGTTTAGAACCACTGAAGCGAGGCATGATCAGTAATAATATAACATTTCTTGCCTTCTACATAAGCTTGTTTACAAAGAAAGAGCAAAGAAAAGTCAGGCATGTTAAATTTCAAATCAAAAAGTTTAAAGTTCAAGTTCATTGTTATAAAATAAAGCTAAGTTATATTGCAAAATTAAAAGGCCAAAATAAAATGTTAAGTAATGTAAGAACTACAAAATTAAATTAATGTAGTAAACTTAATTTAGAAAATGAGAAGTTAAATTAAAATTCCTATAAATATTTAAATAGGTATATATAAGTTAGGTAGGTACCACAAAAATAACTATATTCCACGGAATTTGGAAAAGGGAAAGTTCATATTAAAGTTCCAATTCAATTAGGTATATGAGTTAGGTAGGTACCTATCTAATAAGTACTTACTGTAACTACTTACAAAAAAAAAAAATTAAATCAAAATTAAAGTATGTCTGTAAGTGAAGTGATATTTCAAAAAAAAAACTAAGTCTACACGCCTACTAACACGTATAAAACACAAGATTAAATTTGGACTAAGTTACGTAATAATCAGTTTACTTCCATTGGTTGTCTGTAAGAAATCGCTTATTAACGATAAGACCGCCGTTATAAGTATATAACTTAATATAGCTTAATAATAAGTTAAAATAACTATAAGTTTAAAAAGAATTAAAATTTTAAAGAAATTCAAAGTTCAACTCAACTAAGTTTCTAAACAAACTACTCATAAAATCAAAGTTCAAACCCGACAAAGTCTAAAAAAATCTAGATTCTAAAACAAAGTACTAAAAGAAGTCTAAGTCTACTAAAACTGAAAAGTTAATGTTTAAAAATGTTTATTGAATCAAAGTGTTTACTAAATATTATCCAATAGAATCTCCATGCAAGTCAATAATAAAATACCGTAAGGTTTGCTTCGATGCTAAGTGCAAATAGTTTACACTAGATGGCGTTACTGGTTTTGAAATGAGCATGAATGCCAGAAATAAATTTAGAGTTTCTACAGAATTAAAAGCATTAAATTACATTTAAATAAGGAAGGTAAACAAGTATAATAAGTAGTATGAGTTCTTGTATCTAAGTTAAATATTAAAGGTTAATTAAATGTTTATTTGAATTTAAATAATAAAAGTTAAAAGTAAGCAAGTAAAAATAAAAGTTAAGTAATTATTTACGTGTTATTTACTCAGGTGTTACCTAATATAAAAGAAAATATATAAACAAAACCAACCAAATACTACAGGTAAATAAGTTACCTATTGGCAAACGATATAATTTAATAAAAAAAGGACTAAACAATGAGAATGTAGTTTACATTCCAAAGCATTATGTTATAAAAAGTTATTCGATCACCCGCAGTTCAATCTACGCGCTCGTATTTAACTTAAAAACATTATTAATTTGCCATTCACTAATTATCAGAAACAAAACCAACTGGAATTTATTGATATACCTACGTATATTAAGATTACAAAAAAATATTATGAACGAAAGACTTTCAAAACAAATTAATCGAGTAATTTAATTTATGAACGTGTCAATAAGTGTAGGTAGAAGTAATATTTGTTAAGTTATGATAATAAAATGAGAACTAAATTCATGAGCTATTGAAATCCTAAGATCATAAAAACAAAGAAAGATCAAAGTCCACAACAAAATAATTTCATAAAAACATCAACAGTCCTACTAAATGCACACATAAAACAACTGATAAGAACAACAAAGAATCCTACTGCACAAATCCAACAAAAAAAATCAAGGTCAAATAAAAGTCACCAAAAATTATTAACTCACGCGTAACTGCTACAAGACACGTTCGTTCTTCCTGTGAATTACACACCACAAGAAATTCACGGCTTATATGCCGGATAAAACATAAGAACAAAAAATATTAGGTTATGCAACAAGACAATATCAAATAACAACAATCTGAAAAACAAGATTATTATGCCTTGGTTAATAAATCAAAACCACAAAAACAGTGCGAGTTAAGACTATAAGATATATCAGCCTAAATTAAATTCATTAAGCCGTAGGTATGCTGGAAAAAAACATTTCGTCAGCTAAAAATAAACATTCATAAAAGTATTTACGAAGGTGATATGTACGATCCTGTGAATAAAAAATGACCTAGTCAACACAAGATAAATATAGAGTAAATTAAAATGAGGGTAGTTTCAAAACTATTTGAGTTATATAGTGTAAGACAGTATCTAAAGTTTTGCGAAGTTAAAATTATGTCGTTTAATCTTAAACGGACTTACTGAAATAAAATTGTTATGAGTTTACAACAATTTAACAAAATACAAAGTTATTACAATTTCACACAAAATAATTTTGTACCAAACGCTTCTCTCTAGGCTTCACGTTGGGTACGCCACTGTAGCAATTTAGGGTGTACTGACTGAAATTTCCGACTAGCAAAATTGTACACCAGCATGAGAGCCAGGGTCATGGATGGTTTCAGCCTAGAGAGGAGAAAGATCAGAAGAATTTAGAATAAGGGCGCCACTGATCTCCCTCCTACAAACGAGAAGCGGGGTTGGTACAAAATAAAATCATTAACAAAGTTATATAGGTTATTTTATTCCTTGGTTCCACATCATTGGTTACAACGAAAAACATGCATTAAATTATCTAAATAAATATGTAAGCAAGTTGAGGTACTGGTGAAATTAATTTATAGTACATACAATTCCGACTTATTACTAGCCGCTTAAACAAACTAGGTTCTTATGGCGCGTGGCCTAAAAATGGAACTAATTTTAAGATAAAGGTCGTATTATGTTCATACGGTAAATTTACATGGTATTAATATACAATAGGGTACCTAAGAATGGCTTAGGGCCCAAAATAAAAAGGTACGTTACGATCGAAATTAAATTAGCAAATTAGGTTAAATAAAAAAGGTTATTTAAGTAAGTCCAGTATTATTTATCACACGTGGTGATGTCACAGGGAGCTGCTGATGGCCCTTCGACCGTGACCAGGAATCACCCACGTGGACAGAACAAAAGTTACAATAAATCTATTAAAAATCTTGCGTTATCGGCAGAGATTATATGGGGGGAGTACTATATTCCTCACACGAATACTACAACAGGAGCCCTAGGGTCCTGCGGCACGCACGTGGCTATACCACAAAATGGCGGCGACGGCGCGGCTTGTAAATCGGGAATTAAACCACGTAGAACGCAGCTGGGCAGCTACACTAGCGCCACCCGCTGGAATATGCTCGGCGGCAGCCTCGCCTGTGACGGGCGGCAGCCGAAGCTTGAAGAGGGCGGAGCCCTAACCCGGGACCCTGTGAACAATTCACAGGTCTTAGGCCCGTTCCTATCAACCTACGGGAACATGGCGTTCCAGAGTAGAACAATCCTACCCACTCAGATAAAAAAATAAACTCACCACTTAAGGTAGGCCAACACGTGTTCGCCTGGCGGACGCGCGGGACGAACGGCACACGCAGCTCGGTGTCGGAATCAGTGCTATAGGAAAAGAACAAGATTAACATCGAGAAACCTCTAGAAATACCGACGTAGGAGGTCGGTCAGCGATGAAAAATTAACCGAGGTTACTCACCGGTGATTAAACACAACACTGATTTTACTGTATTTCTATTAAAACTTTACTGGAGGCTGGGGAACTTGTCCCTATAAAAGAATAAAACACTCATGGGCGAGGGACACCTCGGCAGAGCCGACGGCCTTCCCCCGCCCTAACCGCGACTTCTTCCTAGTGCTCTCGATGCGTAAAGAAAGAACAATGTGCGTGTTTTGCCTTATAAAGGATTTCATGGCGTCGTATGGCCTGGAGGGGAATAAACATGGCCGGCTGGGCTACCAGCGCATAAATCCAAATACTACTCAACAGACTTGACACGACTACCCTACTGTTTCAAAATATTAATCCGACCCGATAAGTAAAATACATCGAGTCGGCCTCACATATGATCAAAGGCGATTCCCTCACTATAAACCCTACCTGTAGTTGGTAGTGCCTACTATTTAATTGTTATTTATTGGAGAGGAAACCGATATAAATTGGTATTTAACTATTTTAACAATTTTATTATTTTAGAATTTATTATCATTTATTTGTCTTGGGAGATAAAAATTTCCTACCATTGAGTGGATTTTTATCTCCCTGGCAACTATTTATTTTTATTTGGCACATGATTTGTGCTTGTGAAATTCATTAAAAAACCTAAATGTCATAATGACAAACAAAAGGTCGGACTGACAACTGACATTTTGACAGCTGACAACCAAACTTATTCATCCACCCACTTTTTTATAGGAAATTCAAGATATTTTTATTTGTTTGTTTCAATTACGGAGGGTGAATGAAAAACTTTAATTATTTACTTTAAAACATTGAAAATCTACAGTGAAAATATGCTAATATGATGTGGTATGTGTGTGAAGGTAAATTAACATTATTTTTCTAGGACCTAGTAGCTTATTTTGCTACAATTTGTTATGAATTTTATCAGTTTCTTGTCATAACATTATTGCAAAAAGTGTAAACAAGTAGGACTTAGTTTTATCAATTATTATATCAGTCATTTTATCAGTTCAAGTTCAAATAAATAATAGTTATCAAATGTAATAAGCCGTGAGCATTATAGGTCTTATGGGTTTCGCACATGTCTTTAGATACTAACATTCTATCGTATGAATTGAGAGTGCTACTATATATTATAAAATTTTCAAATAAATAGATAGATAGATAAACACTTTATTGCACACAAAAAAATTACAAACAATATACAAAACAAAAAATACATTTTTTTTTTTATGTTTTGAAGTAGAAGACGAGCAAGACGCTCTCCTGATGTTAAGAGATAGCGGCTGCCCATAATCAGTACAGTGTAACCTAGGATTTCACAATTAAGTGAAATTCTAGGAGCACTGCACCAACGCTTCTCACTCAAGAGTCATAAGATGTTAAGACTCTTTAGCCCAGTAATTTCACTAGCTACAGTGCCCTCCTACCGGAGCACAGTAATGTTTGCACACCACTGCTCAGGCGGTAGAATAACTGGCACTGTTGGGGTACCCACCTAGACGACCTCCTGCAAAGGAAGTCTACCCCCGGTCTTATCGCCAATAGCGATCTCTTCCAGACAACCAAGCAGGAAAGGAAAAATATATGTTTTAGAATAACGGTGGTAATAAAGATAAAAGTATTATAATGATCAAATATACATACCAACAGGATCTTGAATAAAAGTACATATTTACTTGTTGAACTGTATTATATTTTCGGCAATTACATAGTTTACTATTTTTCTATTGCTATTTTTATCACACACTCCTTCATATTTTTCTTGTCATCATGACTTATGACAGACCATAGTGCCATAGACTATATCATTCCATAAATTGTTTCTTTTTTTAATTTGGTTGATTTGCTTTTCCGCATCGTTTATTAAGCATTTAAATCGTTATGTATCACAATTTCTAACAATCGGCCGTTCTGCCATGGGGATGTCCCTATCCCCAAACACATTTCGGCCATTCTTTGTTGGTGTATGTCCCCATACTACCGACAGTACATCGTATTCGGGATAGTAAATACATTTGAGCAAGTACATTTTTTTTGTAAATATCGACAACTAATGGTACAGAGCAATAATTTGATTTAGATTAAATAAAAAAACTTTTTAATTAAGCTTCATATTCGCGTTGTGTTGTTGTAAATCATTTTGATAAAAGAAAAACTCAAGTTAATTAATTTTAAACTAAACACGTTTTTTTTTTTTTTGAGAATTATGTTAGTAAATGACTATCGCTCGTTCGCAAAGCACCTCCATGAGAAGAACGAGCAAGAAACTCATGGATATTGCTGTTAGTTTTATTAAGTTTAAAATGTTTACATCTTATTGTCATAATTAATTTTTCGTTTGAATGGCACTACGTCGTTTATCATGCGAAGTTACTTTCTTAGTGAAATTGGCATTTTATTAAAGAGATATTATAATTTGATTACTTTTATCATGACTATTTATTTAAAGACAGTCATCTGCTGATATGCCGACGAAGGGGCTTCCAGTCATCTCCATCTATTTGGTGTATCTGTTTCTAGTTCCTTCTTGGCATCCAATCAGGTATCTTATAGGCGAGTGGTAGACCACTGGAGCATAGACCTCAATGTAATCAATGTCCTTGTCTTGTTTATAAATATCCTTTATCATCGGTCTATGATATAATGTGTACAATACCCATTGGCATTCATCTTGGTTTTATTGATCTATTTGCTGGGTATAGCAGATTTTCCTTCTGGTCAACGTTTTTGATCTATAAAGGATATTCTTTATTCCTAGTATAGTACATCTGAAAGCTTGTTTGATATCTTCAGAATTCTTTGTATATCTTCATTTTATACATTTTCTTGCATTTACATAATATTTCAATAATTAAAACATAGATGACATTATGAGCAACAGTATCCATGGCAACCATTATTCTTCATAAAGGCCATAGATATTCTATTACATTCAAGTAGATATTATATGGCCATATAAATTAAGCTAACAATACCTCATTCATCTGCGTTTCCAGTATTTAGAACTTCTTGAAGACTGAGTCATTTTCCGGAAAACTCGATAGGTCTCGATAGTTGCTTAGCACTGAGATTTGTCTCTCTTAAATAACGATTCTCATGCTTTGCTGTTGCATTCTTGATATCATAGTACGATTAGTGAAGTCAAATGTCTGTTACGGTGTGTCGGTGTCTCATCAACAAAATCTTCATATTGATCTGAACCATATGATATCATCATCGCATATTACCAGCTCTGGCCACTGATTACTTTGCTAGCTCTATCCAACAATCTTCGCCAACTTTGGCCAACCGGGACTTTGGCAGCTCTAGCCATCAATCTTCGCCAACTCTGGCCAAAAACATATATTTCCCTCACCAGGGTCTCATTTACAAAATATTGCCAGCTCTGGCCAATTTAAAACAGATATTTCCCTCACCAGGGCCTCATTTACAAAACATTGCCAGCTCTGGCCAATTTACAACAGATATTTCCCTCACCAGGGTCTCAGTTACAAAACATTGCCAGCTCTGGCCAATTTACAACAGATATTTTCCTCACCAGGGTCTCATTTACAAAACATTGCCAGCTCTGGCCAATTTACAACAGATATTTCCCTCACCAGGGTCACATTTACATAACTTTGCCAGATAAAATCTGGTCAACTTAGAACATATTAATCCCTCACCAGGGTCACATATATATTTTATAGTAGGTATGAGTTCAACATATTACTCCCTCACCAGGGTCACATATATATTTTATTGTAGGTATGAGTTCTAACTCGTAACAGTCACCAAGTCTTAATGTAATTCACAAAAAAACACAACGGACTCCCATAACTCATACATAATACACAAGTCGCCATTTTTTTTCAATATATATGTCAATAACTGTTAATTATTATAACAACTCAAACTCTTTACTAACACTTGCTAATATTATAGACATTGTACAATTGTACAGTCACACAAATACTTCATAGTAATTCCACATAAATTGAGTTTCCATACCGGTTACAACAGTATTTTCTATCTTGACGCTGTCCAAAACATAAAGTAAGTCCCTTCAGAAAGTTACTGATATATGATAGTGACAATTTGTGAACAATGACTCCCTTTGAGAGCACCATCTTATTAGCATGAGGAAATGTACCATCATTTAGGTCTGAACAATATCAACATACCCAATTCATCAAATCTTAAAAAACAACATTCTATTCTAAATGACAATACCAAAATTTGCCATCACTTGTCATGCATTGTGGTGTTTACATTGGTTATGTCTGTCGCGGCCAAAGGACCTCGAATCTGTGGGAATTTCTTCATCCAAGCTCATACAATTATTAGTTAACTTTTAAGTTTGTGAAATGAAACTTAATACCATATTATATTATAAAATGCAATATCATCAATATTTAATTATGGTCCTCCAAATATAAACTGTCAGTTAGTCTTTATATTTGATATGCCTTCTACTATATCACCTAGTTATCAAATGGATCTAAACGAGAACATTCTGTGCATGTGTACCAATGTGTATATATGTAACCTATATTTACATATATAGTAAGACAGTTTCAGTTCATCATTTGTTTGTTGGTCTCTTACCATTCATTCAAAATAATATTATTAACAGTGTGGAAGACTAATTATATCTTCATCTAAAACAGTTCTTATTCACCTATGAATAAATATTAAGTAAATTCTCATTTACATAATACTTCCCACAAAACTCTTCATGCTTTAATGTTATATAATTTAAGTGACTTCATATACACATCCATAGATGGACCATTGATATTCATTGATCACTAAATCCATAGATGGGCCATTGATATTCATTGATCACTACATTCAAAGATGGACCATTGATATTTACTGATCATGTAATTTCACACTTACTTTTGAAGTGTTTCTATCAACAAACAATGTGTAAATATGGTAGCCTGAACATACTTTTAAACTAGTACTACTAGTAATCTTAACTTAATGACTGGATACTACTATCCTACAAAGATGGTACTAGATAGTCCAAACGACAGGTAACCATTGCATACCGTTACTTTTAAATGTAATCATATCTAAATAATTTACCTAGTTAAATTTCAAATCTGCCTTACATAGAAAGTAGGTAGTAACAATTGCAATAATTAAAAAAATGTCTTCTTTACAAAAGGTTACATGCTCATGTTTATAAATCATGTAGTGTCATAACAATTATTCTACTTTATGACATCTGGGGCAAATCCAGAATTCCAACTATGAATACAAATTATCACAAAATTATTTTATTATTTGTTCTTCTGTACCATTCAATAATATGAAATCTGAGCTATGTAGTGAGCAGTATAAATCCCCCCATTAGTAGTTTGGTGGTAACCCGTAAACCATTCTGTAATAGACAAACTGCCCTAAGAGCATTCAAATGATTGTACACATACATTTCATTTACTCAAGTCTATGATAACAATTATGTAAACCCTTTCAAAAAGATAATATGTCATCTGTTATAATATTGTATCCTTATTCCTTTTGCATATAATGGTGTTATCACTTTATATGTGGAAGCTATTTATTGGCTCTTCACTACTTTATTTATGCACCATAGCTGTAGGCCTCCCAAATAATATGTGAGAATATATGTCCATAAAATATCAGTTTGATGAGTCAACATCATTCATTGTGGAATACACTACATTTATTAATAAGTCTACATTATATACTCAAAGTTCAAATTTCAAAGTTATTCATTGCGAGTGTATGTATACAAAAGATAACAAGTTATTATAATATGGTTGTCTGGAAGAGATCGCCATCAGTGATAAGACTGCCAATCGTAACACTTCCTTCTGTGCAACCTTAGTTCCAAGTTTATATTGCTGTATTTGTGTGAACAATAAGGAGTTTTCTATTCTATAATATAATAGTCTGCTACAGTCAGCTTTTCAGCATGCAAATTGTAATAATAATAAAAGATACATTTCAAGGTACAATGTTATGTTTAGACGGACCTAAGACTGACAGAACAATATTATAATATCACTGTCACTTCGACCTCAGTGGGAACATTTAGTATAAGCCGTGCTTTTACTGTCATTTTACTTCACTAAACACTTTTTTTTTCTTTTACTTTCTGAACCAAAATATTGTTCTGGTTCACTGATATTAAAATTCAATTTGATTCTAGAAAACTCTGTATCCAATATTATAGCTATAGTAATTCAAATGTAAAAATACTTTGTGTCAATACCTACTGGGTATAGGTACATCATCTCTACATGTATACAGATATATATAATTAATGCAGATATAATTTACTTAAAACATATTCAATGTTTTAGTTTTAAAAATGGTTCTCTAATATCATATTTCCTTGCTTCAGGGGCTAAGCTTCAAGATTTATTATTAATTGCCAATGGGAATATGACTGATTAATAACTATAGTAATAGACTTTACGGTACACTATACATTCCGTCTCAGTATTAAGCATAGAAGATTAATAAAATAATCTTTACGAACCGAATTGTTACAAAGTCTAAAGTGAACTTAATGTGAACCGATGCCATATTTTGTGGGTAACATTGACAAACAGTTTCATAAAACCTTAGGTACTCAAAACCCACACGTTGAACATTCCTCTTTTCAGCTTGTAGCTCCAACGTGTGGCTGGGTGCCGCAGCTCTGCTAATGTCCACCTTCTCAAGGTATCATAAACATTGTGCTAGGAAAGTCTGCGATAAGGATATGGTCAGTAATAATTTCATCATAAATGCTAGAGTAAGATTCTCTTACTTCCATTGGAAAACATATTGTACAATTTAGCAAAATTCAAAATATATTATACTATCAGCTATTCTTGACAGAGAAGCAAAACTTGACAGATCAGTGTGGCCAGTGCCTTATCTTCAAAACTGACCTCCTCAAGCATGACAAGAAATGCCTTAATGTGAACAGTAATTCATTTTATTTATTCCTTTATCTTCTCACCAAATCAAATAAGGTTATGCAAAATTTGCTTATTCTAGCAACTTCGCTATAGCAAAATAACTATTATTTACCATTGATTACAGTAAAGGTTTGTTAAAATTTAGTTTAATTTAACATAAAGGTCATTGCTCCGAAGAGCAATATCACATAAAATATCAGCAACATAAAATAACTTGTCTAATCAAGTACCTCACAGAAAAGTACATGTTGTACATGATATTAGGTAGGTAATAGGTACTACATAATATACTAAATATAAACCTCCATTTAATCAGTAAGATGTCTGTTTAGATTGTGCAACAATATTATGTAGGTACCAAAATATGTGTGTAGGACATTGTACACGAACCCACCATAATATAGAGGTAGAACTGTCCGTTTTATTTATTTTAATAATTAATTATTATTAAGTATACTGTAATGTGTGTGTGTAATTAATTATTATTACACTACAGAAAATGAAACCAATAAAATTTTCGGAGTCTGGACTTCTGGACTACACAGAGTAGCAAAGCTATCGTTTGATACAAAATATTAACACAATAATAAGTGAACAAAATAAATACATGGACACAATCATAGTTCCTGCCCACTTACCATAGCGTTGGGTCGAAAACGCAAAGCAGTGTACATCGGTGTCGTACATTGCACTGCCAAGCTAAATTTCCAGATCGATCTACAATTAAGTACCTAGTGAGTTGTAAATTATTAATGAAAAAGTATAATAATGGCATAATATTATGATGACATACCCAATATCTCTTTCAATATCCATTCTGTTATGAACAGCTCTTACTAACAGCATTTGGACATGTTAGCGTTCATCCCTCTTCTGAATTATAATGATCAAATATACATACCAACAGGATCTTGAATAAAAGTACATATTTACTTGTTGAACTGTATTATATTTTCGGCAATTACATAGTTTACTATTTTTCTATTGCTATTTTTATCACACACTCCTACATATTTTTCTTGTCATCATGACTTATGACAGACCATAGTGCCATAGACTATATCATTCCATAAATTGTTTCTTATTTTAATTTGGTTGATTTGCTTTTCCGCATCGTTTATTAAGCATTTAAATCGTTATGTATCACAATTTCTAACAGTATGGGGAAAAACTGAGAAACATAATTTTATAGCTATTACAATACACAAATAATAATATAATAAATACACATTATAATACAAAACAATATATATTTTAAATATATATATATCAATTAAAATAATATAAATACATACTTACATACTTATAATATATTATGTATAATGAAAGGAAGTGAGCTTTGATACGGTGTTTGAAAGAATCAAGCGAAGGAGCGAGTCTTATAAATGTTTGTTAAATTTATTTATTTAAAGAGCAAACGATTATTACGCTCTGATAAATCTTCCCTAAAGCTTACGTCACACTGAGCGGACAAAGCGGACGCGAACCGGGGCGGATTTTTTGTAATGTTCTAGTTTGTACGTGAGCCGTCACACATAAAGCGGACGCGAACCGGCGCGGTCCGGTCTGCCGCGCCGGGCAGATCTCGTTGATGACAAATGACAACTTGTTCGCGTTCGCTTTGTTCGCTCAGTGTGACGTAAGCTTAAAAGTAAATCTAACTAATATTATAAATGTAATAGTTTGTTAGAATGTCTGGATGTATGTTTGTTATTCTTTCTAGAGTTTTACCGCGAAACATTTTCAAAAACAAATTCTATATTTTAAAATTCGCCATATCGTGCGAGCTAGGCTGTATATTGGAATCAAACATAACGACACAATGTAAGTGTCACAATCTACCGTCGTCCCTATAATATAATTCCTAGCGGGCCCTGGCCACATTTCCCGTTTTGGTTTTAAGCTTTTAATAGGTATGTAATATGTACAAATAAACATTCTTAATTGTTATCTCTGCTCATAATTATAATAATTTCTGGCAAATTTAAGGTTATTACTAATTACTAAACTCTAAAATAACAATTGAATTAAATTAATAATTTAAAAAACCCCCAACGCAATACGTAATTCAGCATTTTGTGGTGGCAGCCATCTTGGATTTTAATTTTTTAGTGGGTTGTATTCTACTCGTTAAGCCCTTTCATTTGATACCCATATTGATGGGGTCGTGGAGAAAAAAAGTAATCCGCCATTTTGTAGCGGCGGCCATCTTGGACCGATTTCCACCAATCATGGCTAAGAACACTCTCGACTAACTCTACTTTCAAACCAAAAACTAAATCAAAATCCGTTCTTCCGTTTGGGAGCTACGATGCCACAGACAGACAGACACACACACACACACACACTCACACACTCACACACTCACACACACAGACAGACAGACACGTCAAACTTATAACACCCCGTCGTTTTTGCGTCGGGGGCTAAAAACATTAATTACAAAACTTCAAAATAAATATCTACTTGTATATTCAAGACGCTATCAAAACGTTAATGCCTCTATTACCATGCCAGTGTTTACTTTAAACGTTAAATTAATTCATATTATCCAAACATTATCACAAACATTACGAATGATTAGGAGAATATTAAGCACGATATTAGATAAAATAAAGGTATTACCAGCTCATTAGCACCTAATTTAATTCTTACATTAGGAAAGTCATTATTAGTAATAGGGATGTTGACAATGTCAAAATTTTTAACATACAATTTGTCCGTAATTTTATTAATAAAAAAATATTCGATGCGTTTTTTTTTCTTGCAAATAAAATAAATAATGGCTCAGATATAACGCTTGTAAGATTCTGTGTTGGGACGCGTGACGTCACACCACTAAGCAAAAATATACTTGATTGATTTAGTGATCTGACGTCACGACCAAGCAGCTTTAGTGCGTTGTAACTCCCATGTTTTTTGCGTGCGTTGTAACACCAACGATATATAGGGATCGTTGAGATTTATAAATAAATAAATACGTGTCTTATAATTTTCATTAATCAATATAATGGACAAAAAAAATTTTAGTCAACATACCTATTATTGCCTTATAATGTCCCATTACCAAATATCTTCATTAGGGTGTAATTGCTTAATTAAGAAAGGATCATGCTGTTAATTATGAACAACTATCCCATATTATGTCTGTTAAAATGATGTCGCGGCAGGATCTAAAGGTGATTGAAATGAAATAACGTTTATTTATGCACAAACATCTCAGATATGTACACAAAAACAACATAATATTACAAGACATAAATAGAAATATTTATACATGAAACGGTCGCAACTCAGCATATGCCGACTATCCAGCCGGCGCTGGTCTTCCGTTGCGACCGCTTTGGTGACATCAACAAATAAAATATAAAATAACATACAAACACGAACTATTAAACATCGCAATGTAATACAATCGTATACACAGGTTGCTCGACGGGGGACTGGATGCCAAGGCTCTGCCGATTCCCAGTCCTCCGTCACTTAGACGATGCGGGAGTGCCGCCGGGTCGTTTTAGTGGGTAAACCGTGCAGCTGTCCTGCACGGGAGTCCCACATAACCCTCCCATTCCCTCGATGGGAGGGTATGCGTAATGCATTTTTTCCCGGCGTTAACAAAAAAAAAAAAAATACACAGGTTGTTGCGTAATAATCGTATATACAATATACAAGGTGACTGCCACCCGAGGGTGGTCTTAAGTCATGGAGTTTGAAATATAAATATACGGTTCAAAATAATTATTTCATTGAATTTGTTGAAAAAAAACGATAGAAAAAAAAAACCAGAACAATACAAAAATAAACAAAAATATTTTTGAAGACACTGTGAGCTACTTAGGTATCTCTTTGAACAATAAGTGTCACTTGACATAAGTGTCCTCTGCATCTTATCGTCTCTACATTTCTAAGAAAATGCAAAGGAGAACATGAAAAAGAATACTTTGGAGTCCGTATGTTCAGTTTTATGCCAACATAATGAAAAAAAAATTAAAATGAAAAATATTTATTTCCAAACATCTTATGCTAAACACCGTAACATTGTGTACATTTTTGGAGAAGATATGCATAAATTAGACATAAATAGTTTTAGCTGCGGTACCCTAAACTAGGCTAGAGCCTGTGTCTTAGGGCCCAGAGATGCGTTTACAGATATGAATATGCTTAAATCCAATTTTCAAATGGTGTGAACAGGTTGCTCGTATGATTGATTATAATTGATAACACAGTGTTGAATAGACAAGCGAACATTGCTGGATGTTAAATAAAACATTATTAGTTAATTAAAGTAAAGTAATTTGATGTTAATATAGGATTAATACCTTAATATACATATAATCATTTCCCTTATGTAATATAATATACTTTTCCTCCCTGTTATTTTAAGAAGGTCCAATTTATTAGGCCATACGTTTATCTAAGCGCCTATATCGACATCTAAATTATCACAAGTCATGATAACAAAAAATCAATGTACTTTAAGTATGATTCATCAAATAGCAATCACAAAAACTACTGATTAAAATTTTTCACACGCCACCAAATCTTTTTGTGTTATTTTCAAGAGTTCTTCAACCGATATTGCATCACTACGATAATTTAGGATAAGAGAGGGATTTATCCCGCCTTCTGAGTCACTTAGAATCACGCGAGATCATGGTCAAATTCTAACTTATCACTACATGGTATAAAATAGTTGCTTCCCGCGTTTTACTCTCCCTATATATGCTCATATCTTTTAAACTACGCAACGGATTTTGATGCAGTTTTCATTAATAGATAGAATAATTCAAGAGAAAGGTTTATATGTATAATACATGCATAATATAGTAGAAAAACACTGAAATTTTTCTATTAAGCGAGACGAGGTGCGCGCGGGCCCACTAGTAATAAATCTAAATATATAAAAGGTAAGAGTGACTGACTGACTGATCTATCAACGCACAGCTTAAACCGCTGAACCGATTGGGTTGAAATTTGGAATACAGATAGGTTTTATGACGGAGACCTCCTCTAAGAAAGGATTTGTCCACGCGGGCAAAGCCGAGAGTATAAGCTAGTATGAATATATAAAAGGAAAGCGAGACTGATCTATCAACGCACAGCCTAAACCGTTGAACCGATTGGGTTGAAATTTGGAATACATAGGTTTTATGACATAGACCTCCGCTAAGAAAGGATTTGGCTATGCGGGCACAGCCCTGAGCATAAGCTAGTAAACAATAAAATAAAAGAGTAAGGTTAGAAAAACCTCATTTCCTCATTGGTATGCGGCAGGCAGGTGGTGTGTAGAGGCAGATTTTCTACGCCCAACCACATATCAGGTTCAAGTAACTATGGTGTTTAATAGACGCACCTGGCCACTCTATTACGGGCTTAAGGTGGAATTTCACTATGCGTAGCTAAGCTACATTGTATTATTTTAAATTTTATTTAATTTTTTTACCAAAAAGGTTACAATTTACAAGAATACAGTGGCCCCACAAGGGACGAGGCTCGTGTTGTAGTGACCTGATATTATGAGATAAGCCTGAACACTGTCCACCCACAAGGTGGACAGACGACCTTATAAAGGTCGCCGGAAGACGCTGGATACAGGTCGCTTCCAACCGGTACATGTGGAAGTCCAAAGGGGAGGCCTATGTTCAGCAGTGGACGTCCAATGGCTGAGATGATGATGTGATGATGAACACTGTAATTATTGGAGGTGAGTACATAATATGAACTGGCAAACGACAACATACGAGTATAATACTAATAACAACATATAAATGCATTATCACTAAGTTTAGTCTATGGTGTTTGAAGAGTGTATATGTTACGGCTAATGTCCGAAGTGCGGCTACACCTAGGTTTAGCCGGTTAAACCTAGGTGTAGCCGATCATTGTCGGTTAAAGTTAGGTTTGAACAAAATGTTTGCAAAATAAAACTTGTTTTTATTACGAAGTTCAGGGCAGACCGACATCAGTAGGTTAGGTTTAGGTTTGAACAGTGATCACAACGTGCGAGCCGAGCGAGCGAAGCGAGCGTGCTGCGGCAGCAGCCGGCGAAGCACCGGGTGCGACTTTTCCTTATTCCAGAGTTCACAATTCATCATTTAGGATATTTAAAGCTAAATTTAATGACGATTACCACACAACAACAATTAAACATGTTGATAACAACATCTCTCACGTTTTAAAAGGATGAGGCAGAAATAAAATCTTCTACACCTAACTTTAACCGACTGCGGTCGGCTACACCTAGGTTTAACCGGCTAAACCTAGGTGTAGCCGCACTTCGGACTTTAGCCGTAACATATATAAATTACGTAAGAATTAAGAATGGAGGAGGATGTGGTAAGCTGAATATATAAAAGGAAAGAGTGACTGACTGATCTATCAACGCACAGCCCAAACCGCTGAACGAATCGCGTTGAAATTTAGAACACAAATCTATCTATAAAGACTAGTTTTTTGTTTTTCCATTTTTTTTTTTTTTTAAATCTAGATTATACATTTGTATACTATTAGAACCAGGAACAGGCAAGTGTTGAAAGTCGTATCGCATGTCGCATAGTCGCTTCAGTGAAGTCGCACCTTAAAAGCTAATAATTTCTAAGGTTTTTGCATCTCTCTTTCCCACTTCCTGTTATATTAGCCGGTGTGATTGAAATAACGGTATACTGCTTTAATATGCAATTTGCAGATGATGTTGATGTGCAACACTTATTAGCCTTATAAAAATGGGTAAAGGAAAAAGTTCGAATTCTGAGCAAAAAATCTTGTAAGAGATCGCTATTAGCGATAAGACCGCCAATTGAAACACTTCTTTCTAAGTAATCTTAGTTCTAAGTTTATATTATTGTATTTGTGTGTGCAATAAAGAGTTTTCTATTCTATTCTAAAAATCTAGGAATTATTTGATTAACAAGATGGAAAAGTTGATCGGTATGAGTAAAGAGCTTCAATAAAGTTCCCGCACCTCTATGAGAAGTTATATTTGGATTATCTTAGTAAAAACAAGTATAAGTAATAATGTACCGGGGTATACTTCTTTTGCAGGAGGTCGACTAGGTGGGTACCCCAACAGTGCCAGTTATTCTACCGCCTAAGCAGTGATTAGCAAACATTACTGTGCTTCGGTAGGAGGGCACTGTAGCTAGTCAAATTACTGGGCTGAAGAGTTTTAACATCTTATGACTCTCAAGTAAGAAGCGTTGGCGCAGTGCACCCAGAATTTTACCTTTGTAAAATCCTGGGTAGCACTGTACTAATTATGGGCAGCGTTATTCTTACCATCAGGAGAACGTCTTGCTCGTCTTCTTACTTCGTTGTACAAAATATTATAACTAGTAATTATTAGAGATTGCTCTATGCGATTAGACCGCCGATTGTATACCTTTATCTTTATGTGTGTCTACTTATGAAACAATTTCTTGTAACCAGGTTTGCAATAAAGTATTATTGTATTGTATTGTATATTTTTATGAGGTTACATACGAGTTCATGTATAAACAAGTGAAATTTAAAAAAAACTTTTTCAAAAACAAGCTTTAATTATCATTACCATCTTGCATCATAAAGTACTTGTCAAGACGAATCAAATGAGCCCAAACCCGGTGGGGTTGCGTTGTTTTATGACGGAGTTCCTATGGCCACCTTCCAGCTCCATCACCAGATCAGCTCGATGTCATAAAAATATTGCATTGTCATCCGATTTACACACGCATGCAAATTTTCAGCTCAATTGGAAACCTAGAAGTGGGCCAAATTAAACTTGCAAGATTTGATTACAGACAGACAGACAACAGACAGGTGAAAGTAATTAAAAGCTTGTAATATTTATAATGTACCTACCGACGCGATACGACGTAATAATATAATACAATATATAATGTACCTACCATTGCAATTAATTGATCTGGGGGCACGGTAGTGCCCCCGCCAAGTCGAGCGCGAAGCAAGCACTGCCGTACCATCTTTACAGGAACCATTTCGTCGCATTTTCAGGCCCCTATTTGAGAACCTCTGGATAAGACCAGAACACAGAAATTTTCATCATCCAGTAAGCTATAATTACATACTTGAAATCCAAAATTTCAAGTCTGTAGGTCATTAAGTTCCGAAGTTAAGCGAAAGCAAAGTTTCGCATTTTCGACACTCACTCACTCATGATCATCAAAATAGAACTAGTACTTCCCATAAACTTAGAGAGCTGAAATTTGGTACATACTTAGAATTTATTGTATAAGCCATAGGAAAACTAAAAAAACATGCAATTTCGGTCTCGTTTTCGAGATAATTCATCTGCATAAATAACTTTGTAATCTCATATAAATGTATAGGATTACAAAGTTACATTTGCAGTCAATGGTTAAAATTGTGTAATATCCAACTTATTAATTCAAAATATATTTAAGGCATAGTATATGTATATATTATATGTGAGTGTGTATATGTGTCGTAAATCGTCAGTTATGATCAGGCGATATCTAGCGTGGCCAACTAAAATAAGAGCCCAACCAAACTATTAGAAGAGATCGACATACCGCCTTTACTACAAGCTTTTATTTACTTTCACCTGTCGGTCTGTCTGTCTGTAATTAAATCTTGCAAGTTTAATTAGGCCCACTTCCCGGTATAATATTATGATGCATTGGACTAAGAGTGAACGCACACGTATCAAGATGGCGCTGACTGTATTTTAAAACGCGCTTACGGTTTGTATTTCTGATAACCTTATAATATAGCGTTTCTACAAAAATAAGTGAAATCCCATCAAAAACATTCTGTAAAAAACTAGCCAAGTCTCGATGGAGCTGCTTGTTTATCTCTAAAAAGTAATGAAATCTAGACAAAGTCGTGCCAAGTATAGGGTTCCTTACTGCGATTTCTTTATTATTATAGTTAATGTTGTGTGACTTGGCCGTTGAAGGGTACACAAGGGTGTTATACCAGGTGCTCCATGACACTATTGCACCAATCTGTCCGCTACCCATTCACGATAGAAAATTTCCACTTGGAAAACGTTGATTGCATAACCAGTCAATTGTAGGCTTGATAAAGCTGCGTATTTCAACAATACTTATGTTTAGGCGATCCAAGTGTCATGGAGCGTCTGGTTTTGTACCCTTGTGTACCCTTCAACGGCCAAGTCACACAACATTAACTATAATAATAAAGAAATCGCAGTAAGGAACCCTATACTTGGCACGACTTTGTCTAGATTTCATTACTTTTTAGAGATAAACAAGCAGCTCCATCGAGACTTGGCTAGTTTTTTACAGAATGTTTTTGATGGGATTATAATTACATCTTGGGTCATAATGTTAATATAACAAACATGATTAATGCAAGCGAAGATATTATAAATAACTAGTAACGTACCGCGGTGTTACCCGCGATAAAACAGTTTTTATTCCATGGAGTAAACAATGGTATAAAAACTATCCTATTTCCTCCCCCTACCAGATTCCATCTAAATCTGTTTTGTAGTTTAAGAGCGTATATATCGAGTGACGCTCTCTCGCTCGCACAATTTGACGAATTTTGAAATATAATACTTTTATAATGTGTGCAATAATATTATGGAGGGCTGCTACAGAGGAATTTTCAATAAATTAATTCCATGAATTTATATTTTAAAATTCGTCAAATTGTGCGAGCGAGAGAGCGTCACTCGATATATACGCTTATACAGACATCAGACATCGCATTTGTAATATTAGTATGGTGATCTAGTAGGTATCTTTAGCAGGCATTCAGTATAATGAACTTAAATATTGACTTATTAAAAAAAAAATGATAATAAAATAAATAATATTATATAAATGTATGTCTGTATTTACGTATTTGTATATTTACTTATGTATAGGTATATATTTTATTTGTATGTTTATGTAAAATATTTTTATGTATTTGTGTAAATTATTTTAATTAATTTATGATTTCTGCTGTCGTTTTGAAACCACCGTCCTTCCAGTGTTTGTATATTTCCTCTCCCTGCACGGTTGTCTGGAAGAGATCGCTCTGAGCGATAAGACCGCCAATTGATACACCTAAGTTGTTGTATTTGTAAAATTTATACTTTATATGTGGATCAATAAAGTGTTTCTTATCTTATCTTATCTTATAATATAATTAATATTGTTGTATTAGTTTAATGTTAAATATTAGAATAGAATAGAACACTCTTTACTGCAACCAAAGAAAAATACAGTTTTACTTAATAAGTACCTACTAGCACTGAAACACAAGATATTGTTGTTATGTTGTTTGGACAGATATTGTTTGTTTCATAACTTTAGTGTACAATACAGGGTTATCTATCTATCTAATGGGTCAAATTATATACTTTTCTTATCTATACGTATAATTATTTAAATATCAGGATGATATAAGTGCTTCCGCACTGCATCTTAATTATCAGAATTCCGTTAACGTAGCTTTCGTACAAAAGGTATGGCTGGTGTGTTATCTGTTAGTCATCAGTCAAAAACAAAATCTTTGTCCTTCAAAAACAGTCCAAGACGAAAAGAAATCCGATCGGATTTGATGCGTAAGCTTGGTACTATTCTATTCTCTTTTTCTTCCTGCCCTAATCCCATTAAATGGACACAAAACGTCTTCCTCCTTCATTCTACTCTATCATCCGTCAGATATCTTCATCACCCACCCCTTAGCACGTATACTATATAACATTTTCTTTGTTAAAAGAAGTGCCTTTTGTTATAATGTTTGAAAAATGTGTTCTAACTAGTACGGAGATCACAACCTACATACTTAAGAGTGAAGTAAAGAGTTCATTTCAAGCGCAAGTAGAGAAAATCTCGGGCCGCTTTGCACCTGCCATCGTTGGACTAATAACTCCGGAATGGGTTCTCTAACACGATTCTAACTCGACTCTAATAGGAAATAATAGGAACAGCGTAATGGTCGCCACCTGCCGCACTCCTCCAATCACATAACTAAAGAACGCTTTGATTAAATACCGATATGTACTAGAAACACAAACAACTTTGTCATAGTCAAAAAGCTCAATTTACATTCTAGAATGTTTTAAATGTTGATGTAAATTACTGTGACAAAGTAACAAATAGGACATTGTTAGTGGTACACTAGTTTTGTGTAGGCGCTCTTGGGAGCATAGTTTCGATGCGTTTTTGTTTTATTACTTTGAATTTTGAATTAAACTTGTTATGTTTATGGTTTTTGTCATAGTTGTGGTTAGTTTTTGGGTCTATTGTCGATTTATATTTAGATTGTGATTTATATTTGGTGGCGCTATTTAATACAAAAGTATTGAGATATTATTTACCAATTGTTATTTTGTCTTTTTACTCTTATAGTATGAAAAAGGCATTAGGAAAATAATAATGTGTAAAATATTTACCTACTTCATTGATTTTTTAATAGAGCTGAATATTTTAATGATAGGAACTTAAGAAGATTATTCTAAAAGTGATTTGCTATAAAATATTACATAGGCGTTTGATTTTTTTAATTCAAGTTTCCTCACGAGTATTTTACTGAGTTTTACATATAGTATGAAATTGAGCTTTAGGAGACATTACAGTGGATCTACTGTAAGGCATTGAAATACATGTATTTGAAATAAATCACTCTATATCTTCTAAGCGAGGCGAGGTAGAGTAAGACTGTATGTACTCGTAGAGTACAGGTGCGTGCAATCACGGCTAGGAATGTAGAGGCAGGTGACAGGACAACGCTAGCTCTATCGCTCTATTTATTGACGCAGTACTTAGGAGAACCTATATTCAGTATAGAAGTAAAAGTCGACTGAGACTGACAGGTAATTTTTAAAGTAATCGAATAGAAATGAGTTAAAGTAAGTGAACCTGGGCAGGCCACATAGCACGCAGAGCGGATGGCCGATGGGGTTGAATAGTGCTTGAAAAGAGACCACGGACTAGCAAACGCACCGTAGGACGTCTACCCACAATGTGGACAGACGACATTATAAAGGTCACCGGAAGACGCTGGATGCAGGTCGCTTCCAACCGGTACATATCGCACCTTCGGCAGAACAAGGGCACAATTGTCCAAATGCATAAACTGCAATTGTGCTATATTCTTACATATTATGTCCAAAGTTCAGCCTATGTTCAGCAGTGGATGTTCTACGGCTGAGATGATGATGAAGTGAACCTAACGTATAACGTAACATTACATTAAGCCATGGACACCATGATAACTGATATTAACAGGCGTCGGTAACCACTCACCATAACGTGGCCGTCAGCTTGTGTGTATTGTTTTCCAAAATAAAAAAGTCGGATTATATTACATTGGTGACTCTTAAGTAAAACAATATAATTTTAAACAAGAACTTAGAATTAAATACAATTTAGGTAACAAATAAATAAAAAAAAATAATGGTCTTATCGGTAATAGCGACTTCTTACAGGCAACAAAATTTTTTTTTTTATTCGACAAGCAAAAATGGGTATACAAAAAGGTTACAGTAGAAATGTAAAAACATATTAATTTTGTATTGAGTTTGGCCACTGAGTTCAAATGAGTATGCGGTACTCGGACGTAGAGTTAGAGCTCAAATCACGTCTATTAGCCGCAGGACTATGACCGCACATAGATGTAGAATACAATAGAATAACTTTAATGTATAGCAAATTAAAAGAAACTAGCTGCGCCCAGCGGCTTGCCCGCTGATTAGTAGCCTATATATTATTCATTCTGAGTCTAACCTATCTATATACCAAATTTATTTTTAGATATTTGCAAGTACTGCGTACCCACCAATGTTATCTAATCTATATGACTTAGCTACGTCTATAAATTCGTGTGCAGCGGGTGTGGTAAATACCCCCTCGAGTTTGTTATTGTGTTAGTTTTATGTCGCTGACCTTGGCGAGCAAAGCCGCGAAGATAAGTTACTTTTAAACATATCTATGCAACTGGATTTTAAGACTATCGATTCCCAGTCCTCCATCACAATGACAATGTGGGAGTGCCGCTGAGTTGTTTTAGCGGGTTATCAGTCTGTCTGCGCGGGGTGTCCCGAATTAACCTCCTGTTCCAAAGATTTAAATCCTATTCCAGTGAACAAAAAAGGCCTATATAAATATGCATTTATAAGTTAGCCCACAGATAAACGGGTAAGAAACTCACTGGCTGTCAAACGATCTACGATGGGCGGTAGACGACGTGATATTCTAAATCTACCCACTGGCAACCTATGATGAAAATCAGCGCTGTGCATCGCGCCTGCAAGCCTAAATTAATGAATATACTCATATACCTATATAGTTAAAATTCCTTTTTATTGTATAAATTACTAGCTGTGCTTTACCCGCTGTACTGTAGTAGCTTATGTGTTATTCCAGGGTCTCATCATTATCATCATCTCAGCCGTAAGACGTCCACTGCTGAACATAGGCCTCCCCTTTAGACTTCCATATGTACCGGTTGGAAGCGACCTGCATCCAGCGTCTTCCGGCGACCTTACCGACGACCTGATAAGGTCGTCTGTCCACCTTGTGGGCGGACGTCCTACGCTGCGTTTGCTAGTCCGTGGTCTCCACTCGAGCACTTTTCGACCCCATCGGCCATCCGCTCTCCGCACTATGTGGCCTGCCCATTGCCACTTCAGCTTGCTAATCCGCTGGGCTATGTCGGTGACTTTAGTTCGCCTACGGATCTCTTCATTTCTGATTCGACCACGTAGAGAAACCCCAAGCATAGCCCTTTCCATAGCTCGCTGTGCGACTTTGAGCTTCGAGATGAGGCCAATAGTGAAGGACCACGTTTCGGTGCCGTAAGTCATCACCGGTAACACACATTGATTAAAGACTTTCGTCTTGAGGCACTGAGGTGTGTCGGACGAAAAGACGTTGCGTAGTTTCCCGAACGCTGCCCAACCGAGTTGGATTCGGCGGTTGACCTCTTTCTCGAAGTTGGACCTACCTAATTAGACTACTTGTCCTAGATAGATATATGAGTCCACAACTTAGAGTACCGAGCCTCCAACAGATACTGGGATGGGCACAACATTGGCATTTGACATAAGCTTCGTCTTGTCCATGTTCATTTTTAAGCCCACCCGTTGGGAAGCTCGGTTGAGGTCATCAAGCATCATGCTGAGTTCCTCCATCGACTTTGCCATGACCACGATGTCGTCGGCAAATCGAAGGTGAGTGATGTATTCGCCGTCCAGGGTCCAGGTCCAGGTCCAGGGTCCAGGTGTTCCAGGGTCTAAGCTATCCAAATTCTAGCTCAATCGGTCCACCCGTTTAGGCATGAAATACAAACATACACAAACATCCAGACATCCTGACATCTAGACATCCATACATTCTAACAAATTTTCACGTTTATAATATTAGTAAGATATTTAAAAAATGTAATTACTTTTCGGCTTTAAAAGTATTTTTATTAGGTACATAGAAATTGCACAAGTTTTCGTCTATTCTACCCTGCACAGCTCTACGCAGGGTGTAATGGCGTAATCCTAGACGAGTACGTATAAGGTATGGTAACAAGTAACGAGATTAAAAAGTGCCGCGACAGGTGGCAGCTGTTAGAACGCGTTAGGTACGGGCTTCCTTGTGTAACTGACTTGTTTATTTTCTGGTCTTCATTCTTTTATATATTAGGTATATATTTTTTTTTTATACAACGAAGTATTTTTTATTTATGTAGTGCGGCTATGGTATCACTGTGGCCATGATTGGCCTATTGTGAAACAACGAAGTAAGAAGACGAGCAAGACGCTCTCCTGACGGTAAGAGATAACGCTGTCCATAAATTAGTACAGTGGCACAGTGCTACCTAGGATTTTACAAAGGTTAACTTTCTGGGTGCACTGCGCCAACGCTTCTTACTTGAGAGTCATAAGATGTTAAGACTCTTTAGCCCGGTAATATCACTCCTACCGAAGCACAGTAATGTTTGCACATCACTGCTACGTCGGTAGAATAACTGGTACTGTTAGGGTATCCACCATGCCACACGAGCGCGTCTTACTCGTCTCTCCTGATGGTAAGAGATAACGCTACCCAGGATTTTACAAAGGTAAACATTCTGGGTGCTTACCTTTGTAAAATTCGACCTCGTGCAAAGGAAGTCTACTTCTGGTAAATTATAGTTCGTGTAAAGAGTCAAAATGTGTATAGCCAGGAAAGAACAGAATGCGAGAGCGTATCTCCGTCGTCCCCGCTGAACAACGCAGCGGCTGGAAGGACCCCAGGGTTTTAGTGGGTATATCCGCCGGTTTCTACCGTCAGGGAGTCCCACATAGAGATCCCATGGCGACGTGGCCCAGCGACGTCGCCAACTAGTTCTTATTGAGATGTATGACGGCTAACTCACTTGGCGAGTGACTGGCAACGTCGCCAGTCAGTGGCCAAGTGAGTTAGCCGTCATACATCTCAATAAGAACTAGTTGGCGACGTCGCAGGCCACGTAGCCATGGCATCTCGGTGAGGTATGGCCCTTACAGCTGCTCAGGGTGGCATGCGTAATGCGTTTCCCCGGGAAAAAAGGTATGGTTAACCCCACTTATATGTCTAAAAATACGTCAGCAATGAACGACACTGCGTCGTCATTATCACAGGTGTTGTAGACGTCTATAAGCGACGATTACTGTTCACCATCTCATTAAAAAAATTTTTTTTAAAAAGATGAACGAGTCGAGCACGAAGTTTGATTGAGTTTCATAATTTTACGCTGTACTATGTGTTATTCCAGGGTCTAAGCTATATCTATACCAAATTTCAGCTCAATCAATCTACCCGTTTAGGCGTGAAAGAGTAACAAACATACATCCAGACATCCATACATTCTTACAAACTTTCATGTTTATAATATTAGTAATATTCTATTTTCTGTAATGTTTCAGCTGTTCTGAGTTTCCTTGGTTCTTCGCAAGTACATTTAGTAGGTACATTTTAAGTGGTATATTTTGTAATAACAAACAAAAACTTAGTTTTTAATTAATAACTTAGCTAAAACCATTAACTTAGTTGTAGAGATTATGGAAGAAATATAGCATAGCTACTGGAATATTAAGCAACGATACTCAGGCGCCGACGCTGAGGCGGACGCAAGAAACCGCGATCTGAATGAAATTACACTTTAATGACTCCGTGGAACTATATGGAGCTGTTTTACTCTATTTAATACAACTTTAGGCGTAATTTTCATAGATTACGACTTACAGAGTATGAACTGGTCAAATTTTGCTCAGATAAATGAGTAATGAGTAAATAGGATCTATAATAGGGATAGGATATAAAAAAAAGACTTGATGTCGCACTAATTCTGAAAAAGTGCTCGAGACGCCAAGATTCGCTGTAAACTGCTATGTCTAGATTCTTAACTCCTACATGCATAATGCATACCTATTTATTTGTTACCGTAAGTTGTACCGTAATTAGATAGCGTAAACATGTAATATAAATAATAAATACACACACACTCGCATATTTAGTAACTTACTAATATTATAAACGCGAAAGTTTGTAAGAATTAAGAATGTATGGATCTATGTTTGTTACTTTTTCACGCCTAAACGGGTGGACCAATTGAGCTGAAATTTGGCATAGAGATAGATTATACCCTGGAATAACATATAGGCTTATTATCATACAGAGGGTAAAACTGCAGCTAGTATATAGAGGAAGGCCTAGGCCTAGAGGAAGATGTCCTAAACAGAAAGATTGGGCCCAGTGGAAGAAAATAGTTTGGAGAAAGCAGCATGAAAGGAGTCACGATTCTCAACATTGAGGGACCGACTGAAGAGAGATAGAGATTAAGCCCTTAGTCTCATAATAAATTGCGGGTAAATCCGGGACTTTATAATGGAACGGGGCAAGTCGCTAGCTTAAGCTCTTCTCCATTTTTACGGTTTTTTCACCTCTATATAAATCCATCAGGCGTCTAAATCTCGAGGCTTGAATTGCGTGCGATTATTGCTTCATTTGAATAGCTATCGTCATCGCCTCAAGTGTCCCATTTCATGTCGCTTTGCTAATTAAAATCAACCTTATTTATTTATCTAATGACTAGTACCTATTAGATAAATGAATTTAAAGTAACGAGGTACATAGTTACTCTGTTTGTTTAGGGAAACACCGTAGCAGAGAATGTTTTAGAAAATATGTAGTGAAACAGAATTTTTGCTGTAAACAAAATTGGGTGAAACAGTTTTTTGTTTATATGTAGGTACGCAAAACAGCCTCCTAAGCATATTTTGAAAAATATTGGCGTCAGACTCCGCGTCACGGGAAAAAACTTTTCAATGAATTTTCTCCAGTTACCTTGCTATATATATAGGTATAGCCTGTATACTGCACCTGTAACTACCATATTATTAAATTGTAGTGACCTTGTCACATTTTTTTTATTCAGTGACCCTATTTTTTTTTTGTTGTCGCCGGGAAAAAATGCATTACGCATACCCTCCCATCGAGGGAATGGGAGGGTTATGTGGGACTCCCGTGCAGGACAGCTGGGGATTTTTACTAAGTTAATAAAAGTGGTATCACAGAATACTAAACAGTACCAAAGTGTAGTGTCAAAAGGCGTGGCCCGACATCACATTATCTTCACAGATAGTAACCGCTAATCAACAGCTTGTAACCAAAGAATATAATTATGGTTGAATGGATACCGTTTAAAGTTTAAACCAATCTTAGTAATGGTTTAGTGTAGTTTGAGGTACATTCTTTAGTTGTTAAGGTAATTGGGAAACCATATTTTAATTTAGGAACGTAAGTCTATTCAGAAAAGAAGTAGATGAAGTTTACTTGCCGCTACCTACTTTATAACAACTTATATATTTGTTTTAAGCTGAACTTTTTATATTATTTATAGGTTAGCATTTCACCTGATTTTAAGAGATGATACCTACGGCTAAAAATGGTAGTAGACTAAACCTGAAAGATTCGAACTTAAAACAGACGAGAGGGCTTTCCCTGGCTTCGCGGAAAATCGTCCAGGAACACACCATAATGGCCGCTTGGCGAAAAGGTTTTATAATAAGATCGTAGTTTGGTTTATGCTTCTAGAGCCTTTCCACTTCCTTGTCATTTCTTTGGT
The DNA here is from genome assembly GCA_947507615.1 of Hemithea aestivaria. NCBI lineage: Eukaryota > Metazoa > Arthropoda > Insecta > Lepidoptera > Geometridae > Hemithea > Hemithea aestivaria. Next base: position 10,989,116 of record OX382337.1, on the reverse strand, counting down.
AAAAAATTTATCTCTAATATATAAAATTCTCGTGTCACAGTTTTCGTTGCCATACTCCTCCGAAACGGCTTGACCGATTTTGATGAAATTTTTTGTGCTTATCCGGTATCTATGAGAATCGGCCAACATCTATTTTTCATCCCCCTAAATGTTAGGAGTAGTCCACCCCTAAATTTTTTTTTTTATTTTTTAGACAAAATTTTTAATTTCTATTTTTTTATGATACAACATACAAAAATACATACAATCCTCAATTTTCACCCTTCTACGATCAACCCTTATTTTTTAATAGCCATTTTAGTAATTTAATCGATTAGTTAATCAAGTGATTTTATAACCTCAAAAGTACTTAACACGTGACACGAGCTTTCAATAACATCGGATTTTGTGTTGTAAGTATATTTTTTTATTTATGTCAATGGAAATATTGGTTGTATGAAAAAATTATAAGAGACAATGTTTTCATAAAATTTTATTTTTTACTTTTGTTGGAAATTTTTTTCCATAAAATAATGCTTATTTCACGCATATACCACATTCTTACATACATACAATATACACATTCTAAAATACATACATACTTCCAATTAGTAAGCTATTTTTTGTCTACACTAGAAATTACTAGGAAATTATTTATATGGCAAAACAACGTTTGCCGGGTAAGCTAGTATTATATAAAAACAGCGCATTTTTATTATGCGATGCGTTTCGGCTCGATCTAGTTTAGACCAGCCTTACCAGTACTCGCGGAACAATATTTCAAAGCAAGTATAAAATAAATTATAATGTTAAACGAGCCGCGGCAATGTTCCACCTGTGGCTTGTAATTTGTCCTGCGCTTGCGCTGCGTGCTCTGTACTCGTATTTAAAGCGACGAAATGATAGCAAAGATTTAAGATCTGTGACTGATCGAGTTATTGCTTTAATAAAATTTTCGCTACTAGCTGTGCCCAGCGGTTTTATCCGCTGAGGAGTTGCCCTGTGTGTTATTTCATTTACTACGTTTTGAATTGTAAAACCCCTTTTTTGCAGTCGGTACTAATAAAATGCATATAAGTTTCTTCCTCGTTCTTCTTTTATGGGTGCTATCTGAACGGAGTAGTTGAGTCTTAAAATAGAACTAATTCATTGTAAACAACTGACATACAAAAGTTCTTCGTTGTAGTCTATTTGAATTAAATACACTTTGATTTGTTAAATTATAATCGATTGAATAATCGAATTAAATTATTATCGAACAAGTGCACACTACATCGAATGTTCGCTCCATAATAACATAGGAAGGCGTATATTTCATTCCGATCGCGTATTAAAGTAGCAGAGATATGATCAGAGAACGCCGAGATCAACGGCCCAACACTTGTAATGCATTTATCATAAAATAAATATCACAGCGCGCCGGCGTTATATAAAATGACAGTTATTTCATTAATCCGCCTCCTAATTTAATGGTGGAAAGAAATATTTTAATGGCTCGGGGCCATTACGAGAGAACACGCAATCACACCTGTGGACTTCGTTTTAGGAATGTATTGAACTGTACAGTAGATATTACGGGACAGAAATGATGACGCATACCTGGTAGAGTCAAAGGTTAGCCCTTCATGTTGTAACCCAGGTTGTTTGCCATAGTTGTCGCGTTGATGTCGTTTGTTTTATCAATTTTTTATGTAATTTTACGACCTATTCGAAGACTACCAGTACCACAGTTGCTTTGGAATGAATTCAATTATGAAATCTTCTCCACTTCATTCACTCAATTTACTAATTAGATCAAAAATACGTTGTTATTATTTGATATTGATACGCTTCGTCTAGTGACGTAGCACATGCTACGATTTTCGCTACGAGGGATTTTTTCCAAATAGCATAGAAATAATGGTCTCGGGTTGGGGAAGCTTAGTGTTGGATCCAGTGAACTTTTTGGAATCTCATTACGATAGTTAAGTAAATTTTTATTTGTTCCAAGCAGTGTTTTAATAAGGCACATGTACGCTTAACTGTATTCGGTGGGCCATGTTGGAGGCATTTTTGTATTAAGAATAGTATCTCATTTTTGTGGATCGGCCATATAGAGAATGAAGCGTGTTTTATCTTTTTTAGATAAAAAGCCGAATCGGTTCCTAACAAAGATCGCAATAGCCAAGTTATGCGATGCGGTATCTCGCATCGCATAACTCAGCGACGTTGATAAATTTCGGCGGGGTTTTTCCAATAAGTAGCAACTGGTTTGCAAAACCGTCGCCAGTTGGTCGCAAGTCACAACTAATCATTGCAAAATTAGAAGAGTCGTAAGAGAGCGTGTAGTGACTATTTCTGTGTGTAGTAACTTCCACTTTTTAAATTATTATACAAGAGGCAGTTTTTAAATTTACAAATTCGTTACAAATTGATTATGATGAACTGATTATGGGCAGCCGTTATCTCTTAACATCAGGAGAGCGTCTTGCTCGTCTTCTACTTCATCACATAAAAAAAAAAAAAAAATATCGATTTGTGATATTATTTCTGTAAATTTGTTTAAATGTATTTACCACACAATCAATCAATAGGTTATTATTATAATTGTCTCGAAACTTTACCTAACGCACTCAGCAGATAGATCAACTATTGCAGCTACTTTCTGGGAACAAGTTGTTTTACTTAAGTATCTTGATTCAATAGCTACAGGCATTATTGGCATGCTGCGCCAATTCAAGTTCGGCAGCGGTAGACTTATGAATCAACTAGTTGCTAATAAAAGTTCGGTGGCGATCAAAGTTTTAAGAAATAACTTGTAGTTACTAGAAAATTGCCAGTTTTAGTTGCTTTGTCAGCATATTACCAGTCAGCAGTTTACCGGGGGTAGACTTCCTCTGCAGGAGGTCGACTAGGTGGGTACCCCAACAGTGCCAGTTATTCTACCGCCTGAGCAGTGATGTGCAAACATTACTGTGCTTCGGTAGAAGGGCACTGTAGCTATTGAAATTACTGGGCTTGAGAATCATAAGAGTCTTAACATCTTATTATGATTCTCAAGTAAGAAGCGTTGGCGCAGTGCACTTTTGTAAAATCCTGGGTACCATCAGGAGAGCGTTTTGCTCGCGTTCTTACTTCGTTGTATAAAAACAATATATCTCCTTGTATATTAATAATAGCTTAAAGCTAGGACTTTTCTCTTTGTGCACATAATATCACAGATTAGCGAGCAGTGACACAGAGGCTCTTAGTTCCGCGTTCGACAAGGCTGCCCGGCGACCGGCCGCGGCCGACTCAGGAATGTTGCCCGCATTTATAACCATTTACAAATACTAACTTTACTACGTACTAATAGATACTGATTTAATCACTGTTTGCATGGAAACTTAAATTGTTTCTAAGCGGTTTTAGTCATTGTAAAAGCACAATATGTAATACTGCGGTTTTATCCTAGCATGTGTGCTTCCTACATTCGAGTCTAAATGGCTGAACCAAATGAGCTAAAATTTATGTAGAAGATTAAGACTGAAATAACACGCTTAATAAGTTTGTTTGTTTTAAAATGGTCTTTATTTATCAATAAACACAAAGTTACAGAATGAAAAATTAAAACTAATAATACATTAACACAAAAATAAACGCTTAATAAGTTACTTTTCAGTGGTCAAAACCACTGGGCGCAGTGACTATTGAAGATGTCCAGTTTAAAGTAACTACATATTACATATTTATAAGAATTGATGCGTTCCTAAGCCACATTAAGAATAAAAATCTGTACCTATGTACAACTTTTGTGTAACACGAACATTCACTAATCTAAACGTTTGCATTCAGTACATTAGTGAACGATATTATTATAATTTTATTTTATGCAATTTATCTTTCGGACGAGTTTTTCGTTCCACTTAAAAATGCAAATAGTTTTACGTAACATATTATTGTTTTATTTATTTTTATTTTCCGTCGAATTGGGTTTAGCCACCTGCTGCGATGCTAATTGCCTTCCGAAACATGACTTTTGAGCACTAAATTTAAAACGAGGTATTACATTAACATATGAATGTGTTATTGGCTTCTGTACCTACTCGTTTATCGATACATTTATCGAAATTAGATGACATCTCTATAGTTTATGAGCACAGGCGCCAGATTTAATGTAAATAATACAAAAAGTACAAGAGTAGGTTTTTATTTAAATTATCCTCGTGGTCGCGGATGTAAATAACAGATATATATTTTCCGCGGAGGGGTCCTTCTGAAAGTGAGGACCAAACGCCGTCGGGGCCGCGGAGGAGTGCTTTGGCGTACCCGCTGCCCCGGCATTATGGCGTCCCGGAGGAACATCCCCAGGGTTTTAGTGGGTTTTCCCGCCGCGCCCATCTTCTGTGGGGAAGTCCAACATACTGTCTTGCGTCCCCCGCACAGATTTTTTTATGAAACTCGTCCCTACAATGGATCCAATGTCAATAGAGATGCACGATTGATCTTAAGCGATATCGGCTGCTCATTGTAGTCGCAGTGCTATTTAGATAGGTACGACGTCTTACGCAAACTTGTTGACAATATTTAGAGTTATAGGGTGTCAAGTCTCCTTTGCGTAATTTCACTAAGCGACGTATGTTTGAAATTAGTAGGTATTGTAATAGTAAATTCATACCAATAATATATCTCGTTAATCATTTTAAAATGTGTTTTGTTTATATGTAATAAATTAAGAAAGTGCATTAATAAATTAACATTATTAATCTTTGAGCTGATTTTTTAATGGTTTAGGTAGGTATATAAACAGTATTTTTATTTTATTTTGATGATACAATTTAATTTACTTTGATTTATAATTTATTGATTTTAGTGTTTTAATTTTAACTTATAATTTATCCTTTTTTTTCTTATAATTTAACACATTTAGCTGCTTTCTAGCGGGTCTGCTATAGGGATGTGTCAAAAATAAAATATTTTAAAAATTAGAAAATTATCGGACACCTATTTTTTAATGTACCCTACCACCTACTTCGTATTAATAAAAAAATTTTAAATATGAAAAAAAGTTAGGTAGTTTAAAGAAGGTTATGACGTAACGACGTGCTATAGATATATTATTTTTCACTCTGACTTGCTAATATCACTGTTTTTGGTTTGATCCAGTTTTGGAGCGCCTGATATTAAAATCAGAGCATTTCAAATTCATGTTTGTACTCATTTAATTCAACAAGTCTGGTTGTATGCATATTGCATATCTTCTCAAAATCTTACTTGATTTTGTTTTCACTGATCACCTAAAAAGGAGGTTCTCATTTCGGTTGAGTAAGTTTGTATCTCAGAACCGATTTGGAAAAATCTTTATTGATTGATAGGCCAAGGTCTAACGATTTTCTGATATAAATGCAAATTTCGCGCTTTCTATGTCTAGATAACATTTAGAATCCATACCTAATAATTTACACTAGGTTCTGCTATACTACTAAGTATAATGCAATTTCCTGAAGAAAAAAAAACAAACTTTTATATTTACTTTATCTTTTGTAAATCAAATCTTTCCCACCTTCTGGTACCTACATTCGCATTTCTTTACCATATTTAAATTAATACAACAAACATTAGAATCCTCTTGTCGGTCAAGTCGAGGCAAGCAAATTAATAAATGAATACTATAACCTGCGGTAGCCAATGGCGACAACCAGTCGGCCGCACACCTGCGCTGGCGCATCTCGACAAACACATTGGAAACTAGAACTTATAACTCACAGCTTAAAGTCGTTTTCAGTTTGTAGTCTCCTCGTTCTCTCATTACGAATCACGGATGTAGCAAACAAACCACACAAAACATTGTGCCTTAACAGCAAACTTGGGTTTTACGGTCACTGGATGACTATAAAGATTCCTGTGCAGGAGAGTTATGACCGTTTTAAAAGCTCGCCCCGAATTGTGAGTTCGTAGACCGGATAGTTTTTGGGGTGAGGGATTTTGTTTGACTTTTTTCATGGTGGTTTGTATGACTGATAGGTATAATAGCTAATACACACCTTAAACGTATTAATAGTAAAGGTAGGATGGAACCCGAAAAAGGTTTGGATGAACTGTGTGAAAGAGGATATGCGTGCTAGGGGAGTGGATGCAGATAATATGACGAATGATAGAGCAGAATGGAGGAGAAAAACGTGTTGTGCCGACCCTACCTAGTGTGGGATAAAGGCAGGAAGAAGAAGAAGAAACGTATTAATAGTTTTGTAGTGGTGGGTCCCTTTTGCATATGACAGAGGCTGTAGAAGAACCACACCTTTGACAGTTATTATTTATTATTAATTATTACGCCAAGCAGTAATGTGTAGAGTGCAGGCATTACTGTATTTTGGACGAAATTGGCAATGTTGCCAGTGAAATTACTGGGCATAAGATTTGACGTCTAAAATCTCATGTCATCTCGTCACTTATTGTCATAAAAAATCTTAACCAAATAAAAGAAAGCCAGACTCTTTATTGACATACAAAAATAAATGCTGATCACTTTGAAATTTGGCACACAGATTATCTGTATACATGATAAAATAATAATATATCTGTGACAGATATATTATTATTTTATCATGTTTACATCCGCAAAGAAAGGATTTGTTCTCTCGGGTGATGTTGCGAGCATAAGCTTTAGCAGTCTGATAATATTGTGTAAACGATATTTTACAGTTAATGTTTAATTGAAGACTAACGTTATGTCGTTAAATTTCAATGAATATTCGAGCAATTTGCAATATTCTTATCTTCTTTAACATTGAAATTGAAAGTAGCTAAATGAGCAAATTATAATAAGTAGATATTTTATATTATATGTTAAAAGTTATAATTAATGGAAAATGCCTTCAAATTTTTAATATACATAGGCACAATTGAAATATGTTTTTCAGAAGTGCTAAGTACATCAAAAACATTTTTGTGTACGTTTTGCACTGAACCTGAGAAACACACCCATCGTCAGATTCGAACCACGGCCTCTAGGGCTGCTCAATTAGTTCTCATAACAGAACTAGATGGCGCTGGCAGCTTTTTTACATGATAGGAAAACTAAGATCTCTTTTTTAACTATTTTCGCTTAATTTCAGCTTAAGTATTGATAAATTAAAATAGGTTAAACTGTTTAAAATGATATACGCTAATAATTTATTGTAAAAGTAGAACATTTCATAGCTAATTTTGGTGTTAAAGTTTTAAGTCTGAATCACGCAAGCGACATTTACACAGCGTATTTGACACAACTGAGTTCATTTGGTTCGCAGGTGAGGTTTCCGATCAGTTCAACTGTCGGGGTCACCTACAGAGTCCTTGTGGCTCCTCACCCTGTGGAAAGTCCCCGGAGATAGGGCGGAAAGCGTCACATCGTGAAGATGGAGGTTGTGACGGCGGCGTAGGGAGGGTTGACCTGTGCGTCGCTTGTCGCGTAACGTTGCTCAGAGCAAAGTTATGTTGTCGGGCATTCGTAGCCTAACCAAATGGGGCTTACTCGATCTGGAAACCTTTTTTTATGAATGTTTGATATTATTATGATTTCTAAAGAATAACTAATTATTAAAATGATAATACATTATATAATAATAAGACTAATTTATGTGTTTTTATGCATATTATTTCCACATTAATATAATAATAAAATTTTATTAAAATAGGGCTACCTCCAATTGCGACCTCACTCTGTGTCTTAGTGTTAAAATTCAAATATGCAACGTTATATATTTTTTGAATGAAAATGTATGAGAAACTTTGGGGTAAATGCAAAATGTGCAAAATTTTTCATTGCATGAAAAAATTCCATTTTTAACTTACAAAAGTTAGCAAAAAGTCTTTTACAAATTGCCCCCAGAGAGATTTGAACTCTCGACCCCTGGTTTACAAGACCAGTGCTCTAACCCCTGAGCTATGGAGGCGACGATAGCTTTGTTGAAATTTAGCAACGAATGCTAAACGTAATTTTCAGACTATCCTATGACGTAATTGTTATCTTGTGACAAAATTTTATCGACCAAAATTACATTAAAATGGTTTTATTCGATATTATCGTAAATGTGTTAGGTATAATATCAACTAATTCAATCGATGGTTACACCTATTTAACCCAAATACATAATTGAACATAGGTACAAGTAGGTAGACGGAAGATACCTACATATTTAAAGTAAATATTAATATCTTATAGTTTAGTACATAAATTATTCTTCATGGAGCAAATTATAAAAAAACTTAAATATTATGGTAACATTAATATTCTTATGTTTTTTCTTAGAGTTTAGTACAAAAAAATTAGACAGTTTGTGTTTTACGATTTCTTATTCAGTTTTGCATGAATAATTCAATAATTAAAATTCAATTATTCTATTATTCGAGTCGATAGCAATTCAAGTGACGTAGGTAACACGAGTGCATGGCTAAAATGAGGTGCTTACGTAATACGAACAGATGTTCTCTCGATCCCACATTCACTTATATTGTCAACTAGCTGACCCGCGCGCACTTCGTAGCGCGTGACAGTAAATTATTCATATATTAATGAATTTGATGCAGACCATTTAATTCGATTTCCAATTCCACGGAAAAGAGGGATTCAATTCACGGGTTTTCTGCGACTTAATGGGCGTAGAATTAGTAAAGGCTGGCAAACCTTGCCAATATGTATTATCACCTACTATTCAAAATGTCTATTGGACGTTTCGCCTACGTTCATAATAACTATTGGTTGAAATCAATATTGGACGATTCGCCTACGGTTAACTCAGCTACGGTCGATTGAGCTATGGTTGATTAAACTATTGGACGATTTGCCTATTTTTGACCGAACTAACGGACGTTTCACGTATTTTTAGACCATGTTTCCGGCTGCTAGTCAGGTATGACAGCTAAAAAATACTTGTTTATAGTACAGAATTCAGAAACGTGTTGTTTTTGATACCTGAATGATTTCTATCTGTAGGTGCGCAGACAGCTTATTATGCCACTTTGCCATGATGAGGTAGATGAAAGAAGATGCCAAAATGCCTGAAGATGCCATGACACAGGATAAATAATTCAGTAATAAGAAAAATATCTGGCGCTTCGCCGGCCGCTGCCGCGGCACGCTCGCTTCGCTCGCTCGGCTCGCGCATTGTGGTCACTGTTCAAACCTAACCTAACCAACAGATTTCGGTTTGCCCTGAAACCTGTACTAAAAACACGCGTAGCAAAGAATTTATAAACCGTAGGTGAGTCGTCCATAGTTGAATTAACCAATATATCAAATGAACATTGGCCGAATCGCCCATTAGTTCACATGCCCATAGTTTAATCAACCGCAGGCGAGTTGCACTGTAAGCGAGTCGTCCAATATGTGAAATGAACTTATGCGAATCGACCGTAGTTATATCGACCGTAGTTGAAACGACCGTAGGTATTATGAAACGTAACCCGTCCATGCGGGCAAAGCCATAATAATAAATAATAATAATAATCATGCCATGAGAATAAGCTAGTGACTGATGTATCTGTATAACGTACAGCCTCAACCGCTAGCTGGATTGGGTTGAAATTTGGAACATAGAAAGGTTTCATGACGTAGACCACTGCTAACAGAAGCGGGTGCCACGCAGCGACGGGCGGACGTCGCGATAGTTTTTTGCAAGTATTTAGTGTAATTTACGTTATTTACTTTTGACGTATGTATACATAATATAATAAATTATATAAAATGTCAAAAAAATAGCATGCGATATTATGCTGTTTTTGAGGTAAGTTAGTAAGAAGTTATTTTTTTTATTTTTAAAAGTATTCTGCTGAAGTAAGAGTGCGAGTAAGAGACCGAGTAAGAGTCCAAGTAAGAGTCCAAGTAAGAGTCCGAGTAAGAGTGCAAGTGAGAAACTGAGTAAGAATTCGAGTAAGACTGCGTGTAAGTGTCCGAGTAAGAGTGCGAGTAATAGTCCGAGTAAGAGTGCGATTAAGATTCCGAGTAAGAGTCCGAGTAAGAGTGCGAGTAAGAGACCGAGTAAGAGTGCGAGTAAGAATCTGAGTAAGAATTCGAGTAAGACTGCGAGTAAGAGTCCGAGTAAGAATGCGAATAAGAATCTGAGTAAGAATTCGAGTAAGACTGCGAGTAAGAGTCCGAGTAAGAGTGCGAGTAAGAGCCCGAGTAAGAGTTTGAGTAAGAGTGCGAGTAAGAGACCGAGTAAAAGTTCGAGTAAGAGTGCAAGTGAGAGACCAAGTAAGTGTGTGAGTAAGAGTCCAAGTCTTGTCTCTTGTCTTGTCTCTTGTCTCTTGTCTTGTCTTGTCTCTTGTCTTGTCTCTTATCTTGTCTCTTGTCTTGTCTCTTGTCTTGTCTCTTGTCTTGTCTCTTGTCTTGTCTCTTATCTTGTCTCTTGTCTTGTCTCTTGTCTTGTCTCTTGTCTTGTCTCTTGTCTTGTCTCTTGTCTTGTCTCTTGTCTTGTCTCTTGTCTTGTCTTGTCTCTTGTCTTGTCTCTTGTCTTGTCTATTGTCTTGTCTCTTGTCTTGTCTCTTGTCTTGTCTCTTGTCTTGTCTCTTGTCTTGTCTCTTGTCTTGTCTCTTGTCTTGTCTCTTGTCTTGTCTCTTGTCTTGTCTCTTGTCTTGTCTCTTGTCTTGTCTCTTGTCTTGTCTCTTGTCTTGTCTCTTGTCTTGTCTTGTCTTGTCTCTTGTCTTGTCTCTTGTCTTGTCTATTGTCTTGTCTCTTGTCTTGTCTCTTGTCTTGTCTCTTGTCTCTTGTCTTGTCTCTTGTCTTGTCTCTTGTCTTGTCTCTTCTCTTGTCTCTTGTCTTGTCTTGTCTCTTGTCTTGTCTCTTGTCTTGTCTCTTGTCTTGTCTCTTGTCTTGTCTCTTGTCTTGTCTCTTGTCTCTTGTCTTGTCTCTTGTCTTGTCTCTTGTCTTGTCTCTTGTCTTGCAGGACAAGAGACAAGGTGCAGACGGGCAGAAGGTGCAGACGGGCAAAAATATTATAATTTTTATTACGAAAAGTGTATGTTTAGCTCGCTCTGAGCGGTTAGGAAGTTTAAACATCCATTACAATAAGTGCGCGAGCAGCTAGCTGCGAGCGCCGAAAAAAAATTTAATCTTTACCATGAAATATGTTCGAAATTCGTAACTCTACAATGCTTCTGGGGGTGCCTTGGCCCCCTGCCCCCCCCCTAAATCCGCCTACTCGCTCTGAGCAGTAAGAAAGCTTAAACATCCTTTATAATATGTGCGCGAGCAGCTTGCTTAATGACTCGGGGGGGGGGGGCTTGGCCCCTTGCCCCCCCCCCCCTAAATCCGCCTATGATTATCTATAACACAGATAAAAGGTTCTATAATAATCATTGCAAAATTTTACTAACATTATAAACGTGAAAGTTTGTGTCTGGATGTATGCCTAAATGGGTGTGAACAGATTTTATGTCTGTGTGTCTCCGGATAACCAGTGATTTTTACAAAAGATCCCCCTAGATGGAGCGCCACAATCGCGTGATTTTAAGTTAAAATATCTACAGATTTTTAACAATTCATAATTTCTCATATTTAATTTCTCAATTAAATAGGTACATAATATTTAATTAATCTAACAATTAAAAAATATATAATAAATGAAGTATTCACAGTAATTATAAATCTATTATTTAGTTCCGCTAGGTTACGCGGGACTCTTTTCTAAAACTGTTTGCAGAATAAACGATATTTCTTTTTCTTAGGACATTAGTTCCATTATTTTCCGTGGCGCTAGCTTGTATGAAAAATAATTTACTTTTACAATGAACTTTAAATGAATTTTTCTATTTATCTTCAGATGATTTTACATGTTTTAGAAATTAAAAATAAGCAGCAAAAAGATATTTATTACTGATATTTACACGCATCATGCGCACATTAGATTAGTTCCATTATTTTCCGCTGGCGCTGATTCATAATAGAAATAAGTTACATTTACTAATTTAAATGAATTCTAATTTGTTTCCTGATGATTTTACATGGTTTAGAAATTAAAAATAAGGTGCAAAATGATACCTACCCATGTACAGACCCTGGCTACTATATAGCATCAAAGTACTCGTCAAGACGAATCAAATGAGCCCAAACTCGATGGGGTTTTTTCTTTTAATCACGGAGTTCCTATGGCCACCTTCCAGCTCCGTCATCGGACCCTGGTTACTATATAGTATCAAAGTACTCGTCAAGACGAATCAAATGAGCCCAAACTCGATGAGGTTTTGTCTTTTGATTACGCGGTTCCTATGACTACCTTTCTTGTTTATTAGCATTTTATATGCGAATCTTTAGATTGATATAACTCTTTTATTTATGAACCGATTTGACTAAAACCAACACTAAGGTTCAAGTAGAGAAAACTGCAACGTATTAGTGAAAATTTTATTCAAATCGGTGGTGTTGTTTAACCACACCAGTGACACAAACTATTTACAAATTTAGCCCAAATTAAAGGTTTCGTTTACAAACACATCGATAGATGGCGTATTTTTAGTTTGTCGCAGTTTGTCGTACCATATTTTTTTGAATTGAGTTTACTTTATATTCTATTACTTTTATTTAGAATTTTTGATGTAAATTAGGGGCAATGTGTCCGATATAAATGATTATTATTTATTTTATCATTTTATTTTACGTTTCCCTTGGAAAAATTGACAAAATGTTTTACGAATTAGATCGCGCAAGCGACTTTTTCGCGTCGTTTTGTTCATAGTTTATTACATGCTTTTATTTACTTTCACCTGTCTGTTGTCTGTCTGTAATCAAATCTTGCAAGTTTTATTTGACCCACCTCCCGGTATGGGGCTAAAACTTCGCATGCATGTATAAATCGGATGACAATGCATCATTATTATGGCATCGAGCTGATCTGATGATAAAGTTGGAAGGTGGCCGGTGGCCATAATATAATAATAATAATAAAAGCTTGTTATTAAAAACATTTTATAAAATTGCATTTGTTTTAATAGTATAGGTATCTACACTGGACCCCGCGCACTTCTTAGCGCATAATAGAAATTTAACAGTGTTTCTCTACTGTATTATACAAAAAAAAATCACTAAAATTTTCATCCCCTTCTAACGTAGGTAAATGGCAGGTACTCTAAATTAATATAAAATTATTTTTATTACCGTTCCCTTATTACCTTCCTCTGTGCAAAATTTCATCTTTCTAAGTCTTTTGGTTTCTCCGTAAAGCCTCCGTCAGACGGACGGACAGACAAAGCGAAACTATAAGGCTTCCTTGTTGACTACGGAAGCCTAAAAAGTATTTTACCATGGTATGGTGATCTCTTTTCAGGTAGCGCTTTGTTAATACAATATGGTGAACGCACACCTATCCGCATCGACCGCGCCGAACGAATCGTCCGCATCGTAAAAAGATATCCTATAGAATAGAATTGAATAGAAAAACACTTTATTGCAACCAAGATACATAGAAATTGATTAGACTACGATACAAACTTAAAATTAATGGTAAACAAAATACAAAACCTATACAAAAATTTTCGGCGCGGTCGATGCGGATAGATGTGCTAGTACCAACCAATTAACTTATGCGTGAGAGAAATTTTTTTTATCAAGATCCAGAACGTTACTGGTGGGGGATCGAGGCGCAGAACATTTTTATTATGAAGCGGTATTTTGCGGCCGTTGAAATTATACTTAATTATAATGTTTATAGTTTATAGGCCAAGCAGACGCCACGCTTTAGGGAAAAACTGACGCTATAAGAACCAGATATCTTATAAACTAAGTTATATATAAATTGGCAAATCAATATTTTTTAATTTGTAAGTGAAGTGTAGTTATGTAGTTTTAAAAATAAAATCGAGCCTGAAAGCGAGTGCGAGCTCTAGGGGAATATTTAATTGATGACCTCCTTTTTTAAAGTGGGTCGAAAAAAAAATTGCATGTTCTTGATGTTATGATATGTGTGTAAGAGAAAAGTTATGGAAACTTTAGTCACAATTGGAATCTTAATATAGTCAATACCACTATTTTTCATAAAGAATTTTGGTTTCATCTTTATTTCCGGTAGGTACACGATATCTGCTTTTGTTATTATAGTGGAAATGGTATTCGACCGTTGAAAGTATGTTTATTTTAAAAGTTAACCTAACAGGGTATCGTTTCTGAGATTTTTGCTCTGTAAGATCTGCTGTCGGTGTATTATGGCATGAAATTAACGGATGATGTTACGGTACTGTAGACGTGCTTCCAATACCTTTGAGTAGTCAAATGAGAGCTTGTTCTGCTAACAAACAGAACAAATGAGTTTGAGAATTCTCTTTCTTTTTTTTGCATTGAAGTGCAGTTGCTGGTAGAAAATACTATTGTAGAATTAAGTTAGTCCTAGCTTGTTGTTGATTAATAAATAAATAAGTAAGAAGACGAGCTAGACGTTCTTCTGACTTCTGACGTTGAGAGCTAACGCCGATACCCCGGATTTCACAATGATGTCAAATTAAAGGTGCACTACAAAAGCTCTATCAACCAACTACAACCCCCATTACCGTGTGAATACGAGAATGTGAATTTACATAGGTATATCTCTCCCCGCAAGGTTATGTGCAAAAGCTTATAGCGATAAGATTTTAAATAACTTGCGTTTACATTGTAAGTTTTTCTGCATATTTGTGGTATTTCCTTAAAGATTTATCTATTCTTACTCTATTCTTTTCCGGACCTTCTAAGGCAAGCATGCTCGACTATTCTACACTACATCTACACCTACCATCAGGTGAGATGGGGCCAACGCGAACCTATTCAGAATGTAAAAATGGCAAAATGTGAGATCATGTATAACACTTCCCCTTCTAAGACCTCTGTGGCCGGTGTCCATAAACGACCACTGTAATGATACCCAATTTCCGAACAAGACCTGAGTGAATGGGCTCTAGGGCCTTTATTAAAATTGCTCCGCGTGCGGTACTGTTTGCAGTTTATATACCGTTGAAGGAAAGCATCGTACCTTGAGATAATTTACCGTCTCTACTTTAAGTCGCTTAATTATTGCAAAGGTTATCTTTTTGAGTTTTTAATGGTTTCATGAGATTTCATATAAATAATTCAAAATTCGATTCATTCGGCGCGGTCGATGCGGATAGATTATAATATGTGTGCGCTCACCTTTAGATAAACCATAAAGTATTAATGCCAAAATGAGTTGCTGAAGGTACATCTCCTCCTTTATTTCCCATGAAAATTGTGTTCGAAATTCAAATCACTTTTTCTCTTGCCGGGAGCAAAACCGACTTTTGCTGCGAGAAATCGAGGCCCATATGCCCACATAGGCATAATATTATTATTACCGTGGACTGTGGACTGTACAGACGCTAAGCATTGACACTGCATAACCGCTGCTCCCGCCCCTTTCCGCACCTCATTCCACGGCGGACAGTCTCCGTGAAACGTCATCTGTGTGTCAGATAAAATTGAACTCTTATAATGCCGTATTGCTCAATAAAATGGTGTGGAAAGAACAGCTCCACGTCCAGTTACGCAAAAGATGGCATTACTTTTCACAGGTAAGCAATTATTCCTATATTAATCATTGAAAATATTTAAACTAGCATAATTTAAAAGAACACACGCGTTCAAGTGTTGTATCTCTTTCTTTCCTATTAACATTCGCATATTATTATCTCGTTCTCTCTGCGTCACAACTCCCAACGCATGAACTAGTGTTGAGATACAATGCAAATAATTACAAAAATATCGAGAAACATTATCGATATTTGATATTCGCATACGACGATTGAAGGGAAGATGATTATTATAATGTGTTTGCCTATAATAATAAAAAAGTATATGGAAATAGAGTTAGGTACTGGTTAGTGGTATTCAGTACATATTACATATATGATATTATTAAATATGTATGAGTATTTATTGGAGAGTGGGGAGGTGTAATGAACATAATGGACTTTAAAAAATCTTCCACAATTTTTTGGTAGAGGTACTAAGTCATTTTAGAGTAGTTTTAGTCCTTTTAGTGGTATCCATTTACTTAAATATTTTTTGATATGGTATACAATAATAGCCTTATTAATGTGAAATATTATGAATGAACCTAGTTCATACAAATATTTTTTTTATTTGTAATACAAGTACATAATGTAGTTTTTTAATTAATCTGATTGCATTTGTTTTGTAAAGATTTCCAAGGTGTGCAGTGATTAAACAAAAATGGATTGATGCTACCCAACGAGGAGAAGATTGGTTTCCTGTTAAGGCAGTTATTTGCTCCCGTCACTTCACTGAGGACTGTTTTCGAATATTTAAAAAACGACGCTATCTAATTGACAATGCAGTGCCTACACAAATGATTCCAAGTTTGGTATGTCATAAATTTTTACACTAAACGATTCGTGAGTATTTAGATCTTTGTAAATAAACGGCATAAACTCACTTGTATTTACTTCGGCTTCGTGCAGACCGTTTCGATCCTGTACGAGGATCTTCTTCAGGGAGTAGCTGCGGTTACGCGCCGACGTCCGCGCCCCGCTTAGCACTGCGTGCAGCCGCCCGGCGCGCGCGCGCTGACTGCTCTACGGGTCGCGGGGAGGGAGGGGCCGTCACTTGTCGCGGCGGCTGAAGTTGTAGGCACATACTCGTACACACTGCACTCACCACATCGTCAGCCCGAACATCAAGGCTCGTAGCGGTAGATACCGTGTGCAGCACGGGTTTCCAAGCCTGCGGCAGCAACCAACCGCCGTCTCTATTAAAATTCGGCCGACGACTTATCTCTATAGCTTCCCGTATTTTTCGCGGAACGAAAAATTTGTCATTTGTTTGTGTGTGTTTGTATTTGTTTCTTGTGTCAATTTGTTTTGTATGTCATTAATTTTATATTATTTAATTTTTAAGATATGTTAAATATTTTTTTATTTGTAAAATTAATTAAATAATGCATAGTGGAGTGCCGTTAGGATATTGCCTCGGAACCCGGTTCCAATGAACCGAATTTGGTGTAAATTACGGAATATATTGGCACCATGGACTAAAATGTTTACTCGTAAATTTTTGCCGACCGTCTGACTGATTATACGAAATCTTATAAACTGTGTATTATTATATAATAAGCAATAAAGATGATTATTGATTATAACAATTGATTATGACAACAAGAGAAGTCTACGCGTTTCACAAAAAAGTTCGATGGAACCGGATTCCGTGGTTTTTGCTAATGCGATACTCCACTAACATTATTTTGTATATTTAAGGTGAATTATAATAATCAAAGTCATGCGGAGCCATCAACTTCGTCAATACCCGTAAATGAAGACCAAAATATAATGACACCGGTAATCCAATCAAGTAATGTTAGTGGTGAAACATGTGTTTTTTTAACGGTATGTATGAATTATTATTTACAATTATTAAAGTCTTGTGTGTACAAGAC
This sequence comes from Hemithea aestivaria, assembly GCA_947507615.1. Taxonomy (NCBI): domain Eukaryota; kingdom Metazoa; phylum Arthropoda; class Insecta; order Lepidoptera; family Geometridae; genus Hemithea; species Hemithea aestivaria. Next base: position 10,971,768 of record OX382337.1, on the reverse strand, counting down.
TTTACTATATTAGTTAAGGGACATGTTACTATATTTGTTAAGTATATTTATATTTGTCTTTTGTTTTAATTAACAGGACGATTCTGAAAATATTCCTGTCAAACCCTCATCTTCACCGCAATCTGACTCTACTGACGAAGAGACATTTACACCGGACCTACAGCAAAATATTACTAATGTTGATTCTTTATTAAACATACCATGCAAATACATTACAAATTCAAATCGTAAGCTTTACAGGAACATGTCAGTCATTGACCTTCTACAAATTGTCAAGAAAAAAAATTTCGCTATAAAACGTTTAGAATACTCAAACCGTATCTTAAGGCAAAGAGTGACTTCCTTAAAAAGAGTTTTGGGAGAATTTAAACAAAAAAAAACCATGAAGAGGATGGTATGTAAAAAATGTGCGGAGCCGTTATAAAATACAGAAGCTTTTGTAAAACTAAGTCAGTTATTTTATTTTAAATGGAAAGAAGCACCTACAAATTATACTATTATGATTTATTTTAATCAGTTAACTATGAAATTGTTTGCAAAAGTGCGCTTTTACATTACTGCCGTGCTCCTCAATGTATATCACTAGAAAACTCATCTTTTTATTAGATATTCTATTTGGTTTTCTGAGTTCAGAATGAAAAATTTTATTAGACGTTTTGGCCCCTAAATGTGAGATATAAGTATTATTGTATAGTATGAAACTTTATCAGACACTCATGTATTGCTTTTCTGAACCTAGCCCGCGCTGTGGTTTCTAAACTAAAATTTATAAATATTAAATTTTAAAATACCTCATTTTAAACGAAAGTTTTATAGACTACTATTATTTAATAAACAGAAGCCATTTTCATAGGATTCTTATTATTTAATTCTTATTGCCAAACAGTTACCTTGTGTCTGATTTTTGTATGTACTTACATAAAACTTATAACTAAAGAAACTTATTCATACTATAATAAATAAATTAAATTACTTGTATGACAAATCTGTTTTTATTCCGTTATACCGTAAACTCGATAATCGTTATCGGTAAATGAGTAGGTACCCCATCACTATGTCTGCGTTTTCTGTTCTTTTTCTTATTGAACTCCTTTGGCGCCGCACGACTGTATATTTGCCAATTTCTATTGCGAACTTGACATGTCCTTGAACGCGCCGACGCGACCGCCCCCGCATTCAGCCACGTATTGCCGATTTCGTGTCCATACTGAAATAAATAATATTAATGTACCTATTATAACTTGTAGATGTAAATATTTGTGTTTATCACGTGTCATAGACAAATTCCTAAATCGATTACAACCAGTAGCGCCATCTAGCATATCTGGTTGGGCTCTACATCGCCAGGGGTAAGATGAAAGACATTGCAACCGCCTTATATCCAAACCATTGAAGAAGGAATAGTATAGAAGGGTCTTGTTTCATTTTTAAGATATAATTGCTATCATTTGTTTTCTAGTTGTTAGTTGGTAGTTGGAACATCGGCTTCATTGTTGCAAGCAACATAATTTTATGTACACTTTGTACATTATTGAAAAAAAAACAACACAAGCATTTTGTCTGTTCGTCAACAGCAGTGGTAATTATGAAAATGAATGATGGCTAAACATAAAATGTATAATTAAAAGTACCATAGTGCACCTAAATCGATTCAATCAGAAATCAGAATGACCAAACGACATACGAAAATGAGTGAGAATGAAGGTACGTAAGTAGTACGTAGTAAAACGCTTAGAAAAAAAACCAAAGGTAAACGGAACCATAACGAATTTCTATGCGAACAACACAACAACAACTTTCTATACAACATAATACCGTGCCCGACTTCTAGCAGTCTCTGTTAGGGAATCTGGTTTTTGGTTGCAAGCCATCCCTTCCATTAATACTGGTAATCTTTTAGATTCATCTGCTTTTCGTGTAGCTGTTAGTTTGCGCCTGGGTGCAGCATGTTATGTAGGTCACCGCTGTCAGTGTGGTACTGCAGTCGACGAACTCGGTCACCATGGTCTCTCATGTTCTCGGAGTGCTGGCCGAATCTCCCGCCACTCCAGTCTCAACGACATCATTCGCCGGGCTTTTACCAGCGCCAATGTAGCAGCCATTCTCGAACCGAATGGTCTGATGCGTGACGATGGTAAAAGACCTGACGGTATGACTTTGATTCCCTGGAAGTTAGGTCGGCCGTTAGTGTGGGACGCGACTTGCGTTGATACACTGGCGCCCTCACATCTTCCAGAGACTCAAATTGCGGCTGGTGCGGCGGCAGTTTCTGCTGAGCGGCTCAAGCGGCGTAAATATGCTAACCTCGATAGCGGTTACATTTTTGAGCCGTTTGGGGTAGAGACTTTGGGTCCTTGGGGTCCGGGAGCTCACCGCATTTTCCAAAATTTATCTGAGCGCTTGGTCGAGGCGACGTGTGACCGAAATGCTGGGGTATATTTGGCCCAACGTATAAGTATTGCCATTCAACGTGGCGATGCTGCCAGCATTCTGGGCACTCTGCCAACTGACAGTGGTTTGGAGCACTTGGATTTTCTGTAGATCGGCTTGTGGCCGATCTGTGGTTAATAAAAGTGTTCTTTACTGCTGTAGTAGCTGTAGTATTGTTAGTTTGTTTTTCTCAATAAAGGCATTTGCCACGAAAAAAAAAAACATAATACATAGCTATTGTTAATTTTAGAAAACCTATTACAGTTTCGGCGTGGGGAATCCAGAGCGGCAATGCACATTATGCACACCAATATTGACACTACACTATTAATGATAACGTCACTACGCACGCACCCGACAAAATTGTCAAACACTGGCACAAAATATACGCACACGAGTACATACCCAAGGGATAACCTGTAGGTATTATGACAACTATAGAGTTTTAGTTATATGGCCGGCGGTCACTTTTGGCTGCGGGGGACGCCTGTCAGTGACGTATTCAGTTGAATTTATGATATCAGGTATAACTTCTTAATTAACGTGTTAACTCGACTACTGGTTACCTATTAAGGCGCCATGCAAATAGTCGTCTAGAATGGCAGTGCTCCAGTTTGTGCCACATTTGGACATGGGCCGGTGGCCTTCTGGCCATCGATGTGATTGACACCTCGCATCGGGGGGCATGCTATTAAGCTAGGTTTTAGTGAAAGCTAGAACTATTTAATATACATAGATTAGTCTAGATTAGACGCTATTTAGAAATAATTAATCTATGTGGTTGAATAAAATATGCATATCGAAGCATAATTTGAATTTAATTTTATGACTACAGTTTTTATTTTATGTTGCCCTCAGAAATGCTCAATAAAGTGCTTATAATGCGAAATTATTTTATTTCTGGACCCACTTATCCTTACTAAAATCAGCATTATAGAAGACCAGCGAAATAAAAAAAAAACAACTTCAATCTGCAAAATAAAAACAGTTCAACCGCTTTTATAAAAACAATTATATAGGCCCACGTAGAAAGTTATGAGTTAGGATACTCAATGAAAAACAAAGAATCTTCCAAATCGGTACAGATATCTTTGGGTAATTAGTGAACACACATATAAAAGAATTGAACTAATAAGTTAAGATAACGACATAATAAGGGTTTGAATAGAAAACGGAAGCTACTAGTCTAATGAGGAAGTGCCCATTTAATCATTATGTCCCTTGATAACAATGACAATTTTTGTTTCCGGTTAAATTATAGTCAGCACTATGGCAAGTGGTTGTGTGACTTGATATATGATAGAGAGATGGATAGAATTTAGGTAGTCTGTAGGCTGTATTAGCTGAAAGGTCAGCACCGTATTCTATCTACTATAACAGATTTATTATAGTAAATGGTAGCATTTGACATAGCTACCGGGGGTAGACTACCTTTGCAGGAGGTCGTCTAGGTGGGTACCCCAACAGTGCCAGTTATTCTACCGCCTGAGCAGTGATGTGCAAATGTCACTGTGCTCAGGTAGGCGGGCACTGTAGCTAGTGAAATTACTGGGCTAAAGAGTCTTAACATCTCATGACTCTTGAGTAAGAAGCGTTGGTGCAGAATTTCACATAATTGTGAAATCCTAGGTAACACTGTACTGATTATGGGCAGCCGGTATCTCTTAACATCAGGAGAGCGTCTTGCTCGTCTTCTACTTCATCACATAAAAAAAAAAAAAAAAGCTATTCGTATTCACGTATTCAACTTAATTCGCTCAAATACAGCGAATAGCGATGTGAAGTGGCTCTATTTGCAAATCCTCAATAGCGTGATTCGGACTACAATACGAACTACGAACACGTACACACAGAACGTAGGTATAGTATAACATCTAAATATATAAAAGGAAAGAGTGACTGATTGACTGACTGATCTATCAACGCACCACCCAAACCACTGAACAGATTTGGTTGAAATTTGGAATATAGATTGGTTTTAGGACGAAGACTTCCGCTAAGAAAGGAATTTGCCACGCGGGCAAAGCTGCGAGCATAAGCTAGTAACCGATAAAGCCGATATAAAAACGCGAACACCGAATAGCTATGTTAAGTACTACAACAAACCGTACCGACTCTTATCGCGTATGCTAACATAGTAACGCCCAATTGTCAATCCGAACAAAATGGTCATCAGTTTAATTTAGGACCGGATGGACCTTTGCTCAAGAATGACTCGGTACGGAACGTACCTACCTTATAATAAACATAGGTTCTCATTTCTCATCAGTGTTCTCATTATTGCTTGCCTTCAAGTAGAGGACTTTATAGACTGATTCTAAGTAATCTCCTCCCAAGAAAATGCCTCTCGTGATTTGCGACCAATTAAATATAACGAGGTGAAAAAGTGCTCCGATCGTGAGCTACCTTCGTGCTCACTTGAAAATTATTGTTGGCAATGGGCAATTTCGCGTGTTCGGTAACGGACAGCAGAGATAGGCTGTTTTGACCGGCAATTAATTTGGTTCGATCGAGTCTTGCATTGCCCCAGGCACGCCACTTGAGGTACGCTACTTTGATATTGATATTTTAAAAAGTTACTTTAATAATAAGCCAAGCGACATACCAATGATGTCATGCTAGTCGTATCAAGTTAGTTCCTAAAGCAAATCATACGCCTAACTTCCTCCGAAATTCCAGCATCAGTGGAGCAAACATTGATGTCATATAGAGCTCGGCGGCCGTCCGTTTGTCCAGCAGAGCGCGGCCCTCGGTCAGACGTGTGCACCGTCCGCGACAGCCTGGCTCGGTTACCGCCTGACGCCGTATCGCCTTACCTTATGCCGGACCTTACTAACTCATACATATTCTACGCCACTGTTCGATTACCAGTCACCGCTCTCTCGTACCTACGTCCGAGTATCGAATGCCTCCGTGAATTTATGAGACGCACCGAGGTGACGGCTTTGTTTGCCGATAAGGGTATAAGGTTGCTTCCGAGAAAGCCTGACCGTGTGTGGACTGTGGACTATCAGATTCTGCTTCACTTCGGATCAAACCTTGCAATTTATTGCGTGACCTCGCCTGTTTAGAGTTAATAAATGATAGTCATGAAAACACAATAAGCATTGTAGACTACAACCGCAGTGACTGTAAAATAGCAATCAACCTCGAAATGCGATATTTCGCAGATGCAGGCACATCAGAGAGACATCAAAAGCAATCGTAATTGTTAAATACGACCAGTATTATTACTGGTATATATTGCAAATGCAGTTCGTTGCGTTTGTGCAGGAGGAAATCATATATCTGATACTATAAAGTGTAAATCACTTTGGACATTGAAATTTGCCCGCTTCTGGCCCCACGGTCTTAATAATGAGTTGCATTTAAAATTATATCATGGTCTAATGTCCTAATATTCTACCTCAATATAAGTACAAATGCAGGGGTTGAATCCTTCCGGCCTGTGTGATAGTACAAACCAGAATTGGAATAGATTTCACGCGCCAGCGCCGTCGCTTCCGGACAACTAGTCGCACGCCCACCCTCGATTTGGACAATAGTTGACTTCGTCGTGGGACTGATTTTATTGTAATTTCCGATTTAGAGCAACTGCACCATTATTTATTGATTTGACTTTATAATGTTATTGTAATTATAGCGTTTCCCTTTGGCACCTATGAGAACCGTGAAACTGGTCGATTAACGGGGGAACCTGGAGTGCAGTGTACAGTTTTTGCTGTACTTCGGCTCATTACTTATGAGAATTACAGTATGTATGCAGCCGTATTAACGGCACTTTTAAATGGAGGGACTGGTTTGAGATTGTCGTCGGGCGGAGGCGTGAGAATGGCAAGTCTCGGGATATTCTCATGGTCACCTCGTGACGTCAGCTCTGCACCTGCGCCCGAGCCTGCCTCATCGACAAAAGGACAATGTCGTTAAAGTGGTTATCCAATTATTGCGGTTTCAAGTTCGTACAAGTTCCCGACTCAAGGTTGCTGCAATTGGATGTAGGCGGCTATCATGATCCGGACGGCGATCGTAAAAACTTCATGTAAACAGCATTAATAAGGGATCCAAAAGAGACCAAATTGTTTCCAATAAATGTTTATGACCATAAAAGTTCTACGACAAAGTCGATGCATGCTGGTTTATGCTCGTATTATAATAAAAAAATAAGTGGAAAATAAAACAATTCTGGAGATAGCAGGGCGACGCGATGTCAGATAGACAATAGACAGACAACCAACAACTTTCTTCCAACAAATATTATAAATGTGAAAGTATTAAAATATGTATGTATGTATGTATGTGTGTGTCCTTTTAAAACGACTGAACTGAATAAACTGAAATTTTGTTCCAGTGTTAGTGGTGGTAGTGGTGGGTATATATTATGTAGTTCGCCTAGACTCCTAGAAGACCCCGACATAACACAAAAACTAGGTACCTTTTTGCAGGTTACCCGGTTCCTCGGTTCCGGCGAGTAATAACCTACCTATTATAACTAAAATACTTTAAGGGCTTTAAGAACAGCAGGTAAAAGTGGTGCAGCGAGTTCTGTTGGTAATGTATGAAACAGCGAACTCTTATCCTGAACGATCGATGTCGAGACCGCACCGCGCTCGTATTTCAGAAAGCGACCAACATTTCTTAAAGTTCAATCCAATGAACAATAACGCTCATTAGCCATTCTCTACGTATGAATGCAACTAAATATAAATCTATACTACGTACTACACATAATAGCTATATCACCGTCCCCAGCGAATAAACGGATAGATTCCTGCAAAAACTCAACTTTACAGGAAAATAAAAAACTTATTTTTCGTTACTAACATTTGTTCCAGAAACCATATATTTAAGATACATAACTTTTTTATTAATAACAAGAAACAAATTAAAAAATTGAGTCGGTGGTTTTTTGACCTCTAGAATTATAAAATGAAATAAAAGGAAAAATAAGACAATGGCGGTTATATCCGTTTATTCGCCAGGGACGGCGATAAGCTAATGTGTGTCTGACCTCTAAAGAATAAATCGCTAATTTTGCTATAGTATCTCTATACCGTTCAAGATATTTGAAGTCCCGTGGATAAAAACTTATTTTTTGCAATATGGACTCGATCTTCAAGAAAATATTTTAAAAAGCACGTAAATAAAATTAACGGCGCACAGATATGATCAGATTACTCTTGTGAAGTGGGTAATTAACTTATTAAGCCAGCTTTACTCATTCTTAACGTCTCAGGGACTTGCCAGGAACTTCTCGAATAACTACGAACATTCTGAAACGAATTTTCTCTTCTCCCTGCACGGTTGTTTGGAAGAGATCGCTATTAGTGATCAGACTGACAATTGTTACATTAGTTTAGAAAATATTGTTTTAATCTAAAATAAAAGTTTTTCAGTATTTTTATATTATTATTTTATTTTATTTTTGCTTATGGTAATCAATCAATCTGGCCACTATTAAATTACACGTTGTTTCTAGAATAGATAGATGTAAGCAACATTATCTTTGACCACAGGTGCAATTATAAAATGGTTTATCCTCTATTATAGCGAACTAGCTGCGCCCAGCGGTTTTACCCGCTTTTTTATAGCCTATGTGTTATTCTAGGGTCTAAGCTATCTGTATACCAAATTTCAGCTCAATAGGTCCACCCGTTTAGGCGTGAAAGAGTAACAAACACACATCCAGACATCCTGACATCCAGACATCCATTCTTACAAACTTTCACGTTTATAATATTAGTAAGATCAGCATCATGAGAGCTGACGTTTTCGAAAATAATTATATATCAATCAAAAATAAGAAAAAAAGTAAAATTATTGACATTTTCTCGACAATAAACGTTCAAGTTCACGTGACTGCATCCGCAGTTTAAAATATTATCATCTTTACATACTATTCAAAACCTGATCACCTTAGTTTGCAGCCGATTATAATCATGCAGGTGAGGGAGGGCGCTAGTAACTGCATTTTACATGCAGTTTCTCTTTGGGGAGCGTTAGTTCCAGTTTTGTCCACATAATAGAATTTTATGTTCCTTTATTACTGAGGCACAATGTCATGTGAATTTGCCTTGAGCATCAAACGTAAAAACCGTTTATTGATCAATGTGACGGTTATGAAGACTAGTTATTAAGTATTGACCAAACTTGGATTTAACGGACATTTATTTTTTAAATAACTGTAATTACCAAACTACTCTAAGTAAAATTAAAATCAATAGGTTTGTGTGTGTATTGTGGCTTCTCATAATCAGATTAGGTTTTTTTTTATATGAGCAATGATGCTAATGCACAATAAAAAACACAAGTACCTACCTACCTAAAGAAAATCTAGAAAATATAAAGATTCGCTTTCCTTTTCTATCTTCCTATTATACATCCGAAAGATATTATTTTTTGTCTTGTTAGGCTGTTTTACTCTATGCACCAAAGCATGTATCTCCTAATTTGTCTCTAAAAATAAAAAACCACGCTGTCAAAGAAAACGGCTTCTAAGCATAAGAGTGATTGCCACGAAAAACAAGACGCGACATAAAAAATACGATGTGGCTACTTTGTCACGACTACAATCTCTCCGTCTTGCTTAGATTAAAATAAAAAGGGAACGGTATGCGCTATCGTTGCTATAGCCAAACTAAAGTTACTAGGATCTGCTGGGTCGGAAAGTGTCTGCCACGCCTACTCGCACCGAAGTAAAATTGAGTACATGAACCAAATTGGAGTGGTCCAATTGGAAGGCGTCTGACCGTATCTTCGCTTTTATTTTAAAAATCTTGTAAGCAAGCTATAAAAGTGTTCAGTTTTTAATAAAATCGTAACATTCTCGCGTCAACCGCTTCCTCTCGTATTAATGACATTGGCAATATACTTGTTTATAATCAAGATATCGTGGGAACTTTGGGCAGGTGTAGCTGGAAATCTGGAGTAAGTCCGTCACTCATACGTGCTCTGAATCCGATGGCCGGTGCCAAAAAATATGCGAGCCACTGGAGATGCGGCCGGAATATCTGCTTCAGAACTTGGCAATGATTTGAATTTGATGATGCGATGTAATATAGAGAGACAGGCAAGCTTTGCAAGTGAATAAAAAAATGCTAATCCGACTTTGAGCTTGCGTTCAATATGTGATGATGTGAAGCTCATTTTATTTCATGACTAGAAAACTGTTCCACAAATTTGTGTAAAGGAACCTAAGAAAGGAACTAAACTACGAAAGGACTTTTATATCAGTTCTGGCATCTTCATTATTGATCATAGATAACAATAAAAAGATTTCGAAGTGTTTTGAACTTTTCTAAGTCAGTTTTTCAAATAGTTTTAACAGTTCGTGTGAAATAAAAAACATAGCATACTACTTAAGAAAATCTTTGGTTTTCCTGGACCCTTCGAGTAATAACGTATTAAATCGACGTTTACCTACACAAACACATCCACAATCATCATAATATTAGGCATAGGCGTACCCAGCTTCTGGTCCAGGGGGTCTTTTGTCACTGAACTCAAACTTTAATCCTGTATTCATATGTTTTAACGTTGAGTATTTGACAACGAAAAAAGTGCGGTTAACTTGCTCCGAACGGTAGAAAAATTAAAATATTCTTCCTCAAAATAGCGCGAGCAGCTCGCAGCGAGCGCGGCGAAAATTTTATATTTTTGATAACAAAGTAGTGCGGTTAACATGCTCCAAGCGTCAAGGAATATTGAAATATTTTTAATAAAAATAGTGCGAGCGCCGAGAAAAATTTATATTTTTGACAGCGAAAAGAGTGCGGTTAACCTACTTGAAGCGGTCCGAAAATTAAAATATATTCATTAAAAACAGCGCGAGCGCCGAGAAAATTATATTTTGGACTAAAAAAAGTGCGCGGTTATCTTTCTCTGATCTGTTGGAAATTGAATTTTTCTCACTTATAAAAGCGCGTACAGCTTGCTGTGATCGCCAAGTATTTTTATATATCTGACAACAAAAGGTGAGCATTCAAGTTTCTTGCAGCTCGAAAGCTGCAAGAAACTTGAATGTTCTTACTAATAAGAGCGCGAGCAATTTGCTGCGAGTCGAGAAAATTTCAAAATATTGATTATAAAGAGTGTGCGAATGGCTTATGGCGAGCCCCAAGAAAATGTCATATTTCTGACCACGAAAGTTATTTATAAGAGATATATACTAATACTACTAGGTACTAAGCTACTATAGCTTCCTACGAACTGCTGCAAGGGCCAAGAAATTTTATATAAATGATGACAAAAAGTGAACATTTAGTACTCAGAGTGGTGAAAAATTAAATATTCTTCCTAAAAAACTGAAAAAATACAACATAATCTTGACTATGAAACGTGTGTGATGTCTAATTGCGAGCGCCAAGTTTTTTTTGAAGTGAAACTTCTTTATCGGCTTTGGCGGCGGTTACGCGTCACGGTTACGCGTCACATTTTTCAGTTACGCGCCATCTTTTGTTTCTTGCCCCTACCACGGTTGGTTCAGACGAAGAGTAAAAATTTATAAATTTAAAATTTAAATTTAATTTAATTAAAGAAGTTTCACTTCTTACGTGTGTAAACTAGTACACGCACAAATTTTTTAATATTCTTCAGATAAATTTCAAGAAAATCTTTTTCCAGGGGCAGGGGGGGCTCCTGCCCCCCCCCCCCCCCTGGGTACGCCTATGATATTAGGTATCGATAAAATATAAACAGTGGAATATAGTATCCTATTTTCATCGGTTAAAAAGTTCAACGATTGTTATAATCACTTTATCAACCAGTTATTGAGCTTACATCCTTCGCAAACACTAAAACATTGCAAATGAACAAAAAAACTCGTTCATTGAACGACGTGTGGGAACAGCGAACAGGTGCGAGCCTCAGGAAATCTCTACCGGCTCCTGTGCGATAGACTAATTTATTGCCGACTTTACTACCCACCTGGATACTTCGTTACATTACTATAATTACACGTTTAGAATAGATTAGAAGAGGCTGTTTATAATTATGGACTTACTCTTAGGTAGGCTATTTTATTGCCATATTTTTATATCGGAAATGAAGGAATCATACTTATCTGGAATTATTAATTAATTTTTTTTTATTCGCAGTACCTAATTCTCAAATAAAACAAAATATCTAAAGAATTTTTGGAAAGTGAATTTACACCCGATCTGGTGCGAAGGCTCTAGAAACTAAATTGCCTTCTACCCGATCTTTCATACCTTATTAATCTAAAGCGACAATCTTAGTCAATTTGTGTTAAAATAGTAAAGGCTAATGACGTTAACGAAAATAATATAATTACGTTTCGTCATAGGTATAAGTCATGTGAGAAAGCTCTTATTGGAATGCTTATCCTTCGATGATTCAGTATCACGACGACACATTGCGTAATTTATTATTCAATAGTCATAATTACTACATATTTCATTAAATTATACAAAGAAAGTGACATTCCTCCACGAATCCTGAGAAACAGAGAATTCTCATCATTGTCTAGATGTACCAAAGCTATATCTAGCTATTTATCAGAATACATGCCGCCTGCCGCGATTCGAGACGTATCAAATGAAGCGTGTCTTTTACCTTATTTTCCCCCGAACTAAAGGAAAATAATATAATTATTAGACAAAAAATTTACATGTGTTTAAAAAATAACAATAATAAATTATTGTGATTATTGATTTAAGTGGCTCCTCACTAGGCCAGGTTTGTGCCGAACTACATTTTTAGGGTTCCGTAGCGTTATAGATTCGTCATGTCTGTATGTCACAGCCACTTTTTTCTGTAATTTCTTGCGATTAACCATGGTGGCTAAAAGCAGATGTACAGCAGCGCAGTACACGGAAAGCATTCAAATGGTAACTATCCAGAGCTTCCTTCTTTTCCTTGTCCTTCTTTTAGGATACACAAAATTGGCTTAGGGCATCTAACACTTTAAGCTTTCGCGATTTGAACTGATGTTAATTTTATTAATCAGGTTTAGGGATTGCAATCCGGTGTCATTTTCAATCCGGTCGGATCCGGCCGGATTGATCAAATCAGGATGATTTTTGCTTTTTACTACAATAAGTGATTTAATCAAGTCACTACTCTCATATTACGTAATACTAGCTGCGCCCAGCGGTTTCACCCGCTGTACTGTAACCTATGTGTTGTTCCAGGGTCTAAGCTATATCAAATTTCAGACCAATCGGTCCACTCATTTAGACGTAAATGAGTAACAAACATACATCCAGACACCCATTCTTACAAACTTTCACGTTTATAATATTAGTAAGATGAAGGTAGTTAAAATCGACTTTATTGCCTAACCAATGTTAAGACCGTTAAGACAAATAGATAAAAACATATTTTCATTCAGAACAATTAAAATTTAGTAGGTAGTGTAGAATTAGACGACATTCTGAATTAGTCACGTCGAATTCCTCAGTGTCTGAAAACCAGGCTTTACAACCAGAGGGCCTATTGGCTAATTCTCACCCACTACGATTGATGACAACTTCAATATACATTGAGGAGGTTTAAGCAAATAATGTGTTTTACATATCGTTTGACGATAGCCTTCAGTGCATCCTGCCCACCATGACATACGCCGCCGAGACATGGACGCTAACACATGAGGCTGTCTACCGCATCAAGGTAGCACAGAGAGCCATGATGCGCGCCATGCTTGACATCAAACTTCAAGATCAAGTTCCAAACATCGAAATTAGGCGAAGAACAAAAGTTCAAGATGCCGGAACGAGAGTAATGGGACTCAAATGGAGTTGGGCAGGTCACCTGGCTAGGCGAGGTGACGACAGGTGGAGTAAGATGTTGACTGAATGGTGACCAAGGACAGGCAAACGCAGTGTCGGTCGTCCAGCAGCCAGATGGATGGACGATTTGGTAGAATTGGCGGGTCGCACATGGACTAGATTGGCACAGGACAGGGTTGACTGGCATAACCTGAGGAAGGTCGATTCCCAGTAGTGGGATGTAGAGGGCGGTGGATGATGATGACGAAGTAGAGTAGGTAATACTTATAATTTTACGAAGCAACGAGTAACTCAGTCTTTCTAGATTTCACTTTCACAGATTTATTTATAAGTAGGTAACAATATTAATTATTATGTAGTATTTAATAGATACAATAGTTATACCTTACTCTCGGTGACGAAAAACTCGCACGCATGAATACCACACGCATTAAAAGTACCTACGCATGCAACAGCTATATTATTTTGCCACAAACTACTAGCACCAGATCCGGTCTCCGGATCCGGTATATTTGTACCGGATCCGGTAACCGTTAAATGTGCCGGATCCGGCCGGATTACCGGATCCGTTTTCCGGATTGCAATCCCTAAATCAGGTTTTATCACACAATTTTAAGGCATATATCCCTGTATATTATCTGTAAGCACCTACGAGTAAACATTACTAAACAGAAGAAATCGTGGGAAACATTAACAGGTGCACGCACTGAATTATAAAATGGCCGAGATGATCATTATTTGATCAACACAACTTTAAACGACGCCGTACCATCAAATATTTTTTATTCTTGTTAAGTTTAACATAATGGAGTTTTATATGAGTGTTGAGTAGGTATTACAGAAAGCTCGAGTATGGAATTGCTGTTAATCTCCAATGGCTTTTACTTTTCTTTTTTGCACATAAAGTAGATTTTATGATTACTTTTGCGTTTCGAAATACAGCGCTGTTCTACGTATTATAAAAGTATTGAGTAAGATTTTAACTTGCATAATTAATAGTGAATTTTTTTTTTTTTTTTATACAACGAAGTAAGAAGACGAGCAAGACGCTCTCCTGATGGTAAGAGATAACGCTGCCCATAATCAGTACAGTGCTACTCAGTGCACTGCGCCAACGCTTCTTACTTGAGAGTCATAAGATGTTAAGACTCTTCAGCCCAGTAATTTCACTAGCTACAGTGCCCTCCTACCGAAGCACAGCAATGTTTGCACATCACTGCTCAGGCGGTAGAATAACTGGCACTGTTGGGGTACCCACCTAGTCGACCTCCTGCAAAGGAAGTCTACCCCCGGTAAAAAAAAAGAATAGAGAATTTTATTTAAAAGGGATTTACCTTGTCTACTTGACTGACAATACGTGTGAAATGATCGACACCGCCATGATAACACCGATGGTGTTGCAGACGTTGGTTAAATCATGTGAGAATGTGTGTGTTTATGTGCCGTTGTTATCTTTTCACGGCTTAGCGGCTAAGCCGATTGATTTGAAATTTAGTATTTAGATAGCTTTGACCATGGAACAGGTAGAATACAACGCGCGCTCTGTTAGCCGCCTGCTACTGATATAATTTTAAAAATAAAAAATCTATATTATGCGCAAGTTGTTTCGTAAAAGCTTTTCAAGGCGGATTTCATTTCTAACTCGTACTTTATTCTCACGCGAAGGTGTGAGAAATATGAAGATATACGACAAGGCTCATTACATCTAATTGCATCAAAGCAAGCCTAGCAGATTACGTGTAGATGAAGCCTTGTAAAACTAGTATTGGACTAGATGTCGGAAAAACTCAGTGACATGCGCGTACGCACGGGGACCGAGGATGTGGAGCCGTGGGAAGCTGCGCAGGTGACGAGAAGCCTGCACATTATACTTGTAAGGTGACCATAATATTCATATTTCATATTCTTATTAAAGTTTCATATTATTATTATATCTAGAGGTAGCCTATACTGTCTCACTGCTAGGCAAATGCCTCTTCAAGTCTCTTCACATATCACGATCAAAGCCGCCTCTTGCCAACCTGCCTGGTGTGTGCCCAGATCATCACGCCATCTCTTTCGGGGGCGGCCTCAGCGACGCCGTTCATCTTCTGGTACCTATTTTATAGCGATCTATGCCCAGCGTTAGATTTCATATACCTAAGTAAGGAAAGTTTATTCCACTAAAATTAGGTAAATGTGAAAATTAAGATCTTATGTAGAAAGCACGAATTCTCAGGTCTATAAAGCAATTTTTTTTTTGCATTTTCATAATTTTCAGTACTTATTATCGGCCCACTGCTGGGCAAAAAGCCACCATCATTAGCCATTCACAATAACGTTGTCTTGAATTAAATACGATATTTTTAGAGTTGCCATATTTGCATACAAATTTTACAAATCTAGGTTTCTGTAAAACTTTTACTACTCACATAATGTCATTATGGTCATTCTAAATTATGTATATCACCTAGGAGAAACTAGCTCTCTATTCATCTAGTCTCAGCAACGGGTATGGCAAGGTTTTTTTTTATCTTGTTAGAAACGCATTTCCGATCCTGCAGTTCTACAACTTTGTTAGAGATGTAAAAGTGATAAAAAATCTGGTCTCGACTCAGATCACTTGTACTTGTACATCATGATACAATTTAATTGAGTTAAGTAGCCCGTACTATCGCCGCCCACACATAATTTGTTAAAGAAAATGTCTTTTAGGTAGGAAGCATTTTTTGTTTAACGTTTTAGATAAAGGAATCCTGAAATATTTGTAATTATTACCTCTAGATACATCCTTTAAATATTATAAAGGTAAACTTTTGTATGTACATAATATGTATAGCGTGTGTATGTATGTTCATTGATTTTACACACATTAACGGCTGAACCGATGTGATGAGCTGAAATTTACTGCGTAGGTGCTTGAAGCCCACAATAGGCAGTTTTTACCCCGATTTTTTTTATTGATTCTTAAACAACATTTATTGTACCACGAATTCATAGTAACTTAATTTATATTTCTTTTATGATATTTTCCCTTTATTTCCTCGTGAAAGTCAAGTAAATCTTACTACCTATTGAGCTGAAATTTGGTATAGAGATAGCTTAGTGAAAACCGCTGGGCGCAGCTAGTATAAAATAAAGTACGAGACGATAAATAATAATAAACTAATGACATCACTTAAGTCATGGATATTTTCCTAATAACTTACAATATGATTAATGATACTTAGGTATAACTAGGTAATACATAATTGAAGTAATATAACTGCAGGTGATAAATCTATAGTTCAAGTTATTACTACACATTCTAGTCGTCTAGATTAATATTATTGTAATGTCAGAGTACAGAAACACATACTAATGCGTATACGTATAATACGTAAGTAGTGGGAAATGTTATATGCCTATTAAACCTACTGCAAAAAAGTTTAGATAGAAAAGTTTAGTTCGAGAGAATTCATCGGTTTTTTTGAGTATGGCTAGTATGAAGACGCTTGAACTGATTTAGAAAATTCTTTTTTATCTTATAATTTTCAAATGTCCTATTTTATTTTATTAGGCAACTTCTGCAGACTTAGATTAAAAATATTTAGTAAAAAAAAAAATATATTGTAAACACTATGTTTTTCTTAGTTTAATAATACTTTGTAACTGTAGTAGAATAAAGGCTTTTTTATTTTATTTTTATTTTATTTATTTTATTTTATCCAAGCGGTTGATTTTCCAAGTTAAGGATTAATAAATTAAATCCGTCTCGTCTCACCTTAAGAAAACTTGAAAGTGTTAAAGTTTCCAATTTGCGAGTAAAATCACAGATTTCTTATGATAACTCTAACTCTAAGGCCTCTACATACCAAATCCGCCGGAGTCTTCACACCACCTGGCAACCATTTATCGCTGAACGATTTGATTCGCAGATGATGGCAAAGGTCATTCCAGCTTTTCCATTTTCTAATGCCGTCGGGTGAAGCCGGCAGGCCGGCGCATTTGCTGTGTAGAGGCCTTAATGATTAACCACTGCTAATAAAATCACCTAAGTAACTATATTATAAACTTTTAAACCAACAAAGGAACTGGCCACACACGTTGCCTGCAATTCCAAAGTCGATCTACTCTTTGTGATCTCAACTATTAATACTAAGGAACTTGAAACAAACGATTTTCACGGTGCACACCGCGCGCGCCTAATTCTCTAAGCTTTACGGCTGAAGACATACGGTATCTTAAGTTAATGAACTGTTGTATTTGTAGGTAGGCGTCTATTACAGTAGCAGGAAGTAGCACCTTTGCCAGTTATTCATTCACCAAGCAGTATTCATTTAGCAGGCATTACTGTGTTCTGGACTGAATGGCACTGTTACCAGGGAAATTACTATGACGAGATTCACCAACTATAATATAGGGATTCACCAACTATACTATAATATATATATCAGGGTGATTATAGTCGCAGTGCGGTGCCGCGCAGAAATTTTAATTCATGACACTTGGTAGCACTGTATCTGATAACTGATATGGGCAGCCATGATGGTTATTATCATTGCGCGTGTTTTCACTCTATCATAAAAAATATAAAAAATTGAACTTTTGACCATGAACAGGCAAGTTGCAACCATTAAAGTTTGGTGTCGGTCATAAAATGTACTTACGTAAGCGAAAAAGTTGCAAAATTAGCTATTTGCGAAAGTCACCGTTCTTTTGCTCAGTCTGGAAAGCACAAAAAGAATATTTCTACGAACGCAGTTTTAGGAAAAGTCACACCATTTCAGGTCCTCATTGAAGTGTGGAATGGAAAACGTGTTCGCCAGTTCTCAGAACTCTGTGTATCGCGTATCTACTCTGAACTGTTTGTACTGAAAATACATTCAGTTTGTCAGATGTTGATTGAACCGCTGCGCTTTAATGGCCGAATAACAACTGGCATGGCGGTTCCGAATCACGAGTATATTATGTTGGTAGACTTTAATGTGGTTCATAGTCTTTAAACGTTCCTATTAAAGTTGCTTTATCTAAATTATACGACGATTAATGTAGCCTTATATAAGCCTTTGACTATGATCTCACGTGATGTACATCCGAAGGTTGAAGGTACTAGCAGACTAAACTTAGAAAACGGAATAAATCCCTAGCCTAGTTATAATATAGTAAAACTTCACACTATTTTCGATCCGGATCCGACTGGAGAAGCTATAGTAGTTTTGAGTTTTGAATAACTTCTGTAGCGAATAGCGAAGGTTCGTCATCGCATCGGTCCGTCACTCGCAGTTCGATGAATGACAGAAATCAGACCACTGTAGTCTGTAGTACTTATTATACATGTTCTACAGCTACGCCGGTTCTTTCAAATCGTACACCGATCAGATGTAGTACGACAGCGATTCTAGAAAAAAGAAAGAACGTTGACTTGTAAAAGTACCCCATTGCATGTAGCCTATTTGATTTTTTTGAGGTTGAGTTTCGAGTACAATTTAATACAAAAATAGGAAAAACATTTTGTTCCCACGGTTCTAGTTTACGACACGCACGTATAGTCACAGCTACTTACATTAACTGTATTCCGATTCCTCAATTTGGTGCCGCAAAAAATGCTATCCATTCGTCCGTTAAAACTAAAAACAAAGGATTAGCTATAATTCATAGACAACGAGGCAATTTCACGGCACGGCGGTGTCGTCGATCAGGCGTGGTTTTTATAGAAATTCACAGCTAACACTAGCTGTGGTCGTTTTTCGACATTATATGTACGAAATAAATTAAGAACAAGAACGGTCCTTATAAACTTCTAAATGCGCCAGAGTGTGCTTTAGCCATAGGTTTTTTTACTGTGCCACAGCTTTTCTGTTGAGGTGCTTTAATTTTTTGCTAAGGCGTGGTACCAAAATAGTTCAATCAGGTATTAAATATTGGTGGGCTATGTTTCAGGCAAATCCCAAACATGGCTCCGTTATCTTGATGCTCACGTAGAAACGCTCTAATTTTGCTAGCGCTATCACCGTCAGTCTATATTTTCTTCATCAGCTTGTTTTGGCGACGTCGGTTTTCATATTACATCCAATCTAATTTCATGAGTGATCAGCGTTGATATAGTCACTATGTGTTATTCTGTGATTTGGTGGATCCGCCATCGCCGGTGTTGCGGATATCCTTCAAGCCCCGCGTCCGCAAGGCCGTGGGAATCTCACAGCGCAGGTGGGCCTAACTGGTCATAAGGCTAATCAAAACTTACGTGGCTTTATGTCTTTAAGTACCTAATTACTAACTTTTCAAGTAGATAGTTAATATAGAAGGTGGTCACGTGTAATTTCGTAATCATGCTATTTTCTTCATCATACTGGTTACACAATTAATTATACATAAAGTTATTGCAAGTTTTTAATATGTACTTATTTTATGACAAAATATATTTGTCTCTTACTAATAGATTGAGACTAAAGTCACCGCCATAGGCCAGCAGATTAGCAAGCTAAAGTGGCAATGGGCAGGCCATATAGCGCGCAGAGCGGATGGCCAATGGGATCGAAAAGTGCTCGAGTGGAGACCACTGACTGGCAAACGGAGCGTAGGACGTCCATCCATAAGGTGGACAGATGACCTTATAAAGGTCGCCGGAAGACGCTGGATGCAGGTAGCTTCCAACCGGTACATATGGAAGTCCAAAGGGTAGGCCTATGTTCAGCAGTGGACGTCCTACGGCTGGGATTATGATGATGAATAGAATGAGATAAACCAATTCACCTTGCACCTAAGGTCTAAGGTAAACCAAAGACAACGTTCGCGAAGTGTATGGAAGTAACCTGCAATTCAAAATTTAAATACTATCTACTTTAATAATTAGTAACATTATTAAGGACTTTAAGCTCGCTTTCTACAAGCAAGGGCGAGACGCACGTTTTGATTTTTAAAAATTATTTTCTTAATCGGTTCGGGAGTTTTTGGTAAACGATGAAAATACATTAAAAAAAACAATTCTAAAGAAAAGCCGTTTTAACGTGACTTCATCGTGAACATGAAGCCAATCATTGTGCCCACCCCATGACCGGAGTAATGAAACACTATGCCTTTTACGCTTTTTTCTTCCAACACTTATTATGCACTTGCGGTTACGCCACAGTACCTTTACAACAACTTTATTCTTCGGTGGTTAAGTATAAGATACGATCCAAAGGGCAAATCCACTGTCTCGATGATTTTTATCAGTAAGGATAATGTAAATAAGTGAATAATAGTTTAAGCATCACATACAAAAAAAATGTAGAGGTAATTGTAAAGTATAGAGGTATATTACGCAAACAGCCGTCTCATCGTTAATAAGCCTATGAAATCTCAATTTCTTCCATGAAAGGTGAAAAGGATGCCTTAAAAAAATTACAGCTTAATAATTAAGGATAGAATCGAGTGAATGAGTAATCTGAAAGGCTGACTACAACATATTATTATTACATGGAATAGCCAGAAAAGTAGAAAATACGACGACGATGATGATGACGTAGTTGCTAATGGTGATTTTAATGAGAACCTGATAATTATTTAATTGCCTATTTATTAGTAAGTACGTAGAACGACAAAAATGATCACACTTATAATGCTGCTAAAGTCTCATTAGTCCCCGTGCCGTAGTCTCATTACTCATAACTGCAATCATGATCCTTAAGAGGGTGACCACGCGCCGAAGTTCCTCCGTCTTCAATTGTTCAAATCACTCCTGATTACAATCCTTCAATTGTTTCCTTTAGGGTGTCTACCACACCGTGATTCCTTGACGCACCTTCACTCATAATTTCTTCGTCGCGCTTTGGTGCCTTTTGGTGAATGACCGGTAAGAGTTGAAAAAGTGAATCGCAGGATTCATGGTGCCTAAGCACGAGGACCTAATTTTCTTTGGTTGCAATAAAGAGTATTCTATTCTATTCTATTCTGTAACTGCTAACTGAAATTGTTTTAATGGGTCTAAATGTATAAAGTAAAACTTGACTAATTGACTGACAGAGATATAAAAACCCTGCTTAAATTAAACTGCTGACTGGATTAAGATAGTGCACACCTTACGCTAAAAAAATCTTTTTTATCTTCGCTATTCTTCGTGTTCGAATGTCTTCGATATTTTTTTAGGCTCAATGATTTTTGCACAAAATTGTTCTTTCTTAATTCTTCATGACAGTTAACAATCTGTGGTAAACACATTATTATGTGGTTAACATCAAAACTCGTGCATTAATCATGTTTTTAAAAATAGTAAATTGTTCCAATTTCAAACCAAATGGTTGAGGTCTCATAACTAGAGTCGTGACGTTAACCTGACATTTATATCAGCCAATCATCGAGTAATTCCTGCAAATGACGTCCAATTACGCCGCGGCGTCGCAAACTCGCCAATTAGGCGTCGGCGCGCACACCTGGCTCACGAACTCTATGGTCACGCGCGTATTTCGACTCTGGAGTCTGTTTAAAAAGAGAAGGAGCGTAGAAATGGAAGGCATTGGTGTAAGATAAGATAAAAGATAAATAACACTTTATTGATAGCACACAAAAAAATTGACAATTAAATGGCGGTCTTATCGCTCAGAGTGGTTTATTTCAGACAACTGTGCAGGGTACCATTTGTTTAAAGTTCTACCATTTTGGCATGTATTTACAGATGAAACTACATAGATGAAAGAAAATTTATAATATCTACATATCTATATTATAAGGTATATAATAATTATTATATCCGTTATCCCAAATCCTATCCTAATCACCATAATACAAGCATTAAGTTGCTTAGTATGGGGTTGGGTGGCGGTGTGTGAATTGTCCTGAAATATTTTTTTATTATGTTCACAGCATTTTTTTAATCTTTAGTGTGTGAACATAGATGATAACAAAAGCAATGACGATTATGAAACATAGTATTTCAGTTGAGTTGTTGTTAATAGAACGCTTTTTCTCTTTTCGCACAGACTCTGTATCCATTCTCGACACATTATGTGCGATATTACTTCAATTTTGATCAATGTAATAATGGCGGGTTTGGAGTCGAAGCTGGTCTATGGAATGTGGGAGAGTCTTTGACACCTCTCTATGTTTGGGAAATACGTGATTACTTATTACTTTGGGATGTTATTTTGAACGGTGGATATGATGCCATTAGTGTTGATTTTGTCATTAATTCAATTTTATAGAAAAATCAGAGCAAATTCTACCTACGCTACGCTTCCCTAGCAAATAATTATTATATTTTCGATAGCTCTAAGGCACTAATAAATATTATGATAAATGCGAGAGTGTGAATAAGTGTGTGTATATAAAGTTTATGCTTAAATGACCAAACTGATTGAGCTGAAATTTGGTATGATAAAAAAAGATAAAGATAATTTACTCTAGAGATACGACATAAAAAGTATATGCAGGTAGCTTAGAGCGCGATGTATGATATGGAATGATAAAAGCTATCTTTTAACTTTTCAGGAAATATAACGGGCACAGCTATACTTCGTTTCAAAAACAAAGATAATATTTGCAGGGTTTGAAGATTATATATCAATGAAAATATCATTGATATACCTAGTCAGGTCATAAGTATTGTCACACAGTAAAAACTTTTCTTTTAGAATGCTGGCCACAAAAAAGTTTATTGAATTCGAATTTCGAATTGTTCATGAAAATAAAAATGTATACTTTTTTAGAATTTTACTCATTTTTAAATATGGAGTGGACGCTTAAAGAAGACCGTGTTGCAGTTATTGCGTTGCATCGTTGCGGTTACGCGCCAATTCAAATTTTTGACATACTGAAAAATTTGAATATAACCAAAAGATTCGTTTATCGTACCATCAAACGATACAATGAAGACTCTAGTGTAGATGACAGGTCAAGAAGTGGTCGCCCTCGGTCTGTTAGGACTCCAGCAGTGATAAAAGCTGTGAAGGCGCGAATTCAAAGAAATCCCAAACGTAAGCAGAAACTGTTGGCCCTTCAGATGGGGTTAAGCAGACCCACGGTGAAAAGGGTGTTAAATGAAGACTTAGGGCTTCGGGCATATCGAAGAAAAACAGGACATCGTTTAAATGCTCGTCTAATGGACCTGAGACTGAAGAGATGCCGCGCTTTGTTGAAGCGGTACGCGAGAAAAAAATATCGAGAAATTCTTTTTTCGGATGAAAAAATTTTTACCGTAGAAGAGAGCTACAACAAACAAAATGATAAGGTGTACGCACACAGTAGTGAAGAAGCGAGCAACCGTATTCCGCGTGTCCAACGAGGTCATTTTCCATCCTCGCTCATGGTATGGTTGGGAGTTTCTTATTGGGGCTTAACAGAGGTACATTTTTGTGAGAAAGGTGTAAAAACGAATGCAGTTGTGTATCAAAATACAGTCCTGACGAACCTTGTGGAACCTGTTTCTCATACCATGTTCAATAACAGGCACTGGGTATTCCAACAAGATTCGGCGCCAGCTCATAGAGCGAAGAGCACACAAGACTGGCTGGCGGCGCGTGAAATCGACTTCATCCGGCACGAAGGCTGGCCCTCCTCCAGTCCAGATTTGAGTCCGTTAGATTACAAGATATGGCAACACTTGGAGGAAAAGGCGTGCTCAAAGCCTCATCCCAATTTGGAGTCACTCAAGACATCCTTGATTAAGGCAGCAGCCGATATTGACATGGACCTCGTTCGTGCTGTGATAGACGACTGGCCGCGCAGATTGAAGGCCTGTATTCAAAATCACGGAGGTTTTGTTAAGTTCATTTTGGTATATAAATGGTTACATAATAAATAAACTTGTTCCAATAATTTTATATTAAACATGTGACAGAATTTATGACCTGACTAGGTATGTATTCACAAAAACTGTTATATCCGATATATCTTTTGGTATATATCAGATATATTATAATTAATATCCGATATATATCCAATTTATTAAGATATTGATCCTTTGAACCCTGGAAAAATTATCTATGTTTTTGAAACGAAGTTTAGTTTCTTAATAAATCGATCGTCTACCTCTTAGTTTAAACAGATAACTTCAATATCACATACACTCGTCCATCATTGAAGCCCTTATGATTCACACGTGGTCACTAGTTACTGGCCAGTTGTCGTGAGATCTTGCCGGAAGGAGCGATTACCGCGGCTAATGAGGAAGCATTTACTGCGGCGGCCGTGTATCCTGCCACTGATGTGCCACGGTGAACTCTCTCCCTTTGTCGTGCTGGCGATTTGAATCAGATCAATGTAGCAGAATGTGTGACTGTTTTAGGTCTGTTGGAACTAATACGTACCGCTTCCTAAATGTTGTTTTGTTTTTCACCTTAATGGTAACACGTTGTTACCATTTTTTTTTTATGTGATGAAGTAGAAGACGAGCAAGACGCTCTCCTGATGTTAAGAGATAACGGCTGCCCATAATCAGTACAGTGTTACCTAAGATTTCACAATTATATGAAATTCTAGGAGCACTGCACCAACGCTTCTTACTCAAGAGTCATGAGATGTTAAGACTCTTTAGCCCAGTAATTTCACTAGCTACAGTGCCCTCCTACCGGAGCACAGTAATGTTTGCACATCACTGCTCAGGCGGTAGAATAACTGGCACTGTTGGGGTACCCACCTAGACGACCTCCTGCCAAGGAAGTCTACCCCTGGTACCCCCGGTATTAAGGTTCACAACAGTGTTAAAATTCGGCGAAATCACAGTCAAATCGTGGAGCCTGGAGGTAGTGATCAAAAACAAGCTATTTAAAGTTTTGATTGAGCAAATTTTATGGTCATGTAAGTTCAACGGAAGGGTACACACGTTCTGCTGTTGTTTTGAATCTACCTATAATATAATTATAGGTCATACAAAATTACTAGTGGTTCATTGCTAGAATCAATCCGTTCTGTTCCTGTAGAGGAACACAGAACGGATTGATTCTAGCAATGAAAACCAGTGCTGTCAACAATTGAACGACTAGTTGTGTTGAACCATGTTGAACAGACTATACACTAATACACGTAAAATCGTCACGTTGCGTTAACCCTAAAGCATCAAAATCCCAAAAAAAAAAATATGAGAAGTTTATTGTAATTTTAAGCACCTGAGTGCCACACAGTAAAGGGTAAGAATCCCGCAAAAAATCTTCGCATAAATTAATCCAACGGTCATCCATGGTTCGCGGGCCATGACCACTGACCCGTTGATTCCATGTCTTCAGTGGGAACACCTTGACCTTAATCAAACGACACCTGTTCGAGGGGTCCTTACGGAATCTTAATCATGGGAACAAGTCCTGTAAGAAGGGGAACAAGTTAAAGAAGGTAAACAATAATTTATATCATTTTGTCGTTCCGGTGATGTAATCTGCATGTGAAAGTTGATTGCCGTTACAAAGAATTTTATTTTATTTAATACCTATTTTTATCTCTATAGGTTAGTTTATGACCACGATCTCACCTGAGGTCCTATCGGCTAATTCTCACCCAATACGATTGATGACAACTTCAATGTACATTGCTGCTTTTGTTATTTCACTCATATTAGTTAGGAGGTTCAAGCAAGTAATGTACGCAATTTCGTCAATGGATTCTAGTGTTTACATTTCGATAGCCAATAGGCCCTCTGATCTATTGAAAAACATAATAACAAACAAAATTAACGTTAAATTAAAATGATCTTAAGCGAAGATGCCGCCGTAGATGGTAGCAGAATAAATCTAGTAGGCGGAATAAGTATTTGAAAAAAATATTTTTCAGTAAAATTTGTACAAAAAGCCAATGCTTTGTATTTCTATTGCTTATTTCTGTATTTCTATTGTTAATTGTTACAATCTTTTGAACGGAAAATATTAAACACGGAAATATAACTAACACGAGCTACTTGATTTGGCTTTTGACAAGTCAAAAGGCCAAAACCTGTTACAAAGAGCACAATGGCAAATATAACAATTGTTTGTCCGAAATATCTCTATAATGAGAGCGGCCAATCTGTCCAGTTTTGCAAACTTTAGTAAACAACCCTTTTGTGGGGTTTCATCCCGTCAGATCGGATTAGGCGTGTTTGGTCACATTCTCAATTTACATTAAAAAAATGCCGCAAATTTCATAGTAGCAAAATGTGACAGGAGCAAAATGACATAGTCGCAAATTGTTACAGTAGCAATTTGCCTTATTCGGAAATTGGTAAAGTAACGACCCGTCACTGTCCATTGTAGAAAATCTAATAGTATTTAAAAATAATGTATGACAATTTTGGTTTATAATGGTTAAATGTCAATGTTACTGTTATAACGTTTTACTACTATGACGATTTGTGAAATTTGCGAATGTGACAATTTGTGAACGTTATAAATTGCGACTGCGACAATTTGCTACTACGACGATTCGAAGTCATTTTGCGAGTGTGATCAAACACGCCTGATCCGTCGGATAAGCGGGAAATTTTGTCAATGGATTCATTCACCCAGCCGGCATTCACCTGTAGAGGGGTTCCCCGTTCCCCACACGTGGCAGAGCTCAGAGCTATGGTGCCACACATGGGCCATGTGCCATCGTGGCCAGGTGAGCTGCTGCTGCGAATCTGGCCCCTCCTGAGGGGTTACTCGCACATGTCAGGCGGCTGTGACAGACAGATGCTAAAATACGTTGGCGCTGACAACGATTTTATTGTTGTTCTAATGATGTAAAAAATATCAGGTTCTGTTGTGTTTAGAATAATGCTATCGTATTAGAATCGCGGTGGAAATGAAAAGTTTCACAATTTGTCGGATTTTTTTTATTCTTGGCGATTTTTTAAGAGCTCAGTCGTGCGTAGATTTAGAAAATTATTGTTTCAAAGGGCACATTTTCCAAGAGGTATAATTTCATAGAAATTGATCGATCGGTTTTCAAGTTATGAATAATTAAAATGTGCCTTTTCCTCTCTTATTGAAAGTTTTATGTAGATTTTATATATTTTTAGGGTTCCGTACCTCAAAAGGAAAAAACGGAACCCTTATAGGATCACTTTGTTGTCCGTCCGTCCGTCCGTCCGTCCGTCTGTCTGTCAAGACCCTTTTTCTCAGGAACGCGTGAAGGTAACAAGCTGAAATTTATAGGAAATACTAAGGTCCATTGCCTCTTAGAGCTGTGAAAAATTCAAACTTCTAGGCCAATGCAATCAAAAGATATAGTCGAATATGTCGCAAATTTTCGACATTACCAAACAAATCAAAACCTACGGGGCACTTCCCGTGAACTCAGAATCTTGAAATTTGGCACGAAGCAACTCCTTAGAGCACAAATAAAGGAAAAATTGCGAAAACCATAAATTTTTATTTTCATCATATGAAAAAAATATTTTGAATAATTTTATACCTACTACCCCTTTTCTCATGAACGCGTAAACGTATTAAATTGAAATTCATATCAAATACTCAAGTCTATAATACCTTTAAACTGTAATAAAATCAAACATCCATGTTAACGCATTCAAAAGAAACAGCAATTTTAGCCGAAATTTTAAACTCGCGACTACTCTCAAAAAATCAAAACCTACCTTCTACTTCCCGTGATCTCAGAATCTTGACATTTGGCACGAAGCAACTCTTTAGAGCACAGATAAAGGAAAAATTACGAAAATTGTACATTTTTAGTTACATCATATAAAAAACTATTTTTAATAATTTCATACTTACTACCTTATTTCTCATGAACGCGTGCAGGTATTAAACTGAAATTCATATCAAATACTAAGGTCTATAATACCTTTAAACTGTAAAAAAATCAAACCTCTATCACAACGCATTCAAAAGAAACAGCAATTTTAGCCGTATTTTTTAACTCGCGACTACTCTCAAGGGAATCAAAACCTACAGGGTACTTGCCGTTAACTCAGAATCTTGAAATTTGGTACGCAGAAACGTCTTAAATCACAGGCACAGGAAAAATTGCGAAAACTGTAAATTTTTAGTAACATCATATAAAAAAATATTTTTAATAATTTTGTATTTACTACCCCTTTCCTCAAGAACGCGTACAGGTATTAAATTGAAATTCATACCAAATACTCAGCTTTATAATAACTTTAAGCTGTAAAAAATCAAACATCTATGTCAACGCAATCAAAAGAAACAACAATTTTAGCAGCATATTTTCAAACTCGCAAGTACTCGCAAGGGAATCAAAACCTACATACAGTATATAAAATTATACCCACTTTTCCTTAGGGTTCCGTAGAAACCCGTTGGTTTGTACGGAACCCTCTGTGCACGAGTCTGACTCGTACTTGACCGGATTTATTTTTAATTCACTTGTGTTAAGCTCAATTTTAATTGCGAAGACTAATTAAAGCTACTATTGCTAGTTTTATTAGCCGTTATGAATAATTAAAATGTGCCTTTTCCTTTCTTATTGAAAGTATTTAGTAGATTTAAATATATTCTCATTCACTTGTGTTAAGGGTAACTTTAATTGCTAACACTATTTAAAACTACTTTCGATAATTTTACCAATATACTGCTATTTTTGCTTTCTGCTATTTCTTGCTTACTATCTAATATACACAATAGATAACTTTATTTCCAGAAGTATTGCACACCGCTACTATACATGTTCTCAATATTCCTGCCAACCAGGTTGTCTGTAAGAGATTGCTCTATGCGATAAGACCGCCGATTGTATACCTTTAGCTTTATGTGTATTGTCTACTTATGAAACAATTTCTTGTAAACAGGTTTGCTTTTGCAAAAAAAAAATTGCAAAAAATTATTTAAAGTGTTATTGTATTGTTATCTTAAGCCATGACGTAAGTGCGAAAACGTAATCAAGCCCTTAATATTGGTTATAACATTAACCGCAATATTTGTATGACAAAACATAATAATATACTTAATCGTTGATAACAGAGCCACATTAGGAAATTATTGGTGTAACGCATAAGGTCCAGGTGGGCCAGTGGCGCCATTGCATCTGCGTGCGCAATCTCCGTTATATCATTGTGTTGTATTGTTGGTAGCACAATAGGACAATAACACCGCACACGTTTTGTAATAAGTGTAGACGCCGCCTTATATGTAGTTTTATAAGGCGGCGTCTACACTTATTACAAATCCTACGAGTATCCTACGAGTTTTCGTAAGGTAGAGTCAAGTTTTAAATAAATAAAATGTCCGTAGAAAAGAAACAGGAAAAATTGTGCCACACATCAAATTGCAACGTAAAAACTATGTAGGTTTAAATCTTTTAATTGCGCTCTCCTCAAAATGTGTGCAAAGTGGAAACCTAGATTTTCTCTTCTTCAATATCAGATCACAAGAATAGGACAATTTTGACTTATTCTGGTGGTTACAGATTGAGACGTCTGCTACTTTACTAGACTGGGAACTACTAGACTTACTCACGTAGCAAGACAATCTAAAAGCGTCTTACATATACCTCTATTATTTATTATAGTGGACAATAGAAAAAGTGGTCTCAATCAGTGCAAATACTTAAGATACGAGCCCGGTCGTGATTGGCTTATGTACATATATTACAATCAGTAACGTATAAAAGTTTTTGATATTACTTAACTTGGCCTCAGTTTTGCCTTGTGTTGCGTTGCAGAGTCTGCATTTCAATCGATCAGTTGTGAATAGCAGTACCACGATGAATAAACGTGCATTATGCTATCGCGAATCAATGCAAATTTCAAATACGTGGCCTACTTCACTTTTACATTGCTACACGAGAAATGCGTGACGAATCATATTCAGCGTCGCGTTACAATTATTATGAAATTCCATAATCAAGCCTCAAGACAAAATACTTACAAAAACAAATTCACTTATACATAATACTTTATTATGAACAGTTTTCTAATTGACTCCCGCGACTTCGTCTGCAAAAAAACTTAACCTATTTTCAGACCTACGAAATATAAATAAAAATATTCATAAAACTCGATCGAGTTGTTGCAGATAGTTTCGATAACATTCTATACATTGGAGTAGGTACCTTAGCACAACAGCTTTACCTGCTGTAAAGTAGTATTTGTGTCATTCTAGGGTTTACCCCCTCCATCAGTCGTGGTCCTCATATCTGAGGGTCGTGACCTCCTCCATCCATGACTTTCTTCCTAACGATGTAACGCCATCTTGTCCTATCTCCGGCGACCCGGAGAGCATCGTAGACGGTAGAGTCGAGAGGAGTCTGGAGTCGATTCCAGGGTCTAAGTACCGTTTAGTCTAACTAAAATACTAAAGTATATCCTATAGAAGTCTGAACACCAATTTTTAAATGATAACTAGATTATAATCATCGTCCACGTTGAAACTTTGGCATTCACGATACGAGTTGTATTTCAATAATGCTGATCTATTCATGGCTTCCTCGCGTGAAATGATGATGTAGTCATGATCTGTGCCATTAAAATCACATTTTGCCACAAGACAATCTGCACAGCTGCTGTTTGATAACATGCGTATCTCCTTGTTGATGGTGGGAATGGATTTTTTTAGTTTCTGACGTATATTTATATATTCTTGCATATAAATCAACTCATCCTACTTCCTGCGCCTAATATTATAAATGCAAAAGGATGGATGGGTGTATGTTATACGATCGTATCTTCAAGCTTACAGGACAAAATTGATTGAGCTGAAATTTGGAGATAGCTTTGACCCTGGAATAGTGCATATGCTTCTCATAAAAGTAAAGCCTATGGGTTGCTAGTAAATAACATGTGTACATGCTCACATTAGAAGTTCAGCTATTTTTTTTTATATTGAAAGTAAAATTCAAATATATCTACTTACATCTTTAATCACTAAAAATCCATAACACTATAAACACTGTCAGTTCAAAGTCTTTATCTCGTGTGCCGAATTCGCTGCCTCTATTTCCCTCTGGATCTCCTTTCGTATGTACTTCACGCACTGTTTCTTCAGAAGTCTTAATATGTAGAGAGCTGATGCGAAGAGTATGATGACTACGACGACCAGGACTACTATATCTGATAGGGTATAGTAGTCGATGACTTCGTCATGAGCGTGGCCTGACATCTTTTTAAACACTTATGCACAAATGATTTGTAATAATGAATAGAAATTAAAATGATGTATGGAATGTTGTATGAGTAATATGACTACTGTTATTAATGTGAAAATTTGTATAAATGTGTTTATCCAAATAATTAGTCAGTAAAGTCAGTTTTTATAAAGGTCAGTAAAGTATATATATATATATATATATATATATATATATATATATATATATATATACCTAGTCAGGTCATAAGTATTGTCACACAGTAAAAACTTTTCTTTTAGAATGCTGGCCACAAAAAAGTTTATTGAATTCGAATTTCGAATTGTTCATGAAAATAAAAATGTATACTTTTTAGAATTTTACTCATTTTTAAATATGGAGTGGACGCTTAAAGAAGACCGTGTTGCAGTTATTGCGTTGCATCGTTGCGGTTACGCGCCAATTCAAATTTTTGACATACTGAAAAATTTGAATATAACCAAAAGATTCGTTTATCGTACCATCAAACGATACAATGAAGACTCTAGTGTAGATGACAGGTCAAGAAGTGGTCGCCCTCGGTCTGTTAGGACTCCAGCAGTGATAAAAGCTGTGAAGGCGCGAATTCAAAGAAATCCCAAACGTAAGCAGAAACTGTTGGCCCTTCAGATGGGGTTAAGCAGAACCACGGTGAAAAGGGTGTTAAATGAAGACTTAGGGCTTCGGGCATATCGAAAAAAAACAGGACATTGTTTAAATGCTCGTCTAATGGACCTGAGACTGAAGAGATGCCGCGCTTTGTTGAAGCGGTACGCGAGAAAAAAATATCGAGAAATTCTTTTTTCGGATGAAAAAATTTTTACCGTAGAAGAGAGCTACAACAAACAAAATGATAAGGTGTACGCACACAGTAGTGAAGAAGCGAGCAACCGTATTCCGCGTGTCCAACGAGGTCATTTTCCATCCTCGCTCATGGTATGGTTGGGAGTTTCTTATTGGGGCTTAACAGAGGTACATTTTTGTGAGAAAGGTGTAAAAACGAATGCAGTTGTGTATCAAAATACAGTCCTGATGAACTTTGTGGAACCTGTTTCTCATACCATGTTCAATAACAGGCACTGGGTATTCCAACAAGATTCGGCGCCAGCTCATAGAGCGAAGAGCACACAAGACTGGCTGGCGGCGCGTGAAATCGACTTCATCCGGCACGAAGACTGGCCCTCCTCCAGTCCAGATTTGAGTCCGTTAGATTACAAGATATGGCAACACTTGGAGGAAAAGGCGTGCTCAAAGCCTCATCCCAATTTGGAGTCACTCAAGACATCCTTGATTAAGGCAGCAGCCGATATTGACATGGACCTCGTTCGTGCTGCGATAGACGACTGGCCGCGCAGATTGAAGGCCTGTATTCAAAATCACGGAGGTCATTTTGAATAAACTTTATTGTCATAAGAATCTATGTTTTGTTAAGTTCATTTTGGTATATAAATGGTTACATAATAAATAAACTTGTTCCAATAATTTTATATTAAACATGTGACAGAATTTATGACCTGACTAGGTATATGTATTGCAAACATTGCGGGTCAAAATAACCTCTTGCCATCAGGTAAGCATCAAAGGTCTCCGTGCAAAGTTGGTTGCCTGTAAGGGATCGCTCTAAGCGATAAGGCCGCCCATCGTGGACATCAATATTACTACTTTAACTTAGTTTTAAGTCTATTTTGTTAATATTTGTCCCAATAAAGAGTATTGTATTGTTAGCCGTTTGCTTAATTATTGCCTATAGCTTAAACAGCGTCAGGAAACCGTTTGGGCTGCAATAATCCTGAGAGATTCTAGAATAAAACAAATGCATTTTTCAACTGGAACCTCGGTACACAACTAGCTCAAAAATAACATTTCTTGCATGATCAGCAACGTCGTCGAGTTGCATTGTCATGTTTATACATTTAGCATTGATTACGTGACATTCTGCATATTAAAAATGTAAGAATATTGGAATAAATGAAACAAATAAATAAAACACTTAGATATAGAGTTATAAAATGTGAGAATACATAATATATAATGTGCACAATCGTTGAAAGCCATTAAATTTTTTATAGTTTTTAGATTTAATCAAAAAGTTTTATAATCCAAACTTATCGATAAACTTCGTTATTTGTGTATTTATGTCAGTGTCGCTTGTTTTCATATCTTGGAAAAGCGGCTCGGTAACTGTTTATTGCTCAAAGGGTATCAATGGAATAACATTAAGCGGTAGTTTCCTACATTTGAACACAGCAGCTGTGTAGAGCGGTGTGCACACTGGTGCGACAGCATAATCTTACTTCTTACTAATATTATAAACGTGAAATTTTGTAAGAATGGATGTCTGGATGATTGTTACTCTTTCACGCCTGAACGAGTGGACCGATTGAGGTTAATTTTGTATAGATATAGCTTAGACCCTGGAATAACACATAGGTTATAGTACAGCGGGTAAAACCGCTGGGCTCTATACCAAATTTCAGCTCAATCGGTCCACACGTTTAGGCGTGAAAGAATAACAAACATCATGACATCCAGACATCCATAGACTTTCACGATTATAATATAATTAAGATTCTCTAATGCAATAGATAGGTATGTACACATCCTAGTCCATTGATAGGCGTCTCGACGTCGGCAGCTGTGTGCCGCGATAACCCGCGACCCGCGAGGCGCCGCCGTCGCGTCCGCGTCTGCGACCGATTGCTCCCCATTCATCTTGTATTGGTACTCTAGATACAGGGCTGGCTTCGTAGAGATGTGACTTTTTATCGTGCGGAGCATCTTTGACCTTTAAGATATGACGACCTCTGTGATTCGATGGGCTAATACCCACTTGCAACGCAGTAGGTTGCGGGTTTGAATTCCGCATGGGACAAATGTTTGTGTGATCCACAGATATTTGTCTGGTCTGGGTGGTTTTCTGTATCTATTAAGTATGTATTTACAAAAGAAAAGTATATAAGTCCACCACCATAACACAAGCATTAAGTTGCTTAGCTTGGGGTTAGGTAACGCTGTGTGAAATGTCCTGAAATATTTATTTATTATTTTTATATAAAAGATAGAGATATAATAATAACACACACTTTGTTTTTTCCATCGGCCTGCAAATTTGAAAGACTTGGGCATACTTTAGAATTCGTGGTTTGCTTAACAATTTGGTGTAAGTACTCGTATCGCAAATCGCAATACAATATAATTTAATCCTACGTTACCTGTAGTCTTAGATCTTGGATTTATAACGATTGATTGTTTTTTTTATGCTAACTAGTCAACTTGGGTACCATTATAGAACTTAATCAAGTGTGCTTCAAGACAAACTTTTTGGTAGCGGAAGTTTTTTGGAGCTTTTTGGAGTTAGTAATTGGCGTCGTCTTTAAAGTTATTTATTTAACATAATCAAAGTCACGTGCTACACATAGCAATCAAACAAGTGAAGCTAAATTTGAAGCCAGTTTAATATAATAAATGACAAAAAGGACAAAACACTCTCTATTCACAAATGATGTACTTACTCGTAGCAAACTACAGTAGCCCTATATTATTACTGTATAGTAGATAATATATTATGTAGGTACATATGTATGTTGCGAGGCGATTAGTCTTAATTGTGGTGCATCACGCGTTTCAATACACGACGCTTATGCAAGACCTCATGCACAGATGTTTGCATTTCGCTGTTTGAAAACTAAAGGACCACTGATCTAAATTACGAATTTTCGCGAAGAGAGCTTTGAATATTTTTCTTTTATCATTTAACCATCTTACTTAACATGCTTTTGTGTTATTTATCTTCTGATACGTATTAAAATGTTATAAATGATTACTTTATATTGTGCTTAAAGTGTACGATAACGTACATAACGACGACTATTATACAGCATAATGAGATCCTTTAGCATATAAAATGAGTGCTCGTGTAAAATCTATGCTAAAAACCGATTTTGACCAGTGCCTTTGTGATATATGAAAATAAGTAGAGGTATGTAATAATTCTGACCACCTAATTAGTTATGTGCTTTTTCTCTGCTCGCTATACTGGTGGTAGGCTTCGATCGTGCTATAGTTACCACCCACTGGACAAAATCGTGTCGCCAAGCGGTCATCATGACCGTTTTCCGGCAGATGTTCAGCGAAGCTAGGAAAAAAATTATCCCACCTACTAGGTTTAGTCTGTTACCATCTAAACCGCATCGTCGCTTAACAGCATTATAATGTAAATACAACTTTTTTTAATTAAACACTATTTTGAACATTTCTGATTTGTGGCCCTTTCGTTTCAAAGCAGCGTTTGTGCTCATTGAGGTCCGCCTTAATTGCAATGTAGATTGATCTTTATGGCGCCTCTTCATTTAGATGCATGCACACAAACCTTTTAATTTAGCTCTGCGGTAAGGATGATTCTTCGGAGGCAAAATTTTCGATGTCTGAAGGTTTATCTCCTAGACCAATAGACAAAACAGCATATTATATTTTTTTATATATAGTTTAGTGTTGTCGCTAACTGGTGCAAGTAGTATTTTTAAAATAATTGCAGTCTAGATACAAGAAATATTTTTTTGAAGTTCGTTCTCCTGATTAATATAGGGCGTCCGTTTGTCGTTTATCGGAACAAAGTGGTCGATATTTCATTTTCACTTTGACATATCAATATGAATTATAATCTAAACGAAAGGGATTGAATTGAACTCTTCTATAAAAAATATGTTTTAGTTATAACTACATTAGCGTATTTATAAATAAATAAATAAGAAGTGTCCGGCGTATAGTACTGATTAATGTGGCGCGACCTACGCTTGACCGTACTTGGTGAAGTAATTATAATGGGAGTATGGCACCCCGCGCGGGGGGCAGCCAGTCGTGCAACGGACGTGCTAGAAGGCGGACGTGCGGCTGGTACCTAAAATCCCGGTGTTACAAAGGTAAATATCTGATTCATCTGTGTTTGGTTCAGCTAGAAAACTGATTACAATGCCTTGTGTGAAAAAAAAAAAAACTGTTTTGGGACTTTAATCTGAGTTTCGAGTCATGCTTTTGGATAGTAGATTCATGAAGAAAAATACAAATACTGAAGTCTATACGTATGATGAGTTATGATTGATTTTAGGCAAAATACTGATTCATCTGTGCCTGATTTATATGGTTAAACCCCTATATTAATCAAAAAATAAATTCGTTTTGTCCCCTTCAGCAGGAAAGGAGTGCTGTTGATGCGTATTTTTCCTATTATTGACCATGTTAACAGGTTTAGTATTGCTAATGACATATATTTTCCTCATCATATTATGCTTTTGAATAAGTATGCAAAAGTAACTGGAGTAAAATTTTATTTAACTTAATGTACGAGTAACTTTTGATATGTTTTAGATAAAAAGTAGGAATCATTATATAGGTACATAATAATAAATAATAATTTTATAGAAATATTGTAAAAAATGTAATCTAAGATGTCAATTAATAAAGAAAAATAAATATATAAACGTAATAATAATAAATATTCGGCACATCTGATGCAATATTTTCCTTGTCGTTTTTTTTTCTTGTCTTGTAACTATCATAAAAAATATTTATTCATAAGTAAAATTCTTTATGATATATCTAATTTATATTAAATGTTGCAGCTCACAAAAATGCCACGCAGTAAAGATGAAATAAAGGTGAAAAAGAAACTCGCAGAACGTAAAAGCACTTGATTTCATAACTTAGCCATAATTAATAATTTTATTTTACTAAGGCAGCATAATGTTGAAAGTGCCATTTAATTAAAGTTGATCTCAATTCTCATACTTTATTATTAGTGTATTATAAATACACTAATGCAATGTGATTGTTTTTTTAATTAGAATTAAAATTGTTTAAAATTGAGACTGATGTCAATAGTGTCATTATTAGAATAAGTTTTTACTTCTGTGATTTTCAAATAAAGATAGTTAATAGTTATGTGAGTTAATAAGTAAACAGGACTGATTAGACGGTTAAAAAAATTAACATAGTAAAATATTACGTAGCAATTATCCTAACTTTGTAGCTCCTTACATACCTATATTTTGTATTATTATGTTAGAATAAGTTTGTACTTCTGTGATTTTTAATCATTATGAAAGGTTATATTATATAATAATAGCTCTATCAATAAGTATATTAAATAGGAACCATTAATTAAAATAAGCAACATAATGAAACAATATTAGTAACTTTTTTGTACTCAGAAAAATTATAATATGCACAATAGTTACACTTTTTGTTAAATAATAATATTCTCGTATCTTCATATTATTAAATAAACATATTATTGTTTGATATTAAATGATTGGGTATGGGCAACGGAACCCTAGGGGACAGAGGCTGGCTGATTTCCTGGAGAGAGAGGAACTCTTCATGATGAACTCTTTCTTCCAGAAGCCGCCTCACAGGAAATGGACCTGGATGAGCCCCGATGGTTCCACGAGAAATGAGATAGACTTCATCATGACCGACAAGAAACGGATATTTAGTGATGTCTCTGTGATCAACAGGGTTAAAACCGGCAGTGATCACCGACTTGTACGAGGCTCACTAAATATAAACGTTAAGCTAGAAAGGTCCAGTCTGATGAAGTCTACGCTCCGACCTACCAGTGCCCATATTCAAAACCCCGAAAGCTTCCAACTCGAGCTCACAAACCGCTTTGCTTGCCTTGAGAACTTAGCATCAGTGGACGAGATCAACGACGGGCTAGTGGAAGCTGTACGCACGGTCCAAGTTTTTTAGACCCCGTCGTAAAGATAGACCTCAGAAATTGGCTGATCAAACCTTAAACCTCATGGCTGAACGACGCTCGTTACAGTTGCAATCTCCCGATGACGCCGAGTCTTATAGGCAGCTCAATAGACGTATATCTAAGTCCTTGCGTCATGATCTGCGTCTCTTTAACACTAACCGTGTCAAAGAGACAATTGAGCGAAACCAAGGCTCCAAAGTGTTCGCGAAGGACAAGTCTATTGGGCAAAGCCAGCTGACGAAGCTGAAACGGGAAGATGGCAGCATAGCGTCGACCAAAGCAGAGGTTTTAGGGGACATCGAGAGGTTCTATGGACAGCTTTACACTTCGGTCGCAAAGCCCGTTGACAGCTTGATAGGAGATCCAAGAGCCAAACTGTCCCGACACAATACCGAAGATATCCCGGACATCAGTCTTTACGAGATTAGGATGGCCCTGAAGCAGCTTAAGAACAACAAGGCGCCGGGCGAAGACGGAATCACTTCAGAGCTTCTGAGAGCGGGTGGAACACCGGTACTTAAAGTCCTCCAGAAACTTTTTAATTCCGTCTTGTCCGAGGGCAAAACGTGACTGGACGTGGAGCAGAGGCGAGGTGGTGCTGTTCTTCAAAAAAGGTGATAACAGCCTATTGAAGAACTATAGGCCCATTACGCTTCTGAGCCATGTTTATAAGCGGTTTTCAAGGGTCATCACGAACCGTCTCGAACACAGACTTGATGACTTCCAGCCTCCCGAACAAGCCGGTTTCCGAAGAGGCTATATATAGTACATGTGGTCTATGGCCACATACATACGCTGCGGCAAGTTATACAGAAGACCGAGGAGTATAATTTGCCATTATGCTTAGCGTTTGTGGACTATGAAAAAGCCTTTGATTCGGTGGAAACATGGGCGGTGCTCGAGTCACTTCAGCGATGCCATATTGACTATCGGTACATTGAAGTGTTGAAGTGCTTGTATAAGAACGCCACTATGTCAGTCCGAGTACAGGAGCAGAGCACGAAGGCGATTCCATTAAGAAGAGGCGTAAGACAGGGAGACGTTATCTCTCCGAAACTGTTTACTGCCGTAATGGAAGACACCTTCAAGCTCCTGGAATGGCAAGGACTTGGCATCAATATCAACGGCGAATACATCACTCACCTTCGGTTTGCCGACGACATCGTAGTCATGGCAAAGTCGATGAAGGAACTCAGCACGATGCTCGATGACCTCAACCGAGCTTCACAACGGGTGGGCTTAAAAATGAACATGGACAAGACGAAGGTTATGTCAAATGCCAATGTTGTGCCCACCCCAATATCTGTTGAAGGATCGGTACTCGAAGTTGTGGACTCGTATATTTATCTAGGACAAGTAGTCCAATTAGGTAGGTCCAACTTCGAGAAAGAGGTCAACCGCCGAATCTAACTCGGTTGGGCAGCGTTCGGGAAACTACGCAATGTCTTTTCGTCCGATATACCTCAGTGCCTCAAGACGAAAGTCTTTGATCAATGTGTGTTACCAGTGATGACTTACGGCACCGAAACGTGGTCCTTCACCATTGGCCTCATCTCGAAGCTCAAAGTCGCCCAGCGTGCTATGGAAAGGGCTATGCTCGGGGTTTCTCTACGAGATCGAATCAGAAATGAAGAAATCCGTAGACGAACTAAAGTCACCGACATAGCCCGACGGATTAGCAAGCTGAAGTGGCAATGGGCAGGCCATATAGCACGCAGAGCGGATGGCCGATGGGGTCGAAAAGTGCTCGAGTGGAGACCACGGACTAGCAAACGAAGCGTAGGACGTCCACCCACAAGGTGGACAGACGACCTTATAAAGGTCGCCGGAAGACGCTGGATGCAGGTCGCTTCCAACCGGTACATATGGAAGTCCAAAGGGGAGGCCTATGTTCAGCAGTGGACGTCCAATGGCTGAGATGATGATGATGATGATGATTAAATGATTAATTCACATAAAACATTTAGTTTTTAATTTTTATTCCTGTTTCTGATTCATCTGTAACAAATTCTGATTCATATGGGCACAAAATATTTGAACGATCATATCTCGAAAACTACTTAATAGAAATGAGTCCCTCATTCACATATATGTTTTTTAGGATACCTATTTTCATATAAACATGTGTTACAGGGCTAAAAGTGAAATTAAATTTTGACCATAGGAATCAGCCGAAGAACGCAATTTCGAAGAAATGTCCGTAAATATTTAAGAGATATGAGTGGTATTTTTTACGACTTTACTCAATTCCATTGCGTTAAGCACTGATTTTAATATAACAAATGCTTACTTATATTTTAACGAATGCACTCATATTAACAATCATGTTTTTCTAAGTTATTACTGTTCTAGCTTGTGCACGCGGTTTTACCCGAATGCAGGTAAAATCTTTCGTCAAATTATAATCAAAATTTAAATCCAATCAATTCGACACTTTGAGTTGTCAATCAGACAGTCACACACGCAATTTTTTATATTCCTTTACATTCAAATATTTTATTAATGTAATTATTATCTAAGTTAAAACTTTTAATCTGAATAAAACTAAATAATATCTAATTAAATCAGATTCCTTCTCACCGCTGACTAACCTGCTCCTGCTTCCGACTTCAAATACCTGCGAGAGATCGCAGAGCATTTGTTAAAATGTAAACTGCCACTGCCATGTAAGGAAGTCGAGTCGTAAGAACTAATCAATGCGACCAGTCCTTGAAGAAGAAACCAATCGAGGAACGTGAACACCAATCACCAAACTGAAGCAAGAAAAATAACGTCACGGTTGTTTCCCATCTCACTTAATCATACTAAATACGTAGGTAAGGTACGTTCGGGTATTACCGGATGGATTTCTGACCAGTTGCAAGAGCCAGACAAAAAAATTATTTTCTCGACATTAGTTATAGTTAGATTATAGATATATGGCGCAAAATGTTATGGGAAAAACATAGTTTATGCACGAATTTTGCTGGTTTTAATAACTCAGTGATTCCGACTGTGCACGTCTGCAAAGATTGGATATATTTTTTTATGCACATGTTAAAAAAAAAGCATCAAGGGGTAAGTTCGGACATTGATTTAAAGTAGCTTCTAGTGCTTGGAGAATAATGCCCATAATATAAATGCATTCGATCTTTCACATACTTAACATTAATATAGAAATTATTTATAAATTCCTACTCATATAGATGTTCTGA
The DNA here is from genome assembly GCA_947507615.1 of Hemithea aestivaria. Taxonomy (NCBI): domain Eukaryota; kingdom Metazoa; phylum Arthropoda; class Insecta; order Lepidoptera; family Geometridae; genus Hemithea; species Hemithea aestivaria. The sequence goes on along the minus strand of OX382337.1, from coordinate 10,930,678 downwards.
TCAATTGTTTTTGTTTTTGGTCCTGAGCGTCCGATGTTACCCCGGATACAATAAATAGATAATTTTATGATTCTCAAACTTTTTTCTAACGCACGGGAAAGATCGGATGTTCGCACTATTTACCAAGGTGACGTAAAATTCCACCGCGGCGGGGTCCTTCTTTACTCACAGCTCCGCCGCAATGGCGTCCCGTATCCCGGCAACGGGTGTTCATACTTTATAACATTGCCAAAACGAAAAAGTTTTACAATCACTTTCCATTATTAAAGTAGGTAAAGATCGGATGAAACTATCCGATCTTCACTTGAAAGGGGCAACACCGGATCTTTGTTTACATAAACTTTAGGATAATATAGGTCAGTTATAGTAAAATAACAGACCATAACACGGGGTATTTTAACCCAATAATAACAAAAGACGGTTTTTATTTGCCATAAACAAATAAAAGTTTAAGGGGCAAGAATGGATGGCCATAAAAATTGGAAAATTACGTTTTTATTTTCAGTGGCGCGTAAAAAATGTCTGCCTTGTTGTAGCGACTAGCGACAACTATCGGTCGAGGCAGAGTGAAATGGCGCTGTGTAAAATGATGCCAGCTTTAGAAAATATACTCAAATTCATTTGAAATTCAATTCATACGGTCTTAACCCACGTCCGATCTTACCCGAACATACCTTAAACGATATTATTTTGTTTTTAATTTGTACGAGGTAAGTGATGGAAAATAACCGTAACGTCATTTTCTTGCTTCAGTTTGGTGTTTACCATGCAAACTCCATTCGTTCCTACTTCAAGATCGAAACTGATATATAATTTAATTAAATCAGATCTTCTCACCGCTGCCTAACCCGTTTTCAATTTCAAATATCTGCCAAAGATCGCAGAGCATTTGTTAAAATTTAAACTGCCGTGTAAGGAAGTCGAGTAGTAAGAACTAATTAATGCGACTTGAGACCAGTCACAGCATTAAATCTAAAAGCTAATCGTATTTCATGAAACAAACGATCGGCCATAGAATTCCGCAACACTACACCTTACTCACATACGTGGAACCCAACAAAGCCCTTTTGTTCCATTCGGACGAAGTTTTGCTTGTAACAATTTAGGTAGGTTTCGCAACTGCCAAGAATTTTTATAAGCAACAATTTTACTTTTTGAAGAAATGACTAATAACTAATAACCAACCAATTGTAGCGTCCGTGGCCCAGTGGTCGTTGGTCCGGCTTGTAAGCCGGAGATCCTGGGTTCAAATCTCAGTGTGGCAAAGATTTTTCGCCTGGACGCTTCCGTGTTTCGGAAGGCACGTAAAACTGTGGGTCCTGGCTGTTTCCTATAAGATATGTAAGAGACAGTCGTTAGGTCATGTTGCAGGCCTTGTAGTAATCTCGGCGACCCTGAAACTGCAACATATAGGTTGTCCACACAACCTATAAACTGTGATTTGACTTTGACTGTGTAAGTAGGGTAACCTGTTCTGTTGGAGTATAAACCTCAATTATTATTATTATTAACCAATTTATTGTTAAAGCCATACTACTGTGGTGTAATGTGATCGTCATACGTCCGAATATTTTTTTAATTAATTATATAGGTTTGTCTTTGACTACGATCTCGTTAATGCGACGATGCGGGTGTAGATGTTAGCAGACTAAACCTATAAGGTGGGACGAATCCCTCCATTATATTCGGGTTCCTACATTTCTTAAACTGTAATAATGATTTTAAAGCTATACTAAATCTTTTAAACTGACACGATTCATTCGATTTTTAACGCGTCACGGTACACTACAGGGTGGTTATATTATCTCTATTTCGTAATGAGTGAAATATGTATATTATGGAAAAGCGTGGAAGGAAGGTTAACTTGACCGTCTTGCAGCTTGCAGTACTTATTTTTAGTACTTAAATATTCAATAAATAACAATTTAGAGTACCTAAATAAAGTGGTGAGCCCGCATCCTAATTATAACTTACTCCAAATATTTCCCCTCATAAATATAGGGGTCTCAAACTATTACATATAGAATAACGCAGTCATTGATCTAAATAACATCATTTCAATGAAACTTTGAAAAACAGACAAAATGTAAGTTGAAAGTATATCATAAAGGTAAAATGTGTAACGTAGGTCGTAGGTATAATCCTGGTAATGGCAATCTACCCTGACGACGAGACGATGCCTTTGGGTTTTATTCTCTTATTGCATTCCCGAAGTGCTGACCCAACAGTCGAGGACCTAAACTGGTTTCTTTAAAACGAAGTCACAATGTATCCTCGAACTTAAAACTGGCCAGTTTTAGTAGCTTTGTATGGGTAATAAAGTTGGCAAGCACTGGTCTTTATAGGTAAAAATTTAAGTATTCGCACATAATAATATGCAAGTGTAATATTTGAGGACTTATAACAAAAAATACTTTGTATCTACCAAATGTTATGGTATACGATTCTTGAGAGCTCTCCTTTATTTCAATACGTGAAGCACTTTATTCAACGAAAACTGCAGGTCTTAGGATTTTGTCTCGACAATCTATTATAATTTTATGCGAATGTTTAAATTTAATGTGGCAGCTAAATGTGTAAAAAAAACTTTTTTTCTTGGTCACAATAAAGAGTCTTTGTATTGTATTGTAAACCAAACAAAATATATTTTTATTAAATATTATAAATGAATTTAGTGATACCGATCACAGGAAATTTCCAATAAAGATTTCGCGACTACAAAAAAATTAAATACGGGTCTTTGGGGACTGGAAGTTAAGCACCTATTCCAGTCCTCCATCACAAAGAGGGCTGTTGAATCATTTTAGTAGGTGCTGTCAAGCAACGAGGGAAGTCCTACCTATATAACCAAAACAAAAATATAATTATGGACTTTACATGTGTTCGTGAATCATGAATTTCCCTGAAGTGAACTAAACACCGCTAACACTAATGATCACTACACCATTCTTAATTACCGCGTCTATAGCAATCGAGGTGATCCATGTTCCACGCTCTAATTCCACGAAGTAACAGTGATGTCCAGCCAGCGTCCAAGCGGGTCAAGTTCCCGGCGCCAAAACAAACCGCGCCAGGGATCAGGCGTGTTTGGTCACATTCGCAACGTGACATTTAGACGCGAAATGTCATTTTCACACATGGTCACAGTTGCAAAAAGTCACAGTCGCAAATTGTCACAGTAGCAAAATGTCATCATAGCAGAAAAACGCCGTAATAGCAAAATTTCGTAATTAGAACCCCAAATTTTCATACTTTTTTTACAATAATAATTTGCAATTGAAACTAAGTATTTGACAATGTGGCAAATAACTACCAACACAATTTGACTGTGACAATTTACGACCGCCCTTCTAGCACAGACAAACCGTAGACTTGTCTTGCTGTCAAGTCAACTGTCATCCCATACATTTACAAAAGTACAATGTATGGGATGACAGTTCTACTCTTGTCTCGTCGGGATCCCGTGTGTCATGCTACGGCCACTGTGACATTTTGTTACTGTGACATTTTGCTACTATGAAAATCTGCGTTTTTTTTTTTCAATTTGAGAATGTGGCCAAATACGCCTGATCCCGCCAGCTGCACAACTATTTGCGGAAACCGGCGCAAACTTCTCATCTATCGCACTACTTACTTACTCATAGGCATGGCTACCGTTACTTGTGCTCTTTATTGAGATGCTCTTTAATCGTGCGGCTTGAGAAGTGAGTTTTCTCCTATTTGTCAAAGATTAAATGTCTATTCGATTAGCCAAGTAAGACAACTTATTAATGGTGCGTAGGCAGTAAACATACAGGCGTCGTCTGTGCTTATAAATGTACTATAAGCACAGATTGATCGGAAGTTTGGAAGTTTGGCTGCTTAAAAGCCAATTAAATTAGACAAGAAATTGTAGAGAAAAACTTTCTGTTTTAAAATATGAAACTTTTCATTTACCTTAAAAAATAATGACCAGCAGATTAAAATGGACAAAAATTGTTGTAGTTTTTATCTTCATAACGCTAGAAACTAGGTAGATGTACGGTCTGTCACATAATGTTTTCTTGACAAGGAACTAAATAACCGGTGACCTAATGAACAGCTGGATTAGGGCATAAGCCAGTGTACCGAAGCGTGAGAAACACAGTGATACCTACAGCTTACAGCCTACACGACCCAAACAAATGGTACAAAGCGGTAAAGGTTAAGTGGAGCCGCAGACGGAGGCGGCGCCATCAAAACAAATTGTTTACTGGACACTGCACGTGTCTGTACCGAGCACGGAATAGATATGGAATTGGAACAGCTATGACTGGCTCACAAACGCACCAGCCGGCCTATTGGCTTCTATTGGCTATCGCACACTGGTGACTGGTGTCTATCACTCATAACTAACAAAAATAAATTATGTTCTTGGTCATAGAGTCTCAACTTTGTCGCGGAGCCAAACAAATTTAATGACCGTCTTATAACTCTATCGTTATATGACTTAGAACATTTTATTTTTGTCTGATATAATTATAATATAATAGTGAAAGACAACAATGCGCGATAACCACCTGTGCGCGATATCCAACAGGCCCTCGGATGTTCGCACAAACTACAATCTCAAATAAATGATGTGGTATACGATATGTACATATACTTCGTAGGTGCTGTCTATCGCTCGCTCATCGGTTGTTATTCTCTTTGTCGGTCACCAGGGGAAAACGACAAGACTTTATTTCCAATTTGTACATCAAAATTATGTTACTGGCATATACAACTCGACTTTAAGACATAAATAGACTCGATTTTAGAAGATAAAGACATTATAGATATTACCTTTCACTCGAGTCGTCATAGGTTCACATTGCTAAAAACTAAAATCCAAAGGCGGCCGACCTTATCTTACTAGGTAACCTGTGGTACCGAGTACCGAGTGATACTGACGTATGATGTGTAGGCGTCTGGTACAGCTGCAAGGTTGTCCAGCTTCAAGAGTTACTAGCTATTGCTGAGTTCCTAGTATCATTACTTATTTTCATCTATCTACAATTTTATGTAAAGTCAAAATTATAGAGTCAATTCACAATCACAATAATTATAGGATGTGTGGCCAACCTATATGTTGCAGTTTCAGGTCGCCTAGATTATTATAGACTGTCTAATGCATATCTTATAGGAAACAGTCCGGACCTACAGTTTTATGTACCTTCCGAAACACGGGGCCACGGATGTCCTGTACATACTCTGTTCCCAAAGTCCTAAGCAACTCTGGATTGTGTTCGTCATTCTCAAACATTAATTTTTATACAAGATATTCATTAATTGAAATCACGAGATCCAACTGGCATTTAACACTCAAACCATAAACGTTTTTATGATGTTAACATCTCCGATCAGTTTTTGGCCAATTTACAGTGGTTTTTGCTTACATTCCAAGTTAATTGGCGCCCGCAGTCGGTTGGCGGCCCGCGGCCTTGCAAGGACGGTAATCGACGACTGCTAGTTTCTATCTACTGCTTTGCAAACTCGATCTATGTTAATTTGCTAGTTCTAGTTAGGATTTAACGATTTAAATGTAGAACGGCCCCCGCTGATTGCTCACTTTTATCGAAATTGCTTACAATTATTTAAAAACTAAAATTCGAATAATTGCGTAGTTAATTATACATTTTATTTCAATATTTAGATACTGTAATGGGCAGACGATTATGGCTTAAGATAAGATGATTCGTAAATCTGGTCAAATAATAAGCTCAGCATCATATTATTTAAAAAAAAATAGAAAATGTATTTTTAATATTGGATCAATTGGATGTAATACGAGTATTATATACAGGGTCCATATTGGCTCGCATAAAATTTTTTGCCCTAATTTAATGTGGCATAACGTTTTTCAGCCTAGTTTTTAGGCATAATTTTTTTGGCCTAAATATTTCTCCCATAATATTTTATAGCATAATAATATGTACGCCTAAAATTGTCACGCATATTGTTTCAACGCATAAAATTACTTTCCAAAATATTTTTCGGCATAATTATATTCAGCCTATGTTCAGCAGTGGACGTCCAATGGCTGAGATGATGATGATGATGATGATATTCAGCCCTAATATTTTTCGACATAATAATATCCAGCCCTAATAATTTTCAGTATAATGATATATCCAGCCCTAATTTTTTAGCAATGTGATATCTTGTCATAATACTATTACCAGGATTGTAATCGGCAAAATATTAATAATACTAAAAGAAAAAAAAAATTTCAGTGTTCTAACCTAAAACCTAACCTAGCTTTCTCGCGGTTTTTTTTTATAGAACGAAGTAAGGAGTCGGGCAAGACGCTCTCCTGATGGTAAGAGATAATTAGTACAGTGCTACCCAGTATTGTACAAAGTAAAATTCTGGGTGCACTGCGTCAACGCTTCTTACTTGAGAATAATAAGATGTTAAGACTCTTCATCCCAGTAACTTCACTAGCTACTGTGCGGTTGTTTCATTTTAATCTCCTCTATACCCTACCCTCTCTCTAAATTAGAAAGTGGGTGGTCATTTTTGGCACTTTATTGACCGCTGCCATGGCACTGTGGACATTGTTCAAACTTAACCTAACCTAAATTATCCGAGTCGGTTTTGTGACAGTCAGTCTTACTGGGTGCCATAAACTACTTTCCTAAATAATTTTATTAACTTTTAATATTAGTTGTATGCCTTAACATAATATGTAAAATTATGATTATGCCCGAGAAAGTTATGCGAAACATTTTCGGACAATTAAATTAGAACTAACAAAATTATGCGTACTTATATTATGACACACAAATTTATGCTTTACAAATATATGCTAAAAAATGTTAGGGCAACTGACAGTTATGGCAAGACATAAGTTTGTCTAAATATAATTATGCCCAATTATGATTAGGCTAAAAAAAGTTATGCGAAACATTTTCGGCCAAACAAAATTAGGACAAAAAAAATTATGCGTGCAAATACGCTCCCTTATATACATAGTATAAGTATTATTTTCCAGTAAACACCCTCAAGATGCTGTTGCAACCGCTTCGTAATAAGAATGGCACTTTTAGTACAAGACGGCAAACCTATCTGTACTTTGACTGCTGTTCTAGGTAAATAGAATTCGTGACATCCTTCTTAAAACCCATAGTCACAAATTATTCATTTTCCTACTCATATCTCAATGTCATCACCCGATGTAAAATACCATAAATTCAGAATAATTTAACTTTATTTTCATTTTATTTCCATCAGTATAGAAATGGCGACCTTGTCAAGTAACTGTTTAGCGGCAAATTTGGAATTACCCAACATAATTATGCAAATGGACTGGACTTTTTGTATTAATCTCAGCACAGCTGTGTGTTTGTGATTTGTATACCTGGCGCTGAATACATTATTTTTTTTTAGGTACTATATAATATATATCATTTAATAGGCATTCCATGTTGAATGTTATGTCTTTAGGTTTTTAATTTTAAGTAGGCAGATAGAGGTTTTTATGTAGTAACTAGTTTGAAGGCATGTTTTTGCTTATAGTTCCTTACCTACTCGTGATAAATAAAATCAGAGAGGATGTGTTTATTCTAACTATGAGTATAACAATGAGATCTTCACACACACACACACTTTTCTACCATTTTCATTCCAAACCCAAAATCAAAATCATCATGTGCAAAATGTTATGGTTCCATCTAAAATACCAAATTTTACGCAATATTAGAGATAATGTTGTAACCAAACAAATATACGCCTACTCTATAAATTCCAAAAACAAACTAGCAACATTATCAAAAACAAGATCTTAACGTTGCGGACACTCAATAAAAAATCCTACACTCCAAGTTTTTTCTGCACACGGATACGAAAACAAATTCTCAGGTGTGACGACCTCGGGGCCGGCCGTCGCAGGATACGAATTAACGTCCATATTATTCGGTATTTTATGAATTATGCAAATTATATTAATGGGGTCACATTTTTCTTGATATAGCTGGTCGCGGCCTTGCACCTGACATCGGCGCTATCTCGGTCATGTGCTCGACTTCAGAACCCGGAACTAGTCGGCTTTGGGCTTCTAATGTTTTTTGGTTTTTCTATATTAATTAGCATCACGTTTCGCGGTTTCTTAGAATAAACGTTTCTTTAGCTACTATTCTGACGTAGTGACTGATGTAAATTTACTGTTCATCGTTAATTTTATTTGATTTTAAAACATCATCATGAATATTTGACAAATTATGTGTTACATAACTCAGCGCTATTAGGTACGCCATTAAAGTTTATCTTCTTTATGTCGTATCAAAATTAGGAATAAAATCATCGTCAAGTATTAGTTTTAGACGCTTAGCAACCGGATGAGTCCATAGTTTATTTTGCGAAACACTATATAAATTCATCTTTCTAGACGTGCCTTTTAGATATTTGAATCTGACCCCTCATTAGCTAGATAATCTTTATTTATCTAGAAATCCACATGTGTCTCAAAACGACTGTAATATCAACATATTACTTTTGAGATTGGATCAGACATCATAGGATTTTTCTTTTAGAACCAGAGAAACCACTGCAAACAGATACAAACAATTACAAGAAAAGGTACACCAGTGAGGAAGCGACCGAGACAGCGCTCAAAAATATACACATTTTTTAAAAAAATTTGCCCAAGCTTCTGTCGTGTTTGGAATATTTTCATTGCTATTCCTCTTCCCTATTTAATTCGTGTTCTTTGCTTTAAGTTATAACGTCTCAAGTTTTGGTGAAGAGGTTTGATTACATAGACCATAATATAAAATGACAAGGGAATCCCAAATGAAAACAGCTCAAGTTTTAATAATGTGATTGTGACATTAATTTGAATAACTCAACTGTGATAAGTGATCGAGTCTCGACTGGCATAATAATTACGATCGATCATAATAGGACATGTCATAGTGAGCATTACATGAGGCTATTTGAACAACGTAATAGATGAAATGAAATGAAAATTAAATTAAATGAATAAAAATTTATTGACAAGAGAAGATACATAATATTCCGTATAAATATTAGGTACAAATTTTACTTAGTATAAGAATATATATAAGACTCAGTCAATGGGAGCAGACTCAGCATGCTGTCAGATTAACTCTATGGCTAACCTGACTGCTGGTTTTCAGTCTGTCCCTGTGCTCGATGCTGATGTTAGTGCCGAGTAAAGTTGTTGCGGGGTTGTATATATTAATTATAATCTATCGATTTATAAATTGTTATCTTAAGATTTATAAATTGTTTCTTAGATACCTATGTATTTTTTTTATATTCAAAGAGCAAAATAAATGTCATAAAAGCAATATAAATCCTCAAAGAACTTTCCTCATACTGAAGTAATTGATTTTGTGTTTTTAAGAATTCCGGGAAAATCCATTTTTTTCGTGTCGATATCAATCGTTTCTAAAAAAATAACATAAATAAAAATAATAGAGACCTCTTAGTGCTGGTTTTTTACGAGTCATATTAGCGGTTTTTATCAATCGGTGAGTAATTTTAATTTTGGTATTTTAAAATGCTCTAAGATTAATGAACAGAGTGCAAACAAAACAATATTAAATTGACACAATAAATAAAATCTACCAATTCTGTTTAAGTTAATCTTTAACTTAAGTGGCCGTCGCTTTTGGAAGTGTCAACAATTTGTTTGACATGTGTCAGGATTATGGCTCGTAAAATGGGATATTTATGGCAAAATATATTGAATTTTAAACGGCAAGCAGTTGGCGGCGCAAACACCCGACTGAAAATATTAAAATAGTCATAAATATCATTCGGCTGGCACTTGGCACCTCGTTTATTGACGACTGGAAATTCTGAGCTCCTAAAAATTATGTTTACATTGATAAGGGCAAAAGATCAACCATAAAATAGAGATATTTAAAAATTGGTCGTAAAATTTTCGAGTTCTATTTACATAAATTAAATTATTTTGATGTTGTGGGTCTTGTTATTTTTATTACGCTAACATTAATTAATTTAAGATGCCATAATATAATCGAGGCAACAATCGAGGCTTGAAATTGAGGAACGCCGACTATACTCGTAAACTGCATAACAAGGCGTTCTTTATAACAAGCACGTCTTTTATTAACATGTATTTGGCCAAAGTAAGTTAACGAGTCGAAACTCTAACCTCGTCGCGAAACTAATCCACAACAAAGAGTTAAACAGAGAACAGCTATAAACTTTTTTATAGAATAAATTTTAATGTTCCCACAAACAATCGGTTTGTCGTGTCCTAGAGAGGAAACCTCGTAATTAGAACTCGGTTGTAAAATAACCATCAAACTCGCTCGAGAGGACCATGATGCTAAAACTTCGTCAACTTTTGAACGCGGGATATTTAGAATTTGATTCTTTTCTGGAAGGGGTATGGTTTAAAATCGCGTGGCTAATTGAATTTAAGATAATATAGTGCAGGAATGAGTTTGTTTCATAAATTATGTTCAATATGACAGGGCGCGTAGCGAGATTTTACGATCGGAAACATCGAAGATGTGATTAACTGAGTTTTTCAAATCAGGTACCTAATTATTATGGTTGCGGCTACAAGAAACATCGGTGAGATGTATATACCTACTTAATTTTAACTAAAGATTTGGATACTCCACACAATTAAATTCATAAAACGCGCAATGTAGGGTATTTAACATCTTGAAAATCTGAGATGTTGTAGGATTTTTACAAATAGTTTTAACTCTCTACATATTTGTAGCAAATGTATTACACGTATATCTATTTTATCGATAGGCCAGCTGGTCAAAGTGAAACGTGTAACTTCACTCCAAATTACCAAACGTACCTAAATAGATTTAGTCGTAACTTTGGTTTCCGTCTGTCAGATTTCACCAATCTCACGAGATCATGAGCTGTCTCATTGTGTAGTGAATTGAAATGCTGCACACGATTGTATTGAATCAGAAATAACAAGCAGATAGTGAGCTAGATAGAGGTGGACGTTCGTCTTTTATCAACAAACTAGCTTACGATTTACTACTAGAAATCTAGAACGTGCTTTTTGCATATTGAATAATTGAGTTTGTTTTTCAAATTGATCTGTTTTACGAATATGCGATTGGAAAGTATTATCGATGTTTTGTAGGTTTTTAAGAGAATATTAGAGACCTAAATATTTAAACTGATTTTTTTTGTTAAACACACAACATCTGTATGGTTTTTTTTTACATTAAACAATACATGCCTTGGGCCACAATCTGTAGGTAAAGGACGATATAAAATCTTGCACCCAAAATTCCATTGCCGTGATCCTGCGAAGACGACTAAGATTGCAAGTGCCACACGAAGCTCCAATTTAGTCACGAAAAATTGTACTAACAGCACCTATCTCAATACATATCTGTGATAATAATGGACAGCACAGCTGACAGCTGGCCGGAGGGAAGTGGACACGTGCGATGGTCACGACCACCGACCGCTGGGACCTCACGACCTCACGCTGGCTTGCGTCACTCTACAACTATGCCTACCTTGGAACTTGACGACTTGTTGATTTGTCAGCTTCAGATGGTTTATGGGCATTCTCAGACTGGATTGCGTTACCGAATATATTAACTACTCCGGTAAAACAGAGGTCGATCGATCTTTGTTTTATTTTTTGACAGAAGAAGAACCTGTCTTATATTAGGCAATACTAAAGAACGGTTACAGTCACGGTGTTATCTAGATGCAGCCCGAACCACACATAACATATTATAATATGCTAGTCTTGCTAAGAGGAAAGAAGTGAATCTTGGAGGTTTCTGATCTAAGAGCGCTTATTTATTACAATGCAGCCACAAAAACGTAGATATTATGAGTGTAGGTATGTCTTATCTGATAAATTTAATATTTTGTAACGGTGGCAAAGACTACTAATACTATGTAGCGGTGGTAGCCAAGGGATGATTGAGTGATGACTGAGTTCAAATTCAGGCCACGCACCACTGACTTTAATTAGTACAATACAATTAGTATTGCAGACGTCTATCTTAGTCTATATAAATACGATGGTAAACGCTCAGGTTCATCATGTGGTCGTATGTCTGTGTGTCTTTGTGTAATATAAAAATACCTCTATAAAAACAACTTCTTTGTAGAATTATACAGTTCAGAAGTATATTATGCAGTATTTGCAGGTTGGAGTCCGCGTCACCTCATCACGTATTCTGGCGACCAGATGTTCGCTCAAAACAGGAGCACCCATATAAAAACTATGCATAATATTTGAATTTCACTAAACAAATGGAAATTTAAGGGACAAAGTCGTAAACAATATCAACAAATCAAAACGAAAAATGTATTGTGCTAAAAAACTCGTAATAGATTTCACATAGATAAACCAAAGCTTCGGTGGCTTTGGCGATAATTTTTTACCTTAAGAATTTACTTTATAACTTTGAGTCTCGACCATTCCAAAAACATAGTAGAAGGTATTCCATAAATCTAGGTACGAGTAAATTTTTATTAGATCATGTTCTGAGTTCTGATGTCTTCTAACTTTTAACAGCGCTTGTCAGATTGTAGAGGTATAAGGTTTACTGATTCTGTTATAACTAGCTGCGCCCAGCAGTTTTACCCGTTGCACAGCAGCCTATATGTTATTCCAGGGTTTAAGCTATCTCTATACCAAATTTCAGCTTAATTGGCCCACTGGTTTAGGCGTGAAAAAGTATCAAACATACATCCATGCATTCTTACAAACTTTCGCGTGTTAAATCAATCATAGCCATTCAACTTCCATCTTATAATAGATAGAGCAGAACACTCGCGTTCACTGAACGAACGAGTAACAGGCATCAGATGTGAAGCCCTGCGCCTGCGACTCTTCAGCGCACGTGGCCCTAAACACAGAATACTTCATAATATTAGATAAGCCATTAGTTTCTCTTTCAGGACTGGCGTTGCTAGAGCAGACAAATTAAGAGAATGTACATACTCGTTAATAGAAAAGTTAGTAGCTGAGAACGCTTTCACGCAGTGCGAACGTCTAACTGAGTTTGCTCACGTGTAATAATTCTTCTTACATATAGTACACTAAATCTGGGAGGTATAGATTATATACCTCTCCTCTCCCGGGTGGCTACATTAGGGTGTTCCAAATGTAGGCAATAATAACAGAGAAACACGATTTTGATCCTTTCATTTTCTAGGTTTTCTTTCTTTAAATTAATTACTTATTTAGGTTCCTACGTCTCCTAGACTTGATGGCGCAGAGTGTGTATGCAGTCTGCAGTGACATCGACCCGAGTCCCGATCGACATCTTACAGTGCATTTCCCTGTTACTGGTAGGTTAATTATGTAGGTCTTTCCGATGGTTTCGTCAATAACCGGTCGGCCTCCTTTGTTTAGTACGGCCAAGTTTGCACCTTCTTGGGTTCCAGTTTACGCTTGCCTTTTCCTCTTCCTTATTAATCCTATGGCCCTGACAGCACAGAACCAACAGAAACCAGCCATGTAAATATACACGCTTCTGTCATTAAGATGCTACGCAGAGATGACTTGTTAGGACAACGCTGCTTAATTACACGTATGGTTTGTTAAACGCTCTAACGACTGTTTCACTTAAGATCTCTCTTTCTGATTTCATAGCTTTTATCAAAACTAATATAAGTATAAGTTTTTATAGTTTATAAGTCTGCATCGGTTTTACATACGCTAGGCGACTATCTCTCTCACACTATGTGACGTATTTAAACGGTTTTATTTAGCTTAGTTCACTTTCTAAAAATGTTTCATGACAGAGATTTACGTCATATTTTTTTACTATTTTTATAAGTATTCCCAGTTTGCTGCCATAAATAACAACAATAGCATTCTCAATTATATAAAAAAATCCTTTCTTAACATGCCTTAACCATTTTATGAAGTATCAAACTGGTTATACTTTAAAAAACAATGTGACAAAAATATGAGTTAAATCTTTGTTTTAACACATTTTCAAAATAGTAAATTATCAATTGATATTTAATATTTAACAATCTGTTATGAGACAGAGGTCCAGTGTGTATTAACCGCTTAAGGCCGCTTAACCGCTTAGAAGGTTATATGAAAAACAATTAAAATTTTAATTGATCGTCAACTAAGGTATGATTGAATTTAACTGTAGGTATACCTACCATTACGGTTACCATACCGATTTCTAGAATACTAAGACAGATAACAAACAACATTCAAACTGTTTCTCACTCCACATTTTATTCAGATACTAGACACTATAGACTACAGGTGCTCTAAAGTCTAGACTGTCTGGGATATTTTTATTTATCATAAAATCTAAATATTTTTCGAACTAGAGAGGAAAAAATGCAATTTGCATGAATATTTTGAAATACTGAATGCAATATCGGTCAAATACATTAGTTTTTTGGTGAAATATTTTTTTGTAATATCTATGTACATATTTCATATGCCCTTTCATTTAATTTTTTTATTCATTATAGGTCAGTCTTTGACCACGAACTCGTGTGATGTTATCACGCGACGATGCGGCCGTAGATAGTAGCAGATAAACCAAGAAGACGGGATAAATCCCTCATAATTTAGCCTCTTTAAAAATATTTTTACTTTTAAATCACACTTAGACAGCAACAAGGTCATACCTGATCACCAATTCGGCTTCCGCAAAAGTCACTCTACCGTGGAGCAAGTGCACAGGGTCTACAACACCATTAGACAGAGCCTTGAGAAAAAAGAATACTGCTCTGCGGCCTTTCTGGACATTCAACAGGCCTTTGATCGAGTATGGCATAAGGGTTTACTGAGCAAAATAAAGAAGTCTCTCCCGTATCAATTTTACCACCTAATTTCCTCATACCTCGACCATAGGATGTTTCAAGTGAAATATCAAAGTGCCAGATCGTCCTTCCATACATGCAGAGCTGGAGTACCTCAGGGCTCAGTGCTCGGGCCAGTCTTGTACAACATCTTCACCCATGACCTACCGCAAGCACCCAATGTGACGGTAGCTACTTATGCAGACGATGCTGCATTTCTTTCGTCTAACAGTGACCCTAATGAAGCTAGCAAAGCATTACAACACCAACTAGACCTAACTTTTGATTGGTTACAAAAGTGGCGTGTCAGAGCAAGTGCCCCTAAATCTCACCACATTACTTTCACCCTTAGAAAAAAGCTTTGCCCTACCACCAAACTAGGCGAGAATGCTCTACCACAGTCTACATGCGTAAAATATCTTGGGTTCCATCTTGACCAGCGCATGACTTGGAAAAACCACATAAAACAAAAACGGGATGATGTTAATTTCCGTTTTAAGAACCATCTGTGGCTTCTCGGTAAACAGTCTACTTTGTCACTTAGCAACAAACTCAAGGTGTACTGTTCAGTTATAAAACCAATCTGGACCTACGGAATCCAATTGTGGTCTACCGCCAGCAAATCCAACATCCTTTGCTTACAACGTGCATAAAACAGCATTCTGAGAACTATTAGTGGTGCAACTTGGTATACTCGCAACGATGAAATTCATGATTACTTGAAAATGAAAACTGTGGAAGAAGAAGCTCAGTTGTACTCAAAAAAATATAAAAATAGACTGGAGCTACACCCTAACCCCCTAGCCGGCAACCTGCTGCAGCAATCTACAATTAAACGCCTTAAGAGAGCCCACGTGCTTCATTCTAGAGATGGGTCAGCAACGGGATCGTGACCTTGCTAAGCCCATTCCACGCCATATGCAAATCCCTCAACACATCTGATGAAAGTCGTTCGCAGACTGATGGCAGATATAACAGAAGAGAAAAAAAAAAAAAAAAAAAAACTTTTAAATCAAATGGCTTCGCTTTTTCTTGAAGACTGTACAAACAACAAACGTCCACAAATCCAAAATTTTGCCTTCAAATTTTGCGTTTTTGTGGAACTGGTAGATGTAGATAACTACTAAAAAAATACTAGAATATACAACTTGAACATAGTTATCAATTTTCATGCATGCCACCTAGAACTAACTTCACGATGTAGAATTTAGGTGTCGGTGTGCGCGCGCATCGTAAAAATTCACTCTCATCATTTTTCTCTATCGCGCCAAAAGAAGTATAACTTCAAAAAATGTAGATTCAGATATTCAGTCGGCAACTACAAAGAGATTTCAATCTGGACAGTGCGACATCATTGTCCGCGATGTCCCATTGTCTTCCGCCACTACTAAGAGCGCGCGTGCTCTATCATAATAGTCATACCATTGTAGTAGGTATGGCGCTACGTGGCTGAGATCGCGAGATTAAGCCCAAGTGCGAATGGCATAATGACAATTGAACTTTATCTTATCTATGCCATCTGCGATCAGTCCGTGTAAGAATTTAAACGTTAATTGGACGGTACGGCGGGATTCTGAATTAAATTTATTTAACTGTTTAACGTCCCTTTTTATTATTTCTGTTATTATGAAAACCCGCGAAATTAATGAGATGGTCGTTAAAAGAAAAATAAATGTATTATTAATTATTTTATCACTTCTCCAAGCAATGCACGCACATTCATCTCTTTTATTTTCATTTACTGCACAGAAGTTTGACCGCAATCTCACTTACTACTTAATTATTAATTACTATGTGGCTTAAGTTGGAGCGTGTGTTTAGATATTAAATAAGTGCTGGCATTTAAAAAAAATTAACATTTTCAACTTATCTGTCGTATACAGTATACGTATATGACGTATGTGCGGAACATTTTCTTTATAAACAGTTATTTAAAAATAGTTGAACTAAATCTAGGTAAGTAATAATACCATTCTGAGGTCAGTAAGTGCACGTACACTGGAAGTTAATGGCATAACTCGACTAATCTGTGATAACGCTTATCAACCGCCGATCCCATACACCGAACGCCAATCAATCTGATTAATCAATACAATCCTTGCGTTATATGAGTAACTTGCTTATGCTCGCGGCTTTGCCCGCATGGCAAAATCCTTTCTTAGCGGAGGTCTACGTCATAAAACCTATCTATGATCCAAATTTCAACCGAAGCCGTCCAGCGGTTTAGGCTGTGCGTTGATAGATCAGTCAGACAGTCAATCAGTCACTCTTTCCTTTTATATATTTAGATACCTATGTACCAAGTACTCAACCTGCTTAAAGCTTACCTACTAGATCGCGCAAACGAATTTCTTGCATATAATTTTTTTTTATATTAATGAAGGACAAGACGAGCAAATCAATTGCGAGATGGTAAGCACTATGATTGCACTATGATTCTGCACTGCGCTTATCACAAGAAACATAAGTTGAGAATCTTCAACAAGTCCAGTAATTTAGTGTAACATTTACCTCCAAGTACAAATTTAAAATCAGCGCATCTCCACGTTATCTAAGTAGTTAGAGCCAATCAGGGCTGGTATATTCGCGAGTGTGCTTCGCAGATGGGTGATCTGTTGAGCACGTGGAACATCGAGTGAATGCCGCCCTTGTCCTCACATTTGATGGCCACATGCGATGTGGACGACTGTGTGACACCATTGACGGAAATGCACGACTCATTATCTGTTTACTCGATGGGGATAAGTTCACAAATTAGCACTAAGTATGTGACAAGAAGCATGACTTTGAGCAATTCTGAAGGAGCTTTTTTATAATTATTTATTAAGTGTTAAAATGGGGTAAAATTATTCCTGTCTATCTGAGAATCAGCTGTTGACAATGCTCAGAATCTGAGCGTTGTCTACATTCCTTTATTCTTTAGTATATTTTCTTCACACAGGACAATTGGTAGAAAATACTAGTCTACCACAGGCCATTACGATTAGTAGATTATAAAAGGTGTACGAACTTATATCATTAAAAAATAAATAAGTACCCACACAACAATCAGAACAATTTGGCTATTTGGTAAATTTACTTATTTTTCAAAATTAAATTGATTCTACGATTACGACCATGATTTGTTCGGTCAAAAATCAAATAAGTAAGTAGCAGATCTAGGCAGTTAATATTTATGCAAACTGGACACGCAAACGCTGCGTCCGGCGGATGTCTGCCGAATAAATTATATTGTTTTAGCAATACGAAACTTCGAATACTTGGACACTGGACGCTATCAGTATTCAAATTGTGAAGTCGTAGCTCATTATTGCGAACTTATATGGACGGATGTCCAGGAGCCTATATGCTATAGGCTATAGCTAAGTAGATTTTCTATACGATACATACATAATATTATATTAACTACGCGCTTCGGTATCAAAGTGTATCATATTTCTGTCTTTATCAAAACTATACTAGAGATAGTAGTAAATAAATAAGTAAATAGTAAATAATATGTAATAAGAAAATAATTATACCTATGCTTTTTTGCCTAGACTTGGTTTGGAGCTTATGCCAAAAAATAGATATATAACTCTTTATTGCACACAGTAATTACAAACAAAACAATTAACATTAAATACAATTAAACAGACACAGATTTAAACAGTGTTACAATTGGTGGTCTTATCGCTAAAAGAGATCTCTTTCAGAAAACCATACAGGAAAGGAAAAATACAAGTTAAAATTTCGACACCGAAACAATAATATATGAAGAACTTTGCAACTTTATTATTCGTATATTTTCCCACACTCTTTATCACATTTTCCAATTTCCACACAACTATTAAAGCATTTGTCAAGTTTATTGCACGTAGAACATATAATTTATTCGCCCAGCAACGTTAAGATTCATAAAACAAGACATTCTGAGATGTCCGAACTCATTTTATTTTCGTTACAAAACCGATACTCGGCTGTCCGTAGAGACCACAAAAAAGACGTAGCTCGCCAACGAGGTATCATTTTTGTAATTTCCCGAAGAATGAGGAACCGGTGCGTCGGCTGTCTGTCACTCAAGCGACGTATTTAGGTGAACTAAAAAATATGATTAGCTTGTTTATAAATAAAGTGTGGCGTGAATACGACACCCATTTCTCATAATTAGATTAGGATTTATGTTTACCGCAGGTTTACCTGAATAGACTTGACATCATCTTTTATGACTGTCTACCCTACCTAGTTTAATAAAGATCTTATGATTCACTATAACATTTTACAAATAGTAGGTATTTCTTAGTCTCTAGATGTGTGCTACGTAATATTTCCTTTAAACTTGAAAATTCTCATTGTAAAATTAGGACAACGCCTCTCACAGGAAAAGTAAGCAAAGCTCTACGAAGACTACTCTTGTTTGTTAGATTAAAGATAAAATATTCATTTCTTTAGAGGATATATTTTTAGGAATAATAATAGGGTTCTATGGCTGAGATCCTAAAATGGTATAAGAAAGCTATGATATTCTTTAATTGATAAATTCTATAATGGTTAGTTTTACGTTTTAGGTATGTAATCCTTGATCTAAAGGAAAGTCTTATATTTGTATTTTTGCAGAATAACTTTTAATTTGTTCATGTCGTCAAATATTTTGGCAAAGGTATTAATTACCAAACAACTGTTCCCATACAGTAATTGTCTGCTTTTCTCGGAGTCGAAACTTTGAAGCGGCCGCTTATCATCACCATCTGCAAACCACATTCAGAACTCAGACAGTTGCCCAAAACCCTGCATTGCAGATGGCTGTGAGAAAATGTAAGTCAACATGTTTTTGAAAGAAATGGTCATAATATTGTTTTACAACTGGTTGTATACTGTTAACTCATTACGATTATTTTAGAGAAGTAGGAAAGCTGGTAAGCAGATGATATTGTATTCTATTCTTTTAAATTTTTCTAATGTAAGTAGAAGTAGGTAGAATAAATGGGATTACTTGAAGATAAGTCGGCCGATACATTTGCAGATTTACCGAGGCATTCTTTATGCGCGAATTCCTAGACAACTCCTACCTGTAAACGTCCTTGTAGTACGTCCCAGTAGTACGTAGTCTTAGCAACCCTATCACTTTCGTACCAAGGTCCTTCATCCATCCACATCTAATATCAAGTCAATTTAGTTGCTTTTGATATGCGACAACTTTGTTCGCACGTGTGTACCACTAACACGTAAGTGCTTACGCAGCTTTAGGTCGGCTTCCCAATATGTTTTACTAGCTGCAACCAGCGGTTTTTTTTTTTTTTTTTTTTTTTTTTTTTAATTTATTTAGGTAAACCAACAATGACATAGTATGTAGTAATTATGCACTTATAAATAATAAAGAAACTTAAATTACTATGCCACCCACATCGTCTACCACCGATTACTACACAAAAGTTAGGGTTTTGGCAGCGGAGAGCATGTATTTCTATCTATATCTATTTAGTTACTTAAATTTTGAATTACAAGAAAGAATATAAAATTAAAAATCTATAATCATGCAATCTAGTTGGTAAGTACTATAATATAGTATTTGGGTTACACAATATTGTCATTTGTAGTTTCAAGTTAAACATTTCATAATGCAAAGTTTATATGTTCTAGGCCGAGATACAATTATGTCCACGGAATTAAATTCTTTATTATATGTATGAAAAAGCCGATGAAGTGGGGAACGTATGCCTGCTTGAGTGCGGCAACGTTTTGTGGCAAACAATTGTCCGGGCTTTCTACACTGAGATCTGGTGGGTATACGATAACGTATTTTATTTACAAGCGGTATACAATCATATCTGTTATGGCATATATCATATAGGCACATTGCTTCTAATAATTTACGTCTATTCTGTAATGTTACTAATCCATATTTTACAAGTAATTCTTTGTAAGGTAAATATTTATGATAACATCTGTAATGCATACTTTTTAAGTATTTTTTCTGTACCATTTCTAAAGATTTATTGTATTTGTCATATAGTGGGTTCCAGATAGTCACTGCATAATCTATTTGTGAGCGTACCAGTGATTTATATAGATATAGGTAGGTGGATGTTCTTAAAAATTGCTTTGTTGTTCTCATAATGAATCCAAACATTTTGAAAGCCTTATTTATGATACTATCTATATGTGTATCAAGATGTAATTTACTGTCTAGCAAGATTCCTAGGTCTCTTATATACTGAACTTTTTCTAATGGCTCGCCACATAGACTGTATGTAAAAAATGATGTTTTCTTTTTTTTTGAGAAACTAATGGCTTTACATTTATTAACACTTAACTTTAATTTATTATTGGAGCAGTAGATTGAGAAACGATCAAGATCTTCTTG
The DNA here is from genome assembly GCA_947507615.1 of Hemithea aestivaria. NCBI lineage: Eukaryota > Metazoa > Arthropoda > Insecta > Lepidoptera > Geometridae > Hemithea > Hemithea aestivaria. The sequence goes on along the minus strand of OX382337.1, from coordinate 10,909,551 downwards.
GAATTTTACATGATCCGTTGCATTTTTAATAGTATGATATATTTTTAAGTCATCTGCATATAGAAGGAAATTACAGAATTTAAAGCAGTCTTGAACATCATTAATGAAGATGATAAACAATAATGGGCCTAGAATTGATCCCTGGGGAACCCCAGAGCTTATTTGTACTAATTCTGATTCAAAACCATTTAATACTACCCTTTGGGTTCGGTTAGTAACATAAGATTTAAACCATCGCCACAAGTTTCCTCGTATACCATTGAATGCAAGTTTCTCTAAAAGCATTTTATGGTCCACTCTGTCAAAAGCTTTTTGAAAGTCCGTATATACACTGTCCGTTTGTGTATTACTGTCCATACTTTCAAAAAGATAAGTTGTGTATATTAAAAGATTAGTGTTAGTAGATCTACGCTTAACGAATCCATGTTGTTGCGGTAGTATAAATTTGTGTATAGATGGATAGATCATATTATGCACGAGCCTTTCAAAAAGCTTTGACAGAGCAGGTAAAATCGATATTGGCCTGTAATCCTCTACATTAGATTTGTCGCCCCCTTTGAACACTGGAACTATACGAGCAGATTTCCATACTTTTGGAAAAACGCCTTCTTGTAAGCATTTGTTATATATATGCTGGAGAGGAGAATATATTGAATTAACAGTTAACTTAAGAAATGAGGGAGGGATATTGTCCAAACCAGGTCCCTTAGTGGTATCCAACACTTGTAATTCTCTGACTATAGCCTCTTTTGTTATTTTCAAATTACTTATGATCAAATCTGATTGGGTGTTATTATCAGGTATATTAACTATATCATAATTATCCTCAAGAGAAGATGGTTCAAAAACTGATTTGAAGAAGGTTGAGAACAGATTACTGACCCCTTCAGGTTGATCTGATGTTAATTCTTTATATTTTACTTTACTAGGAATCCCAGATGAGGATTTTTGGTTATTTATATAAGTCCAAAAGTATTTGATATTATCCTTAATACTTTCTTCCACTGATGCCATATATTTTTTATAACATGTATGCGATTCAGTATGAAATCTGTCTCTAAATAAAGCAAAAACTCTATAATCTGAGATATTATTATATGTTTTCCATTTTTTCCATGCATTACTTTTATTTTTAAATATATGAATAAGCGCTGATGAAAACCATATAGGAAATTTCGACTTTCTGATAATTTTCTTTGGTACATGTTTTTCTATAATACAATAAATTTCCTCATAGAATGCTGAGACTGCATCTTCTGCATTTTTATATAGAAGCAAATCTTCCCAATTAACTATAGAAATATCTTTATTTATATAAGAATAGTCAGCTTTATTAAAATTATATTTTTTAATAGCTTTGGCCGGAAAAGATAAAAATTTTTGATTGAGTCTTACTATTGTAAAAAAGGGGGGGTGTCTTACATCAGGTGGCACTAAAGGTACAGGGGCCGGACTGGTTTTACAATTTCCTATGTTACTAATAAAAAAATCTAGTATTCTGCCATCAATATTTTTGTTTGTGCTAAATTGGAAACCATTAATTATGCTAAGGAAATTTATTAATTCTTTATTACTAGAGCAGTAGTTACTTCGTATTATTGGCTCTGCATGATCTCTATGGATATGCCATTCCAAGGTTGGTAAATTATAATCGCCAACTAATATGTAATTTTTTACCTTAGATGTTAAAATAATGGATGATAGCTCATCAAAGTGTTGCAAATAAATGTCAGCATTCATTCCTGGTGGAATATAGACTGCACTCACTATGAATAAGTCATTGGGGGTAGGAATCTCAATGAGTACTTGGTCAACGAGCGGCGAGGCGATGGGGCGTGAGAGCAGGTCAGGCCCGGACCCAGGGCCAGGGGCAACAGGCCGACGTGTAGCACCCATCGGTAGATTTATGCTCCTTGCCCCGAGCTCGCGCAGTACCGCCACCACCACGCCTCCGCCGTCCCGCCGTCCGCTGCCGGCGCGATCACGATCACACCGGAACACATCATATCTTGTATCTATAAACTCAGTATTTGAGATATCCCCATGTAACCAAGTTTCGGTAAGAATAATAATATCATAATTGTGTGTCAGAATATTCATATAAATGGTGTGTAACTTAGTCCTTAATCCTCTACAGTTTTGATAGTATATTGATAGGTTGTATCTATCCATGGCAATATGTAAATATTATAAAGTTAATTATTTCCTGCTGGTTATTAGGTATATTATATATTATGTATCTATTAATAATGAGCATATTTTATATAAAGTATAATATAATTTATATATGTTTTTATATGTATTATATAGTGGCAAAATATAATAAATTAAAATTGCTGTGTACCATCATTCGCCCCTACCGTTTAAATCTATATTTCCATGTAAAGTTGGTAGCATTGTAGGTGCCTTATGCAATAAGTATTTATGTGGCCCATGGTTTAAATTCAAGTAGTTATTAATTATTACACCATTTATTATAATACTAGTAATTAAATATTGTTTTGGGTTAATTGTAATTGGAATGTTTTTATATAAAATGACATCAATAAAGATAATCTGCAAAGTATTGTATTGTCTAATAACATAAAATAATATAATTATTGATAAGACATATCTTATATGAAGTGTAATAGTTAATAATTTAAATTTAATATGGAAGGATGAAAGCATTATATAGATTTAAATTATACTTGTATGGTTTTTTACTATTAATTGATTCTAAGTTGAGCTTAATAATGTTTATCATGTAATAGTGTATTTTGCAGAGACTAGCTGATAGAATTAATTTAGAAACCCTTATACAGGTCTTACGGTCTATAGATAGCATTACAGAAGTACCATATAACATTTTTACTATAAGTATTTTATAAAAGCATGTATAGTCAGATATAACAAGTAGTTTTTTGGTATTTACATTATATACCCTTTTGTTGCAACAATTATGCCCTATCATAATATTAAACGGACAATTTAATTTAGTTAGATATCTTACACAAGGGTATTCAATACTTCACTTGATTTTCGTGGTAATGTCCAGGAGTGACCTTATTGCAACGGCCGGAGAATTATCATTTTTACGAGCTAAGATGGTTCCATGTCTCACCCACACATAACTGTAGTTATTCTTCCTGGCAGCCTCGCGACACTGTCTGAATAGCTGTTTGTTGATCAGAGTAAGGTGTTCATTTACATAAATCTTCACAGTGGTCCCAGTCGTTAATAGTTTAGCAGTGTCTAAACCCTTCGTAGCTCGGTAAGCAGCAATGACATTATCCCGGATAACTCTAGTAGTGAAGCGAACAACTATATTTTTAGGTCTCTTGTCACCTTGGTCAGCGTGGGGTACTCGATGTACAGTAACAATGTCAGCGGCCTGTATGGGGTATCTAATAGCTGCACTAAGATTTTGTATGATGCCAATGATGTTTTCATTGCGGCGCTCTGGAACATTTATTATTTCTATATTGCATTGGCGTGCTTGTTGTTCCATTGCATTTATTTTTGTCTCTAATGTATTAATTAAGTTTCTGGAAGAACTTGTCTCCTTTTGTAGCTCTTCCATTTTCACTAGTCTGGACTCAAACTCATCCTGTCTGTCTGTGGAGAACTGCAACGCCTTTTCAACCTCTGATATGCACTTGTGCAAGTTCTTATTCTCAGTGGTTAGTTTGTTTACATTATTATTTATGGTATTCAATGTAGCTGTTATATTGACGAGGTCTTTGGGTATGGCTGCATTTACGGCTGCTGTCACACATTCAAAAGCTTTTTCATTCCAGATCGTAGTTTGTTTTTCGAATTTTTCTTCTATTAATCTGATCAGGTCGTCATAGTCGGGATAAAGCTTTCTTTTTCTGGTTTCACGTAGGGTGCCTGGAATATCTCCTTCCGATGAGAACTTGTTTGGTGGTGTTACATTTAAACGCTCCATTGATGTCATATTGGTAACAATGATATTGCGCACTTTGGAGGTTATATTTGTACAAGGTCACTGAAGTTTACAAAACAAAGTTATTATTTGACCAAATTAATGCTATTATTTGTTGTACACAATCTTAGACGCAATTGTGCAACCACAATATTCACTCAGATGTTAATATGTGATATTATTGTTCGTCACGTTTTCAATATTTTTACGTAAACTTTTTGCACTGATTTAATATTTTGTCAACGGTTTTGTTTATTGGAACACATTTATTGTAGCTAAATGCACTTATTTATGGAAATGGATGATGGAATTTGCTGTATATTAATAGTTTATTATTATAATTAAAATCTCGGAAAGAAAAAGTTAACTTTGCTTCGCCGCGCCAGTGTTGCCAGTGAACCTCCTGTACTGTAGCCATTGTGTTATTCCAGGGTCTAAACTATCATATTACCAAATTTCAGCTGAATCGGTCCACCCTTATGCGTGAAGAACTCACTCACAAACTTTAAAACACACTCACAAACTTTCGCATTTATCACATTACTGTAAAGTGTGATAATAATTGGGTAGGGAGATGTTTTATAATATTAGGATATAATATGCGCTCAAAATTTCAGGTGCGAAAGGACTCCGCTGAGAAAAAAGATCGAGGTCTTATATGCATGGTACTTAGTACCTGTACAAAGAAAAAAGGCCCAAATATTTAGCACCAAGCACAAAAAGCTTGTAATTTGTATGAGGTATGAATAATTAATAGTGTTCATATAAGGATGAGCGCCCACGTGCAAGCAGCTGCGCTCGCGCATTATGCACGTGTGTCAGAACAATCTTATCCTTCAATTTGTAATGCGCTTCTTTTCTTCTTTCTTGTCAGAAATACATAAAGTTACTTGGACTCTGGCTCATTGATATATTATATTATAATAAAACATAGACATTTAAAGGCTAAATTCACAACGGAGTCGCTGAAAGATGATTAACATGAATCCGACAATACTCGTAACCATTTAGATGCATATTATCATAGGTATCTTAAATATATGTACTTGGTTGATGGAACCGGGGAATAAAAGTGCGTGTAACTCTTCTCATATATTGTTTTTTTTTAATGTCAGACACCGACAGACACACAAGCAGACGATCCGCCTAATGATAAGCTGTTTCTGTAGCACATGTAACAATAGTCTGCAATACCAGTGGTATTGCCGGCGTTTTCGATAATTACCACGTCGTCCGATATGAACAGTCTTGACACCTAACCCGTTTTATTACTTCTATTACTATGATCATGATATATTCTATGGTCATGAAGTAAGATACATATTTATCATACTCAAGGATGATCATATTAGCGTCACATTCACCTGATGTCAATGATACGCGGGCTCATTACATCCACCTGTAAATATTAAAGTTTATCTAACGCAACAGCTGCGGTGCTCTCTAATTACAATGATAGTGTTATCGCACATCTGGCTATCATAAATCACCAAATCTAACCTAATAAATTGCTACGACACCTGCTTTGTGATACACTCTTACAATCCTCCTGCAGATATTAAATTGAGAGTACCAGGAGAACAGATCTGATGAAGACGTAACACAAACTATGCTTGAACTTATAGCTACTATAAGTATATGAGTAGACAGCTAATTGTTCTGAGGATACGTTGTGCTAATTGTTCTTAGTATAATATGTTACATACAGATACATCGAAATTTGTTAAAGGAGTGGCCAAATGTTTAACTGCAACGGAAAGTGTGACACCAAGAGAATACGATAAATGGCCCCGTTTTTGACTTTCATCTTAAATTTTAGTATTATTTTTTGCATCTATTATAACAATCTTCATTTATTTTGTAGCTCAATATATGTTTTATCCAAAATAATTCGTCTCTTTTTGATATGAATGAGCCATAGAAGAAGTTTTTGATAAGCGTTGACTTGTTAGTATTTAAGGAATACATACATTAAGAAATGAGGATCGTTATTAAGAAGCTTTAATGAGATAAAATTTTATGATGCAGTATTCTACCTCTACTCTTCATAAGTGTATTCACTTATGGTGATTTTAATTTAAATTAATTTGAATAATGTTGTTTGTTACCCTACATAATATCTAGGTATATGAGGATCCGTAACGATTCGATTTTAATATCTATACAGCTTTGTAATGCAATATACATAGATCGCCGATGTAGGCGAGCAGTGATTTGTGTCGTCATATTCTCACTGCGAATTAATTTAAATCTGATAATGCAAATTGGTTTATAGCTTTATAAAAAATGGACCGATTTTGATGATTTACAAAACATGCTTGGGGCATAATAATAACTCACACAATAGGGATGTCGACAAGGCCACATTAGAGATACGCATTTTTGTTTTGTGAATAACTTAGAAAATGGCTAAGATGTAATGCCTATAAACTTATAGAGAGTAGAGCGCGTAGAGCGCGTAGAGTTAGGACTATTGTACTCTTTTCTGGCAATAAATGGTTTTTTTTTATAAGTTGACGATAGGGACGTGTCTATATCCAGTACAAAATGTATTGACCTGAGTCCGACCAGTGGTGTCATAAACTCCCACCAAGGTGTGATATACTCTATACCTATACGAAAAATTTGTTGATATCCTTTTTGTGCATAAAAACCTAATTATGAGGAAAATTAAAATAATTAATAATATAATAAGCAATGAACAATTGGTAATCCCATTTCTAATGAATCTTAAGTGCAGGTGTTCGCAAATAAACATGTGTTGATAAAATAATTATCACTCACGTCTAATTGGTACGAATTATTATCTACATAATCAGCCATAAATGCGTATAAGTATTTAGTTATCTTTTAGGTGCAAACACCTGCGCGTACTTGTTAGCTTTTTAGGTCACTCTAGAGGCCTTAAGCATCGCTATTTTTAGTTAATGACTCTGCGGAAATTCATGCGATAGCTAAAATTTTGGTAAGATGCAAAGTAGAACTAATTAATGGTGACAAGCGGAAATAAATTTGATTACGAAATTATCGCAATTATCATTCGACAACAAAATTCACTATCGTATGGAATAAAAATATTTTTATTTAAATCCACACCCTTTCATTTTCTCTCTAATGTATATTTAATCGCTGTATATTTAATGGACGTGAGCCGGTGGACGAGACGAGTCCTAGAATGGAGACCCAGAGCTGACTCTAGAGGACGGGGCCGGCCACCACAACGCTGGGTGGACGACATCAGGAGACACACAGGTCATGACTGGATGCAGAGGGCACAACACCGCCGGAAATTATGATGATATTTAATCGCTATACGTGCCTTAATTTTTGAATGATATTTTTATGATACTTAGATTCAGGCAATCTAAGTTCGTTCGAAATCTCCCTTTCATGAAATGATATCAACATAACAGACTGCGACTATCGCAGTCGCTTATACAGTGCATATATAATGCACACAGTGCTCTGTCACCCATGCGACTAATCAAAGACCATACATAGTATCATAGTAGCTCAACATTCAGGCTGCAACTATTACAGTGCATATGCTACCGTCCTGATAACAACAATCTGGTGCACAGATTTGCGACAGCTTCCTCACACGTGCATCGGTATGGGAACCTGGTTGCACTTGCGGGCCATATGTTTTACTAGTGTTTTACTGCCACGGCTTTCTATAGAAAGGTGATCGCCAAATGTGACGGTTTCCGTCTACCAGTAAACAGGCCATAAACCGCTTTGTTTCCATATTAGTGTTAGGAAACAAATGTAATACATCTGTGAGATTATTGCCCTTATTAGTAACATACATAAATTAGTCATTACGAGAAAGCCATTGTTGATGTGCCGAAACGTTTTCGTATTCTTTATAAGCAGCTGTCAGCTGTGCGAGTGGTCAGTGAACTGATTGTCATTGAATGTACTTTCGGAATGAATGTGCCACTATATAAATTTACTATGTAGGTATTTTAAGTCCAAGCTAGCTTATTGCTCCAAGACTTACCCAAAACTCTGCCAGCTGTTGGTGTTCCTATTATAAAAAAAATTAAAGTTTGATAAGTGAAATGAAACCCATACACCAAAACTTCTGGTTCTGCTTTTTAGAAGTAAAAATGTAGACATTTTTTGTATTGTAGACATTTGGACTCCCAAATAACGCAAAGGCGATTTGGGCAATGAAACCCGCAGAGCCGAGCGCATCTAGTAGTAAATAACAGGAATATTAAAAGCGACTACGAGTAAAAAAAAAAATCTAGAGCATGAAATAAAACAGTCTCGTCAAAAATAACAGTTTAACACATACAAATGCTCCGACAGACAGACAGACGCAGCCTGCGGTCACACACCTGGCGAGTTGCTCATTCTAACGCAGAATGCTTCCAGTTACTGTGACAAATAACTAACGCTATACCATTCCATAGTTAATGTGCTGCCGTTACTAGTCATTACCGCTTTGTCTTTGAAATTTTAAGAAGAAATATAAATAGGAAACATCGGCTCACGAGTTCTTAGTTGATGTACTCATTCTTTCCTTGATAATACTGGTAATGTATAAATCAGGCGTAAGCAATTCTAATATTATAATTTACTAGCTGCGCTCAGCGGTTTTACCCACTGTAGCCTATATGTGTTATTCCTATACTAAATTTCAACTCAATCAGTCTACCCGTTTAGGCGTGAAAGAGTAACAAACATACATCCAGACTTCCATACAAATTTTCACGATTATAATATTAGTAAGATAAATTATTATGAAATTAAATTAAGTACTTACCTACGTTTATATTTTGGTAAATAGATTTTCATTTTTCTTAACTCCTTGAGACTACCACTTGTTATCTTAACAAAAAATCTTGACATCTAATTGATCTTTCAATTAAGAAATGGTCGAATGGAAACATATAGGTACCTATAATATCAAGAAGGAGAATTAGCTAATTTTCTTATGTCTTCATTTTCAAGTAATTTATTTCTCATTCATTTGAATACAGAGACTTAAGAACACAACAATTGAATATTATCTAAGAATAACTATGTACTCGTAGAATAATAACAATAACATACATATTTTCCTGTTTTTTAATTATTATTTATTGTACCGCAGGTGCGCGCCACCTGAAAAATGACGTACATCTTTACAAGTAATTACACAATAGCCTTCTACGATGTACTGTTATCTACATTTAATCTTACTAATGATTTTTGAGAAGTACCTACGAGCTACGTACATTGATTGGTGGTACAAACAACAAATAAGAGAGGTGTAAATAATCAAATTTTTATCCGGAATTAGTACGATTAATACAGAACGGATGATTCTGACCATAATATATAGGTACATATAGGTATAACGTACATCTCTACATTAAAACATATAGTTCATAATTTTTTTTTGAAACTACCCAAAAAATCAGAACATCGCAGTGTTTTACTTTAGTCTACATTTTTTGCCTCTTTGGTGGACTGATCTGACTTTTTTTTTAAACCAGGAATGTTAATTAAATAAACATTATCAAATATCAATCTTATTATATTTAAATGTTGCAGTTGCTACTCATACATTATCAACAAATATAAGAAAAACCAAAAATAAGACGCAGATAAACGATGTTCACTTATTATACTGTTCAATGAATAGAAGTGAGAAGTCACGTCCCTAATCAAGCCGGACAAAGGCTTACAAAGTATTACACTAATCCGGTTTCCGTATAAATTATGCAAGTAATAAAATCTCATTGAACTTTTGCGACAAAGCGAGTCCCTCTCGAGTAATTCCTCAAAACATTCTCGCATCATTTTTCATTGCATCAATCAGGTCGCTTGTGTAGATGGACCTTTATTTTGAATCTTCAGGGATGGCACTACTCTAAATCCAGTCTTAAATATTTATTATATCAGTTTTGTTACGACGCGACCAATATGTACTACAAGTTAATTCCAGTTTTAATTAAAATTATTTTAATTGAAATGATACATTTTGTATTATTTATTTATTTATTTTGAATTAAAAAAAAATTATAAATTATTCTTAAAGTTAGTTGATGATTTGGTCTGTCGAAAAGAATCAGGCATTTCGGTAAAGATTAACGGTAAACATGTATAAATCAACACGATTATTTGTGAAAGGACATAATACTTTTAAACTAATGTCGCTATACCTACCGGATAAAGTTTCACACATTAATATAAAATCTGAAATTTTCATAATGCGTAGATTTATCTTTAAAATAACGATAAAATTCTGTAAATATTTTTGCACATCCTTAAACACGTTAGGGTTGTCTCATCAGCTGTTAAATAGAGTGTGAGCCAATGAATATTTTTATTGACGTGTCCGACGGGTTTACTACATCAGAGATCGCCAACTGCTTGCGTCTCATATTCGTTAACTATCACTATTGCTTTGCAAATTGTTACCTTAATGTGACAGTGAATAAAGTTTATATTCCAAATTTATGAGCTGTCACTTTTGTCGTAATCTCAAAGCCCATGTTTCATATGCAAGTGTTCCAGTCATTGTATGTAACTCTAGACGAAAGTCATCAGCGGAGTATAGCGAGATCTGCGGTGCGATAAGTTTCTTTCTTATTCGTTTCTTATGCAAATATTGACATAATGTTGGCGTCATTAATCAGAGGTATGCAGGGGCCGAGGTTCCAGATGTGAAGCTTCATGATATCAATCAAGCACGTTTATAGTAGCAAGGAATTACGCGACACCCGTGACTAAGGGCAAGTGAGTAATGATCATTAACTTCTTCAAATCACTCCTGATTTCAGATAGAAGTATAGGGTTGTCTTACAATAGGTCCTCAGTCCTTAGAGCAGTGGTTCCCAAAGTTGACTGGGCTACGACTCATCTGATTTAAGTTTACAAACTCGGGACCCACCTCTAGGAAATTTAAGCGTTAGCAATATTAATAAAGGACTTTTGAAATAACAAACTGTTTTAATACAATCTTTTATTACTTAATTATATAAATTTAATGGGAAGGATGAAATTGTTTCCTATGTATATAATATTTCGCCATTACAGTTTTGACATCAACTTCAACTTTAGTTACTTTTAATCGCAGTGAGTTTGATAAGTCCAATTTATTTCGGTATTTACTTTTAATGTTCACCATATTCGAAAACCCAGCCTCACATAAGTATGAGGTAGTAAAGGGGAGGAGGACTTTCATAGCTTCATCAAACAGGCATGGATGACTACCAGCAACCGAGAGCCAGAATTTCGTTAATTGCTTACGATTGAAACTATTTTTTGTGACGAATCTTCTGATAAATCAATTAGTCCTTCACTTGCTTTTGTTGACATACCAGTTGGTAGGGGGTCTTGAAATGGGTTACAAATCCAATTCATCAAGTCGAGCTTTTTCATCTCCTAGCCGAAATAGTCGTCAAATTTTTTTTTTGACAATGATAAATGTGCAGAAATTGCAAATACCGCTGGCTCGGACGGTTGGTACTATAGGCAGGGCCCACTCAATATTCGCTCGCGACCCACCAGTGGGTCGCGACTCATAGTTTGGGAAACCCTGCCTTAGAGTATGCAAAATGACTGATATTTATTAGGCGACAATATTGCGCAGCACTCTACGATGCGATGGTGAGAAGCTTTGCATAACCAGCGGGGTTATTCCGGTATCAAAATCACCTCTCTTCTTGCGAACGTCCACTATAAAATTTTAACAAAATTTTGAAAAAATCTTTGAAAATCTTACGATGCTAGTACAAAATCAAACAAAACTTCATTTTTTTTAAATTTAGTGTCTTTTGGTCGTTTCAAAGTGGCGTTTTTGTAAATAAATATGTGTTTTATAGGTTATACGTTTTGCTGCGCCTTTGACTCTTTTTCGTGCAGAATCTACATGCTGTGCTGGGCTATCGAGTAAAATTTATTTGAAGATTAGAACAACTTGATATCAATATGTTGACTTCTTACAACATTTTTGGAACTAAATGTCTAGTGAACTTCGATCAATAAATTTATATAGGTGCACTATACCTACCTATTGATGATAAAATTTCACACGCATTCTTTGAAATCAAACTGTTACAGATAATTTTAATCACGAACAGGTGTTACTTACACCTGTTAAAAACATGCAGAAATAAACATCTTATCACTTCGTTATCTCTTCTTTCCTTAAAAACAACACTTTAGAACAGCAAATGTACTTGTGGAAACGAGTCAAAATATTTCACAACAGATTGCAAGCAAAAAACTCACAAGCAGCATGTGCGTCGCAGATTTTTGACAACTACAGTTGTGAAATTCCCATACAATTTAAAGGGTTTGAAAAGGACCGTAGAATTTTGAGTGTTGAAGTGCCTTAATTTCAACAAGCCATATTGTGAGAAGAAATGTAGATAAGAAAATATTTAAAAGCTATTTTAAAACTCCCATCTGTAAGTCATACAATTGAGTTAACACGTGTTTTCTCAAACAGTCAAATAAAACAGAAACAATAAAACTTCAAGAATACCTTTATTACCAGGCTGGGTACTAGTTGGGCGGGCCGCCTTCACCGCACCGCCTGAACGCCAAATGTTTAAAACTACACCATCGTACTAATTTTGTGCGTCTACGTGCGGCGTGCGTAATATGTGAAAAGTTAAATTCTGTACATAATTTTTTTAGAATACTTTTTATGTTATGTCTGATATACATATTTGAAAATGAAGAAAACTCGATTTAAAATCTGTGCAATTTAATGAACACGAGAAAAAACGTACGAATAGGTCATTCATGTTCACGCTGTATCTTCCTGTCCAGTAGCGGACAGTTTGATGTTCAGTGGAGCTTCTTGTCTTCTAGATTTAGTTTGCTACAACTTTCAACCCTAACATCGCTTAGGAGCAGCCGAGACAATATATTTTAAAGTGAATAAATACAGCTATCCCAGGTCCAAATTTTAAATTTAGATACCAATACTTACTTAATTAAATAATCAAATTATATGTACCTGTATAAATGTTAGCTGCCGCGCTGGTGCAGATGGTAGTGGATGATCAACAATGCCGCTCTGTCTCCGAACCATGTGGAGTCCATGCAATGCTGCATGTGCCAAACATGTGAACACGGTCGCTTTCAGATGTGCCAGCTTTTCATTGTTGGGTTTCTGCACTACGAGGTGTATTGAATTATATATTTTTTAAATAATTATAATCAAACAAATAGATATAAATAAGATCAATCTCTATCTATAAACAAGTGAATTAAATTAAAAATTTAAAAAACCCCCAACGCAATATGTAATTCACCATTTTGTAGTGGCGGCCATCTATGATTTTAAATTTACTATAGTGGGTTGTATTCTACTAGTCAAGCCTTTTCATTTGATACCCATATTGTGGGGGTCGTGGAGAAAAAAAGTAATCCGCCATTTTGTAGCGGCGGCCATCTTAGACCGATTTCCACCAAACATGGCTAAGAACACTCTCGGCTAACTCTACTTTCAAACAAAAAAAACTAAATCAAAATCCGTTTATCCGTTCGGGAGCTACGATGCCACAGACAGACACACACACACACACCCACACACACCCACACACACAGACAGACAGACACGTCAAACTAATAACTAATAACACTCCGTCGTTTTTGGGTCGGGGGTTAATAATACTTTTGTTTGTATAAAAGGCCCTGACTGGTTTACTGATGATGATTAAATGGTTTGATAGACAAATGTATATTATAGAACGGTAAAGTACATAAGCTTATCTGCAATTCTTCGTAATTCGTACGTCGTAGTTCGTGTATTGCACGACAGAGTTAAGAAACGTCTTTTAATTTCACTGTCCTACATTTCTGAGAACAAATTATTTTTGTCGCCTTTTAATGATTGTCACTTGTCACCTACTTATTAGCCAGTACAGCCTCTAAGGCTATGTATAAAACTTTGAATCGTATTAATTTCCGTAAAGCTAAATGATAAGATACAGCAATACTAATTCATTGGCATTGAATTAGAACTGATTTTGTGGAATGCGGGACTCCGTGAGAACTTTACCCATCTATCTACTAGGGACTCTATCAGGGACCGCAACAATGTAGTAGTTCAGTAGTCTAGATAAACCATGTTATCTGTTGGATTAGTGTAATCACAGTTATGATACGCCCATCAATGGGGGTTGTTCTAATAAAAGTGTTAGTTTATTAGGGCGTTTGCATACACGAGGCAGCTGTGGAGTCCGGCGGTGTCGCGTCGCGGTGCAGCTGCGATTCGCACTCGGTGTGAATGCCGCTTTACCACGATTCACATACGGCACATCTGTGATAGAGATTTTATAGGGGAGTACTAACACCTTGCTTGTTACATACAGTAGTAACTTGAACGTACATATGTCGCAATGAGGACGCTTACAGCTGGGTATAGTCAACTCTACAAAGCTACTTCTCACTTTGTTTTTCTAGGTTAATATACGTGTTAACATTGTTGTTAAACTCGTACTTTTATATAATAAGTTTTAAGTTAAAATAAAGCGTGACCTAAATCTAAAATAAATGAAACATATAAACTAAATGAAGTATATAAACTAAATGAATGTGTGACAAATCAAAACAATTTTTTTATGATTTTTCTTCTATGATCGATTACAACTTTTTTGATGTGACGATTTATTATCTAAATCTAAAACTTTTAGAAGACATTTATTATCAATGCTTTTTTTTCGCAATCTCACTTGTTGGTAAATGGCGATGCTGTGTGTTGCATGTGTGCTGTGTGTGTAAATTAAGTTTAGGACAGCACTAGATTTTTTGACGAAGAAATTAAGTTTCTTATTGGTGCGAATCTGCAAGCGTTAGCTACTTTAGATTTAAAATGATGCCAACAAAAATATGTCGTTAAATCCTTAAACCCGCGCCTAAGTTTTCTACATCATATCCGTTTTATGCTACAGCTGCAATAAAATTAATATACCTTTTGATAGTAGCCATATAATTGGTTATAATGTTTACAACACCTCTACACTTTCTTATTACGATAGCGAGAGGAGTTATCTACTTCCTACGTCATAATCAATATCTATTTTGAGATGATGACAGTATGTACCTAATCAAGTAAAGGAGCGTGGATTCAACAATGGTCAATTATTACACGGCTGCGTAATTCATAGTGTCTATATTTAGAACAATAATAAGGCACTTGTCAGGAAGGAGAGCTGAGCGATTTTTTCGGTCAAACTGTCGTTATGACCGTATTGCATGTTGTTTATTGAAGCCATTGAAGATTTGTCCCGCCTTCTATGTTTAATCTGCTACCATCTACGGCTGCACCGTAGCTTAATATCGAGATCGTGGTCAAAGGCTAACCTACATTGAATAAAAAAAAACTACATGCTCATAGGGAGTGAAAGAAATTTATCACTACTCCTCTAGAGTAACCGCATCACGACTTGCTAATCACTCATGTCTAGATATTGGTCACTGTCTTATAATAAATAACAGAGCAAGCTAGTATCTGAGGAGTAAGCCAATCAATTTCATAATATTTCCTTATATTAATAGTATCGAACGATTTAAAACCGATATGTAACGGATTTAAAATGTTTTCAATATTACCGTAAGCTTACAATGGACCAGCATCAAAAACATGTCTCAACAATAAAGCAAAGAAGGTTAACAAAGGCAAACAACTTCAAGACCCTAAACAGACACAAAGCAGTAGTCAAAGAAAAAAATCAACACAAATAACCCAATATTGGCGTCAACTCGATTACAATAGCGCGTATCGCATCATCTGCAATTAGGGTCACGAATAATTGACGCCAAAGGTTTAAGGGCGTTTCTTTCACCATAAAAACCGACATTCATAAAACCCTCATAAGTGAATCAAGATATCGCCCCGATACACCTGGCTTTCACCCCGGCTTGGCCTATTTCATTGTGCTTGAAAGTACTCGAAAAATTCAATAACTTTCCACGGCTCATTGGGCTTGCGAATGGGGCGCATATTCTTACGCGCGATTTTGTTATGCGATTTTTTTATTGTTTCCTGTTCAATGTTTTGAGTTTTGACGTGCTGATAGCAATCTGTATAGTACGTTGGAGATCAGATTTCATACCCAAAAAAGTTGTTGAAAAGAAAAAAAACAAATATGAGTTTCTTATCGTACGCGCTACTGATCGCGCTCCTCATGATCTTTTCAATTACCTTCTGCTAACTGAACCTTCATTTTTGTCTATGTAGTTCACTCTTAAATATAGCTTTAAAACATGACTAACAATACAAAAAATATAAAACAAGGCTTATTTTACATTTGCAATTTCCCAAATATTAATCATATTTCCTCCGTCATGCGTCTCCTAATCTCTTTACGAATCATAATCCAATGTGCACAGGACAGCGACAACGAATGAGCAAAGCGAATCTGTCTAATGGCGCCATAGTTCCTTTATCGGCGAGTTAAGTGCTGCAACAATGGAATACGCTCCCACGCTGTGTCACAACTAACACCCCCATGTCTGTTGACCAGTGGAAGTTGATCTCTGGGTTTTTTTTTCGTTTTGATTATTTTTAGTTTATATCATTATATTTTCAGACTTGATCAATGTAAGAGGACATCTATCTTCACTTACAAATTGCATTGCAATTTTAAAGTCTAAAAAATGAACATTAATTTACATATTTTTGTAATTCAGTTAAGTATGATCTTATGATTGTAAAGAAAGAAAGAAAATAAATTTATTGAAAACTTTTACACAATGTACTAAATGAAATACATTTAAAGAAAAAAAAACATTGTTTGGCAATAGGGATAGCCTCAGCGTGTAACTACGTCAACCCAGAGTTAGCGTAGTTGCTGATTTTCAGGCTGCCCCTTTGCTCGAACTAAGATGGTACGTCGAGAGGTTTGTCATAGCGGTGCGGTGTTGTAATGTATTTTAAATACATACAAATGATTAAATTAATTAAAAGATTGAAATAAAAATTAATATAATCATATTTTTTAAAATTTACGGGGAGAATTTTAAAATACATTAGGTAGGTATACATTTAACTAGAAAATAACTACGAAATATAAAGATGGGAAAAGATTTAAAAACAATTTTTTTTAAAGATCCTTTCTCTTTATTTCATATAACAAAAATCAATTAAACCTAACCTCTATTTTGTCTTAATTTTATAATAGCTCCGAGATCTTAGTCATCAACCTGACCTATAAGAAACAAAAACTAAACGAATGACCAATCAGAGGTCTTCATAAAATGGTACACCCAGGACAGAACCCTAACTTGGGGTCTCAAGTCTCAATCCATTGATCCCACTATTCATAACACACCGATTGTGGGAACATCGACAGAGTATAAATCTGTGGGAGTAACGTTTTGTCATCGCACCGAGGGCCTTTTGTTTTCCCTCTGTAAACAAGAATATATCCCACGATTGCCTGGAAAATACAATGTGAATCAAATTAAAATTGGAATTAGATTAATTCTACACTCTACACACTATTTTTTTTTTTTTTTTCATTAATACGAGTATAATAATTCTTCTAAATACATTAAAACGCAGTACGTCGATCGTGTAAGTGCTAAAAGTAATTATTTAATTAGTAATTTAATAAAGAACAAGTCGCTCATTAATATGCAAATGAAAACAAATGACTGTCAAGCCACTGATATCTAAATGGAACAATCTTATCTCCTTTCTCCTATTCTCTTTTCAGAATTAGTTCTTCATATTACAAACCAATACCATACCATACTCAGTATATTTTATTAGTTAAACTATACTACAAAGACTCATAAAATCTACAAGCTTTTAATAAAATACGAAAGTAACAAAAAACCTAATGTAATTCACCCTCACCATCAGTAATGTAAAACAGTCACGTGACTGCCACGTGACCCCTCCTTTCCCCCCTTTCGTTCATTACTTCGATTGCTAGGTATTTGTTCATAGCACACGCACGTGGACGGACGTCTGCATTATTAAATGCCTTTTACGCTTATTGCGAATTAAAATCCCCCGCCTTTGTAGTGATGTTATTAATCCTCCGAACAGGGTTGTTAAGCTAGACAACCGTGGAGCATTTCACTAATGATATGAGGAATGAGCAGTCTATTACTTTTGAATGTCTTATACTTAAATGAATGAAGCAATAGAGATGTTAATTAATGGAGATTGTTTTACGAAATATCTACCTAGTACCCATAATTTAATACTATTGTGCTGGATGGCTGAATGCAACAAAAAAATATATATAGATATATGTGTGCTTTTGATAAATTTAGATAGTATATTATATTACTGTTTCAAATAAAACAAATTCAAATGGCTAACTTAATTTAAAGAATAACTTAATATACTTATCTCTTACTGCGTCCAGTACGTTAACTTGCTTAAAGTAAGTTCTGTGTAATACACACAAAACTTACTTTTAGCAAGTTGGGTTACCAAAGTACATAATAAATCGGTTAATCTCTAAAAAATCACCTAAGTCACACCCAAAAACAACAAGACCCGCACATGCATTAAAACTTTTGCATATTTAACACTAACACCAGTCGTATACTTATATACTATAAAAACTTACGTAGAAGTACCAACAACAATAAAAATATAACAGAAAAAAAAATAAGACTACACGCGTAGAGCTCCGTAGACCCGTCGTATATGAAACAAAAGACATCAACGTCATCGGAATTATCAAAATTGCATCATCGCAGTCCGTGGTTTGTCTGGGACGCGGTGAGGTTCCGATGGGAAGGCTCGGTTCTCGTGTGAACCCGCGCCGTGGGAAGGCACAGGTCACAGGTCGGGATAATTACCGATGTTGTGGGCGCTGATTGAGCACACGCGCCCTTAAACTACAATGCTATACTGCAAACGAATCATAAAGGGTTACGATTGTTGTAAGGTGAAGTGCCGTTTGGCCTCTGCGTATAAAAAAATGCGTAATCAAATTTGTTAAATCCCTACTTCAAAGGAAAGTTTTTTATGTGATGAAGTTGAAGACGAGTGAGACGCTCTCTTGATGGTAAGAGATAACGCTGCCCATAATTAGTACAGTGCTACCTAGGATTTTACAATGGTAAAATTCTAGGTGCACTGCGCTAACGCTTCTTACTTGAGAGTCATAAGATGTTAAGACTCTTCAGCACAGTAAATTTTACTAGTTACAGTCCCCTCCTACCGAAGCACAGTAATGCAGACGTACATTGCAAACGAATCATAATGGTACAGGGTTACTATTGTTGAAACATGAAGTGCCGTTCAACCTATGCGTATAAAAAAGTCAAATTTGTTAAATACTCTTTTTAAAGGAAAGCCATTTGGAGTGTGACTTGGTACAAATGGTGCTTTGACTTTTTTAACCCTGGATAACTGATAACACATAATATGCCTCACTGCATGGCCCAGGGAAAGTTTTATGCAAGATATAGTTTTACTTCACATTGATCCTTTAAAGTACTATCTACTGATAGATCGCGTTGTAAATCTTCCCTTGACCTTCGACCATCCGTCTCGAGTCTCGTCACTACGCTACGCCATGAGACTAACGTGACATTTGAAGGGACTGGTAGGTACCTATCGCTTATGAACGACTTCGTAGGAACTAGGGAGAGCTAATAGCTAATTCTAGTTACAAAATGTATAGATATTGGCGTTAATTACATACATTAACACCATTATTTTCGTAATTTCAACAATTTTGAAAGATCATTCACCTAACTACATTAATTTTAAGAACGGATTGTGGAGTATAAAAAACATAAATTACAATGAATTACTCAGTGCCATTTACGTTTACAACAATGACAATTTTCTTATTTACAAAGCAAGGCTTCTTGTGTTAATTCATTGATGTGATTTAAATAAATGAATATGTACGTCTGTTTAAGCAAATCGGCCGCTTTGAGTTGTAAATGATCGGCTTAACCACCTGCGTTACTACTGACGAAGGTAAATAAGTTAATTATGGCTAGACTAGCTTATGTCTGCAGCTTCACTTGCTATTGGATTTTTATTCTTGCAAGTTTTGGACCCGCATGAAAATTTATCTCCCTACCTAGGGGTACAAGGTAGGGGATGAAATTCAAAACACCTTTTTAGGCTATCGCTTCTTTAGTTAAGGACTAATAATTATAAATCATGAAATATCGATCATAATTCATAGCATTCTTAGCTGATGTCTCCATTACAATATACTCGTACTTCACCAATATAATATACGAGTTTATCCTGAAGCAAATTTCAACTCAACCCGTTCAACGGTTTTAAATGTGTGTTGATCAGTCAATCAGTCAGTCAGTTACGATTTCCTTCTATTAATATATTTAGACTAACATAAAAACACTACCGACTACTATTTAGCAAGCGACGTAACGGTAGAGTCCTTGTGTGTAAGTAAATTGGCGGCGATATAAAAGCAATGGCCACTTTCCGTTCCAAGTTTTTAAATGCGTAGGAAACGCTTAATTGAGGCGGTGCTCTGAATTTTGATGACTATTTGTTTTTAACCTTACTTAAATAGAAAAAAATTACAGGCTGCGCTATGGAAATATCCATTGTAGATGTTTATCTACTTATGGAGACTACAAGATTTTTCTTGATCACGAAACGATTAATTATACCAGCTCTTCGATATGATTATTATTTATTACTAGGAGAATTTTATCTCTAGAAAGTAATGTATGTATCAATCTAGAGCCGCTATATATAAAGCAAACAAGTAATTTAATAATACAAGAAAGCAAGTAATATAAACGATAAAGAGTGTGTAGTGAAAAACTATAAATAAATTAATGAGGAAAGGTTTATAATCTAAAACTCAATCGATACCATTTAAACCAATATCGTGATCGTGCAATCATAAATAATGAAACTAAAGATGATTACATTACTATTAGTAGAAATTACCCAAGTAAAGACGTGAGAACACGCTGGTATTCCCAAAGTAAACGGCATAATTTGGTTTAAGTTAAACCTTGGTTCACATGAGTACGAGTACGTTCCTGTGTGAACCGAAAGCCGTGAGAGCCTTGTTTCGGGCGAGGTCATGGGTCAGTTCCTTAATGAAAATTGTTGTGTGAACTTAAAAAAGTAACGAGGATAAGGTGAGCTGGTATCTTAATACCACGTTCTGGCTAAATTTAGGACTATATAAATTTAATTAAATTTTTTGATTTTGCCAGTCTAACAAAGACCTAAGCACAAACTTAAATATTGCGATAGTTACTCAGTATTAGTATAAGATTTTTTCAAAAATTGACAGAAATCAAAATAATCTTAACCACTATATGTTAATTATGTATAAAGGATAGGTTCTTTGGTCTTTCGATCATTTTCATTTGCCACATACACACTACAGAACTGATTTTGGCTATTTGATGAATTAACAATAACATGACACATTTTAGTGGTTAAATTCGCGGAGATATTGATTTACATAGATAGAAAACCACGTCACTATAGTCTACATAAGGTTATCTGTTCATCTATGTACGTTGTGCGTGGGGCAGTTACAATGGCGAAGTCGATAGTCCTTGCCACGCGCCGGCACGCGCCGGAAAAGCGCGTAATGAGCCCGCACCTGCACGCCACGAATTAAGGGATTTCTCGCGCCCTCCCGTGGGACCAAAACAAAACTATAGACTAGGGTTTCACATCACTATCGAACTGTTTGCTCTGTCAATAACTACACGCGTAGGAGCAATAACGGCGAACCAATATCATAGATTGTTTGATGCCTGTAGGCTAGTATTGTGTTACTTAGTAAATATGTACTGTGGAGAATATTTTTTATTGCTTGTTGTTTGTTTGCATTAGCAAATTGATACGATAAAATGCAGACCTGGTTTTTACTCAATTTATTTAAAATAGGCATATTATAAATTACAATTTAAAATTGGTGTAAGTTAAACAAACTATATATATTCAAGTTCTTTTTGTGCCTTTGGAATCGTTGCCAACGCGCTAAGGACTCACATTTTCACTATTCGAGTACCTATGTATATGTTTGCAAAGCTGTATGATGATGCATACTATAATGCAACGGTTGCTCAATTCATTCAATAGATCCAGTGGTTTTGATAACTCTGAGTAGAGGCTTATTACTATTGTCTAGTGGAGCAGTTGACGCACTGTCACGGCGTATAGGGGCAGTTGACCGCATTGTCACAGTAATATCGCAGTATTACCGATCAATCGGGGAGTATCACGCGATGGGAGCGGCACGCGCCCGGCACTCCCACGGCACACGCTGGAGTCTAATCATTACTGAGGGTAAACTGATCAACCCTGGAGGGCGATATGAATGCACGCTGATTTTGAACAATGCTATAGAAAACTCTGTGAAACTACAAGCTGTTATAAAATACGTGGCTACATAATGGATGTGTAGGAGAGTATGAAATATTTTACAGTTTTCAATCAACAGACGTTTCTCAATTTCTAACTTTGCCAATGTCGTTGATCTACAGTGCCCTGTAAACCGGGAATATGACATAGGGACTTTGTCTCAATGTTGTGGTGCACACGTACCCCTATGTAGTATAACAAAAAATATAATTATTGGCAATTGGCACTAAAGCTTAAACCGACTTCCCACCTATTGTTTTATTCCGCGAAAATGTTTAAATTTACTTTAATACACGGTAAAGAGTACATAACAACACTGTATGCGAAACAACCCAGCAGGAAACATGCCCAAACTATAATTACAACGTCTTATTTGTTGTTACCAATTTCACACTTCTACCTTTGAAAGGATGTCCACAGGAAAACGTTCATTACACCTGCAAGAACAAAGTGACTCGACGATTTTTTTCACTTTTAAGCTTTAAGGTGACAACGTCATAAAAACACCTGACGGATTGTCATCTTAAAATTTCTTAAAGGTGTTTATATGCGTCGTTTAATTTTTTCACCGTCTCGACTTTTTCGAGCGTATTGTCTTGAGTCCGATTTTGACAAAGGGATAGTACCTGTCGCCTAAGACAATATTCTGTCAATTGCACAGCAAGGTGCTTTTGATGCAAGATCAGAAGAGCCTGGACAATGGACCGGTACGTGAGAGAGACAATGCCTTCGACGGAGAAACAAAATTGTGGCTGTAAATTAAATATCTCAGGTAGCCGTGAACACACGTATTGACACGGAAATGGTCAGTAAATTAAACAATTTACACATTTCTCACATAAAATTAGTGAGATGAGAAATATTGAACACCTCAACATATTTTATAAAATATCTCTTGGAGTAGTCCTGCTACTTGCAAAAATTTTAAAGCTGATTTTCAACAAAATTTTTCATCATACTTGTGAAATAATTTGATAAGGTTAACAAATAAAGGCTTAAGTATAATCAAAATTAGAAATTGCCCCATAATCAAAATTAGAAATTGCCCCATAATCAAAATTATGAATTATAAAATTGCAGTAGCAATTCTGTACTTATTATATGTATACGTGTACGTGCCTACTCGCATATAAATGGAATCGATTCTTAAATTTATAGTTTTTATTTATTTTGAGAAAAGCGAGGACATCATAATCGTAAGGCTTAGGTAATTTCATATCATTATACATTGAAACGGTCCAGATATCTCAAAATTAAGCAATTCCTACCTGAGTTCTTTCGACTCAAGGTGACTTAAGATTTTTTGCCGAGTTTTTTGTGGGCCGTGTGTTATTATTGCGATTCAGACCTCTTTGTGTGGTCGCTGAGGTATCCCAGATCATTAGGACATTTGAGAATTGAAAGAATATTAGGCACTTAATTAGGTAAAAAAATCAAACGTAGAGTTTTAATTGACTCATTGTTCAGTTAATAAAAGAAAATCATTATAAATTTTGTCTTACGTAACGTCTAATAAAAACTGGCAAAGGATGTTTATCCAGTTTATCGTAATACAACGCAAGTGGTACGAGCGATCTTTATATAATATGTAGCTAATTTTCGAAAAACAGAAAAAATAATGTTGATAATATGGCTTAGATCCTACAAGCACTAGATTAACACAGATATGCTGCATTATAACCGTGTTAGGTCGTAGATAATAATATGCTCTACATAACTGCGTAATAATTAAATTATGATGTATAGACATTTATCTTATTGTTTTGATTTTGTATTATAGTAAAAATTATTTAAGGAAAACATGTTATATATTAACATTATTCATTAACGTCAATTATAATAATAAATTAGTAATTATTGAGACCTTATAATTTACCTAATCATATCAAAGGTAAAATTAAAACAGTAATTCCGTTCAAATAAACAATGATCTCAATTTGATCCTTTATGAAACGCATTCGTTTTTTATGCTCGTATTCTACCTGTGGTTTTTTCATACAGCCTCCTTGGTCCGTGAGAGCGCGACAAGTGGATGCCTTCACGTCGGTCCATTGTTCCTATCCGCCCGCGCCCCGGGGCACCGTGGTCCTGTAGGCTTTCATACTGGCTACTGGTAAGGTAACTAGATTATAATATTAACTTTTCTGATTGTAATTTGTAATTTTTATAAAAGACAAAAAATATTTGTAAATTTTTGATCATGGATTTTTGATTTCTCAAATGACTAGTGGGTTTTTTACTTGTGGTTTGGTTTTAAAACACTTTAATTTTAATATGTGATTGTGAATTGTAAAAGTTTATCTAGATATGTTACGGCTAAACTTTGAACCCCGAGGTGCGGCTGCACCTAGGTTTAGCCGGCAAAACTTAGATGTTGCCATTTAGCCGTGACATATTATGCAATATATATTATAATCCAGAAACAAAATAGTTGTGACTAGAAACATACTCAAAAATCTTTAGTTAAATCTCTTCTAACAAGTGTGGAATGTCGACAAACAGGTGTACTAACGAATAAATAACAACAAATAGTTTACGGACTCAGAAATAAACAAGAATACAGAGGAAGCCAAAGTGCATGTCACGAGCGCAACGGCCTTATTCAGGGCCGCCCAGAGCAGCGCAGGCAGACGAGGCGCCCACTGCGCCGCCACGGGGACAATCAGGCTTCGCGCCCCCACGCCCCGCGCGCCCATTGGCCGCCGTGACCCGCCCCGCGCCCCACCAGACTGCATATATACCGCTCCGGCCCGCACATCTCCTCATTCCTCGCTCGCGACCCGCAGTGCACGCACGTACGCGACGACTCTCAGTTCCCAGTGCTCGTGTTTAGTGTCACTCACAATGAAAGCGATAACCGCAGTGTGCGCGACCGGCGCTTCAGTTCCCGCGATCGCCAGCGGCCGGGTGCAGAGGCACCGGGACGGCGAGAACGCGGAGATCCAGATGTACCTGTCAAAGCTGCAGGACCTGGTGCCCTTCATGCCCAAGAACAGGAAGATATCGAAGTTGGAGGTGATCCAACACGTGATAGACTACATCTGCGACCTGCAGTCGGCCCTGGAGAACCACCCCGCCATGGATCAGTTCGACGCGGAGGGCGCCCTGGCGACGCCGCCTTGCGCCGTGGCGCCGCAGCCGCGCCCCGCTCGGAGGCCGCTCGGACCCCGGCCCGCTCCCAACACCATCCTCCACAAATCACCCTCAAGTCAAGAACACAGAAATCTAACGGTGAGTTTCTTATTTATTTATTTTACTCTATTAGGCATTGTTTTCAACCTTCTAAAATTTACTATAGTTGTAATAATTCCATGTCTAATGAGGAAACAGTACTAGTTACCAATTGGCGCAAAGGGGCAAAATATTGCTTTGAATACTATGTAGGTGCTAACTTAGCTTCTTCCAGTACTTTAAAATAGTTTTGAAAACTTCAACTAATTTCGTATTATACTTTATACTTCTAAATATGTTTTCCTAAGTGTGTATTATAATTTTGAATCATAAAGCCATGTACCTAAACGCCAATAAAGTGGTAGAGATAGTAGACGCTGTTGCATAAAAAGTAAATGAAATCGTTGTCGGTGTTTTTGCGGCGCGCACCTGCGCGTTTCGCAAGCGCGGGAAGGTAAAAGCGGAGATGCTTGGTTTCACAACACGTGGCGACATACGCATCCAACTAGATAAATAATATTCTAAATACCAAAACCTAAATACACTATCAAACATTGTATGTGCATTGTATCTTCGTAATTAAAACTTATAACACCAATCTTAGCTGCGGAAAATACCCTATCGAAATCGTTAATGGCATATTTATTGGTGATCACGTCATTTTTATTGTCATCACACGACCATGATTGGGTAAATAAGCAGTAAAGCAAATCGCTGTTCACGCATGCGTGACTGCTGTTTTGAATTTCAGCCTTGACGGGCGGCCACCTGCGCCGGCGCCGCGCAAACGACCGTGTACTGACACACAATCTGAATATTCAACACATATTTATCTTACCTCGTTTAGCATTCCCACAGACACCTGTGCGATTGTCATTTCATCATTCCTATGTAGGTCGAGAAAAATAGCATTCGAAATCCGAAAATTGTTTAAAGATTGAGATGATGTCGCCCGATCGAGCAGGCGCGCGGCAGGTGCATCGCGCAGGATTTATTCGTGCGCCTGCGATTACGAGCCCCAAGCGCAATGCGCGCTCGTTAATACTTGGTCGCGCCACGTAAATTTTAATCACTGCCAGTTGTTGGAACCGAGGGAAATGTTCAAAACAAGCGTGATTTAGGAGACGCACGCTGCCCGTGTTGAATTTACAACAACGTGACTGCGTCGTAATGTAATGTGCACATGTTAAAAGTTTAAATTAAGACACAAAGCCATCCCGTGTCCCAGCCACTGCATCTGTGTGTTTAGTCTAATTGACAGCTTACGAATCTCTTTAACCACTGAATTACCATTAGGCTAGAATAAATATCTGATAACTTCATAACATAATTCCTCAACACCTAAGTAGAAAAATTGACAAAGTAGAATAAAGAACTATAACTGTTGCTATAGGCAAATGCGGTGTTGTTCGTAAATCATTAGCAAAACAACAGATCGTGGTAAATGAGCCTCGGGCGCCGGCGGTATCTCCGTCCACGGATATTTACTAATACGCTGGTTACTACCATATCGGAATGTCGACTAATCGGGCAGCATTCTTGAATACAAATGTGGATTCGCGATTCGTTTTCGCAAGGACATTGGTCGCGATTTCTAGCTATAAGAACGTGATATTTGTTCATAGAACTCGTAAACAACTTCATTTATATCTTTGAGAATATTAATCACCAATGATTTGAATTTCTTGCGTTTTGTTATTTCTATAAAAAAAGATAATTCTATATTAGGAAGTACAGATAGTATTATACAAAAGAAAGTTTCATAGCACTGCAGTTTCAATTTAACACCATTGAACCCTGTTATAAAACTGGTCAAAACCCTATAAGTAGTTCTTTGTGTGTACGATTTGATCGTGAAGCTTGTAATGGCCAGAAAAAGAGAGTGCTCTCGGCGATCGTGCAGGAATTTCATGTAGCATCGTGCGATCGTGAGGCGGCATTTCACGAAGCGGTATCTGACGGGGCATCGGTGTGCCACAAACCTCCGTCACGAGCATAAGCCACGGTACTCGGTACGCGACAGTAATTGTTGCCCGCAGCTGCAGGCCCCAAGGCGATAGCGAGGCCGTGAGATCGATACCTGATTCTATATAATCTGTTTTCATTTTGAAAGTGATTTACTTTCTACATGCGCAAATAAATATCCGCGACTTGACTTTTCACTCTGACGAACGTTAATAAGCTGTTAAGTATCATAATGAGTATTGTTAGGCGTGTAATCCATTGCGGTGGCACCCCTGCATAAAGCTTACAATGGATTGAGTGGAACCCCTACAACCCACACCCCATTCATAATAATATCTTCGCATTTATTGATACTCGTTAAACTAGTGTGATGATCGTTCAGGTCACACTCGCACGTCGCGTTTCTCAGTTTTAATATTATGTTCCGGCTCCGGCACGTCAATATTAGTTAGTTCAATTACCAGCCCGCATGTTCTTTTTGGAATCAATTGGTTAGGTGCCCCTCAGTCCTCAGGAATCAATTATAAAGCCCGTTGGAGGCAAATGGTCACATATTGTGTGGATACGATACGAGCTTAGCGCGTAGGCGTCCGGTCCATCCGACAGGCGACACTAACGAGCCGCCAGGTGTCCTCGCCCACGCCGTCGCCGCCGCCACCCGCTCCTCGGAATATCTTTGTCTCCGCGCACCTCCCGCATAAATTGCGCATGTGAAAGTTTTACGAGCGCCTTTCCGCTTCTCTGAAGCGATAAACCTCGAGGCGGACTGCGACCAGACAATACAGCACCGCGAAACGTCTCGGCGGAGAACCTTCGCACACGTGCAACGATTTCGCCGATCGGTTGGATTCCATCGACGACGGATCGATCGAGGGCATTGTGCGGGTAACGGTCGCTCACAGCTGCGTGTGAACACACGTGACGGTGCCGGTGGCCGGATAGCTAAATAAATGCGATGAACACAGAACGTACTATTCATTATCCACCCGACAATGCTCCTCTCATAAAGGGATTTCACGTGTGCGCTCTCGCAAAGTCCCGATCCGTTCGGGACATGTGTGCTCTCCCTTTGGTATGTGTCCGTAAATAGGGTGTGGCCACGTGCGGCCGATCAGCTGCGGCGCGGATGCACGGACGGGAAGCAGTAATCCAACACTCGCTGGTACGGAGAACGGGCCACAGAAACTGCCACCGAAACCTGACGGCTCTCTTCACCATTTCTTCTCATCTTAACCAAATTGTTTATACGAGAGATCATCCTCATAATGTATCTTATCGCTCTATAAAATTCACCAGTATTTAATTAGGGTGGTGAAGTAACCGGTCCATTGTACGGTCTAATGAATTAAAACAGTGTTGAAACAAGCACATATGCGGTGACAGATGGCCGGACGCGGGCGGGATGCGCATGTGCCACTCGATATACTATTTGTCGCAATCACTAATAACAGCCAAATGGAGAGGGAGTTGACTTTATTGGACGTAATAAATAAAAATCGTTCATGAGTCGAGCGAACATGCCGGTTTAATCTTTGACTTATCATCGGCATTATGCGTCGGTAGGTGCGTCAGCTAGGGAGACATGTGCGCACGCATCTGTGCGCCGATTGGTAACCATGCCCTCACTCACTAGTTAAATGAGCTCACCTTCTGTTCTCATGACGAATCGGGTGCTCTTCACTGTGATTGCTTTATCAATTTACTTATGTTTATTTTTCTTTTGTTACAGACACCAGAAAAGCAGAGCCAGCCCGACAGGCCGTCCTGCTAAGCGCCGCTTAGGTTAAAAGACTATTTGATAATGGTAATTGTTAATACCTCGAAGAGCGGTGCATCCGCGACGGGAGGCTACTTCAGGGCTCGTCCGAGGCGGAGAGTCTCCGGCTCTCGGCATCAGCTCCAGTGAGCATCATCCTCGATGGTGATATCCTATATTGCGATCTCGTTTTGATCAATAAATAATCTTATGTATTTGGTGGCATTACACAGAAGACTAGCATTGCAATGCAATCGAGCCAACGTTGGGGACATGACGCGACGTTGGCTCCTTTTAACATTTATTGTGTAAAAAGCTTTACTAGATAGTTTAGTCTGCAGAAATGTAAATTCATTTGTAAATACGAATAAGTATTTTAGGCATTATGTTGAGTGATATGTGTTAAACGTTTTGAACTAGCAATATACATACCTATTATCACTATATTATGTAAACTCTATAATATTTTAATATAAAAATCAAACTATAAAGAAATGATGTCAGTAAAAAATTGTATTATGTATTTTAATGTCTTTCTCACTTTCACTTTAAAAAACAGTATCAATCTTAGATTTTTAGTTATAAAACGATGCTTCCATTTATGTCAAAGAAGCGAACCGATTCTAAGTTGGTTTGCATTATTTAATTTAATAATTATTTAAGTTAATTTAGTTCTTGAGTGTGATTTTGCATGGCGATTTTGTTGCTATTAGGTTTATAAATGAGAAAAATATTATTTGTGAGTTGTGGGTGGACGCAAACTTATTCAAATAATTTATTATTTGCGTTCAACACGACGATTTGTAAATAGTGTATGTAAAATGAAAAATATAATGAAAAAAATAATTATGAGTTTAGACCTTTTATGATTTTATTTTGATTATAAGGTGAAAATGCTTTAACTATCTTATATTACTTCTTATAAATAGACTGTTATAGTTTTAGTTATTGAGAGATATGTTGGGAATGAATGATTGTTGGTACAAGAATTAATGTGAGTTTTGAGGCTGATTGTTAACTGACCTTTACAAACGGGCCTACTTGTCGATGGTAATAACACACCTAGTAATATGTAGTGTTACTGTATACATACTTCTATACCTTAATTGTTTAACTTTACGAAATTTCCAGTGTTTGTAATAATTAACAGATACATTTGCTATTATATAAATAAACGCAAATTTTCTGCAACAACGTCGTAACACAGAAAAAAACTTTTTATGGAAAACAACTTTAATATTACTTATATTAAAGTTATTTCCCTTAATATTTTCTGTATTACCCCTTTGTTACAGCAAAGCGAATCATACTTATACTTATTATGATACAGTTCTATCTCGTTTATGTCCTTTTCTTGAATGTTGTTACCATCGACGAGTTTGCTTGAAAGTCGAGGCTACTATCGCATTGAACGCCTCCGGCAGCTAAATATATTATATAATTACTATTATTATATAATTATTATGTCACAAAATTACACCACTCGAAGTGCATTTCACAATAACCAATCATATGTTTTTATTTAGTTTTACTTTGCACTGATTTTATTATAAGTATGTGCGATAAACAAAACAAACAGAAAATAAAATATGTATGATAAATTTAAACTACAACTTTTATTGACGATCCTTACCTTTAGTCCCTACCTCTATAATTCTTCTATGTTCGATTTAGGTAACAATAATAATTACAATTATTCATCACACAAAAAAAGAGATATTTTATTCTATTACTATACGAATCGATACAGCTAGGGTTATTTTGGTTCTAATGAGCCAAATTCTATTAGGCAAAAGTATTAAGGTGAAATTTAGAACGAAGATAGCTGTAATGATGTCGATATCCTCTAAGAAAGGATTTCGCAATACGGGCAAAGCCGGGATAAGCTAATTAAAGTATAAAACTCCTTTATGTTAAGTATACGTAGCACATGTCTTTACATCAAAATAATTAAAAAAATAATATAAGACGAGTATATTTAAATCAATGCCTAAGTATAATCCTGCAATGCAAACGATCCTAAATAAGTACAAATACTCATATTTGTTCTCAAACATCTTTGCTATTTCACGTCGAAAATCGTCAAAAATCCACGAGATCATGTGATTGCATCACGGTCAATTATCGCAACTACAATATTTGGTCAGCTGCGCATGCTACGAACCACACCACTCAAACGAAAATCAACTCTTTATCATTAATATAAGGCATAAATTAGTCTGAACAATTCGCTTAACTTTCAACAAGCTATTATACACCTTGTCGCTGTGACATTGAGTTTAAAAACAACAAACAGGATGTAAGCTGTGAACGTTTGAGCATTAAACATTAGCTCAATGCCGTCATAGTTTCGAACAAAGCGGTTAATTTATACAAGTGAGGTAAACTCCTGAATACTTAAATGTAAAAATCAAGGCAAAAAGTTGATCGCGACCCTGCCAGGATTCGAACCTGGAATCTTCTGATCCGTAGTCAGACGCGTTATCCGTTGCGCCACAGGGCCTGTTGACGTGGCAGCCGAAATAGATCGTTGGCCTATTTGGTCTAATCGTGAAATCTGCGTTCGTAAACGTTTTTTTTTTGGATTTCGCCGGGAAAAAATGCATTACGCATACCCTCCCATCGAGGGAATGGGAGGCTGGTTAGATTTCTATAGGTAAACCATTTTAACATGTAGCTGCATAGCCGTAAATTTATTTGGCGAACACATAACTTTAAGGCTGATCACTGGTCATTATCACTTTTTGGAAGTTTCGACGTAGGCACTTCATAAAATATCTATTATGTAACATTTTTGTATGTTGTGGCACAAAATTAATCTAAGAATTTTGTTTGAGAAGACAAAATGGATGTCGTGATTCCTTTTAGATCGGGATAAATAATATTATATAATATCGTCGACCCTAACAGTCAAAGTTTATGTGAGCCCTAATATGGCTCGCCATTCGCCATAAACCAAATTGGGGGTTTAAGTAATTTGGTTAGGTTTTGGTTTAGGTATATATAGTACAGTCAACTACAAAGAGATGTATCCATGTTAGGCTTACAAAATGAAGTAAATTTTCATTTGCCACAATGAACTACCCTTGGTTCGTGACATTTCTAGTAGCAATCAAACTTTATATTATCATCGACTCGTTTAATATGCAACAATGATGTATCCCACTACTTTTCCTTAGGTGATACATAATTACATTTAAAATGAATCGAATATAGTATAAGATTTGGTGGATACTGAAAATGTCACGAAGTAAGGGTAAATAATTTTTGCATACTAAAAGTTCCTTCATTTTGTAAGACTAACATGGATACATCTCTTTGTAGTTGACTGTACATAATACTCATATACATAACGCAGGGATCATCGTATTGATTAATCAGATTGATTGGCGTTCGGTGTAAGTATGGGATCGGCGGTTGATAAGCGATATCACAGATTAGTCGAGTTATGCCATTAACTTCCAGTGTACGTGCACTTACTGACCTTAGAATGGTATTATTACTTATTACCTAGATTTAGTACAACCATTTTTAAATTGCGCCTGTTTGTTAGAGAAAATGTTCTTTATGTCTGAAAACTATGTCCAAGAATGGTATTATTAGATACTTATTATTTAGATTTAGTTCCACCATTTTTAAATTGCGCCTGTTTGTTAGAGAAAATGTTCTTTATGTCTGAAAACTATGTCCAATAATGGGGATGGTGTTTTTTTTTCGGGCTTCAAAATACATATTCAATACAATACAGTTAAATAATAAAAAAAAATATATCTGCGCATATCTTGTATTGTTAAAAATGACTGTTAATTTTATTGGTGAAGACGTGCTACGTATTTCCTATAAGATCAGATCAGATTTTTACCAACAATCAGATGATAAACAAAAATTGCCAGCTTAATTAAACTTGATAATATTTAACTAAGCATAATAATTACGATAGTTTTATTAATAATATATTATGGACTTTGGCCAGTGGGACAAAAACGGCTAATAATAAAAAGTGTCACCCACATAACATTTAATTAAAAGCTCAAAACGGGTCTCATCACGTTGGACTTTTTTGTCTCCGTGTGCGCCTATAAAAAAGTCCGAATTTAGCCCATGTTCAAGTGCGCAGTGCGACATAATAAAATGATGGAAGCTTTTAAAGATTTTTTTTTCTAAAGTATTTTGTAATTTTCGCAAAGGCTTTGAAGACTGGAAACCATTCGTGAGACTACAAGTATATTCAAATTTCCTCCATTCTAGATTAGACTAATTTGTGTTCGATTGCCCTAGGACGGATATTCAGTATTAAATTTGAAAACAAATATACCTGTTTCCTTAGATTAAAATTAAAAGGGAAGATACGGGACAGACATCTCGCAAATAGACCGATCCAATTAGGTTCATGCACACAATTTTACATCGGCGCGACAACTAAGGAGTAATGGCAATAGAGCAAAGCAGCCTTCCATAAAATAATTTTTCCAGCCATGCAAATTCAATTCTTCAAATAATTCGAACAAATAGAAATCAAACGAAAGCTATATTGGCTTCGTCAATTTGAGGTTAAATTAACGAACATTCGTCTCTCAAATTCAAATTTTCGTTCGCAACGAAAAGAGGTTATAGTAAGGTTTGCAAATCTAAACGTAAAACTATTTTCGTTTGGACGATATTTCATAAACGAAAGTGATTATGGTAAAGAACGTGCGAAAACTCGGCCTAACTTTGTTTTCGGAACGAGTTATAGTAGACCTCTTTCCGACACAGCAGGTTCAAGTTTGGCTATAGCAACGATATTGCGTACCGTATCTTCCCTTTTTATTTTAATCTAAGCCTGTTTCTTATCTTTGTCTCCATTTTCAAATTAAAATAGTTACAATACACTCAGGAATGTCGGTGTTTATCACTAACATAACCTTGGGAGTACGTGTGCACTAAACCATTATACCTAATATTTACCCGCAACGAATCCTATATTGTAAAGATTAATAAACATCCGTGAAAAGGTTTAAGGTCTATAAACACGAAAAACGCTGTTTTATGTCCTTGGGAGACGATTAATTTCAAAGCTAGATAGGCTACGAACAGATTCACAATATTTTAGGAATTGTTGAGTCTAAAAATCCCAAGATAGGAGGCGCTTTTTAGGCTAATAGGTACGCTAGGCTGAGACTGTATAAATATTGCTTCTTACGCTATTTTTCCTGAATGGAATACTATGTAGGAACCATAATATTAATTATTATAGTATATTGAAGTGAATATTGCTTATAATATGTATCTAGATTTGTGGTGGTTTTATTACAATTCGCGCATTGTTACGATAGTAAAACTATTAAATGTCAAAACTCTCTCTCTGTATCTCTCTTGCTATTAAATCTGTTTTTTCTTAATATTTTTTTGTGTTTCAATAAAATCTCTCTTAAATAAGAGGTCTAATTCACTAAAAAAATCATGTATTATCTTTATGTACCTACATACATAGATCAATACCGTACCTTCGTATATAAGTACATAGAGTTGTGCCCTCCATCTTCAGCTAAATTTCCTACATTTCAGTATCACTCCAACCCATTCCAATAATCCCAGAAGGTATACTGATAAGAACAGTTTGTTCAACGCTAATGGTATGTGGGCACAGGTGGCGGCTTTATCACTCGAGTGGGTTATATCCGTGGAAAATGGTGTTACATGGTGTATGGTACATTAGCGGACAGCAACAGGTGTTCTATGGGTTCAAATACTTGACTATTAAGACTAATAAATTCTTCTATAGCGTCTGTGGCCCAATGGTTGGACGACTAACGGCGGCACTGGGTTCAAATCTTCACTAAGATTTGAACTGTTGCTGTCCGCTAATGTACCATACACAAAAATGCCAAAGATGCCAAAGATTTTCGCCTGGACGCTACCGTGTGTTTCGGAAGCCACGTAAAACTGTGGATCCTAACAGTTCCCTATAAGATACACAGGAAGCAGTCGTCAGGTCATGTTGCAGGCCCTGTAGTAATCTCGGCGACCTGAAACAATAATTTACTTATGTGATGTTGCGAACATTTACACTGGAAACTACCTTATTAGAAGTGTAGAGTTGGCTGATTTTCAGAAAAATCAAAACTGCCGCTTCGACTTTTTTAATTCGAGAAACTTTTAGTAAGCATACTAACTGCAAATAAAAAGTTCAAGGGAAGGGAATGTTTCAGATAAAAATATTTTGGATTAGAGTCATATCTGGAGCATGTGCTTTACAGTTTTCCTTGAAATTACAAATTTAAACGTTTCACGCACGTGCGCGTACGTTATTTCGCTATTGCATGGAATATGGAATAGTTTTCTGGACCTATTTACTCGTATTCACAGCTGGTAAGTATAGCTTGTAATTACAATGAATAATGAACCAGTATTAAAAGAAAATAAAATACTTAATTACCATCAAATACTACCAATATAACCTAATCCTTTTATTAGGTAGGTACACCGTCGAAGAACATAATTCCTGAGCAAAGAAATTGGAAATCTTACTAATATTATAAACGTGAAAGTTTGTAAGAATGTATGGATGTCTGAATGTATGTTTGTTACTCTTTCACGCCTAAACGGGTGGAACGATTGATTTAATTTGGTATGGAGTATGGAGATAGCTTAGACCCTGGAATAACACATAGGTTACAGTAAAGCGGGTAAAACCGCTGGATGCAGCTATAGTATAGTATAATGTATTTTGTTCTGATTTAGGATTTAGCTGACCAAATCGAATGTTACATATTATCAGATAACTAGTACGTAAGTAGATATTATCTTCGTTTAGGATGTTTCACGAAAACAAACACCTGCACACGTACTCGTACTCGTACGTTCTTTATTTGCGATTCGATATCATAGATTTACTGCGCACTTCTTATTAGATAAAAATAAACCTAATATG
The DNA here is from genome assembly GCA_947507615.1 of Hemithea aestivaria. NCBI lineage: Eukaryota > Metazoa > Arthropoda > Insecta > Lepidoptera > Geometridae > Hemithea > Hemithea aestivaria. The sequence continues at coordinate 10,873,505 of OX382337.1, read as the reverse complement.
CCCTTATATAAATATTGCCCTAAATGAAATCAGACATCATACAAATAAAGTTTTTTTTTTTTTATACAAGATAGGCCTACGTTTGACCACATCCCACCTGATGGAAAGTGAAAATGCGGTCGACGATGGATCACGTAAGATGCCTAGAAAGGTACCTATTCACTCGTGCCTTGAAGATATCCAAGTTGGTAGGTAGGTTGATTGGTTGGTTGGTAGTTGGTTGGTAGTTGGTGGTTGGTTGGTTGGTGGTTGGTTGGTTGGTTGGTATCCAAGTACATTTTTTTAAAGATTAGAATTTTAATTTTCCTTTATTCGAAACTAACTTTAATATCTTTGTAAAATACCGGTTTAATATTTTTGTAAAATTGCATTTGCAACCTTTGAAAAAATTTATTGTGAACTAGTTAAGGCTTTCGACACTATGAGGGTGATTTTTATTTTTAAGACCTTTTACGACACTATTTTCAGAAATAACATAACCCCGTTACATACAAGCCACTGAAATTTTAATTCAATAGAAAGGTGTACACCGAAATTCTATAGACGGAACTCATGCAATTTACGAAACTCATATTTTTCATGTTATTCTATTTTTATTATTTTGTGCACACTGCACACCGATTTCCTGTTAGCTATCGACTTCATCATTTTTAAAGTGTGATAACTAATTATGTCTTTTCGATAAAAACGCGATAATTATATTCCGGAAATACCTTTGTGTTAAGTACATTCGTAAGTACATGCGCTATCAGATAGTTGTAAAGATTCTAGTAGGTACCCAAGACAGGTGGATAGGGCAGGTGTTTGCACCGAGCTGGTGACTAGGCTGCGCGGTGTATGTGCACCGACATTGATAACACTGATAACAGCACTGATAACGGACTAACTCATACTTCACTTGTTTGAGGCCAACGTGGACTGACTCTAATAGGATTATCGGGCATTAAACACTTAGTGTCTGGGTTTTTTTTATTATTGTACTTCATAAAATTATTATTACTGGGCTTAAACGAGAACCCAAAATTATATCGGCCACGTTGGCATGGGTTACATTATTTATTAGGTACTTTTAGCCTGGTGTATCCCAATGTTGGGAAAAGACTTCAATTCCCTCTCTTTATTCCTTTTGGTCAAGGGATATATGTAGTAGTCCAGCTATTGCAAAAATATTCAGTTTGTCACATCTAATCTCCGATTGGGCGCGACGTGAGGTCTGACTCTCTGTGGTGTCCTTCTGGAGTGGTTCGGGCCCTTTGTTCGTCAGACCATTCCACTCCAAGCTAGTAGCTTATATTATTTTTTAGGGTTCCGTACCTCAAAAGGAAAAACCGGTCAAGTACGAGTAGGACTCGAGCACCGAGGGTTCCGTACAAACCTACGGGTTTCTACGGAACCCTAAGGAAAAGTGGGTATAATATTATATACTGTGGGTTTTGATTCCCTTGCGAGTACTTGCGAGTATGAAAATATGCGGCTAAAATTGCTGTTTCTTTTGATTGCGTTGACATAGATGTTCGATTTTTTTACAACTTAAAGTTATTATAAAGCTGAGTATTTCGTATGAATTTCAATTTAATACCTGTACGCGTTCTTGAGGAAAGGGATAGTAAATACAAAATTATTAAAAATATTTTTTTATATGATGTAACTAAAAATGTACAGTTTTCGCAATTTTTCCTGTGGCTGTGATTTAAGACGTTGCTGTGTACCAAATTTCAAGATTCTGAGTTAACGGCAAGTACCCTGTAGGTTTTGATTTCCTTGAGAGTAGTCGCGAGTTAAAAAATACGGCTAAAATTGCTGTTTCTTTTGAATGCGTTGAGATAGAGGTTTGATTTTATTACAGTTTAAAGTTATAATAGACCTTAGTATTTCATATTAATTTCAGTTTAATACCTGCACGCGTTCATGAGAAATAAGGTAGTAAGTATGAAATTATTAAAAAAAAAATTTTTTTATGATGAAACTAAAAATGTACAATTTTCGCAATTTTTCCTTTATCTGTGCTCTAAGGAGTTGCTTCGTGCCAAATTTCAATATCCTGAGTTCACGGGAAGTGCCCCGTAGGTTTTGATTTATTTGGTAATGTCGAAAATTTGCTGAAATTTACGACATATTCGACTATATCTTTTGATTGCGTTGGCCTAGAAGTTTGAAATTTTCACAGCTCTAAGAGGCAATGGACCTTAGTATTTCCTATAAATTTCAGCTTGTTACCTCCACGCGTTCTTGAGAAAAATGGTCTTGACAGACAGACAGACAGACAGACGGACAACAAAGTGATCCTATAAGGGTTCCGTTTTTTCCTTTTGAGGTACGGAACCCTAAAAAACGGAACCCTTATAGGATCACTTTGTTGTCCGTCTGTCTGTCTGTCTGTCTGTCTGTCAAGACCCTTTTTCTCAGGAACGCGTAGAGGTAACAAACTGAAATTTATAGGAAATACTAAGGTCCATTGCCTCTTAGAGCTGTGAAAATTTCAAACTTCTAGACCAACGCAATCAAAAGATATAGTCGAATATGTCACAAATTTCAGCAAATTTTCGACATTACCAAATAAATCAAAACCTACGGGGCACTTCCCGTGAACTCAGAATCTTGAAATTTGGCACGAAGTAATTCCTTAGAGCACAGATAAAGGAAAAATTGCGAAAACCATAAATTTTTATTTGCATCATATGAAAAAAATATTTTGAATAATTTTATACCTACTACCCCTTTTCTCATGAACGCGTAGACGTATTAAATTGAAATTCATATCAAATACTTAAGTCTATAATACCTTTAAACTGTAATAAAATCAAACCTCTATGTCAACGCATTCAAAAGAAACAGCAATTTTAGTCGCAATTTTAAACTCGCAACTACTCTCAAAAAATCAAAACCTACAGGGTACTTGCCGTGAACTTAGAATCTTGAAAATTGGCACGAAGCAACTCCTTAGAGCACAGATAAAGGAAAAATTACGAAATCTGTACATTTTTAGTTACATCATATAAAAAAATATTTTTAATAATTTCATACTTACTACCTTATTTCTCATGAACGCGTAAACGTATTAAATTGAAATTCATATCAAATACTCAAGACTATAATACCTTTAAACTGTAATAAAATCAAACCTCTATCTCAACGCATTCAAAAGAAACAGTAATTTTAGCCGTATTTTTTAACTCGCGACTACTCTCAAGGGAATCAAAACCTACAGGGTACTTGCCGTTAACTCAGAGTCTTGAAATTTGGTACGCAGCAACGTCTTAAATTATAGGCACAGGAAAAATTGCGAAAACTGTAAATATTTAGTTACATCATTTAAAAAAATATTTTTAATAATTTTGTTTTACTACCCCTTTCCTCAAGAACGCGTACAGGTATTAAATGTAAATTCATACCAAATACTCAGCTTTATAATAACTTTAAGCTGTAAAAAATCAAACCACTATTTCAACGCAATCAAAAGAAACAGCAATTTTAGCCGCATATTTTCAAACTCACAAGTACTCGCAAGGGAATCAAAACCTTCAGTACATAATATTATACCCACTTTTCCTTAGGGTTCCGTAGAAACCCGTAGGTTTGTACGGAACCCTCGGTGCTCGAGTCCTACTCGTACTTGACCGGTTTTTTTTATTTAAATATGTTATATCTAGACTTTGGCTCTAGGAATGATTGACGTTTTTCTTACAATGAGGAAAACTTTTGTCATAATTAAAAACAAAGATGAAGTGGACTGGAATAGATTCAGTAGTAGATTGCCAGATTGACTAAAAGATGTTGTATTTCCTAGGCCATCCACTTAGGTTGTAGGTAGGTACTGCACGCACTTTGCATTCAAATATCTCACAGCAAGCAATATGATAGCATCGAAATATGTGACCTCAAAAATGTATCCGTCAAATGATTATGAACTTAAATTAAATACAGTTAGAGGCCAAAATACAGTAAAATCCTATAGCGTTAAACCGCTAGACCGCGAGTACTACGATTGCAAGTTGTTATGCGAACCATAACAAAGCAACCACATAACACACGCAATCTAAGCCTAAACAACACTTTGGAAAGTGCACGTTTCGTACACAATAGTGAAGTAGTAACTTTACTGAGTAAAAAGAAGTTAACGCTCTCAAATCGTGCGCTTGGAGCGCTGTTAGGCCGCTCGCTGGTTCTGTTTGTAATTTTCCATCTAATCAGAATTCAGTGTAGTAATAGACACAGAAAATTGAAGTAGATGGTGTAGGACAGTTAAAGTAGTAAAGGTGTTAAAACAATTCAATAAGTTATAGGACCACGTCATTACCAAATTTATTTTATTGTGCTCTCCATCTATTAAACTCACCTAAATCCACTGCTGAGAATTTAATTTAGGTCGACGGCAGCGTCTTTTTTTTTTTTTTTATCATAATAGCGTTTCAACTGTACCTCTATATGCTATCTTTTTGTACCAACATTATTAATCGTATTTCTAAAATATGATGTTGTATGAACACGTATGTAAGTGGTTGCCACGCAGTAACGTCGTGATGGTAAATACAAGTTTACCTGTTAGTGTACATAAGTAAATATTCAGATAAAGTAGGTGCGTACGATAACTGATAAAGCACACTATCTACATCACACAGGTGTTTGCACTAAGAATGTACTCGATGTACTTGTTATTTGGGGTTGAAATGGTTTGCCCTAATTAGAACACAAGTCGATATATATGTATCTCATACAAATATCCTACTAATATTTTAAATGTATTTTGTTGCCTCTTCACGCCTAAACTTCAGTTATTAAAATCGGATCGTTGCGTGTCATTGTTCTTCGTCGTTTACAAGTTTCTTCTAATAATGCATAATTAATGTAACCTATAAAGTCGATATATTTTTCAGCAGAAGGATCTCGCTTATTTCCAGTTTCCAGTACCTTTAGACAGTTCCTTCAAAGTAACTTATGGGATTTTTTCTTGCCATTAGTTCGATAATGTTCCTTTAAAGGAAGTATCTGAAGCTACTATAGTCTACTGGCAATAAACGGAGGATCTCGTTAAGTATTTATTTAATACTATCGATAGACATAATAATAGTATTTTCGTCCAAAGAAAACACCGAGGCAATATGTCTGGGTACGTCAACCAAGCTAGTTAACCTTTCACGAAACCTCGCTATATTTTATGCATGCCATAATTGTAACCAACTCTACATTCAAGTTGAGGTACATTTTCATAAATGATTTTATTTCGTCTGCCGAAAATAAGCTCGCAGTTCTTATTAAGTACTACAAGGTAGAGCCACATTATTGTGTAGTGTATAGTGACGTGTTAAAATAGTTCCGGTTTCATACATTTAGTGCGGTAACTAATATAATATTTTTACAGTGATTTGTGGCAATATAATTATTCGCCACGACACACCACACTACAGTCGTAGTAATAGTATCTTTTCTTTGCTACAGTAGTGTGGCTCTACTTTGAAATATATATAAGAAACTTATATCTGTTATACCTTTACATTACAGGTCACTTCTTTAAAAAAACACTGGAGTAATAGACTCGAGTATTCGAGACATACTCATATGACTATTACTGTTAAAGCCTGTACTTCAGAGCTTTTTTCAGAATCAATAGGATTTATTAATAGGTTTAGATTCAATTGACGTTGTTTAGAGTTCATCGATAAACGTTTTAGAACACATTGTATATTCCACGCAGGCAAAGGTCACAGAGTCGCAGTGAGTGAAACGAGCGAAGCAAAGTCTTTAAATATTCAAGGGGTGTAAAGGGCAAACTGTGCATATTTCCCCTGGGCCCGGGTGGTCTTTGTTTACCCCTCGAACAGACGTACCTCATGTTAGCTCAGCTCTATGAATTTCAATTTTTTAAATAGAATAGTTTAGTAGCTTCAGAATGGAAAATATTTCGAACTAAAGATTTATATTAGCGTATTTTTAAAAAATCGATTTATCTCATACATTAATTTTTCTATCATCACAAATAAAGTATTTTTATTATTTTTCATTGACCTTGTACATTTTTTTAACTTTTCTGCTGTTAATTATATATCTACTCATACTCTACAAATATTTCGATGATATTTTATTAAACTCCAACAAGCGTTTTTAGCTATTATCTATTGAATAAATAAAATTGGAAAACATTATATTTATAAGTCTCAGTGATTCAGTGATATGGCTACCTAGAAAATATTTGCCATTAAAACTATCAAATTAATACGACTAAATTTACTGTAACTTCACGGAAAAACTAGTAGGTAATTCTCTCATATTTCATTTCCGTCTATTTTGAATTAGAATGTGTAATTTAATACATATCATCAATTGCAAATTGATGTTTTGAAAATGCATAATATATGTAATATGTACATACATGTAGAGAGGATGGCCGATGGGGTCGCAAAGTGCTCGAGTGGAGACCACGGACTAGAAAACGCAGCGTAGGATGTCCACCCACAAAGTGGGCAGACGACCTTATAAAGGTCGCTGGAAGACGCTGGATGCAGGTCGCTTCCAACCGGTACATATGAAAGTCCAAAGGGGAGGGCTATGTTCAGCAGTAGACGTCTTACGGCTGAGCTGATGATGATTTGTACATATCTCTGCCATATATCAACAAACCTATTTTTATTATACTTATGTATTAACCCTATATACAATATGTACAGTATATTTAAGTACGTATCTATATATGTAGTACATATTATGTACGCTATATCGTTGCAACGGAAGTGGTGCCCCAGTCACCTCGAGTATTGTGCATGATATACCTACATGCTATTAGCATGTTTACTGTAGACTATATTACTTGACACAGTGGCTATTTTTAGCTCAACACGATAATGGATGATCAATACACGTGCAACGCCTTATGGACATTTTTCTTTATTTAATGTTGAGCGAGATGATTTGATGGTGTGATGACTTAGTAGACTAGTTAAGAGCTAATTGGTTCAGCATTAGATGACATGGCAATTATATGAGGCTTAACATGACATTCATGGAAAAAGCCTTAGCCTAGTAATTAGATAGCTTTAGGCTGTACAAAAATGAGATCTAGCATAATCTAATAAAAATAGCTAATATTGTCTCTTTGCACAATTATAAATTTAAGGTGTGATTCGTCGTACGTAGGTACGTGTTCAATACTAGGTTTGAAGTCTAAAATACCTATCGGTGTTAAAGGTTTTCGCATAATGCTACAATTTTAACCCAGATTCACGCTAAATCATGGCAGCAGAAAATATTTTTTTAAAAATCTGAAGAATTTTTTATAGATAACGCAAGAGTAAAATGTATCCAAAATCTCCAGCTCCATGGTCAAGTCAGGTGACAAAACACCTCTATAATGATGTCAAATAAGACAAGCCATAAAGCATGCCATTGACCAACTTCACTGGCGTTATTTATTGGCTATTCTTCGTAAGTTTCCTTGGAAGTCGCTCGAGACAATCGGAAAATCCTGTTCCTAGTCAATGTGAGGAGTAGTACAAGATAAGATTGTTTTATTGCATGTCGTACACAAATCAACTTGTAAAGAACAGGCGGCAATTTGCCGAGACAATAATACTGTGACGCTATGTAAAACAGTGTTGCAGCTTTAATCTATTGAATACTAAGACAATCCAGCTAAAGTGCGAGCGGTCTAAGTATTAGTCTGAAGTCTGTAGGTCTGCCGACTGCAGGCGATTGGGCTAGAGGTAATCTCTATAAGAAAGTCGAAATCATCATTCTTATTTTTGACAAATCCGTTTTCTAGGGACATTATGTATGCACCTAAATCGTCAAAAAATAGAGTATTTTTTAGCATTTTTCCAGTATTAAACCTTCATTAACAGATACATACTTTTAAACAAATCTGCGGCAGTTTATCTGTAAAGAAAGGTAAAGCTTAATTTTTTTTTACTTTAGAAATTGTTACATTGAGAAACATATAAATAGGAACAGGTAAGCAGGAATATGAAGGTGTAAATTGTAAGCAACAAAGTATATACAAGGTACTGCAAAACACTGTTCAACACCCGTTGCTCTCAGACATTCGTCCTAACTATCCTATGCCAAGTAATTAATGTATTTTATTTTGGAAATGTTCCGAGTATAAGTACTGGTCGCATGTCGTAGATCGCCGCGTGACAGAGTAGATGGATAGCAATGTAATGAATTGCACGGCGCTGCAATCGTCTCGTCTAAATATAAATCGCTTAGTTCACACTTCAGCATTGTTTTACTGTCACCGCGGTGCAGCTGTATGCTAAATAATCTGATGCGTCTCTACCATTTGTTTCAAACATCAATCACAAGCTATTCGAGAACTTTCGAGAATTCACGAGTTGACAAAATAAAACGGACTATTATGATGCTACGGCAAAACGTAACGTTAGTTTTGGATAGGAGATGTAATTAAGATTTTACAGACTCATTATAATATCAGCAAAGTTTTCGTAGTAATGAAATTATATGAATCTACTATGTAGTAGGATAAATGTATGGAATAACAAGGTCAATTTGTCCCTTTGTCACTAATTAATAAGTAAAAGAAATATAAAGAAAATACAAAACAATTAAGTCAACGACGAGTACTACAGGAATGAACTCTTTATGGAGGACATCGTGGTCCGAAACTGTGGTTGAGATAATCTCAACAGGGATCAATACCTGAGTACAGCAGTGTCGTATTTATAAAATTGTAATTTTTAATTAGGCCTTTGTAATCTAACGGTAAAGTGAGAATTGGTTTAAAATGAGAACATATAGTAACGTTCTAAAACCAGCGTTAGATATAGTAGCTGTGGCAACTTATTTGTATTCTCCTTACGCGTGTACCAACACTTGCATGCGTGTCGATGTAGTTATGATCGCACCTTATGTGTTTGTTGTTTACTGATACCGCTTGCAATCATATAAATAGACAATTATAACTAGAAACCTATTGTGATTTGATCATCTAATATTGTGATGTGATCTAATGCTGTAAATTATCCATTATTAAACACACAAATATTATAAACATTAGCGAATGACTGACAAGAAAATGTTCATCTTATCTCAAAAAGTATAGGTACGTACCTATATAAAAGATCAAACTATTATTTTTGAACTTAGGCTAATGTCTCTTTAAAAAGTTCCACTGCCACACAGAATGAATAGGAGAGGATCGTGGAGTGAATAAGGCGCACTTGAGATGCTCTACCGCACCGGTGAGACATCCCATATCGATGAAAAGACGAAGGGACCTAAAGAGTGCGGAGTGGCGTCTTCGTTTGGATCACTTTGGTTAGTTTGGTTATTGATCTTCTGCATATTATTAGTATAAAATTTGATCAAAATTCAGTTAAGTACTAAATTTATGTGAAAAGTCGATTTTGACGAATCTTAAAACTCTTTCACGTCATGCATTATGCAAGTCGTCCAGACGATTAGCTTCTACCCGAAGTAGTAGCTATAACTTTTTGGAACAAGCTGTATACAGGATCATATTTCGTTTGAATTTACATCAAAAGTCCATCAGCATTATTCATAAGTATAGTATACATTATATAAGTATGCATAATACAGGTGCATGAATTCGTTCCTTCAAAACATTTTCTTAAAATATATTCTGTAACTAAATCAATACCATTGTATTTTAATAATGTGTCTGCAATATTTACATTTACATGAATGTAATGCTCTACTGAATATCATATTACAAGTTTTGTTTAGTTTCACCTGTACGGTGTCTGAATCAAATCATTTTTAAAATATACTTCCGTTGTCGAATAAAGCTCAAATTTCATGAATATTATATACATTATTGAATTTTTTTTATGATGAATTAATATAAAATTTTACACATAAAACAATATTTTATTTTACAATAACTATATCTTTTTACACAGCTCTGGATGTGCCTATATGTTATCGATTTACGTTTAAACCTAAAATTTAGTACATTGTTTTAGTCCCGGAATAACACATGAGTACACATAGTACATGAGCTTTTAGAGGGTAAAATTTCTCGTCAGTCGATTATAATAAGTTAAAGGCAAAATAATCGATCCTCGAACTGATATGGTTCATTCCATTTGTCTTTACAAAACGCTACTATAAGGACTACATACTACTTACTACAATCTATTACCAACCCCATTTGAATCATGATAGAAAAAAAAAAATTCTTTGTATTTTATGCATTTTTAAATCATTGAGTACATTTATCATTTTATCTAAATAAATTATGGAAAGTTAAAAAACATCAATCGGAAATGATAAAATACTTTCCACTGATGCAAGTAAACAAGGAAAACTAGAAAAAATAACACTTTGATAAATGATAACGATAATTAATTAAACACCCATGAAGTACGTTGCGCCACACACCACACCACTCACCACACACACAACGGACCACACACACACACACCACACACACCACACCACACACCACACCACAACACACACACACACACACACACACGCACACGCACACGCACACGCGCACGCGCACGTACACGCACACGCACACGCACACGCACACGCACGCGCACGCGCACGCGCACGCGCACGCGCACGCGCACGCACACGCACACGCACACGCACATGCACACGCACACGCACACGCACACGCACACGCGCACACACACACACACAGTTAACGGATCCACATTTAACGGATTAGCTTAAAAACATAACAAAAATTAAAACAAAACTGATGATTTTCCTAAAATTAAAGCTTTTTACTAGTTGGAAAGCTTTTTACAATGTTAGCGCTAAGTCAAATCATATAAAAAATTAGGTTAGGTTAGTATATGAACCTTAGCTTCTCTCTAATCACTCACAATAAACATTCATACATATTCTTCATAAATATTTTGTAACGCAATAATATCCACAGTTTCTACAATTTAACAACGTTCTCGTTTTGCGATTCATATATTTTTAAATAATAATATACCTTAACTACGGAAAAAAAAATTTGGGGCCACAATGCCCCCATTTCTCTGTTGCCTTAAAGCCTCCAAATATACCAAGCATATATACCTATGTACTTTCAAGAAATCACACTCGTATGTAACAAAGGCCGAGTAACAACATATAATAGCAGTAAACTCTTGGTCGCGGCCACATGTGATTAATTCCGTGTACCAGCACGTGCTTATCTCATAATCATAAAAGCGCACTTGTGCCGCAGACGGATTTCTCGGTCCATTCGTTTTGTTTTAGTGCCTCACTCAGCTGAGTAAATAGGCGGCACTCACTACCGCACTACGGCGCTCGAAATAACTTCTCTTCGCTATAATGTGCACACTCTCGATGCTGGATTGACGATTGATAGATGGATTTTCAATATTTATTGCTGGTCTGTGAACACTTGTGATGTTAAGAACCAGTTTTGTACTTCTTTCCTATAGTGCTTTATTATTTTTAATAATTAATTGAGTATCGACTATTTTTATCATTATTGTAAACTTGCGAGTAATTTTGTTAAAAGTCGACGTGTAAACTCTTTACATTTGTACCTGCTGCTATAAAGATATTATGCATTACGTGACTCAAATAACACTTAGGCATCTGAATCTAAATTTCGCTAATGTCATCATGGCAGTCGTGGCCGAGCGGTTAAGGCGTCTGACTAGAAATCAGATTCCCTCTGGGAGCGTAGGTTCGAATCCTACCGACTGCGAAATTTTTGCATTATGAAAATATTTTATTTTTTCTTTGACTCTATAAACAATTACGACTGACATTTTAATTTAACGATAACCCCTCAAGATGAATTATAATTCTTGGAATTGATTTTCCTTACACCTTATCTTAACAATAAAGAATTGGACATAAACTTGAACTGTTGCAAACATTTTAATATTATTAAACTCTTACAAATATAATCTTAAATCTTGGAACTATAAAATAAAATGAAGGGTGCTCAAACTCATCATTGGACTTTATGAGCGAAAGTGCACGTGCGAAGCCTTGGGCTTGGCATTAAACTGTCAAAATGTATCGTTTCATGCTTTAACTTTACGATGGTCAGTTAAAAATTAAGACGAGGAAAATATATAGGAACACATAAGGAACACATAAGTAATATACATATCTGAATACAAAAGCCGAAGGAAAATTGTTTCAGGGAAAATTATTTTTATCCCAGAAAAAATATTCATGATTTCAATCAAATTTATGGTAATTTTTTCATAACCAAACAACTGAACCGATTGACCTGAAATTTTCTATACTCGCTAACAGCTTTGACCTAAAATTAACATAGAACTTTTAGTTGTATCACTGGGCTTAATTAGTACAGAACAGGTGACCCTACTTACACTGTCAGAGTCAAATCACGTCGTCATTATGTACTTTTTTAATGCAAAGAAGTAAGAAGACTGTTTGATGGATACGCTCTCCTGATGCGTATCCATCCAAACAGTGCTATCCAGGCTTTGACAATGACGTCTAATTCTTGGTGCACTTTTTTTGTGCCCTGCACCAACGCTTCTTACTCAAGAGTCATAAGATGACTCTTTTGCCCAGTAAGTAGTAATTTTTGCTTACGCGAGTAAGAGTCGCGCCCGCCCAATGTAGGATCAAGCTAAAGCGAAGGTAGCGAAGGTAGATTGTGTTATCGATCTGCGATGTATCGCAAGATGGCTGCTCATTAGGAAGGCGCACGTGCACCGCCGACGGCCAATAGGGTTGCGATCTGAGAGATGATTTTATCTCAGGACACTTGGGAGTTGCGACAATGTTATGAGGAGCGAATTCATGAAGAGTAAACCCCTAGTAATGCAGGTACCTATTCAAAGGCAGCGGTAACCGTTCAATATCAGACAGGAGGCTAGGAATAGGTGTACTTATGCTACTTTACCACCTATGGCATGGAAAAACATTGCAATTTCTATGAGAGCCTTTTTGAGAAAAAATATTACCAGCCCTACAATTAATTCATTTTCTACATTAGATCTTACCTAGGAATTATAAATGCGAAAGTATATATTAAATTATATTATTGATAATTAATTAATCTAAGCTTATAAACTAGAAAAACACATTGTCTACTTTTCAGCTAGTAAATCCGCTGGGTGCAGCTAGTATTATAAAAATACATACTAAAGTGGGATGTGTTGTACATTAGGGACCTCTTCACGCTCAAACTGAAATGATGTAGCTAGTAGCTATAGACCCTTAAACATAGGTGACTTTTCAGCGGGCAGCTAGCTGATATTGCGGGTATAAATATATCATGTGTAGGTACGCCATTTTCCTCATTTCAGATATATTATACACACGTAGTTAATTATTGTAGGCAAGGAGGAAACCAGTATATTGTTATTTATGACTACCAGCGACCAACGGTAAATGCTCTATAATCTATTAATACATGGAAGTTATTTAAGTATGCGGTAAAGTATAATATAAGTGTCATGCAATTGCTGATAAATTAAATCGCGTATATTTAAAATAAGTAATTATATAAATACACAACTCTTAATTGAAACACCACAAACGTATACACAACGATGTTACAATTGGCGGTCTTCTCGCTAAAAGCGATCTCTCAGATTATATTTGATCTTTATTACCAATACACCAAGTACATTCTACTTACGTGTACGTGTACACACCTACTTGTCACCTAACTTCTCCTAAACTGCATGGTGTGCGTTCGATATTTGTTTCGATGCGTTTTTGAAAATACTGGAACGGGTGCGCGCTTTTCAAGGAAGTACGACGTCTGCCAAGTCCGCTAGTTTTTTAATACTTTTTGCATCAACGACACTTTCCACTAAGAACTGTTCAGAGTTCAGGGCGATCTAATCTTACTGTTAAAACTAACGAGTACTTAAGACACTCTCTTTCTATACAAGCTACCTTACTACTTAATCACAAAGTTCTCTATCGTCAATAAATTGGTATATTTAGTTATGTAGAGGTATGTGTATATCACATACCTCTACATATACCAATTCGAAAACGCTTAAGAATTACAGAATAATTTGTCCAAAACATAGATTCTACAAAATACCACCACTATTATAAAGTTAGTAAAGACAAAATTGCATAGATTATCTCGACACAAATCAAATTTATAGTAAAACAACACAAGATAAAAACACAATTTGGTCTGGAAATGAAACAGTAAACCGCATTAGTTTCGGCCAACTGGCACCCTCGCTTTCGTCATGGGATTACGAGTCCGCACCAGGGATTTAAGGTTTCATTACTTTGCCAAGGAAATCCCGTGTCTACCCCTACTATTGTCATCTAGCCTCTCGAACCCAATTCACTCTTCTACATTTTTAACAAACAGATATTTATAAATGAGCACGCCTTTAGCAATACGCCTTTTTTTATCCCAGGAATAATGCGTTATACATTGTCACACAGCGCCGGGGGGCGCATCACCTGAGCTATCTAATAAAATCGTAGTGTTTGTTAACTACAAACACTACGATTTTATTAGATAGCTTTAGTTAGATAGCGTTTTAGATAGCGTTGGTTAGATATTGCCTCGAGTTCCTAAAATCTTGTATTTATGGCCACTTTTCTCGCCCACCCAGAGCTAATTTCTTTGAAGCATTGAAAGACGATGTCTTTCCGTTTTCCGCATTATGAAATTGTCCTTACGTCTATCTATCTATCTATCTATCTATCTTTAACGGGGGCTGGCAAATAACCAGCAACACGTCGACCCATTGGGATCTATTGTGTTTACCCCTACCTTATCGTTTCTTACTCATGGAAGAAGTGCGTTATTAAGGCGGTGGTCCCACTTAGAGGAAGAAACCTGTACTCCTCTGGTTTGGGAAATGCATTCCCAAGGAGCCTCATGCGTTTCGTAGCCAATACGTCACATTCACATAGAATGTGCTCCATTGTCTCCTTGACCTCGCCACAGGCTCTACAATCGTTTATTGTAGTCAGCCTCATTTTGAAAAGCATGTCATTGGTTTCATAATGCCCGGTTAAGGCACCAATGATAGCTCGTCCTTTGCTTCTTCCATTATTTAGTATATATTTGGAAGCTTTTCTGTAGCTGTTACCTAGGAATTTCTTCGAATGTATCAGCCCTTCGCTGTTTTCCCAAACTTGCCGGTGTTTTAGATCAGCATATTCCTTTATGGCCGTATTGATTGTGCATGCTGGCAGACCCATGCATGGTTCTGGTCCATGCATAGCATTTGCTGATCCGCTTCTGGCAAGCTCATCAGCCTTCTCATTCCCTAATATTCCAACGTGGCCCGGTACCCAAACTAATCGTACTCTGTTGCTGTGGCCTAATTTATTTAGGGCCTTAACAGCATCTAAGACCAATCTTGAGCTGATCCTGCAGGAATTTAAGGCCTTTAGTGATGCTTGACTGTCACTGAGAATGTAGATAGTCTTATCTTTTACATTCCTATTTATATTCTCATGAGCGCATGCTATGATAGCATACATTTCTGCCTGAAAGACGGTTGTGTATTGACCCAAACTGTTCCAAAGTTGGAAAGTATTTGAGTATATACCTGCTCCTGTACCAGATCTAGTTTTTGAACCATCTGTGTACCATATGCTGCAGTCTGCGTTTGGTGGTCGTAGCTGCTGCTTCCAGTCCTCCCTTGAGGGGACATGTATTTTAAAATTCCTTTTGAAGATTTTAATCTGCGGCATTACGTCGCTAATCATGTTCATCTTCCTCTGTAGCTCTTCACTGAGCTTCATTTTTGTGTGCCTTGTTGTTGGCCGATTGAGGTCATGAACTCCTACCGCTTGGAGTCTGTATAAGGCTTTCATTGCCTCCTGTTGTATGAATATATCAAGAGGTTTTAAGTCTAAAATTATGTCAAGAGCCATACTTGGCGTGGACTTAAACGCTCCTGTTATGGCCATAGTGGCCATCCTTTGAAGTTTGCTTAATGTTCTTTTGCACACTGCGAGTTCGGTTCTAGGCCACCATACCACGCTACCGTAGGAAAGTATTGGGCGCACCATTGAAGTGTAGATAAACTTTAGTATCTTGGGTTTAAGTCCCCAAGTTTTACCATAAGCTGATCTACACATATTAAAAGCCCTCATGGCTTTATCTGTCACCTTCTTGGCGTGCAGATTCCATGTAAGCTCCTTGTCTAGGGTCATACCAAGATATTTCACTTCGGTAGACCATTCCAACTCTTTGCCGAATAGTAGTAACTTCTTCAGACTACCCAGTTTCTTCTTCCTTGTAAATGGAAGAACCGTAGTTTTGCTTGGATTGATGGTAAGGTGGTTTTCAACACACCATTCTTCCACAATATATAAAGCCTGTTGCAAAAGTCCCGATGTAGTTTCTGGAAATTTGCCATTGATCATTACTACTATGTCATCTGCGTATCCCACAGCATAGCATGCTCCACTGTTCAATTTTGTAAGGAGGGAGTTTACCACCAAACACCATAGTGTAGGTGACAATACCCCTCCTTGAGGGCAGCCTTTTGTTGTTGTTGCGTGAATTTCATCTCCTAATAGAGATGCCCATATTCTCCTACCCCTCAGCATGGAATCAATCCATCTGCATAGGGTAGGGTTAATGCCGTGTTCATTGGCGGCCTTCATGATCGATTCGAATGTTGTGCGGTCAAAAGCTCCCTCAATGTCTAAGAAAGCCGCCACGCAAATTTCCTGACCATCAATAGCTTCTTCAGCTTTAGTGACTACGTGGTGCAACGCAGTTTCTGTAGATTTTCCAGGTTGGTAGGCACACTGTAGCTTATGAAATGGTTTCTTTTTTAGAGGCCCATCCCTTATGTATTGATCTACGAGTTTCTCCGAGAGTCCTTACGTCTAAATAAACTACAAAATGTCGGAATTTAGACTAAATGCTACTTGCTCGAAAGTTCAGAAATAGGTAGTTTTGGACATAACTAATTTCGCACATAAAATCGAATCTAAGGAAAATTATAATGTCAATGGTAGTGGTGTTTTTCCCCACCAACAAAAAGCCATAGAGTCAGCGGGAGAGGAACTAGGGAGCGTATCCGAGCACGACCTCTAATGCACAAATATTGCGGACGAAATGAATATATTCGCCCTTTCGACGCAGATTATCTGGTAGTTTCTACTGGATTCAGACATAGAATATGAAGTAGTCAGTAGGTACATGAGAAGGGCGAACAAGTGCACGTTTTGATTAAGTCGGTGATATGAATTTATGGACGCCAGAATTCGACTAGACACTAAGCACTGATGATGGATCGAACGTTATATTGGATATTAAATATGTATGGAGTAGACTTTTATCATAATTGATGTTTTGTGATTTTGCTAATTGAGATATAGTGGAAGGAGGAGTCTATCTATTAGATAAAAATAATGATAACGTGTAAACTGTAGAGGTAGCTGATACATAATGATATACCATAAATATGTACATGTTCTTGATTAAGAAAGACACCTAACGCCTATCATAGACACATATCTTGAAGGTATAATTGAACATTATTATGATAAAGATACACATATTTCTAAGAGCATGTAAAGATGTTATATAAAATTGATCAGGGAGTTAAGTTGGTTAACTCAAACAAGAAGGGTTCAACACATGTCGCAAACACCTAAGACAATGTTTGTGCGCGAATATAGCCAGTTGGTTCCATTCCATCCAACAGTCCCAAGTGTGTCCTGCTAATACTCCATATGGCATGGCACACTGTGCAATACATAAACTACCATTATACATTGACCCCTGATAACACTACCAATCCCTTCAAAATTCTCCGACCAATTGAACCAATAGAGAGGAGGGGAAGCTCAAATTACACTGGTCTTATATTCATAATAGTGAAGGGCGGAAAAACTGATGCAACGACATATGCATGCATTAGGGACGATGATACAATTCGGACATTAGTGTAGTTTAGTTTTCTTAATTTGTCCAACTGGCTTGCAACAGAGCAAATGTTAAAGAAACTATTTTTTTACACTAGAGTATATGTGTACAAAAACTGAATGATTCACGTATAGGTAACACTGTGCCTTATCTGGAGGCACGGTAGTGCCCCCGCCATAAAAATTACTTTTGAATTTTCATCGGCAAAAAACGGCAAGCAGTATGTCCGCTTGCCGTTTTTTAACAAAAAATGTCTACCATCATCATCAGCCAAAAAATGACCTTTGCTGATTAATAATTATATATCATAGGAATCAGGTCAGAATTCCAAATAATTTATTAATTCTACATCTAGAATGATCTCGCCTTCACAAAACGTTTCACAATTCAAAAGAGCACGTGCCGAAGAAGAAGAATCATAAAAACAAATATCAAAATATGTTAATTTACTAAATACAGAGCCAGGTTATATGTTACGTAAACATAAATTCTATCATTATCCGCTAAGCGAGTAGCATCGTAGACAGTTATGCAATTGTACCGTACATTCATAACGCTTGCATTCTGAATAAGCAGCTAGGTCTCATGTGACTGTGTCAGGTTCCAAGAATGCCGGCTTTCTGGCGCCGGTTAGTTGACACCGATGGCAACCTGTTTCTTTAGCTTGAGCGTTATGTACTACGTAAGTTATTATAAATACAATCTTTATAATATGAATAGTGTATAGTTAACCCATCAAATGAAATCTAAACGTCGAGGCGCAATGCGAAACCGTCTGGCTATTGGGTTTTATTTTACTAAGATAGCACTCGTATAAAACTGACATACTTTAACCGTATAAAAACCCGTATAAAACTTACTTCACGCACGTAACACGTATGACTCTCTCGGTCGCAAGATACAATGACAAAATTTTAAATATACTACATGTTTTATTCGTAGAATTAACTTTTTGAAAATATCTTTGTGTAAAGTAATAAATCTACATAGATAGGATATCTACTAAATTACCATATTAAATCAAATTTTATAAAATTAAATCATAATTGACTTTTATTTAATAGGTTAACTATAGCGTTATTGTCTATCGCATACACAGGCAGATAGTTTTATAGAATTTACTACTAACTTGACTTTCTTATTGACATATCCAATACCCATGGTTAAGCACACGAATCTCAAACCATGAATGAACCTGGAGCTCATTGTGGTGCGCATTACTCGCAGCTAGTGTAGTTGTTTGCCTTTCCCACGGCTAGCCCACGCAGTTAGCACCTATCGCCTTACTTGGAACTGTCTGTATGTAGTACCTATACTTTGATATGAACTTTCTTGACCCGCTAATTTTGGTGCTGGTGAATTGTTCTAATGATTTATACCGTTGGTTTTATAAGACTTGCTATGTCGGTAAGTGTAAAAAAAATCAGTTGTCTGTGCCGACGGAGGAAGTAGGAATACTTTATTATTCATATCAAAAATACAAATAAAATAGGACGTTGAAAGTAACATAATTTGGGTCTGAGTAATCTACATAAAAATATTAAATATCAGCCCTTGTTAAAATTGCCTAAAGGTAATTTTTTTTACGGATGAATGAAAAAAATTCATGATACCAATTTTCGCATCTATTTATTTGGCATATTGCTAGAATTTTATTTATTTAAATAAATGATTTATTCTCTTAATATTCCCTGAGTGTAAAAATACTGACACAGCGGCTTAAAACTTTTCTAAGATACTCGTATATGTGAAACTTATAACAACCCATATACCTACGTATGGAATTGACTGAACCTAAATTACATGTGCAAAATACATTATATTGTAGCATTTTCTTAGTTCATGCAGGGACCAATTCATATAATATATGCATACTAAATACTAATTAAAACTCAACCGGGTATAAAAACAAGCAGATATTATCCATAATAATAAACATTCATTTACAAACATATTATAAATATCATCTGTTGACATGGACTTCTTGAAAGTGTCATAAACTGTCATCGTTATCGTCTCACACTCTCAACATTAAACAGTTTTAAGTATCATAAGATTGTTTCGTGGAAAGAAAAGTATTTTAAATGCTCTCTTTTCCTGATTACCTGATGTTCAGCGAAGCCAGGGAGGGATTTATCCCACCTTCTAGGTAAAGCCTGTTGCCATCTACGGCCGCATCGACGCTTTTGCGCTTACGCGAGATCGTGGTCAAAGGCTTACCTATAACAAATTAAAAAACTTAAGAGGTGTCAAGGGACACCCGGATGGAACGAAGTTCGATTAATGAAAATATCTGGCTTGCTTTCTATAAGAGAGAGAGAGAGAGAGAGAGAGAGAGAGAGAGAGAGAGAAACATGCGCACGCCGCACAGCTTACAATAGCAAAAAGTGTCGTGACAACTTTTCGTAAGAATTTTTTCCGTTTAGCCCCCTTTCACAACGCGCGATAAGGAACTTCGTTCCAAAAATAATGTGATCCCAATGATGGCTCATAGAATCATATTGGTAGTTAAGTGTGAGAGTGCTCCCACACTAGTCTGGATTGTTCATGAAGTTCATGAAGGAAGACTGGCTGATCGAAATCGGATATTGCTTTTTGGACTACCTATGGCCCAAATCCATGTCAGATGCGTCAAATGACGGTCCAGTGTAGAACTATTTGTATGTCTGATTCAATGCGGACTGTCTGATGATGTCAATTCCTTCGATCTCCATTCAATCGTCATCCTTCTAACTCCAGCGTAATATTTCTTATCCATGGCTGTACTTATCACAATTTATTACGCTACTTATAGCTCTGCAATTACGATAACTTATGGTCACGTTAATTCTAAATTCTACCTGTGTCCATCACTTTTCCTAACCCCTTAACTTGCCAAATTGATATATGTATAATAATACTTATATGCGTTTTTAGGACTTATTACAAAGATAACTTTATACTTGGCTTTGGTTTAGTTTTTATTTTTAGCTATTAACGTAAATAAAACAAAGGATATCTCTGCCCCGACAATTACATAAAACAGAAACAATAAGATTTAATTTCTCTATGTTCAAAACGACCAGCTTTTCGCATTATTTTTACGTTTACATATCATAAAGGTGCACTATATTCGTTCTCAGTTAATGCACGGTCATTATGTGTTTTTATAGTCGTAGTTATTCTATAATAAAATGTAATAAAACCACATTTTTATGAGGGAAGTGGACGAGAGCGCGACAACTGTGATGAAGCTTTGATGGTGGGACATCGAGACATTTTAAATTTTATCCCATTTAAAATAGACCACTATCATAATAAAGTGAAATAAATCAAGAATCATCATCCTCATTTGCCTTAAAATTAGTCAGGTAATTACTTACAAGAAGATGATTATATTTTAGAAGAACAAGGACGAAATAAGTTTATACGTATTTTAATACATTTTCCTTAGGAAACTTCGTCAATGTTTCGTGTTTCTATTTTTTTTAAATAAATCGAATACTATATAGGTACCAACTTTGTTAAATTCATATAAATAATTTATAATGATAATTTGGTGCAGATATAATAAATAAATGAAACTAAACTCTAAACTCATATACTTGGATATTACATATTACAAGTTCTACTTGCGACACTATGTATCGCATCACCAAAGTTATCAAACAAAACAAAATCCCAAAAGCACATTATGAATAGTTACTACGTGCGAATAGTTGCGAAAAGTGATGCGTGGACTTTAAAAACATAATATTACTCGTATAATGCTAAACTGTGCTAGTACTGTCTAAACTCCACTCTAAACGCACAGTGGCGCCACGAACTCCGTGGTCGTAGCACGAACTAACAAGGTCACGATTCAATGTTACGTGGCACAACGCGAAACGGAGTGGCGCCATTATTAACTTGTTTTAACACTCAGTTACCGTTGTATGTCAAAAAATATCTTTTACAAAAACCACAAAATGTAAATTCTTATAAGTCATAAGATAACTAATTTCGACAATGCTTCACACAGGCCCTGTGGCGCAACGGATAACGCGTCTGACTACGGATCAGAAGATTCCAGGTTCGAATCCTGGCAGGGTCGCGATTAACCTTTTTTGTTGTTAATATAAACAGAATTAAATTTCGCACATGTTTTGCTTTCTAACAAAGTTTTTCTATCTAAACAAATCTAGCTAAGTAGAGGTATATCTAATGGATAAGTTTAAGCTGTAATATATTCGTCGCGAGTAATCTTTTTAGTTTTTAATGTAAGCAGAATTAAATTTTGGACATGTTTTGCTTTCTAACAAAGTTTTACTATCTAAACAAATCTAACTAAGTAGAGTACTAGTATTCTTTTATCTGTGGTAGAGGTATATCTAATGGATAAATTTAAGCTGTAATATATTCGTAGATCCCGCATTAAATACATTTTATTTTTCAAAAACCTGCTCGATTCATTCAAATAAACGACATAAATCTTACACATTAAATTGTTCTAAATCGACAAAGATTAAAAGATAAATACATCGACAAGCGCCTCTTGATAAACTCATTTATCAGCTTTGAAAGTGAAAAAGAACGCGTTAAAACATAAGTGGTCCGCAAAAACTAGTCGTCGCGTTGCGATAAAAGTCCGTGTTGACGACTTTACAGCGACATTTCTTATCTCCTCGGACAAGGTGCGTCAAAATATTAAAGCACTTCAAAGATTTTTGTATCGCCTAAACGCTTTTTAGAACTCGTAAATGTATTTGAAATTCATGACAAATAACTAGATTTAAATCAAAACAAAATATGAGTTTTTTATTGTTATTGCATTTATAAGTAGCAAACATCATTGACACAAATCTGAAGTTTTTTTATTTATCAAATTGTATTTATTAGTAAAAAAATGCAATGTATACGCGCCTATAGGTCTCCTATGTAAATTACAAGAAAGAAAAATTAAGCCAAATTTTATTTATTTATTTTTCAGCACAGAGCTAGGACTAACTTAATGCAACAATAGCATTTTCTACCAGTTGCTCTAAGGCTGAAGAAAATTTACTATAACTAAAGGGGGCTGACAAACAAAGTAGAAGAGTAAATTACTTACAAAACGTATTTTTCATAGCTATTAATAAAGTTGGCCTCAAAAACTTTGAATGACGTTATCACCAACCAAACAGCTATTTTAATACAGGCTTTATCAGCTGGGGGTCAAGAGCGTGACTTCCGCACGATAACTAAACAACAGCCGATATGTTGATAACAACAACCCAAAATATTGCCGCAGCATCCCATCACGTTTATTTATTGCTTTTCACAAAAAATATTGAAAAGAACTTTCGTGATATTTACGGACATGATAAGATACTTTTTAAAGACTTATGTTGATAAAAGCAGACACCAAACGTGAAGTGAAGCCAAAAGTTTATACTATTGCGTAGCAAATTATTATGGTTTCCTGAAAGAATGTTTATTATGAAACTATTTTGTTGCGCAGTATAATAGATAATCATAATTTATTGGACATGTACATAGAATAGTGTTAATATTAATTGTTCAAGTTAGAATAAGTGACCAACAATATGGTTGAAAAGTTACTGAAAACAAGCGATTATAATTCCTGATGGTATAGAAAAACATCTCAAAAACTACCCATAATGCACTGGTTAGATAATATTAATTTTAATTACACTAATAAAGCAAACATGATTTATTTTAAACTATTATTTTCAGCCCCACGGCGTCAGTTTTGTCTTACATAGCTTGGTATTTGGTATCTAATAATATTATGTCTACTAGAGTATGTTTTTTAATACTTATTCGATATTCACGTCGCGCTCAAAAAGTGAAGATAATTTTTTCGTTTACTCGTGAAGTTTGTATTTTCTTTGCTTTTAGACGTTGGCGTTGCGTTGTGGTCGGCAAACATCCTGGCCGCTCAAATATTGGTCCATCTCTACAAAGTCAGTTGTCCGTCCGTCACAAACTACGGATATACAGGACATGTGCTAAATAATCCTATTAATGTCAATATTACAAAGAACAAATAACATAAACATATTTAATTCTAAATTCTTCCTATATGTATTCTTTTAGCTTATTTCGCTACGACAACTATCATGGTAGTTATGAAGAATAACCCATAAAAGTTTAGTCTCCTCTATCTTCGGCCACATTATCGCTTAATGTCACGCGAGATAGAAGCCAAAGACTTCTGCTTTAATTTCTCCATTAAATTCTTTTAAGTTTTTGTGCGTCTGGTCTATAAAACCAGAACTCTGCAAAAACTTCAAAATGCCAAACTGCACTTCTAAGACTCAACTATAGATATTATAATTGGACAGTTCCGTGGATTCAATTATAAAAGCACGTTTAGAGTACTGCAAATCATCAGGACAACAATACTTCCATATTAAAATGTAGGAAATGTACATATGATTTAGCTTGTTGCAAACAGAAGTCTCTATATAAAAAGTGTACCACTATTTACTAATTTAAAACTAAAACAAAATAATGAATATTTATTATTTACCATCGTTTTTATCCACTGAATTAGAAGATATTCTAAAACAACGTACATGTATTTCATTTTAAATAACATTAAATGAGAGCATTCATATGACTCTCATTTATTATGCGCGTATAAAATTATGCACGGTTCGTTCTCTCCAGGGGTGGTCAACCTGTTTGAAAACGTCTTGCACTCAAAAATATTATGTAATTTACTGGCGTATTTTTATCTCAAAGTCAATGTTTTTGTAAATGATTCTCCGAGATTGGTTTTTAGTGTTTTTTAATTCATGTTTGTGAGTGTGTAAAATGAGCATGGTGTATAGTTACTACTAAGTCTCAAGTCCGTGCAATCGATGACTTTAGACTTTGTTGCTTTATGTCTTGTCGGTTCATAATCATAGTCACGATCAGTCTTTTAACATCTAATTACAATGTAAGTAGCGTCATTTGTCGTCCTTCCTTATGTTTCATAATAATTATTATGAACAGTATATTTTCTTATTCAAACGAGTTCTAAACGAATAGGTTTTATTTTTATGTACCTATGTTACCTAGATTACTATGTTGTACAATTAATGAGAGACTTTAAGAAATATTTTTGAAGCACGTGAATACTGACACAAATTGTTTGATTACCAACTCTATAAGTATAAACTGATCATAACTGTTTTGTAATAAATCTTTTTCATTTAAGATTCAAATTATTGTAAGTGGTACAATCGCGGTTATTCCATTATCCGTGTGCCTTCACACTCTATTATATCCGTGTCTAACGAATGAATATCGAATCGAATTGAAATGAAGAGGCAGTTGCTCTTGTGAAAGATCTTTCAACAGCTCGCAGCTCGATCATTCGATTTGATGTGCGCTTCAATCTAATGAAACGATGTGTTGAAATCGAAGTTACGAATAAGAAAATTGATCGAACTTTCGTTTCATCGGTTACACCTTGTTTTTGTGTTAAATTGTTTTTCTAACAATGCCAAGCCGACGATACCCGCTGATATCATTGTATATTTTCCAGGATCTAAGCTTTACCAAAATCTTAGCCCAGTAAGATCGGGTGTTAAGGCATAACACACGCCAAACATAATATAAACTTTTGTCTCACGTCTCTATAATTGTGTTGAGAAGTAATAGTGTTATAAACTGTGAAGCCTTTTAGCGTCATATATCGAACTATTCGTTCTAATAACTCCTATTATCATGCTCAAAGTTAGAGAATAACTCATGCAATGCTCTGCGCACCCACACAACCTCGCCGTAGATAGCTTTCATTCTTGAGCGGCGCAGCGTGTCGACAATATCCGTCGCACTTCGTGATTCGCTTCGCCCGCCCGGCCTCCCACCGTAAGGGGAATGCAAGGGGATTCATGATTACGACTACAAAGCTTAAAAATATAATTCGGTACAAGGAAAAACACGACATTTAAAAAACAAAATGTGAAAATAAGAATCGAAACAGCTATTAGTAAACAGTTGTGACATCGCATAAAATTTGGTTCATCTACACAGACACCTAGTATGAGTATAAGTAGGTATTATGTGAAACTTTGTTAGAAACATTCCAATGGCAAATTTTACTAACTGTTGTAGGAATGGAACTCCCTAGTTTTAAAAGTTTTCTTGTTTATCTAATTTAAGTATTTGAATTACTAACATCTTACTCGTAGTTTGAGGCGGATGACCGAGCCATGCGGCATGCCATGCTAAACTAAAAGCATCTAGATCTAGATCTCTAATATTCGTTTATATCCGTATTCCTATCGGAGGTTATCATGAAATCAGTTTATCACGGTGCATATTCACATTTTCTTTCATATTTTTAGCCCTAAATCATAACATAGATTCAAACATGACAATCAAATACACCCACTACTTCGCGAATGGAATAACAGTTCAGTATCATAACTAGAGATAGATAGATCACTGGATCTAAAGCATAAACAGTTGGCTAGGTTAATAAAATGTGTAGTCTGTCAAACAAGATTATAATAATCTTTGATTTTGTCTAGTAGCGGTTCTTGTGAATCATAACTGAAGAGGTGTGGGAGTTGGGACTTTCTACAAAATCATTTGAAAATAAATATGAAAAGTGGAAACAGATAAAATAGTTTTACATTGAACAAAAAACTTCCGTAATATTTTCTAGTTTGGTGCACTAGAAAATAAGAAGACTGGAGACTGGATATTCGTAGTTTCTAGTTATTAATTAGGTAAAGTATAAGCAGATTATGATGCCTTGAGAAAGTAGACTTTTCGTCATGATGCCACTTCATCAGAACAGGTTGCCTATTTACTTAGGGCTTACTTAGGGCTTTAGGCTATTTACAAGTATTCTGTTCAAGGCAAATAACAATTATATGTTGTATGTTAAGATCTCTCTTACACACAAGAGAGCGCGCTGTATGTATGGTACACACACCCTGACTTGCTCGGAATCAAATCCAGGAAGAATTACTACCATCTGAATTAAACGATCATACATGGTAGAGGTTCACTGTAGCGAATGGTCAGACCAAATTAATATAAATCAACTTTTTAACCCTCGACGCAAAAATGACGGGGTATTATGAGTTTGACATGTCTTTTTTCTTCCACAACCCCCACAATGTGGGTATCAAATGAGAGGACTTGACTAGGAAAATACAACGCACTATGATAAATTTAAAATCCAAGATGGCCGCCACCAGATATCCGCGAATTACATATTTTGGCGCTGCGTTGGGGGTTTTTTAAATATTTTATTTAATTCACTTGTTTGTCATACATCTATGTAGATGTAGTATGTAGACAGCACATTAAAATCCCTACGTAAAATAAATTCACATCGTACAACAAAGTAACTTAACTCATACATTAATGAACAGTGCATGTAAACATTACTCCCATTTAGGGCCCTGCACACGACACGTGGCGGCCACGGTCGCACTATCGAGTCGCGTGTCTCGTGTGAAACTACCCTTAGGACATTCATCATTAAACGCATTAAGGGTATATGGAACAATTTACTTATAATGCTTGCTGGAATGAAAATGTTCAAAAGATTTAAAAAATTGAGGCATTAAGTTGCTGTATATTTTGCAACATTTAAAGTTTTTTTTTTTTCATAACAAATCGTCCTATCTTTAGATGGCCCATACATATTAGTATTTTACTCTTTTCTAGGAGATACCGACTACCGAATTTTAAACATTGTTTATTACTCGATACCAAAAGCATGATAATCATACTTCCTAATTCTTACTCGCTAATTAACGCTAAGTACTTCAAGAAAATGAAAATGAAAAACCCTGCACGATCAGAACCTTCTCAGTGACACTAGAAGTAGAGATGTAGCAAGTGATAGAGATATTGTGGGCTATCTGTGACTGGACTATGCGTATCTTTTTACCTTCTTTTTAATTCTAGCAATTTTCCAAAACTAGATTTATTTCCATGACTTACGAGTATGTTACTCGTACAATACTGCATATCATGCATGCATGCTGCATATAATGAATGGTATATTTATATAGCTTCGGATTAAAAATATGTTCTTATGTCTCCTTATGTTCTTTCTTCTATATATATAAAAGGAAAGAGTGACTGACTGATCTGTCAACGTACAGCCTAAAACGCTGGACGGATTGGGTTGAAATTTGGAAAACAGGTAGGTTTTATGACGTAAACCTCCGCTAAGAAAGGGTTTTGCCATGCGGACAAAACCGCGAGCATAAGCTAGTATATCTTTATAACCACCGTCGCTCTATTTTATGTATTTCCTTTCCCTGCTTGGTTGTCTGGCAGAGATCGCTGTTAGCGATAAGACCGCCAATTGTAACACTTCTTTCTGTGTAATCTTAGTTCTAAGATTATATTATTGTATTTGTGTGTGCAATAAAGAGTTTTCTATTCTAATCTATCATTTTCACATATCACTGTTGCATTCGTTGCATATATTTGACTGCTGACGGAAACGTGGTCGCTTCCGGCGCGCCACGTGAGTACATATCCGGTCTAATGTAAACAGAACTGAGGGTGCGGCTTGTGGGAAAACTTTATCGATTCATTGTAATCTTTGCATCTATTTTATGTAACAAGTGAATTTAAAAAAATATATTAAACTGATTTCTAGCCCGCTTTCAGTTAAAAATTGCGAGAATCAAATTTTCTTCCAATAATGCGAAAGTGTAGATAGATGTGTGTATGTGTGAGTGTGAGTGTGTGCTTGTTACCTCTTCAAGCCTAAAGTTCTGAACCACATTGAGCTGAAATTTGGTTTATAGCTCAAAAAGCTTAGACCATAATATGATGAACCATAGATTTTTCAGCGGGAAAGTCGCGCCCAGCTTTAATTCATAACTTGAACCGGGGCTTACCCGGGTGAAACAGCGGGGTTCAACTAGTATTAAAGGGAACATTAAAATATTTATTAAATTTTTATTGGTAAGAGAAGCTATAATTACTTTGATAAAAGATTTCCATTAGGAAGTTCCAATTCATTATAGTCAAGCATGATATATGTATATTGCACTAATTTCATGAGCGAAGAGAATTTGAGAGCGAAGCATAAAAAATCAATACACAATAAGGATTTTTAGCCATTTCGAAAGCATTATCAAGTTTCACATTTAGAAGCCTTTGCAGGAAAGTCCAAGGCTGATCTTGTTCCGTACATATTAGGTCCGTGTCGCGACGCTCATGGCGTCACGGTTTAGCATTTCACGATCTTGTCCGCGTGCCGCAGTATAAATTATAATGTACAACTTACCTGGCCGGTGGATGAAAGTGGAACTACAAACATACAACTGCAGACACTAAACTGACGTCATTATAAAACGACACTAGCGACAAAGTCTACGGATAAGTTGAATAGCGGTAGATGCGAAATATACTCGCACCAAGTGGAGTCAATGGTGCTTCAAACTTGTGACATACATCATGCAATGGTCAGGGCGGGGCGGTATCTCTAGGGAAATGATAAAAAGGGTTCTTAGTTATTTGTTGATCCTAACTTCGTCCCGCGGTTTAACCCTCTGGAAACGACCCTTTGTGTTTTTGTCGAATTTTGCTATATATAAAATAGAAAAAAAAAGTAAATCAATAGAGAAAGCTTCAGCTATTATTCGCTAAAAGAGAAGGTAAACAACAATTCCACAGGCACCGTTCAAAAACTTTTCTTTAAAACACTTTTTTACATAACTAAGAGTGCCAGAGGGATTTTTAGCCTCTTATTTCTTATCAAAATTCTTTCGCACTATATTATCCCCTGTTTGTGTGTAGTAAACAACCTACAGTCGTTAAATAAATGCATTCATTATCGTCTACACAGTTCTCCACTCGAACGAGGCGGACTAAATTACTGCTACGTGCTCGCCATTCACTAAATATTCGCATTTTACCATTTTCCCCTCGCAATACCCGCCCCAGATACTTTTATAGCGAAAAGTATCACGTATTGAAACCGAAGACGTTTTATTCGTATGGAAAACGTTGAGCATTCATAATTTAGTACAAGAAAAACGTTTTAGGATTTTTGCTCGACGATGTTACGAATCACAATTTGATACGTTCGCGTTCGTATAAAAACATGTCGTACAAAAAATTGGAAAATACGATCATATATCTTAGTATCAATAAGGAAAATCGTTTATATTTCTTATGGATACTATAGAATAAATAGAATAGAATGACTCTTTATTGCATACCAAAATAAAATAAATAATTATGAACATTATATGACAAACTTAAAACCAGAGGCACTGCATTAGTTCATGGTTCATCAGACGTTAGTAATTAATTGAATACATTTCCATAAAAATCAATAAGTTGACCCCATTAAGCAAATGCATCCAATTACGATTCGTCTGCACGTAGTGGGCGAGGCCGCACAAGTCGGCCAGCTGTCTGCATCAATTTCATAAAAAGGTTTCCACAGTCGTTTGTACCAATTTAATAGAAAGGTTTCCCATAGTTCGTTAGGCATACCCTCCGCCCCGCCTCGCTTTGAAGTGCACGTGCATAAAAGTTGGTCGTTGGTAGTTATCGCAATCTGTGCTCTCTACAAGTAAGTGTAAACGGTGTAAACTTTCTTGGGCTTCTCTTTGTGGCCTATCTGTTTTTATTTTATTGCTTTATTGATGCGTTTCTATCACGTCGTTTCATTTTATGTCTGCTGTATTCTTATATCTCCAACCTGTTAGAACGGGGGTAATAAAAACATGGATCAAACGGAGCTCACGAAGAACTTAAATTTGAACATAGAGACAATTACTTTTACGGTGGTAAAAGGAATACAATATAATATGGATACGAATTATATTACTGAAATAGTGAAGCGATCTACGAAAAAGGAATGTACCTGGTACCTACTTAGTCGTTGGAAGCGATATAGGTATTCTTCATACCATTTCATTCTTCTCAAAATCCTGGGAGAAAATGAATTGAAAGTCATAAAACTAGAACTAAACAAATATAATTTCCAGAATATTGACTCCAAAGTCGAAAACTAGAGGGTGTTCTAATTCGGAGGGTCGTGATTAAGTTACGTGACATGCGCCCGCCAATTTGTATCAGAGACTACCCCCTGTAGCCATCAGCTAAATTGCATTACACCTCGTAATTAAATACTCTTTGCTTTTATAGGAAAACATGGCGTGTTTATGCCCGCTTTATGAGATTCAATGTAATATTGTGTTTTAAAGATCTTTCTGTAAGCTTGAAGCTTTCGCAAAGTTGATTTATCTTTAGAGAAGAATAATAAATTGATGTTTTTTATAGAGATCTAGCTATGTAGAAATATTTTGTTATCTTAACTTTTCGCACTAGAGGTTCAGTGGATCAGAATGGGTTAAAATTGAATTAAATGGATTTCACATTCTGGCAGAAAGAATTCATTCATTGTTGTTTTGAGTCTGTTTGTATTTGAGTGTTGCCCTACCAACTTATGTCTTGCAGTATACATTATCGCTTAAAAGCGAGATCGTAGTCATGGGCCTTAGGGTTTCTAGAATATTAAAAGAACATCCCGTTTCCAGCGGATAAAACCACTCGGCAGAGTTAGTGTGTAATAATATGTGTATTACCCTAACATTTTTTTTTAATTTCTTTCATTGTAACTGTTGAAATTTGGAATACCTACAGATTAAGTTTTATGGTGTTAAAAAAAACCTCCGCTAAAAATAATTTTTCACACGTCAAAGCCGCGCATACGCCAACATTCAATAAACTCAATCAATTTAATACTGAAATATTTATACACGAATGGTTACTTTATACACTCAACTAAAAGCTTCTCTCAACGCGTCGACCGACTTATACACTCGCTAACATAAACAATAACATTGGAAACTTTTAAACACGTCATACAGTGTAGTCTCTTTGCGCCATTGCCGGCGGCGAATTATTCGGCTTGTTGTGAAAATATACACGCACGTGCGCGGTTAGACGCGGTCCAAGTTTACAGAAGATGTATATAGTGTAACAAACCACTCATCAAACAAATTATAATTATTGATAACTAGGTACTGGAATCATAAATCATATCTGGAGATCAATTTTTTGTGATAATAATTATCGATGTTGCTGGATATCCAGGGAAGTTTCAATTAAAACGAAGTTTTAAAATCAAACTGAAAAACATAAGTTGGCCATACATCTATATTGTGACTTAATTCTAACCAATAGTGTGTAATATAGTGTTGTATATTCGTACAAGTCGTACAAGAAATAATAACAAAACGATGAGCATTTTTTTAATGACTACGTTTTACACAAACGAAATTTCAAGACGTCATTCGTGTTTAAATACTTTATTAATGCAGCAAATAAAAAAAAAACAGAAATACAGTGCATACATTTAACATCAAAACATTAATCAATCGTTTTTAAATTAAGTTGTTAGCAATCACTTTTATCTTTAACGATGAGAATAGTAATTAATCTGTCTGAGAATACTTTACTCGAAACTTTTCAGATTCTTTCGATTGGTTTGCTCACTTACCCTAACATTGACTAAATTGTGGTATAGCAACATCTCAAATGGCAAATCACAACCAAAAAAAGAAGTTGGTAAAAAGTTCTTTCATAGCAAACAGCGATTACAATTACACCATACGTTTAAACAAACTGGCAGGGCGGGCGGCGCCGCGCCTCAGATTATGATCGCTCGAATGGTGATTAATGCACTCTAGCGCCTGCGCGCGCGCATACCGTCACACTATTGCCTACTCTATGAATCTAGAAATCTTTATCAAAGTGATCATCTACGAGTAAGTGACGAGTATTAATCTAGCTAGAGTGCTAGAATAATATTCTAGGCACGAAATTTATATTAGTACTAGTGCGCCCAGCAGTTTTACCCGCTGTACCTGTGTTTTTTCAGGGTCTAAGCTATCTCTATACAAAATTTCAGCTCAATTGGTTCACCCGTTTAGGCGTAAAAGAGTAACAAACATACATCCAGACATCCATTCTTACAAACTTTCATTATAAACATGAAAGTAAAAACATATTAGTAAGATAATCCTCCAACCAGATTTTGAAAGCTATGGGCGTTATCTATCACTAAGATTATTCCGGATACATTAACGTCTTTTCTTGAGCTTATCTTAATCATGGTTTTTGAAAACTTCAATATCCTTCGTGAAGAGTCTGGAGCTCATAATATTTGCGCATTTTTTAGTAAGACACATAGAGTTCAATATTTACCAGGATAAATTAAAACAGTTCATAGCATTTTTGGCACAACATTAAACCCAGAACATTACTAGCACTGTTTAATATTATTGTGAAATCAATTGGCATCGGACTGAAGTCTCAAGTCTCAGACAAAACTCGAACTAAACCAAAACAATAGACGGATACGTTATTTATAAACATCGACTATTAATTTGATGTAAACAAAGCTTGATCGTATCCGTGACTAATATCAAGCAACAGTTCTTTGACAGCCGCCTTCAATTACAGCTGCAGACTGCAGACGCAATAGATACGCCTGTTTATTTGGTACCAGATTTGCTCGTATAAATAATATTTCTGCTGGTCAAATTTGATAGAACTTTTTATTAAATTTCACTCCTTATTTTCACTTCTACTCAAAGCTCTATATTTATATTTTATGAAGCGGAACGAAAATTTAATTTTTATTCTATTTAGAAGTAGTAAGCTTAAGCTCTATAAACTGCAGGTAATGTTTAAATAAAACAAAAGTTAAAAAATACTCGTTGAAAGTTCAGCGGTGTGTGATAGTGGCTGACGTGAGTGGAAGTAGCCGCAGACACAGACGCGCAGCAAGTGGAGCGCAGCTGTCGAGACGAGCAGACAACAGTTGTCCACGGCGTTTGTCTTACCCGCTATACACATTAAACCACCGACACCCAGATTAATCATTACAAACTATTTTCCTCCAACAGAACTGTTAAATTGATTATTATTATTCGCAACCGCCAGCGCCAACATTCTCAACCTTTATTCAAACTCACCGCTGACGTAAATTCACGACATATTTACAAAATAAATATAATAAAACTCAACATGAATATTAGCTGGACATTATTAACTGGACAAATAAAAGCTATAAATTCGACGAATGAATTTCGGATGTCACATTTATTTCAAAAAGTCTAATGAAGTGAAATGTGGTCATTTCCTCGGAATGTCGTGTATTTCGTGCAGGTGCCGTGATGAATGTTCTAACCATTTATTAGCCAGCACGGCCTGAGTACATAAGTGAAAGTTCCTCTATTTGTAGTGTTGGAGAGAATAAGTTGAGCAAGAGACATGGCCGAGAAGGCGGCACGTGTCTAGTCCGCAAATAGTTTGGCGCCGCCTGAGCATCGACCCTCGACATAAGTCTCTTTCGTCAGATCCTTGTTTCCTTCGCGCCTCGTACCTTCGTGCGTGTTTTGTTTTCTTCAGACCACCGACGTTTTTAACTTGTACACAAATATAACACCAAGAAATTATGCTTCATAATCGCTGGCTCCTGCTTTTTAATAACATTCATAATCCCGTGGCCATCGCTTTGATATCACTTCACGAAATCACCTTTGATGTTGATCTCTTGTTGAAAAACCAACCATTAATAAGTCTCAGTTAGCAATAAAGGGGACTGCGTTAAATCATAATAATATATGTCACTAAAATCTATTATTTGACTCCCAAAAAATAACAGCAGTAGTCTCGGGAAATTTATAGCTGCTGCTATTATTGTGCACCAAAATATAAACTAAGTAGGCATATTATTATACTCATAACATGTAGATGACAAAAGTGATAGTATGCACTTGCGCACCACGGCCAGTAATTTGATGTATGGGTGTCCTCGGGTGAATCATAAAATTTCTCGATAACTGGAAAAGAGAGGAGCACACGCCGCGCCGCGCCGCTGGCCATCATTCATCGTCGAGCAAAATGCTTCACTTCCATGAAAATTGCACCGTGATTTGCATGCAGCGTCACAGTAACGAGATTCGTTCAAATGATTACGCGCTGTAAACACAGCTTCAGAGCATTTTTACGCATGCAAAGATTTAACGCAGCATATCTGATAACCCGTTCTTACGCACTCTGTGTAATCATGTAAGTTGGAAGATGCACATAATAAGCGCTCAGGTGTTTAGGTACATCAATTATCGAATCGTAAATTATAATAAAGGCAAATCATTTTTCGGTCCGTCCAATTTCCAGAGCGCGCGTTTTCCGGCGCGTGAGCACCGGCCACCGGATGCGCGTTATCCTCGGCCGCATTAAGCCAACAAATGGTGTGATTTTTAAAGGAAAAACGTCCAGATGAGCGCCGTATCTTGTGACATGAACGAAAATAATTTGACGCAGCCGCTCGTCGGGCGACATACGGCGACACGTGGCCACGATATATTACACGCGAGCCGCGCACTAAAAATATTGTGTTGGCAAATTAATGGGCATTCCCGACGTTAGGTGGTGGGATGAAAGGAAGTGCCTTTTATATCTGAAACGTTGGTTTTGTATGAAAATGCGCGGCAGCCGCGCGCACCTGTCCGGTCGTATTGGCGCGCTCGCTGCGCCCGCGCCGCTCTACTCGCTTCACGTTGCTCCTCGCGCTAACGCCCGCTTCATTACTACTCAATCTCGACTCCACTAGGGCTACTACTGATATTGTCCCAGCACAGCTTCCGAGGATCATCTGCTTAAAATCGGTGGCCACTGAATACTGGTAGCTGCTCCATGAGTGTGCTGACTGCTAAACGTGGCAAGAATGCCATAAACTGACGAGAAAAGACATTATGGTTTTATAGATGATATTAGTTAGATCCTCATGCTGCTTTAAAATTTGAGGTTACTCCTGCTTGCTTTACTTTGAGCTTGAATGACGATAACATACCTCGTGTTATTTCTGAATAGAATATAATATTATATTTATCAAATGTTATTTTCTTCACCAGCCCTAGACTAAAGCGGATGTGGCAAAGAAGACGTGTATAGCGGGTGTGCGTCAGTTTCACAATAATTGAGTAGATTAATAACCTGAGGGTGTACATATTTCGCCGTCCTCCTCAGTCGGCCGGCTGTCGCTCGCTTTTCCATCGGAGTTACTGCTGATATTAACACCTACTCGAATACAACTCGTAAAATAATTTAAGGAACTTCCTGGCTCTTCACAGGTCTAATGGCTTAGCAACACAATGAAAATGTTTATTTTGGTATTGCACGCGGTGGTAAAGCTTTCGGGATACTTACTTTAATTATTATGGTACTGTTTAGTACATAGGTAGAAAACAAGCAGAAATACCAACCACGTACCACACACCACAAGATCGAACGGACCGAAGTCAGATATAAGGTTAGGTATTCTCAATGTTCGAACGTCGAGGACTCGATTATCTACCATGACACCGACTATCAACTAGTAAGTCCTAAAAAATCTTTTAATCTAATTGCCAGATTCAAAAATAAAATGAAGATCGTTTTCTGAAGTAGCTATCCTCCGGAGTCCTGAAGAAGGGCGGGCGGCGTGAGAATAGCCCGCGTGACACGTGCGCCCGCGCAGCTGGCCGCCACGTGCCTCTTCAGCCAAAATAGATCATTGTCTTACACCTAACCACGCCTACCGGACAGATAAAACACCGCATCAAAAGATACACCGATCATAAAATCCGCCAGATTATTTGTTGAACGGGCTAACTGGCCCGAATGTTACTTTTATCTCTTTGTCTTTAAATATTTTGTCTTGTCGAAGATAAATTATATGCGGTAGATCTGTTGATGTAATGTTTTATTCGGCAGCAGGTATGTTGTCTTACATTGAAAACATTCGTCAAAGTATTATGTTCTTCTCACAGAGGCATACTTTCCCAATGGGTGGTGGAATCTCAAAATAGTTTGTTTACTCGTATGTATGTACTTTCAAAAGTTCTCCACTATGACCAACCTGTTACTTGTAAATAGGTTCATCATTCTTATCATAAAATTGAAACTTTGTGAATTTAACCAACAAAATATCTTTCTAATTTCCTTAGTACAAAGGTAGCTACTGTATGTAATTTTAGCAGATGGGAGTAAGTTATATACTCGTATAATTACTGAAATAGTATAGTTTTATACTATGGTGTGATACGATGTCCCCTCGCTAAAAAAAGGTAACAAAAAGACAATCGAGCTTCTTACTTCCGCCGCGAAATGCTTCCGCCTACTCTACCGTGCAGTCTCAGAGCATTGTACCTAGAACAAAATTAACTAAGGTGCAAATTGAATTCTTGGTACATGCAAATTGTTAGGGTACATTACATTCGAATGAAATTATCACCATTAAGCGATGATTCGGTAGCTTGTCGCGGAGTCCTTCTGCAAATGTAGATGTATGTATATAATAAATATATGTATGTATTTGTTATTTCTTCAAGCGTAAACAGCTGAATCCGATTAAGCTGAAATTTGGTTTG
The DNA here is from genome assembly GCA_947507615.1 of Hemithea aestivaria. Taxonomy (NCBI): domain Eukaryota; kingdom Metazoa; phylum Arthropoda; class Insecta; order Lepidoptera; family Geometridae; genus Hemithea; species Hemithea aestivaria. Next base: position 10,836,308 of record OX382337.1, on the reverse strand, counting down.
TAAATAAGACAGCTTAGACCCCAAAATAACATATAGGCTACTTTTTAATATTACCTGGGTGTAATTTATAGATTTTCTCATATTATAGATTCATGGTTTTCGTTAATTTTAGTATGAACTGTACAATTATGTATGTACTTATACACGTATCACGTATCGTTGTATCTTAATGTCATTAAAACTACAAAGTGCATGTTAAAGATTAACAACGAAATGTGGCACTAATCTGACAAACACACGCAATCAAAACGTTCGATTAAATTAATTAGAAATCAAATAAACGTCTAGAGACGCACGTTATTTATACAACAGACTAAGTGACATTTAGTGCGTGTACCTCATCAGTATCGTCACGAATCGACAGCCGTCTGGTCTGTACAAATACTCACGTGCGATGTGTAGGGATGTGCTACATCTTGACATATTATGTTCAATCATTTACTTTGGGGACATTAATGTGCTTCAGTTTTTGTTTGCGACTGTACCTACTTTAGGTATATTTTAGCCTATAATAAGAAGTATATGTAAGTGTGGAGCATCCCTCCATACTATGACTTATGTTCATACAAACTTTTGCATGTATATTATTTATTCGTATATTGGGATTGTTTTTGGAGAATCTTGAACTAGAATTGAATTTGACTAAGTATGATACCTAAGTACATATAATATAATAATAATATTATGTTAGATACAATAATAAAACTCTTATAATAAACGATGTTAGTGATCGACAAACTTCTACACAATAATATTATGTGAATACGATATGCAGAATTGTCACTTGTCTTGAAAATAATTCTCTCTACTCTCTATACATCTATCATGTTAATCTAACCTAACTAACATGATACTTTATTCTGTTAAGTCTCATATTTTAATATTCAAGAGGCAGTACAAGTGCATACCAGTATATCGATCCAACCAAATAAGCCTTCATTAAGGTCGGTACCTCCAGACTACAAAGTAAAAGCATTTCCATAACTCCCTCTCCTGAATTCCGACCCTCGCCACCCCTCCTCCCACGGATCGATATAGCCGCCATTTTGAATTTTCCGACCAATGCTCGTGGCCATGGAAAGCCGTTGCCATGGAAACCCAACGCTGAAGGGGAAAGTGTAGGGTAGGCTTTGTAGACGGCCGTATTTACTGTCCTGCTTTAGAATAGGGTATGTCTGAATACAGAATTGATTACAATTGTAGGTATTTTCATGGGATGCATATTTTTATGAAGAATTAAAGCTTCCGAATTACATCACATCCCAGTCCGATCCCAGACCGTCTAATGAAGAACCGATGACCGAAGTAGCCATACCAGTTTTCGTACAAATAGGACGCTTGAAAATGGTCGGTTTAAAATGACTGATAGAAATCTGATAGCTATAACAAAGAGTAGAAAAGAAACGATCATGTTATAGTGCGTCAGATACCATACCTACAAAATATTCTACGGCTACGGCAAACTGTCATTTCAATAATTCGGTTGGGCCTCGGATAGAATGTAGTGCATAAGGTCTCTTAAAGTATAACTGATTCAATGAAAGACTACATAGATCGATAAACACAAAACGGGTATCTAATGTTATCCCTATTTTCTTTCCAAACTTCTACTAATATTGGGGTTCAAACATTCCACTTCGCTGCCAAAGAGGTTTATTGATATAATAAGATAATAGATACATTCACTTCAAAGTGTTCACACAACCGTGCTTTATTGCTGTTTACAGACTGTCGAAAAATCCTTTTATGCTTTCGCGAAACTGAACAACTTCCTTTGCTTTGTCCTTGCAAACCGCATCTACCTTTACAGCGTCTAAGCGGCATGTTGTTTATGGTGTGGTGTATTTAAAAGTCACATGCTATTGTAATAAAGTCAGATAGCGACGTCCAAAAGCGAAGTGAACACAAGTTTAATTACTACCACTATTTGAGTTTTACTTTTGTTTAGAAAAAACAGCATGTAGCATGACATATAGTGAATTTGAATCTTCTGCTAGCAGTATGGCATGATTTTGTCAATAACTAGGAATACATTTGACCACATATTGGACGCTTTAACTCGACAATTAAGTTCGCAATGATCAGCAGGCTAAAATGCTCAATATGTCAACATTTTAGCTCGCGTATTCTTTAAAGTAGCTTGGATTTATTTGCATGTCAATCTCGTGCTAACACCGAAATGACCACAGGCATTACACATTAATATATTATGTACATATTAATGTATTATAAGACCTATATAGTGCTTTTTGTCGTTTTGCGCATCTGAGCACTTCAGAAAAACGTAATCTCTACCTTACCGTGCGGCGTCAAGTTTAACTTTAGAGCGTGAAGTCTGCCTTTGTATAAAGTTTTGACAATGTGCGTTGAGAGGCTGTATGTATCTATAGACGAGACACCTGCACGACCTACCTGTTCGTACGGCGAAATATCTAAACGGACTTTCGACTTTACAGTTTCCTGCGTTTGTTCCGAACAATAGGCAATAAGCCGTCGCGGACGCAACTTGATGTTGTCAGACGCTCCATTCAAAACCAAACGTTTGCTGCGTCTACCTTTCATGCCATTATTCAAATTGTTACGAGCATTCAAACACTACACCACACTTGTGAGAAGCATTCTTAGCATTTCTATAAAGATATTGTAATACCCAGAATGTGCGAGCAACCGTCTCATTCACTAAAGCACATCTCAAAGCAAGTGTAAATGTTGTATATTATCTTGATTCCGTAGTTCACTTAATCCAGCAAATAATAGAAAGTATAGAAGTGCTCATGTACAAAGAACAGCCGAATGATTCAGTATTTTACCAGTAGGTACACCGCTTAAGAAGATAGGTTTAGTCAATTATCAATAAAAATATGTTATTACGTCAATGATATCTTTTGTAGGACTTTGCCTAAGTTTAATAGAGGATCGGAAAGTAAATAAAGCATGGCATAGAACAACTCTCTCAAGTGCAAGGTGAATAGAAATACCTAAGAGCGTGAATATAAGAAACTCAGAAAACGAAACCGCTGCTTATTTCTCTGTGCAAAGAAATAATATGAAAAGCTTGTCCAGAAAAATATCAGACAGAACGCAGAGAGATATATACCTCTATATATATGAGGTACGATATATATGTAGGTACCTACATACTTTGTAAAATTGCCAAGATATCAATATATAATCTGACGCTGATTATACAGCTAACCATTATCAATAAATTATAGCTCTCAATTCCCAATCATTTATCACAGCAACATAATAAATGATCACTAAACAAATTATCGATCGTAATAGTAATCTTAATTGTTCTCTAATAAAATCTATAGACCGCTTTTATTGTAAGTACCGTTAGTATAATCTCATATCTTGAGAGGGTAAATCTATTTGAACTTGTACCGTTGCTTGCCAGGTACCTATGTTTTTATTGCTTTTGTTTGTGAGTTGTTATTTTATATGCAAATCTTTAAAGAAACATTGGAAATTTCTTTTTGTATATCAAGTAGCATCGAGCACTACACTGTAGTTATAAAATCGGCCTAAAGAGTTCCCTACTTTTACATTCATTGCGTGAGCTCTTATCTTAAAGTTTAATCTTATTAGGATTACCATTTTTACGATTGTATTGAATCCTACAAAAAAGAGGTACCTACATACATTTTAATACAGGTTTTACAGCCCACTTGTTTTTAGAAAGCTCGACAACAAAACTTTATACATTAACTTTTTGTGGCATTTTAAGTTAAAAAGACTTAAACGATTCACATTAACTAATCGGAGGTCAACGAATCGTCTGTCCATATCGAGATATGAATTCTCTTTAAATAACTAGTAACAGTACCATATAAAGAGTGGTTATTATTAAGTCCGGCAATTGCATTACGTCACTCGAGGCTGTACATAGCCATGAATTATGCAGATAGGAACGAGTCTAGTCAAGGGCTGCACACTGCACACGTGCACTCCGCGACAGCGCGTCGCGCCGCGGCCAGCCAAGATCATTGACTCTACTCGCCTTTCGCAGGTGGCTCGCATAAACCGAGATTGCTGCCTCGAGATTTCACTTAGGTCCGACTTGAGACTGACATCATCCATAAATCTATACTTGACGTGGTGACGTCATTAATTACTGGCTCTAAGTGGCCGGCGCCGCTGGCGCCCCCGAACAATGCCCCTTTAGAAGCTTTTCAAAGTCATTCGAGCAAAAACGCCATTACGAATTATCATGCGATTCGGAGTCACACAGCGCTCTCGCTCTGAAATTCGATACACTATTCAAATAGTAGGATATCGGTGAACCACCAATTAAATATGTTGTAAAATGAACATCAAACTCGACTGTAATTCACGCACTTTATTGTGGCCAGCAGCGAATATCTTGTTGGGCAATTTGTGAGTAGGTGTCGTTATTGTTGTACCTATCTACTGCCACTGTTTACGAGACAGATACAATTTGTGCCCCGCTAAGTTATAAATTACTACCAATACGTATTCCTGTGTGGACAATTTACGATCACACAATTTGAAATAGAACCATGTTATAAGATGAACAAGAACTTTATTGCGTCTCATTTCCTGACACAGCTACATATATAAGTATGTAAAGTGTTCTTCCGCGGTCGTGTGTATGCAGTATGCAGCCAGCTTATTTAAGAGATTCAAGTCTGTTTTTGTTTCTAACTCGGCAAGGAAAGTTGACATCGCCTTAAATCGAAAGAGCTCGTTATTAAAAGAAATCACTGCCTTCCATCGACCATTCCGCGAGCCATATTTGGATCGAAATGTACATTTTTATGTAAGTTTATAAAAGGAATAAGAATCTGGCTGGATGCAGGTGAACTGAAATGCAAGAGCCGTTTTAAGGCTTCTTATAATGAGGAACTTGTAAAGGAATAATAAAAACGTCCATAAATAATGACTCTACCGCATTATCTTTCTTTGAATGTTTGTTGGGTGCATAAATACAATTATTCCGGCATAAAACTGGATCCGTTGAGAAGAGTACGTTTGATATAAGTGATACATACTCAGTATAGTGATTTATGTATATGAATATACCGTACCTTCATTATCTTTAGCTTATGTGTTGTTGTTACAATGAAGGTGAAAAAAGTGGGGTCCCGTAGGAGTGCTTCGGTGTATCCTGCGTTACACTAAGGTGCTAGGTGGAAATACCCCGGGATTTTAGTGGGTATACGGTATACGGTGGTATTCCCCATTGTTCGGGTATGGATTAAGATAGTATCCGCAGGGGAGTCCCACATTTTTAATATCAGGTATAATCGTAGGCAAGCAGTAAATAAAAAGAGATATCTATCATATTCATCATCTCAGCCGTAAGACGTCCACTGCTGAACATAGGCCTCCCCTTTGGACTTCCATATGTACCGGTAGAAAGCGACCTGCATCCAGCGTCTTCCGGCGACCTTTATAAGGTCATCTGTCCACCTTGTGGGTGGACGTCCTACGCTGCGCTTGCTAGTCCGTGGTCTCCCCTCGAGCACTTTTCGTCCCCATCGGCCATCCGCTCTACGCGCTATGTGGCCTGCCCATTGCCGCTTCAGCTTGCTAATCCGCTGGGCTATGTCGGTGACTTTAGTTCGCCTACGGATCTACTATCATATTATCTAGGTACAAATACGTGATATAATGAAGTAGCTCACATCTACATATGCTAGTGGAATGCGAGGGTATAGGTTATCAGTCCGGGACAGGCGCCAAGTTATCAACCTGTCGCACACCGACTTGCATTAGTCATTGCATCGATACTTACTTACTGTACTTACATAACATAGGTGTAATTGTCTTGTTGTTGCGGCATCGTATTACATATTATTGTATTCGAATACAAGTACGTATTAGAGACGGGAAGTTATACCTGTAATAGGTTTTAAGTTCAAAGTTACAATGCATAGTTATAACCAAGTTTACTAATAATATATATTTAAAGTAATTTTTTTTATATCTTGTTTACCTAATGAAAACAAAAACATTATATATTCTAACATCGATCGAAAGATAACATAATTAAAGCACCAGTATTACTAGGTATTTCCTGTGACCTAGTATGCAATAAAGAGTTATTGTGTTGTATTGTAAATTAGATTTTTATTCGAGAATTATAACTTTTCGCAGATAAATGCTCAAAATTGATTACCCCAACATCCAAACCTCGATAACCACTCCCGATCCTCTCTTTTTCATTTAGAATAACTTAGCAAGTGTTATTTGCTTCCAAATAATTAACCTTAAAGAAGATAAAGGAACTATGCAACGCATAAGTTCTAAGCAAGGAATGTAACGCATGCGAAGGCTCTGGCGGCGCCTCGACGTCAACCTGTCGACATTCTGAGACGGTTACTCACTCACTCAAGCACCACTCATGCCGACCTACGCCTACATTGATAACATATTATATAGGTATGTAGATGTTAGCTTGTGACGTCACTTATGTTAGAAGTTTATAAAACTGCTATATAAAGTAAAGTAGGAAAAATAAGGATGTGAGGGGGGCGAGTTGGATTTAAGCGATGCCGCAAAAGAGGATTTTAAAAGTAAGGATGAAGAAATTTCATCTTGATCTGATGTAAAAAAATACTTACTTGACGATATGAGAGTACACCAGCGCAAAGATTATGATATTTACTTCACCATTGGACAAAACCGTGTCACCAAGTTATGACTGTGTTCCGACATGATGTTCAGGGAAGCCAGAGAAGGATTTATCCCGCCTTCTAGGTTTACTTTGCTACATCTCGTGAGATCGTGGTTAAAGTCAAACTTATACTTATATCGAATTTTAATGAATCAAAACTATTGTATCATGTTAAACTTCTCAGAATCAAATGATAAAAAAACAAACACATTGGCATAATGATGATGCATTTAAAACCTTAATTTGAAGTCCACAACTGTGTCCTTTGTTATAAAAAAGTTCTACAGTAATCGCCTTATCTTAACCTAATTCAAATTCCAAAATACCTGAGAAAATATAATGACATCGAATGACTAATCAAAACGTCACAATAGTATGTATAATAAATACCGAAGGTGGGTTCCGCATATTAATATATTTATTTAGTGTTTTATCAACTACTCGTATACTACTTTCTAATAAGAAAAGCGAAAAATGTCGAATTCCTTAAATGACTACACCTATAGCAATCGTTGAATTCTAATATATTATGAAATCTTTACATTTTTTTTTAATTGTAGTATAATTAAAATAAGGTTAAATTTATCATTAATTTCTTTCAATAAACATTTTAAAGAAACCAAAAACATTTCGTTCAGTTTTCTTAATACGGAACTCCGAAAACAACCTCATTCCAAAACCATGGGAGAGTTGGCGCATAAAGGCTTTTAAAACAGGACAAGAAAAAACTTAAACGTTTCTTCAATACAAAAATGCACCTGAGAATGAAGGCGGGTCCACTTGACTAATATTTCGATTATTACAAATCACCGTGACATGGTAGGAATGGAATGTTCCTCAACCATTGATTGCCAAGCGAAGACTACTAGGAGAACTTGTTAAAGAAAAGAGTCGATGGAGATTCACCAATGCGTTGTTACAGTGAAGGAATAAGGGACCACGTGTGTAAATCTCAGGTAGTGGATAATAATTCGTTTAGTCCAGAGGTTGCGCCCACGTTTTTCGTCGTCGGGCCCACACAGGTGCACGGCTCGTCTAATTTACTATTCGTGATACCGACGACTACGGGACACTGGTTGTGATAGCCCTTTGTACCTCTATGTGACCAGGATTCACAATATTTAACCATTTCTCTTTGTTTTATTTTAAACTTATTTGAAGCTGTTTTATTTGAATCTAGCCCAGTGCCAACTACCTATCCGTTATTCCAGGGTCCAAGCTACAGCCCATACCCATATACCCATAGCCCATATACCTACCTAATAAATTTCTGCTCTATGTTTTTCAGTGGTTCAGCAATGATGCAGTGAAGAGGAAACACACACATTTACACGTATAATATAGGAAGTATATGTTTAGTTCTAAAGTAAGGGGAAATTGAGGCTTTATAAATTTTATGTGTAATTAAATTTAGACCTCGCTGCACTCAATTCCTTGTTTATATTCTCTTTTATTAGTGCAACTCGGCGAGGTTTTATTTAATTAAGGCTCACAACACGAGTTGAAACTTATTATATCACTCGCTCTAACGAGATCCAATCAACTTAAAGCAATAACTCAAATTTAATCTCAGGTGGTCTAACACTTCGAGAATCAATTCCAATAAACAGAATACGTAACAATTAACAATTTTTACTAGACATCAAAACCCAACTACGTATTAAGCAAAGTCACCTGCTTCCTTAATAAAAGCAATCCTAACTTTAACTCAATCGGTTTAATTGAGAGATAGATAAATGGTTATAAATTTTATAACTTGGGCCAATTAAGCGCCGGCATTAGAAATAAGATAATTGATTAAGTTGTAAATATCACGTCTGCGAGGCGATACAGCGGCATCCAACGTGCCTGTTTGATAACACTAATTAGAGAACTAAATTAGATTACTTCTTTTTGGTCGTGGAAATTGGTCATTTCCTGAGTAGGCTCGAAATTGTTTTGAATGTAGAGTAGGTACACGTATTTTTTATCACTAAAGTATAATTTAAAATAATAAACCTTTATTCCGTATTATTTAATCCGTACTCATAATTGGATTAATCATTAAATACTTTCCTAGTCATATTAAAACTACGTAAAATAGCCATTAATTTTTTTTTCTAATGTGAATTTAAGATGTAAATGTAAGTTTACTCGAACCATAGTGGGACAAGTATTTAATTTAGGGGAAAGGTATTATAAAAATATTTGTAGTAAAGAGCACATAAGACTCAAATAAACTTCCACGCGAATGTTGAGATTCCTAGCGCATGTAGTTCTGAGATTTCGTATGAATGTGTCAGTGAGTCCACATCGTTAAGTTCATACAAATTTTTGGAGCTACATACATATATAAAAAGATAAGTTTATACACTCAAGTCTTAAGCCGCGTCTCCGGCGCATGTTTTGGTTCAAACATTTAACAAAAACATCACAACATTTTCATAGCAAATTGTCAAACTACACGTTTTGTTTACTCCAACAATATTTTTGCTTTCCATACCCGATGGAAAGCACGTACAACAAAACATAATACTTATCAATATTCATCAAAATCGCCAGGAATTTTGATGAATGTTTTTATGTTTTTATTGAATGTTGGAACCAAAACGCTGGAGACGCGACTTTAGATTATCTCAAATTACAGAATATGGTTACCCAGCTGCGTTGTTCAGATTATACGATCGTGTTAAGTCATAGCGAATGAGTTATAATGTCACGAGTGACGCGGGCGGCAGATCACGACTCTGTTCTCTCCCACGGATACACATTTTACGGCGATGCCTTCACTTTGAGTTAATGCCAACACAGTATGTACTCGTACTTTAATGATGCTCGCACATCTATCCGCACCGACCGCGCCGGAAGAATTTTTGTATTGGAAATCTTCTTTTGATTCTGACGATACGACTCCGGCAAGTGTGCGAGGCTTTATGACAAAATAACAAAAGAATTCAAAATTTAATTCCTTCGGCGCGGTCGATGCGGATAAATGTGCTTTCACCATAATGCACAATCTACTTAGTTCCTACTGGCAACGTTTTATAGCATGATAGATGTTCTTTGTATGTTTTGGTCTAGGGCGAAGGTGTTGGTCATTTATTTTGCAATTGATTTATACAAGTAGCCTACTAATAAATTGACTTATATAATTTATTCATAGCAAGTAACCCTTCTTATATTGAATATTAGATTCAGTTAGTTTGAAATCTGTATTTTAATATTGACGAACTATACCTGTAACTATGTGATTATCATTCTCAAACTTAGTTCTCAAAGAATATAGAGGCTCCCCTTTTAATTCATATTTATGTATGTATTTGGCTATGACCTATACGTTACCCACTTATTAGGAAGGTTACTTGCTTCTTACATAATATTAGTTTTTTAACAAGTCTACGTATACTCATACTACTTAGTATTCTGTGGTGCAACGGATATCACGACATTCTCGTAGAAGTGATAAACAAACAGGCCTTTTCTTGAGATACAAACTTATGTTCAGTTTTATTACCAAAATTTGAATAAGTAATATAGAGATATAACAAAGTATATAAAATAATATGAGTGGACCTTAGGTGGACCTTGATGTTACTCGGCAAAACCATGAATTACCTACAAAAATAAATGTGGAAAATATTAAAACAGTAAAAAGACGTACACGTCTTTTTACTACACGTAGTAAAAATCGTATGTTAGTGAAATGACCTAAATGATTTGTCGACTCATTTCTGATTTGTGTAACATCGTAAGTATAAGTAAGGAGGGATTTATCCCGCCTTCTAGGTGTTTTTTTTTTCGCCGGGAAAAAATGCATTACGCATACCCTCCCATCGAGGGAATGGGAGGGTTATGTGGGACTCCCGTGCAGGACAGCTGCACGGTTTACCCACTAAAACAACCCGGCGGCACTCCCGCATCGCCTTAGTGACGGAGGTCTGGGAATCGGCAGAGCCTTGGCATCCAGTCCGCCTTCTAGGTGTAGTCTGGTGCTATCTACGGCCGCATCGTCCCTTAACATCACGCGAGATCTTGGTCTAAGGCTAACGTATAAAAAAGCAAGTATCCCACAAAGTTATCACACCACAAAATTACGAACGCGCCGAAACCCGATACTCAAAACGCAATAATGAAATGCTAATCACCACATAACCAGTAACCAGCGGAAGTGTTTATTATCGAGAGGCAGCAGCAACGTCGCCGATAAACCATGGAGGCGCCATTTTGAATTCGTATTGTCACCGATCACCAAAGTGTATGGGAGGTCGCATCCGGCGCCGGTCATTTGCATCGGACGCGCCTCGAATTGATTCCAAATCATTTCAAACAAATATTTATGCTGATGGCCATTCTTCCATTTTTACAATCGATGGATAGACGCATGCATCGCATACAGAATTAGATTATGTATGAGGTAACAGATTGGAGATATAGAGTTGGATTTTCCCTTAATAAATAGCTTCATAACTGTTTTGGTGCCACTCGATGTTCCTAAAAACTGTTTGAAATTTATGAAATGTTTCTGGCAAAACTCAAGTAACTGTCACTTAATTTAGTCGACGTTATTGTACCACTAATAAGTGAGTACGAGTTTTTCAGTACTTCATCATCATTTCACCATTGAACTTATTTATATTGTGAGAAAATTATCATCCGTTACCCTAATTTCCTATCGTCTTAACATAAACTATTATTAGTAAGTATGTAAAAAATATACTATCTTTATTTTAGTAATAGTATCGATTTATTAAATTTATACACGGTTTTTGTCTTTAATGAAATCTTACTGAATATTCAATACATTAACTACGCTGCGCTGATATTATTAAATAAGTATCATATTATTTTAAAATAAACAACTTCGACATCGTTATTACAAGTACGACTACAACCATATACGAGATTATCCAATTTACTTGAATACTGAACACACATCTTAATGAAGTATTCGCATTCATGAAATGAGATGAACAAGTGCAGATTCACCGACAGGTGCCCCCCGCACGTGTCGCTTCGAATAAAACGCAATGAATGTCAAGTGTCGCTCAGAAACTCACTACAACCCACTCACTAACATAAAAACACTATATTAATAACAAACCTTACATAAAACCATCAAAATACATTTTGCAGCAACCTTCAAAGGCCGTTAAGCTCTTTCACTCCAACAAACCAGAGATACTTTCTGATTCCATATCATTAAGATATTTATTGCGCGATGGTACAATTATAAAGTGTCGTTTCATATTAGAGACAAGGTCTAGGGTCGTAAGAATCAGTTTCGTCTGAGTTTGGTCGGAACGAGCGTCGGAGGGTTAGCCGTGCACCCTCTCTGACTTTTCATTATCGAGATGTTTTATTAAAGGGGCCTGGTCTTCTGAAGGGAGCCCTAGGGCTATCTCTGGTTGTCTCGTCTTGTCTTTAAGCCATTTCATTAATATTGACCGTATGAATTATTGTTATGAGCTGACTCGTAAAATAAATCACAAAGAAATGGACACGCACTATGAACAATATAATTGACATCGCAAGTCATTTACTAATCACATGAATAAGCAAAGATCATTAACATATCACAATGCTCATTAAGATCCTCTGTCATTACATTTTCAAATTTTTATGCGTTTTATATTTACATAATACAATATCATTTATATACAATGTCGTAATTTCACATGTCCTTACTAAGATTGACCGAAGTAATTTCAGAAATCTTTGTACTTATGGAGACTGTAATATTATGTTCAGATTTTATGTATTTTTTATATGATAAATAGTATCGAAAATCGACAATATCAATCGAAAATAATTTCTGACAATCATATCTGGATGTAATATTAAAAATTGCAAAATGTAGCATCAACCCTAGGCACCGTCGAATCAGCTCGCCGAATATTGAGTTAGTACCAGTGCGGGCTGCAGGGGTGTGGGAAGAATGTTTACACTCGGATTTTGGTACCGGGACAATATTGCATTCCTCTACGAAATAACTGTTCTCTACTATTAACTAATCTTTTAAAGTTTACAGGTAAAACATGTTTTTCCTGTACTACATTATTAGTTGCATAATTAATATAATTAGATTCAGCTTATGCTGGCGGCTTTGCCTGCGCTGCGTGAAGAAATACTTTCGTCTAGGTGTCTAGTCTAGGTTACAAAATCTATGTTCTAAATTTCGTCCTATTATCCTCCTAATTTTACATTAGACCCGATCTTAAAAATCTTAAACATGGTTATTAAATGTAAAAAGTCCTTCATATAAAGCCTTTATACAAAATGCAAGTTAACCTGAACATGACTCATCAATCACCACAACCAATAAATTATATCCTTCCCACATATTATCATTCACCTTATTAATGAATACTAATTATGTATTAATATAATTTTCCATGTTGATATTCCTTATGACTTTATGACGCATGGGGGATGATTCACGATTCAATTTATATTGAAGCGACGTGCTATCAAATTTTTAACAAAATTAGAAAACCACATATAAAACATTTAAAACCTTATGTGTAATCGTACCATTGCGTTGGGAAATCAAACACATCCTTGTTTTATATTTATCATCTATTAGTTACTCCAACGTTGCGTTTTTTCAATTAAAATATGTATTATTCAATTCCCTATCATTCTATGCTACGAAATCGCGTTGTCTTACAGAATTCACATGCTGAACATATGAGAACAACAATCACCGACATCGCATTTAACGCTCAAGACATCAACGCGCAAAAGACGTTCAATAAACATCCCAATGTTATTGGCTACGATTTCCACGAAACTCTGTTTGACATAACATTATGGACAAAGACAATGCCACGCGCCCGGTCTAAACATTTGTGAGTCAGTCGCAGTCAGGACAGCGTTGAATTGACAGATGTTATTACAGAACTTGCTATTTGTTGCTGTCAAATAACTTTGCTTGCTCGCATAGGGTGCTATATACCTCTAGAATATAAGCAAGGTGCAGACGGGCAAAAATATTATAATTTTCACTATGAAAAGTGTGTGTTTAGCTCGCTTTGAACAGTTAGAAAGTTCAAATATCCTTAATAATAAGTGCGCGAGCAGGTTGCTGCGAGCGCCGAGAAAAAAATTATAATCTTTACCATGAAATATGTGCAAAATTTGTAAATCCGCCTATGAATATAAGGTACCCCTATACCTATTGCCGCGCAATTCAGTGTAATTTTAAGATAAAATAAAAGCTTCCTTTTATAATAGCTCTTAGTGTTGGTTTTATTGTACAAGCCACAATATTCTATCCACAAATTCAATAAATCTAGATTACAGCAGACTTGCGCAACCGGAATCGAAAATAATAGGAGTTACCAAATAAAATAGGATTTCCTATTATAAAACATCATTGTAATTTAAATTAAATAGTTTTCTAACACATACTGCGCAGAACTCAATAATTAAGCTCATGGACAAATAGGCTTTAAAAAATCGACCAATATTTTTGTTATTAGGGAACTAATAGTACAAGTGAATTAAATTAAAAATTTAAAAAACCCCCAACGCAATACGTATTTCACCATTTTTTGTATGGCGGCCATATTGGATTTTAAATTTTATATAGGGGACTGTAATCTACTCGTTAAGCCCTTTCATTTGATACCCATATTGAGGGGGTCGTGGAAAAAAAAAGTAATCCGCCATTTTGTAGCGGCGGCCATCTTGGACCGATTTCCACCAAACATGGCTAAGAACACTCTCGACTAACTCTACTTTCAAACAAAAAAAACAAAATCAAAATCCGTTCATCCGTTTGGGAGCTACGATGCCACAGACAGACACATACACACACACACAGACAGACAGACAGACAGACAGACAGACAGACAGACAGACAGACAGACAGACAGACACGTCAAACTTATAACACCCCGTCGTTTTTGCGTCGGGGGTTAAAAAGAATGGAATAGAAAACTCTTTATTGAAACACTACAAACATACAGAAAACTTAAAACTATAACACAAAATCACGACATAAGTGTAACAATTGGCGGTCCCAGTCCGGCGGTCCGGCGGTTGGCAATTGGTGAAAAGAGTGCTTTTTCTAATTATAGTTAGTTACTTTTATAGTTAAGGTTGTCCATCATACGACTCTAGGTGAACGGTGAGAGAGTCAGAGCCTCGGAAGATGAATGGTGTACACGTGGTGACCATAAAACCTGTACAAGGTATACGTTATCCGCCGGCACTCGGCACGTCGCAACTCACTTCATATCTCACTTGTCTCGTATCATCGCCCGTAACTTTCGACTGGCCACGATGATGAATGTTCTAATTCCTTGGAATTTTCGTGTTTGGATGTTGTGTAGCTTTGTTCTTATATTTGCTGTAATAACTTAATATTATCTACCGGGGGTAGGCTTCCTTTGCAGGAGGTCGACTAGGTGGATACCCCAACAGTGCCAGTTATTCTACCGCCTGAGCAGTGATGTGCAAACATTACTGTGCTTTGGTAGAAGGGCACTGTAGCTAGTGAAATTACTGGGCTGAAGACTCTTAACATCTTATGACTCTCAAGTAAGAAGCGTTGGCGCAGTGCATACAGAATTTTACCTATGTAAAATCTTGGGTAACACTGTACTAATTATAGGCAGCGTTATCTCTTACCATCAGAAGAGCGTCTTGCTCGTCTTCTTACTTCGTTGTAAAAAAAAATAGGTTTTCACGTTTAACTCATTTCTTTAACAGTTGATTAAACTATCGTTTATAACATAGGATACACATAGGTATCCTATGTTATAAACGATCTTCAACTCTTCAACATAGGATAACAAAACTGCAAAATGACGTCAAGCAGGTAAACTTATTATGAAGATTAAAATTTAAAAACTAAATTATTAAGTGCGTGCACAAATGCATCCTTATGATTAGGTAGGTAGGTTGTTTGGTTTTGGAAATTTGTAGAAAACAGTCAAAAACAGTTGGAGTGTGGAATATGCACAATGATAAAACTATTGAGTACCTATTTATATTAAAGAAACCTGTTTCATATTAATTAATATACCTATTGTAAATTGTAAGTATGATGAATCATAATAAATATAAAAATAATTTTATGCCTTAGGTAGACCTGATTACCTACTTAGGTAAAAATATGTTTTATGTAAGTGTACATATGGTATTTAGTACCTTAAATTTTTATACGAAGAGGAATTTATATAAAAGATTTTGTATAGGTCAGCCAGGTGTTCGTGTGAGGTTGCGCCATAAAAATATTACCATTTTGTCGAAGGCTTCGCTTAAACGCAAGGCTATTTACGAGTGAAGCATTATCTCTATATGAAAAAACGAGGAGATTTGCGCACACGTGCACGCGAGTAGCAAGATCGTGACCTGGCGAGTGGCCGGACCAGACCAGACCACACTTCACTCGGGAATTGGCTGCACAAAATAGGTATACTATCTTATTATACTTATTGTATAGGTACTAGTGGACCCGCGCGCACTTCGTAGCTGCTAAACAGAAAGTTATTAATGTTTCTCCACAACTATGCATTAATAACTAACTACTATGTATAACTATGTATTAATTACTTACATAATATAAACCTTCCTCTTGAAACACTCTATGGGTTTTAAAAAACCGCATCAAAATTCTTTGCGTACTTTCAAAGATCTAAGCATACATAGGGACAGACAGACGAGAAAAGCGACTGTTTAATGCTGTACTTATTACCATAATAATACGTTTTTATTATTAAGAAAAATAAATCATCTACTACGGCGCAGAGGTCTGATAAAATAATAAATGTTTTTTAGAATTCTGAGAGGCTAAATCAAAAATAATTAATAAATTATCCTGGTAAACTCATACCTTTTTTATTAGATAGGTAAGTATGTATATTGATTCATATGAAACCTTATAAGTAGCTACGTAGTTACCTATATTAACCTTCTGATCAATATTTCAACATTACAGAAATTTTTTTTGTAACAAAAATCTATCGTATCCGACGCGAAACAGAAATAAAATCCGCTCAAATCCTGATTATCAAGTAGCAGGGCGGCTTTTCAAAGCGGGGCTGCATACTCAGGTGCGTCATCCGACGGCAGTGTGTATTATGTAGCGTCAATACATTGTGAATTGTGGCCCACAGTCCGCCGTGTCGATCCCCGATACATTGTGGCCCGGCGGCGCAATCAAAACATGACTAAAAGAAGCGCCACAATAGACAACTTCTATAGCGCCTATAGAACACCATAAATAGGCTGAAATAGGTTCTATACAAATGGGAATGTTTTAATTTACTCGTATTATGAAATTATTTAAATGCTATAAATTATAACATGTCTTTATATAAGTGTAGATAAACGCAGTGTTCAGAAGCGTGTAAAAAAGATTAATTCATTTACAGATACCATTTTGCACCGATACAAACTTAATTAATTATTTTATTAATAATTTCATAATCAACTCTACATTTTTCAACACTCTTCAGCAAATCGCGTCGTGTCGTCTCTGTATTTACCCGTTGTGGAACTTCTAGCGCCATCTAGCGATTTTCTTTTAAAGCAAATAGTACTAAATTTTCGCAATAGATGTCGCTATGTTATTTGAAACAGCACCATCTATGAATTCGGACTTACACTACTACGAAATATCTTTTTGTCATTGCTCAGACATTCTGCTACTCGATCATAGATGGCGCTTTAAATCACACTTTTTATTCTTTGTAATAGCAACACATTGCATATATATAAATGACGCCATGATGAAAAATGCTTTCATTTGATTGGTCAATCGACGAGGCTCGCAATGGCGCGCTTGCGCTCCGCCATTTTGCCGTCAATTCCTTGTGATATTGAAGTTCTCTGTGAATATTTTTATATCGAGCCGCATTGCAGCAATCGGCCATTTAATTTGAAAGGTAAATTGTTAAATGTGATTTATATTTCCTCAAATTCATATTCTATAGGTTATTTGCACTTGGTATCTCCACGATAGATTAAAATATCAATCGTGGTCGTTTTATTAGTGCAAGATAATCAAGCTCACCCATTCGAAAGCACAAGTTTTACCTCTGTTTTCGTCAGTTACGAGCTTAACATTTAATTTACACGTTTAAACCATGTGTTGTGATATTGAAGAACTGTTTGATTGTAACCTACGTGTCTATTTCAGGTGTAGGATAAGGCCGGCACCATGTATCTCTATAATTTGACTCTGCAAGGCTCTACGTCTATCACACATGCTGTGCACGGCAATTTCTCCGGCACGAAGCAGCAGGAGATCGTGATTTCACGCGGGAAGATAATAGAACTCCTGCGGCCGGATCCTAATACCGGCAAAGTTCATACTTTGATGAAAATGGAAATATTTGGCATCATCCGATCTATGATGTCATTTCGTCTCACTGGCGGCACGAAAGGTAAATGAACTTTATATTAACCACGTGGGGTAATTGACCTGAATTAGACATAACCTAAATTATCATGTGCATCGTCTTGCTCCATGTTCCTTCATCAAAAAGAGCATGGGATAACTAGATGCATAGATTGAAAACCATAACGTCGCTCTTTATTGTCCTGTGACTCTATAGATGTTCCGTAATGGTACATTTTCTACACTAAAAATCCCACAAAATCCTTTGCACCACCAAATATTGTTTTCAATAAACATTTGTATTTGATTTTAGATTACATTGTTATCGGATCTGATTCTGGACGCATTGTAATTCTGGAATATATACCTGCAAAAAATATCCTAGAAAAAGTTCATCAAGAGACATTCGGGAAGTCTGGATGCCGCAGAATAGTGCCCGGACAGTACTTAGCCATAGACCCTAAAGGAAGAGCTGTTATGATTGGTAAGATTCAATATATACTAGTTTTTTTTTTTGCTTAAAAATAATTAATCACAATGACACCCTGATTTTGTTTATACTTCAATTTAAGTTAGTTTTGGACCAATGATATCTGCAAAGGTTGTTATGGCCTTATACTTTAGCTGCAGGGTTTTTTTAAGCTACAGTGACTGATATTACATACAGTATTGGAGCATTAGTTCTCAAAACACATTGTGTGTGCCAGCATCCTCATTTTAACCTCAAATAGTCTTGTTCAAGGAAATGAGCTAAACCTTTACTTAGCAAAAAAACTAACAATCTGCTACTATTTTAGGTGCCATAGAAAAACAGAAGCTGGTATACATTCTCAACAGAGATGCAGAAGCGAGGTTGACAATATCGTCACCACTAGAAGCTCACAAGTCCAACACATTGGTGTACCACATGGTAGGAGTAGATGTGGGCTTTGAGAACCCCATGTTTGCTTGCTTGGAGATTGATTATGAAGAGGCTGATGCTGATCCTACAGGTAAATTCACATAATCATTACTATTATAGTTCTAAGCATACTTTTCCCATTTTATTGTGAAGTTAACAATTTCTGTTACTGTGAGAAAACTGTGCCAGTTTTCTCATAGTAACTTTGTGTCAATATCATTAAAACTTTTTTGCTTATTACAACTACATTTTTAGTGCCCTGAGTTGTCACAACTATTTAGCACTTGTTTAGGGAGCAGAACTGGGTACAATTTGTATGTCTGTTGAAAATTTGTCCTCATCTGTTAGATTACCACAATAAGAATGATTATTTCGAGGTCCGTGTTTCCGATTGATAGTGACGCCAAATCCTCTTTACATTTTGTATGACGCCATCTAAAAAGCCTTTATTTTATTATTTGCAAAGTATCTGGTACTAATATTAATTTTTCTTTTAGGGGAAGCTGCCCAAAAGACACAACAAACTTTAACCTTCTACGAGTTGGACCTTGGCTTGAACCATGTGGTCAGGAAATACTCGGAACCTCTCGAAGAGCACGCTAACTTCTTAATAACAGTACCCGGTGGTAATGATGGCCCATCAGGTGTTCTCATTTGCTCGGAAAACTACCTCACATACAAAAACTTGGGTGATCAGCATGACATCCGATGTCCTATACCACGACGAAGGAATGATTTAGATGACCCAGAAAGAGGCATGATATTTGTATGCTCAGCAACTCATAAAACCAAGTCTATGTTCTTCTTTTTGGCCCAAACTGAGCAAGGAGACATCTTCAAAATCACCATTGAAACAGATGAAGACATGGTCACAGAGATTAAACTGAAGTACTTTGACACTGTTCCTGTGGCTACTTCTATGTGTGTTCTGAAAACTGGATTCCTTTTTGTTGCATGTGAATTTGGCAACCAGTGAGTATCATAATATTACACTTTATGATAAAAATATATTACTACTACTACACAACCTACTTTACTATAATACATGTTTTCAAAACTAGGAATAACCTTTGTGGTGCTGCATGTGAGAGCATATGGATATGACTATTTATATTCATATGTAATGTATATTTTCATGCTAAAGAAGTAATCTCCGAACCAAGGTCCTCCCTTCCATGTGAGGGAATGCACACTGATGTGAGATTTACAACTCTACCAAAACAACTGCTTATGGACAAGTGTTTCCTTAACCATATACTTATATGATTTTATTGTTTTCAGCTATTTATACCAAATTGCTCACCTGGGTGATGAAGATGATGAACCAGAATTCAGTTCAGCCATGCCTTTGGAAGAAGGAGATACTTTCTTCTTTGCACCTAGAATGCTCAGGAATTTAGTACTTGTTGATGAATTAGACTCTCTTTCACCTATATTAGGTAATTATCAGCATATTTATTATCTAAATTAAATTTGTAAATATTTTCTAGAAAGAAAACTAATAAGAATTATTTTTTTCAGCATGCCATGTGGCAGATTTAGCCGGTGAAGACACTCCTCAAGTGTACTTAGCTTGTGGTAGAGGCCCTCGCTCTTCAATAAGAGCCTTGAGGCACGGTCTGGAAGTAGCTGAAATGGCTGTGTCTGAACTTCCTGGTTCTCCTAATGCTGTTTGGACTGTCAAGAGGCACAAAGATGGTAAGTCCCACTTTAGTTTTTACATAAGAGTAATGTTGTATATTATATCAGTTTATGAGTTCAATACAATTTGTTGTATATTCACTCTCCCTTCTAAAATTAATAAATGTGCACAAGAAGACAAAAGGAGCATAATGATTATAAATCTGGTCCGTGTTACTGACAAACCGTGACGCCGCAATAAACCACCTATGAATGCTCCAATTTATCAACAAGTTACTAATAAAACCCTGGTTGTTTGTCATACATAAACACCAGTGGTTTTTCTTTTCAGGATCTCCTATCGGCGATGAACAAATAGAGATGCTCACATACAGACAAAGGTAGGCATCGAGAGTCCAATAAATCTGCAAGGAGCCAGCGTTTGAGAAGATCACTTTGAGAGTTGATCGCCAACGAGTTACTAGCTTTGATGTTTTCTCTTGGTTGCAGAGGAGTATGACTCTTACATCATAGTGTCGTTCGTGAACGCTACCCTGGTGCTCTCTATCGGCGAGACAGTGGAGGAAGTCACAGACTCTGGATTCCTGGGTACTACGCCAACACTGAGCTGTCACGCGCTCGGTAACGATGCGCTCGTTCAAGTGTACCCGGACGGGATCAGACACATTCGCGCCGACAAGCGTGTCAACGAATGGAAGGCTCCCGGCAAGAAATCTATTATAAAATGTGCTGTAAATCAACGACAAGTCGTCATCGCGCTCACGGGGGGCGAATTGGTCTATTTTGAGATGGATCCCGTAAGTTTCTTCTTTAGCAACTTGATTTTTACTACCGACGTGTTTGCGCGGACGTTCCTTCGGGAGCGTCCGTAGCGAGAGTGGAGTGTAGCTGCCGCATGCAGTGATGTACTCCCGACGTCGCAGATTATGTCGCGCTCCCGCTCGCGGTAGAGCGCGGCACTCGGCATATTCCATAGCCAAGCTGGAGTCGCTCAGACTGTGAAGGCGGCCAAACCATGTCGTGGACAAACTTACACAATTCAAATTATCTTTGTTCAGATCTTTACCATTAGTTTCTAAACGTCCTTACTGTTTCAGACTGGCCAATTGAATGAATACACAGAGAGGAAAAAGCTATCATCAGATGTATCATGCATGGCGCTTGGTTCCGTGGCGCCCGGAGAACAGAGAGCCTGGTTCTTAGCTGTTGGACTCAATGATAACACTGTCAGGATCATCTCCTTGGACCCAACAGTAAATAACTCATTAAATTAACTTTTACATGATAGTTTCTTAATTTTTAAAATGATGATACCAGGACACCACTGAGTTGATGATTACAACAACCTAAAAATGCGTTATTCACAAGAACCTGATTTTCATACATACATTATGTAATTTTCTATAAGTAGTAGACATGGAAATAATCAAGCATCTTTATTTCAGGATTGCCTTTCACCGAGGTCTATGCAAGCTCTTCCAGCAGGGGCTGAATCTCTGTGCATTGTTGAACAACCTTTTGAATCTGGTACCAAGTCTGCTCTGCATCTGAACATTGGGCTTAGCAATGGAGTACTGCTTAGAACTACTTTGGACTCCGTTAGCGGCGACTTGGCTGACACCCGGACTAGGTAAATATGACTAAATTTTAAACCAAGATGTTATTTGTTGCATGTTTTTCAATGATGTAAATTTTACGCTCCGTGTTTCATCTGAATAATATTGACGATGCTTAACCAGATCTGAGTTTCTAACTCACAATATTTTAACTTAAGTTCAAATTACTCAGAATACTAAAAGTTGCTCCTAATTTTAGGTACTTAGGTTCAAGACCTGTAAAGCTGTTCAAAGTGAGAGTGCAGGGATCTGAAGCGGTTTTGGCGGTCTCATCCCGAACTTGGCTTGGATACCATTACCAAAATCGATTCCATCTCACTCCACTCTCTTACGAATGCTTGGAGTATGCTGCTGGTTTCAGTTCAGGTTAATACTTAATTATTAATTTGTCTATAATTTTAAACCCAGAGTTCACTAAAATGGAAATTTCCAAAGAAAAGGTTCACAAGTGGGCCACTTTTTTATGTTTATTTGATAACCCCTAGTTTTTTATCAACTAATTGTAAGATTCTGTGTTGGAATGGAATATACTACAGTCTTAGATTTTAATTCAAACTTTGAATCTCTTTGAAAATCTCCATTTTAGTAAAGTCTAGGCCTTATACTACCGACGTGTTTGCGCGGGCGTTCCTTCGGGAGCGTCCGTAGCGAGAGTGGAGTGTAGCTGCCGCATGCAGTGATGTACTCCCGACGTCGCAGATTATGTCGCGCTCCCGCTCGCGGTAGAGCGCGGCACTCGGCATATTCCATAGCCAAGCTGGAGTCGCTCAGACTGTGAAGGCGGCCAAACCATGTCGTGGACATTCCAATACAATATTAAACATATTTTACCTTTTATCTCGAACCAATCATTAACTTGTCACTTATCATTCTCTCCACAGAACAATGCGCGGAGGGTATAGTAGCGATCTCATCAAATACACTAAGAATTTTGGCACTAGAAAAATTGGGAGCAGTTTTCAACCAAACAGTCCTACCTCTAGAGTTTACGCCGCGCAAATTCGTCATCAACTCTGACAACAATCACATCATCATTCTTGAAACTGACCACAATTCCTACACTGAAGATATGAAGAATCAAAGACGGTAAGAAACATGTGAATTATCATGTTATTGTTTCGCTGTTCTAATGATGAAAAACTTACACACGTAACCGAATTTTTATGTAGATACTCCTGCAGTACTGACTTGCCCACAATTTTTAAACAATTAGATTACCTATTTTCATTTCTAATAGACAACTTTTATTTCAGAGTACAAATGGCGCAAGAAATGCGAGAAGCCGCGGCCGGGGGTGGTCCCGAGGAGCAACAACTAGCAAATGAAATGGCAGATGCATTCCTATCAGACTTGCTTCCTGAAAATGTATTCTCCTCACCAAAAGCTGGGCCAGGTAATACACCATTTTAATAAATAATTCAAGCCACTTTCTCTGGGCAAGAGCAGAAAGTGCAACAAGCATGCTGACTCTAATCGATCGTGGCGACATCAAATCCCAACGTTAATCCCAGATGACTTAAAAGTGAGTCATTTGATTCAAGTTCGGGAGACATTTTCAACTCCATCCAATATAAAATGATTCTTAGTAATTTTTGATAGGATTTTATTTTATTTATTTTAAGAAAGCTAACAGCTAGGTAACATAATAGAAAGCTATATAAGACAATGAAGGCCAATTACTAGCTTCCGCAGATACATAAGTTAAATAAGTATAGATATACAGTGCAGTAAACGACAAAGTAGTACTTAAATAATAAAATGCATACGATTTTGAATGTGAAGGGAGTTCCCATAAACGAAAAATAAAGAAAAATATTTTGTAAAAGTAAGCATAACAATTTTAAAGAAAAATAAGACACAACACAATTTTTAAGAATTTTATTATCATTTTCACAATTTTTAGGTATGTGGGCGTCACAAATTCGAGTAATAGACATGGGCATAGGCGGCGGTCAGCCTCAGACATTGTTCAAGTTGCCGCTGGAGCAGAATGAAGCCGCCATATCACTGTGCATAGTGCGATGGGCGACCCAAGCTGAGCATGGCTCCCCACACTTAGTGGTCGGTGTCGCTAAAGAAATGATGCTCTCCCCAAGAATATGCAATGAAGGCAGCTTACATGTCTACAAGGTAAGTTAATAAATTGATGCTATACACATAAATTTTGGAAATATTTAACTGCCATTTTCAATGATGAAAAAACCTTACGCTCCTTTTAAAACTGAAATACAATGTCGATTCTTAACCAGATCTGAGAATATTTTGTTATAATCTATCAGTATTCTTGCATCTGACGAAATATTAAAAGATTTCAATGATTTTCAGATTTACAACACAGGGAAACTAGAACTGGTTCACAAAACTCCAATAGACGAATTCCCCGGTGCCTTGGCGGCGTTCAATGGAAGACTTCTGGCGGGCGTTGGCAGAATGTTGCGATTATATGACATCGGCAGACGAAAACTACTTCGCAAATGCGAAAACAGACACATTCCAAACCTCATAGCCGATATCAAAACGATTGGTCAAAGAATTTTCGTATCTGACGTACAAGAATCAGTATTATGTGTGAAGTACAAAAAGCGAGAGAACCAGTTGATCATATTTGCTGATGATACTAATCCTAGATGGATCACAAACAGCTGTATTCTAGACTATGACTCAGTTGCAATGGCTGATAAATTTGGCAATGTTGCTGTGATGAGACTGCCACAATCTGTCAGTGATGATGTAGATGAGGATCCTACAGGAAACAAAGCTCTTTGGGACAGAGGTAACTTTACATTTACAATATGACTTACATAATTAATATATTGCTGTTATTCATTAGGTACATTTTATGATGATAACAAACAAATCACACATGCTAGACTTATGAAAATTAATGATTCTATTGTTACTCTGAACAATCTTACAATCTCTTATTCCATCTCAATCTATTTTACCAAACATATACTAATCCATCAATTTCTTTCAGGTTTACTCAACGGAGCATCTCAGAAGGGCGACATAACTGTGAACTTCCATGTTGGTGAAACTGTAGCTTCATTACAAAGAGCCACACTAATACCGGGAGGGTCGGAAGCGCTTCTCTACGCTACCATCAGCGGGTCACTGGGCGTCCTTCTACCGTTCACGTCACGAGAAGACCACGACTTCTTCCAACATTTAGAGATGCACATGAGAAGTGAAAACTCGCCGCTCTGTGGACGCGATCATCTCTCCTTTAGAAGTTACTACTATCCTGTCAAGGTAATATATTTTATTAGTTTCTATCTTGAATTACCTTTTGCCCTCCTCACCATCTGTATAAATGATAAGTCGAGTACAAGTTTTTAATAATGAGGGGTAAAATCAATTTAAACATCAACTCTACCTACTTTTCCCCCTTATTGATGAATCTGTGAACATTATTTCTAAGATAAATACAATGAATGTTATTCATTCGTCATAATGTTATAATATAAACCTATGGTCATATCAAAAATATTACAAAGGGAAAACTATTGACACTTATCGTAAACTCAGTATTTTTTAAGTTTTACTTTTCAAACTTTGTTCTTAATTTGCAACAATACACTTACTGCACTTATGGTTTGCGCGCGGCTGCACACTACAATCTAGTAAGTCATGTAGTTACGATTTGTAACTACTTGGCTACCATCCGACAGTATGTCAGCAAGTGCCTCGAATCACAGAGGCTCGTGTGTTACATTGTCGGTAGAGGACGGTCGGCGAACGCTGGCGTGTGCTGTCGACGTTATGTGGACGCCGCGCCGGCGCCGCCGACTGCGTTCCTGAGAGTCGAGGACGATGTTTATCAATATCCTCGTAGTATTTGGAACTGACAATCATTACAAAGCTTATCCTTTATGAAAACTTGCAATGTAGATTTATTATAAAAGGTTTTTTAATTACATGTCTCAATCCTCAGGAATCTCATCATATTTTTATTTGTTACAGAATGTGATAGACGGAGATCTCTGTGAACAGTACAACTCTTTAGAGCCGGCGAAACAAAAGGCGATCGCCGGTGACCTCGAGCGAACTCCTGCTGAAGTTTCCAAGAAACTTGAGGATATTAGAACTAGATACGCGTTTTAATTGTTCGAGTGTTTCTATGGTAATAAGTGATATAGTAATAAAGTTCGTGGTAATCATTTTACATTGTTTTATTTGTAACCACCACCTTTAAACAGGAAATATTGCTACTTGGCTCTCGGCACTTGTCTATAGAATCAAGAATCTAAACTACTAGCTTTAAAATCTTAAAAAAATCAAGAATATGGTTTCAGAACGATCACCATGAACTTTCAGAGAAAACTATAGCGATTAGGATGTCTATCAGTTTAAAGATACTGTTGATGAAAGTTAGCTTTTAAAATGCAACTTGCCAATACTACGGAAAGCCTACATTGCGCGTACCCGACTAGCGCTTGGCCTATTTATTAATTTTACCAATTGCGCTTCTCCGGCGATTTGCGATCGGTTGAGAATGTAAAATCTTCAGGTTCAGCTATAAAACAGGGTAAATAAAAAAGTTGATCAATCGCGTTATGGACAGTTTGCTCTTTTAACCAAATGCGCTTTCGGCGATTTGCGCCTCGGTTCAAATGCGCTTTTGACGAATAGTGCCGAAACCGAATCAATGGCAATATTTCATTTCCTATGAGACATAGAGTAGAACTTCGTAAGGTAAACATTATTATAAGTAGATGATAGATGAAACCTGAGCAACTGCTAGTACCTTTATAAATAAAAAGCGGCCAAGTGCGAGTCGGACTCGCCCAACAAGTCAAGTAACGATGATCGAAGTTAAATAAAAAAAATTAAGGGTAAATTGCGGTTTACGATTTAGATATGACTAATCGCGCTTTGGATGATTTTCTCAGTTATTGGCCAAATGCGCTATGGACGTAATGCTCCTTCGACTAAAATGCGTTTTTGACGTAGGTACGTACCTACCTATGGCTCTTTTGACTAAATGCGCTTTCGACGATTTGCGCCTCTCGGTTGTCCATATGCGCTTTTGACGAATAGCGCCTCAACGCCTATTACTAACTACCACGGTATATCTCTTTACCGTGCTAACTACCCTCTAATTTGGCACAATAGCTTAGGGCTCGTACACATAACTTTGATGAGACATCGCATCGCAGCGTGAAACGTTCACGGTCGTCGTGGCATGGACTATGGACCTACCGCACGAAGTCGCAACGCAGTTTCAATTCATTTTGTCTATAAGCTTGTAATCTAACGATTTAACGTTCAAATAGAAAATAATGCCTTTAGAAGTTCGGAGTTCGGATAAATTTCAAATTAATTATGGAATCAACAAAATGTTTCGTTAAAATGCCAGACACGGAAGTCGAATTCAAAATCTAGATGATGTCACCATAGGCGTACGGCGTACCCCCTGGAAATCGAATGTCTTATATTATATCTGTAGAACAAGGAATAAAATTTTCTTGGCGCTCGCAATAAGGCGATTACACACGTTTCGTAGTCAGAATTATATATTTTTTTAGCTTTTTAGTAACAATACTAGCTGACCCGCGCGCACTTCGTTGCGCGTGACAGTCAATAAAGCGAAAGTTTGGTGCTGCCATTTAGGATTGTATTTCCATCTCCGCGATTTTGTGAGCGTAAAATAGTTTTAACCCAGTGGGTAGTGAATAATATCGGACTGGGTGATGGATGGATATCTATGAAGTTTTGTTTTGCTATCGCAGGAACCAGTCCTGTGTCCTTTCCCGGAGGTCAAACTATCTCGGTGTAACGGTTGTTGATTGTCTTCACAAATTTTCACGCCTCTTTTCAGGAATTAGTACTATTTGTGGTCCTTTCCCGGTAACCCTTAAACTTATCTCTACTGTAATGTACCTAAACCTAAGTTAAATTATAATTATTGGTTACCAATTTCTCACACTATCTTTCTCACGACTCAAATCAATTCTGTGATTCCTGAATTCCCATTAAAACTCTGACTCTCCTTCCTCCTGCCTGTAATACTGATTCTCCCTAATAGTTAATTTCTGACATAAAAACTATTCAATAACTTTCCATGCAAACGTTTATCGGAAATAATTCCCGTTCTCCTGGGAATTTCACAAAATCCCTCCTTATTGGTCGCCTACGTTATATTAAGAATACGTTGACCAAATTTTAGCTAAAACGAAGAAGCGGCTACCGATTTCCTACACAAACTGCATCCCCCCCCTTTCCTCCCCTTAAAGGTTGATTTCTGGGATAAAAAGTGTCTCGTATCATTTTTTATGACTCAAACTAAAGGTTGTATCAAATTTTAGCGTAATAGATAGAGTCAACGGTTCTAAATTTCATTTTGTTGCAGCTATTTCGAAATTGATTTGATTTCCATCCCCGCGGCGTTGAATTAGTATACATAGTTATATTTCCTCCCGCTCTGGATAGCGAAGAAAATCGAGCCAAGTATTTCTATGCATTTTTTTTCGCTACCACAGGAAACAATCCTGTGTTAGTTTCCTGGAATTCAAAATATTTTAATACAAAATTACAGCTAAATCAATTTAGCGGCTATTGATTCCTTTTTCCAGAATTCCTTATTCCATAAAACTATTTGTTTTCCTTTTAACTATCTATATTGGGAATTTAAGCTAAATCGGTTCCTCATGCCTCATACTATCATTCCCGAGACTCAAATCGATTCCGTGGTTCCTGTAGGTATGCCCATAAAACTCTGACCTTAAAAGTGAGGGAAGGTGAAAGGCCCTTTCACCTATATGCATTGTTGACTTAAGGAACTAAGACTAAGGGACTATCTCAATTATGTCCTTTCTTTTGGCTCAAGCTGTATCTATTTCGAATTTCTGCAAAATTAGAGCTGCGGGTACTAATTTCCCATAAAAACACCGATCCCCCTTTCTCCCTTTAAGCTTGGTTTCTGTAATAAAAGCATCTACAATTTTCAGTTTAAATGTTCATATTAGGGATTTAGAATTAAGATATTTAACGTGCCTCACGATTTTATTTTTCAGCTTTTTAGTACACTGTATTCAACATGTCAACCCCATTCATTTGATACCCATATTGATGAGATTAAAAAAATTGGTTATCCGCTATTTTGTAGCGAGTGCCATCTTTGATTTTTATTTTGTATAGTGCACTGTATTCTAGTTATCAAGTCCTTTCATTTGATACCCATATTGATTGGGAAAAAAAATGTAATCCGCTTTTTTGTAGCGGCGGCCATCTTGGATTTAAAATAATTTTAAATATACGTAATTATATTGTCACCAGAACCAAAGGCGTACACCAAATTTCATTTGAATCGGTTGACAGGAAGAGGGCGAAATTTCAAATTTGCGATTTTTTTTTACTAAATTTGACCCAAGAATAAAAAATAATAAAACAAACGGAGTGAGCTAAATAAAACCGTTTAAAATAATTAAAAATGATATTAGAAACCTCAATAATTGAAGACCTATCCGTAATCCGTAGATACCTAAAACGTATGGGTTTGATGAATAAAATGAGTTTTAGTTCTATGGGGAGCCCAAAAAATATTTTTTTTCTATTTTTGTGTGAAAAACTTAATGCGGTTCACCGAATACATCTACTTACCAAGTTTCAATCGTATAGTTCTAATAGTTTCGGAAAAAAGTGGCTGTGACACATGGACGGATGGACGGACGGACAGACATGACGAATCCATAAGGGTTCCGTTTTTGCCATTTGGCTACGGAACCCTAAAAACCACCTCAACAAAAAAATAACTTTAGAACTTCCGAAGACTTTTATTAAATAAGGCATGCAAACGAATTTACTCACATAAAGTTAATAAAATAATAATAATTCAATTAGACAAACTCAACATAAAATTAAGGACAATGATTTTTCTGATTATGTGATGGAACTTTAAAGTGAATATATATAATATATCTAATATATAAAATTCTCGTGTCACAGTTTTCGTTGCCATACTCCTCCGAAACGGCTTGACCGATTTTGATGAAATTTTTTGTGCTTATCCGGTATCTGTGAGAATCGGATTTATAATAAAATTATATATTTATAATAAAACAATTATTATTTTGCTATCTCAGTGTAACTCTCATATTAACTTTTAATCATTCCTATTAATTATTTATATGGCAAAACAACGTTTGCCGGGTCAGCTAGTTATTTATAAAATTATTCAACAAATATGGTATATGGTATGTAATAAAATAATTAATATCAGGTATTTTAAAGTTACATTAATTTTATAGTAATTATTAAGTGTTAAATTTTTGACTCGCAGTCTGTAAAACTCTAGGATTCAGGAATAACGACATGGACTGTTGACCGCCCTTTGGCATAATTTATTTATTTAAGGACATCCAACGCAGGAAACACATTACAATTAAAAGTCTTAAGGCTATTATGTCTTTAGTCTGTGTGATCCTACAATTATAGGATGCCACAGCATGCACAACTAAACATAATACTAATAAATAATACTACATAATAGCAAAAAGGTTTGGTTTCATAAGTCGTTTAAAAAGGTACTCATGTCCAACAAATCGCTTGCGAGTTTTAACGACGAACAGCGCCATCTAGTTTCATAATGGGTAAAATAGTGGCACATCGGAAAAGAGTTTGCATTTTGTATGTGTTCTTTATAAAATATGTTTTTGAGCGTTAAAAACTATTCAAAATCAATAAATAAATGTCCTTTTTGGAGTCTAACTACATACATCCATATCAAATAGGGCTAGCGGTTACTGATTTCCTATACAAAATTTGACTTCCACTCTAAGGCCAATTTCAGGGTTAAAAACTGTCCCATATCCTTTTTAGAGGCTCAAGCTATATCTAAACCAAATTTTAGCTTAATGGGGTCATTAGTTACTGATTTTTCATTCAAACTTTGACCTCCTTTATCCCGCCTTAGAGGTTGATTTCTGGAATAAAAAGTATCCCATATCATTTTTTACAACTCAAACTACCTTTGTGCCAAATTTTAGCTCAATAGGATCAGCGGTTCTAAATTTCCCATACAAACTTCGACCCCCCCTTTACCCCCCTTAAAAGTAAATTTCTGACATAAAAAGTATTCAAAGTTTCTAATCACAATCCCAACAATCATTTCACGAAATTTCAGCTCAATCGGTTCAGCGGTTACGGATTTGCATACAAACGTTTTTCGGGAATAATTCCCGTTCCCGGGGGAATTTCGCAAAATCGCTTCTTATTGCACGATGAAGTTTTCCAAAAAATACGCTGTCCAAATTTCAGCTCGATCCGTCCAGCCGTTTGGGCTGTGCGTTGATAGCACGAAAGTGTACGAACGATTTTATATAATAAGATAAGTAAATCTTTAGATTGATATAACTCTTTTATTTAAAAACCGATTTGACTAAAACCAACACTAAGTTTCAAGTAGAGAAAACTGCAACGTATTAGTGAAAATTTTATTCAAATCGGTGGTGTTGTTTCACCTCACCAGTGACACAAACTATTTACAAATTTAGCCCAAATTAAACTAAAGGTCTACTTTCGTTTACAGGCACATCGATAGATGGCGTATTTTTAGTTTGTCGCACTTTTTGCTTTTTGATTTTTTTGAATTGAATTTACTTTATATTCTATTACTTTTACTTCAAAATTTTGATGTAAATTAGGGGCGATGTGTCCGATATAAATGATTATTATTTATTTTATTATTTTATTTTACGTTTCCCTAGGAAAAATTGACAAAATGTTTTACGAATTAGATCGCGCAAGCGACTTTTTCGCGTCGTTTTGTTCATATGCGTATTTTCACAGTTCACCTTAGTAAAGGATCACAATGAATGGGGAGAAATTTCCATTCTTATTATATGTATGGATATGGATATGGATATGGATATGGATATGGATTTCAATTTTCACCACTTGAAGCTTACTAAATGCACACTTTTTGTCATCATATTTATAAAATTTCTTGGCACTTGCACCAAGTTCGTAGGTAGCTATAGAGGTTGTAGTAGTATATCTCATACATGTAACTTTCGTGGTCAGAATTAGGATATTTTCTTGGGGCTCGAAATAAGCCGTTCGCACATTCTTCATAATCAAGATTTGAAATTTTCTCGGCTCGCAGTAAACTCTATTAGTAAGAACATTCAAGTTTTTTGCAGCTCGGAACAAACTAAGCTCACCTTTCGTAGTCAGAAATATAAAAATTACTCGGCGCTCGTAAGCTGTACGCGCACTTATCAGTGAAAATATATAAATTTCTAACCGCTCAGAAAAAGATAACTCCACGTTTTTCGTTGTCAAATATATACAATTTTCTTGGGAATAGCAGCAAGCTGCTTGCACTATTTTACGGAAGTATATAAAAATTTTTCCTATTGCTCGAAGCAAATTAACTGCACTTTTTCGTTGTGCAATATATTAAATTTTCTCGCCGCTCGCAGCAAGCTGTTTGCGCTCCTATAAGTACTCGTATGTCAGAATATTTGAATTTCTAACCCCTCAGGGAAAGATAACTTCACTCTTTTCGTAGTCCAAAATATAAAAATTTCTCGGCGCGCGCAGTAAGCTGCTCGCGCTGTTTTAAATAAGAATAATTTAATTTTCCAACCGCTCAGAGCAAGTTTACCGCACTCTTTTCGTTGCCAAAAATATAAAATTTTCTTGGCGCTCGCAGCAAGCTGCTCGCGCTTTTTAATGAGAGTATATTTTAATTTTTCTACCGCTCGCAGCAAATTTACTGCAGTATTTTCGCTACCAAAAATATATAATTTTCTCGGGGCTCGCAGCAAACTGCTCGCGCTATTTAAAGGAAGATTATTTTAATTTTCTTAAGCTATGTGTGAGCCGAAATCAAAGTATGGCGTACCTTTAAATAGGTCCTACCTGCTCAACGTTAAAACATATGGCACATGACACAGGCACAAAGTTCAAGTTCAGTAAAAAAATCTGAATCCGTCCTTGCCTGCCCCCCCCCTAGACCAGAAGCTGGGTACGCCTATGGATGTCACCTTTACAACCATAACTCTTCCTCCACTTGCCTCACCTTTCCGCTGTGCCTGCTGCCTGCCTGCTATGAATGCAAAATAATGTTTAGTGTACATACTTTATTCTTTATGCTTTCTATATTACTTATTATAACATCACTCTGGAGAGTAGGTGAACCTCTAACTCTGAGTCTCTAAGCGAGTATTACGTATGTTGGTAGACGGTAATTAATATTAATGATGAAACTACATAACCATTATTTAAAGTGATACTGGTCCATAACTAGATGTATTAACATGGAAACCGTAATAAAACTGTGGTAACACAGCGCGTGCCGTGTAATTAATCGTACCGCGTAACTATTTTCGCGTCACCTCGTGCCCTAAAATGCAAATATGAAGAAAAGCGCTTTACTTCCTTGCTAGCACGTGAAACAAACGTCACCATGGCTACAATATCGACCGGCGGCTTTTCCGAGGCTTTCCTCTGAAATTCTCATTCGCGTGACGTCCGTTCAACTAAAGAGCTGAAAAGTCTAGACACAGCCACAGCGCGTTGACCGGCGGGCATTTACCGTCTGGGGCGGGCTCGGAACTTCGAGTGCCACCCATACGTGCCTAGTGTAGCGTGGATAGCCGACGTGTTGGAGCACCGTTATATTTGAAAAAGGGACACCGCTGAAGCGATTGAATAGTAATTGTAGAGTGGCTGCGCGGGTCCAGCAACCGTGGACGTGGACAATGAGTGCACGCGCGAATCGAAGCGCGACGTGCGCCGGCCCGCCTCCGCCGCGGCGATGCGCGAGCGTCCGATTTTAAAGAGCACTCATTAGCCGGTGCACCGCAACTCCGCTGCGGTTGGAAGATACAGAAACGCAACGTGTGTGCAATACGGGGCATTAGAAAGTGTAATGTATAGTGTGTGCGATGCTGTCAGTTAGCAAACCAGCGTCGTTAGTACAACAGAAGAAGCAGCAGTGGGCGAGAGAGCGAGGTGCGTACGCGCAACATTACCAATTAGCCACTCATTAGTGGTGTTACGTTTGTGCGTGTAGTCCGGTGTAGTCATCCTGTCCTGAGATACTTACACACCTATAATGTTGGTATTTAGTGCCTCGTAAATAGATATTCTGCATTTAGATATCAGGTAAGTCAAAGTCATAAAATTAAATACTGTTTGATCCTATTTTCCTATCACAATAACTTCATGTTTTACACTTATAGAAATGTATGTGGGTATCGGGTATCTACCAAATCTAACTGTTATTAATTTATTCATAAGTAAATCTTATTAAAAAGGTGATTTTTGCACAAAATCTAACTACGAATGAAGACTAGATAATATTGTTTTATTTTTATAAATTTAGATAGGGGGTACCTACGCCCATTTATGTTTTAATACCAAGTCCTATTATTTCAATTTTATATTTTTCTTGTCTCGACACATAGGTAAGTCATATAACACGGCAGCGAGAAACTCCAAAGGATATTGACGTGAGGTTTCCTTAGAATATTAACTAGGTCGGCAAGTGGGGCGCACATGCCAACCCCTCTGTGATTCCCATAAAAATACTACGGAATTGTATCAATAAAGTGGAACATTCACCGACACAGTACAACGCTATCTGATAGATTATATTCCATACATCATGAAAAATTTACAAAGAACCCCCCCCCCTCGCTTTGAAAGAAGGTAATAAATAAGAATACTTAATTGGCAACTAAAGCATCGCTGTCAAATTTGAAGCTCATCACTATCGTTTTTAAGTCAACAATTGGTTTAACTTCCGACCTATTCCCTGGTTATTGTTCGAAACTTCCGATTCGTATTTAAATGACAAAAGCTTGAAATAAGCCGCGGCCTCGACAAGACAGGCGCTGAATAGCTCGTCGATAAATAATCAACCATTATCAAGGTTGGGCCATAGGAAACAACGACCTCTGTACTTTACGCTTGACCTCGACCACCACCTGCCCTCTCCTGAATTCCTAAAGTTACATTAATGACGAGCCAACTAAATACCAAATTGTTTTTAATTCAATGGCGCAGTATTAAAATAAAGGCTGTCAACCGAGCAGTCTTCTAGGCAGATAGCTCCATCGTCTTTTTACAACTACCTTACTTAGGTTATTAAATAGATATTATAAAGAGAAATTAGAACAAAGATGGAACTTTCTTCATGATAAACTAGCAAGTGCTTAAAGGCATACTAAAATATGCAACCGAGATGAGCATTGCAAATAAATCTTACTTATT
Organism: Hemithea aestivaria; assembly: GCA_947507615.1. Taxonomy (NCBI): domain Eukaryota; kingdom Metazoa; phylum Arthropoda; class Insecta; order Lepidoptera; family Geometridae; genus Hemithea; species Hemithea aestivaria. The sequence goes on along the minus strand of OX382337.1, from coordinate 10,800,954 downwards.
TAAAATCCCTCTATGAGTTTCTTGGCTGCTCTTCTCATAGAGGTCCATTCCGAATGAGTGGTACTCTTGAATCTTGAAATAGAACAAATTATTTGAAAAAAAAAAAATTAAAAAGCTCACCTTACTTATTTGAATAAATTAATTTGATTTGAAACTTAACTCCTTGGCTTTAAAAGATGCAGGTTTTGCCTGAGTAGGGGAGACCGATGAGAGGTGCTACGTAGTAGGTATGTGTATATTTTCACTTTCACTAAAGTAATTACGTACTTTCACGAAATTCATAATTTGTTTTTCGTCACCTAAAATAAAATGGGCACGACCTAGGTAATATTTAAAGAGACCGCCAGAACATTAAACTAGGTAAACAAGGTGGGTCAACTACCTAATTATTTTAGTAGGGTGCACGCAAGACTGTAATTATGAAATCATCACGCCTACTTTTTATGTGATGGAAAATCACCAAATTTTGATTTTAGATTTGTAAGTTAATAATTAGATTAATTATTATAAAATAGTACCTACCTACTTATAACAAAACCTGTTGGGGAAGAAACGTTCTCGCTTGGAGACTGGCCCGAAAGAAACTGAACTCGCCAGGAGAGTCGCCGGCACTCGAACAAAATTAACGTGAACTCGCATGGCGAGTCGGTGGCACCGAATGTGTTAAGGGCTGAAAGACGAAGACTCATAATCTATGTGCGAAGAGTTTTTAAGAAAATAAACGCCATTAGTTCCAGAGTCAAAAGTGGTCCACAATAACAATGTTGAACTGAATTCTAAATCACTAGCAATAGCACTTTACGATTAGTAAGTAGAATACACATTGCCTAAGTCGTTTAAGCAGTTTCTGGTTATTTTCAATAATACTTACTTAGATGGATTGCGATAAGAATGAAGAAAGCACTTTGAGAAGAAAGCTCAAGGGCCTCGGCACTTTGAGTCTTTTATGCAAAGCTTAAGTCGTTTTAAGAAGGAAGGAATTTGAAACCTTATATTCGTCCGAATCTTATAGGTTACTTAAAAGGAGAGTTAATTATATCTACTTATAAATAAAAGCCTACTCGTAATATTAATTAAGTGGTCATGATCCGCTCGCAACATGTAAGTAACATACCGTAGCTTATTATAACAAAAACATTCACTGCAAGCTGCCGGTGCATGAGTGCGTAACGAGACTCGAGACAAATAAAATATGCGATTATTAGCCTCGGACGGAGCCACTTTTCATTTACCGTTCATCATACTGCCTTTAAAAATGTTATTGAGTAAGTAATATAATTTATTATTCAAATTATGAAACGTAATAATATTAAATATCTAATGTCCTTACTCGTAATTAATATCCTTGGCAATAAAATATAGAAATAGCAAGAAATATAAAAAGAACTTATTTCTTAACTCGCGTTGCCCGCGTTAACAAATCTTGAGCTCCAAATTTCAACCCAATCCGATTAGCGGTTTAAGCTGCGCGTTGATAAATCAATCAGGCAGTGAATTTAAGTCACTCTTTTCTATTACGTAAGTATTATGAGATTAAAACAAAGAAATGAAAAAATCTATCTGAATATACATTCCATTGCTTACATTTTACATGGTATGTAAAGTTGGTTGGGGGCCAAGGCCCTCCACAGAAGCATTGTAGAGTTAGGAATTTAGGTGCTTGGGATAAACCGATCGTACATATTTATTCATAGTCAAAATTATATTTTTTTTCTCGGCGCTCGCAGCTACCTGCTCGCGCACTTAAGTATTATTGAGAATATTTCAATTTTCTAACCATTTGGAGCGAGCTAAACACACTTTTCCTCCTCCCCAAAGATAAAAATCCTGGATCCGCCCATGGTAAAGCTATACCTAGGTATATAATATTTAGATCTATGATATCTATCTATACCTACAATAATACCCCGGACTTCCGCCAACCAACCAAGCTTCCTTGGTGGGACAGGTGGGACGGTGGGACTCATGGGTCTGTGGGACTTGGGATCAAGGAATAACCGCGTAAGTCGAATTCGCGTAAGTCGGGGTCCAACTTTGCATAAGAATGAACATAAAGTTTGTGTCAGGAGTCAGGAGTCATTATTTTGTGTTATAGAATCATTTAGATGTGCAATTAATGTGATTTTATGACAAAAATGAACGAAGATGTAAACCGAACACGATGATGCGCGTGGTGATCAAAAAGAAAAACCGCGTAACTCCGAATTCGCGTTAAACGGGGAAGCGTAAGTCGGAGTATTATACGGATATATAATATTTGCACCTATCGATAATTTCATATTTAGTCATCCTGTAAAATGATCAAAATTTCCCACTTCAAAAGACATTATTATCGCAATTCGTGTAAGTTCTCGGCTACACAGAACGGAAGCGAGTAGCATGTTCTGCCCAGTGAGTTCACTTGTTCACTGACGGTGACAACCTACTATGCAGATAAGGCTACTGGATAACACAAATTGAAACAGAAACTACGGAACTATGCTCACTTTGTGTACTAAGTGAAACTCTAATTACCTACTTAGACTAATACCTACTACTACATTCGTAGGCAGGGTACTTTATTATAAACTGTCTTGCGAAATAGTTAACTACGGAAGCCAAAGCCTATTTCAGTCATTTATTGTGTAAATGCAGAGCTATTTTCTCTATGCATGCTATGATAAACATCAGCAGTGTATCCATATAAAATGTTATTTTAACACTCATATCATTTGCATTATTTAGCTAACCCGAGTTAAGTAATAAATTCAAGAATGTAATGTTTCCTTCACGGTTTTTCTTATCAGTGAAAATTCCGGCTATAAACAACACACATTTACTGCGAGCCTACTCGTTTTCCATTGCATGAAAAGAATGACTAACGACTTTTCATGCATGGATTATCGACTAAACTTAAAAACCCTTTGCGTACCGATAAAGGGGAGCTTTTTCATTTTTCTTTTTCTAAGAATTGAAATTTAATTCATCGACGACTTCAGACATGGAAGGTTCGTCCGATAAAAGTAAACCGAATTCAGTGCGCGTTTTCGATCGGAGTTCTAACAGGTGTTTTTGGTTGCAGAGGAAATGTCGCACCTTTACTTGCCTTGGGGCACCGGCGAGCGGTACACGACAAGGCCGCAAGTTCGCAACCAATTCGCTAGCAGTCTCGAATTACACAAGCAGTCTTCCTACGAGTACCAGGAGCCTATACAGAGACAGAGGAGTCCGAGTCTGCCGCCGATACATAACGGAGAGACGCTTCTTAAAGAAGAAAGAAGGGGCAACGTTTTGAACAGGAACTTAACGAGTGCAAAGCGGTTCGCGTTTTACGATGAAGATGGTGAAGGAGATACTTCTGGATACGGCAGTGAGACTATAAACCATATGAATAGGAGTCAAGGAGTGCAGCTGCATGATAGCAATAGGAACCCTGTTGTCGCATGGCAGCAAGAAGGAAAAGATAACAGGTAAGTGACAATGTAGTGTGTAAGTAAAACTTGCTTACTTGACATTTTTGTACTTAATTATTGTTGTCTAGCTTTTGATTTCCCAAGATTACCATCTCGCCTGATGTTAAATGATGATGTCTTCAAATTACCTATTTCAAAATAATTGTCCAAACATTCGTACTTGGTTACAATCATGCTATTCAAGTAATAAAAACTTTCACAGTCTAAACAGCCAGATAGCACTGAAGCGAAACGGTAGATTTTTTGCGGAATGCTAGACTTTTTGTCATGTAATCAAGTGCATCATTTAGATAGGTAGGTAGATACTTAGAGACTACTTAACAGCTTGTGAAATTACTGGGCTATAGGGTCTTAACATCTAATGACTCATGAGTAAGAAGCGTTGATGCTATGCGCCTAGAATTTCAACATCATTGTGAAATCCTTGATGGCATTGTTCAGCCTGTCATGCCTGAATATAGGCAGCGTTATGCTCTTACTAATAGAAGAACGTCTTGCTCGTCCACATAAGTACTTCTTTTCACAACCAGTTGCGTTTTTGTCCGTCCCAGGCGCTTCGGATTTAGTAAATAGGAAGTAATATAGGTTCATAAGTAATATTTTTAATGTTTAATTAGTTTTAACAGCTTATGTAGGAACCTATTTTATTAAGAGTTCGTATTATACTCGTTACATGTAATATCTAGTATTAATTAGTGATTTTAATTGATTCTTACCGCGGCAATTGAAATTATCTACCTAATAAAAATTCTATTACGCAAATAAAAAAATAAAATTGACTAACTGTTTAAGAAAGGAATTTAGAGAGGGAAGGGAGGCATTTTCCCAACATTGGGCCAAATCAGACTGAAAATAATATTATACCTAATACCCAATAAGAAATTTCTCCAAGTGCAAGGGGCGTAAAAAGCTGGGTAGGTAGGTACATTACCTAACTCTCTAAATGGACAAACTTATACCAAACAATAAATACTATTAACTCTATTACTACGTACCTACTTATACGTTGTTTAGATTTTGTAAGAGCTTTTGTAAATTATTTCGTCGTATTTTTGTACAGAACAAGGATATCAAGCCCTCAGTCAGGAACAAATGACGGGTCGTGGTCTGCTAGAACCCCTCGCACGGCCGAGGAAGGACGTCCGAGATGGGGCGATAGAGGAGTAGCCACGGGAAGATTATGGGAACCCACCGCTCCTAATGCCAGACTTCCACAAGTAAGTCAATTAAGTACCTATATATATTTCTTTAAGAAAACCTGTGTTCATCATCATCAGCGATTGCCCACTGTTGGTACATAATATGAACCTTTCACATTAAAAAAATATTTTATTAAATACTTTAAGTTCACATTATGTTAGATGCATTTTAATTTGTTGACGATGCTGCTTTAATCTGTATGAAAACCAAGCGCGTCACGTTTTCTTTGATAATATTATTCTTATAAACTATAAAATGAAAAGTGCTGTTTATGGATACTGTTTTCTTGTGCTTTGTTTTTACAATAAATACGCACACGCACCTGTACAACATTGCTGCATTTAGACAATCAAACCTAATATGAACTAGGGGTATCTACATAATATTATATCAGGCAAGCAATGCAAAGGTAATCTTTAAAATTACATATTTTATTGTCTTTATTTTCCAAAAAACAGATGCCAAATCAAAAGAAAGGTACCCCATCGTGGGTAGAACGAGGTTTAAACATGATAGAAAATGCATCGGAAGTTCTAGTCATAGACCAAAGAAGTTCAAGCAATAATAGCACTGGGCTTGATTGCGACAGATCATCGTGTAATGGTAGCGAGGAAGGGAGGTATGTAATCACTCTATTAGAACAAAGAAGACTTTTCAAAGCTTTTAGATAAAACAAACATATGTAATTGTATATTTACAGGACCTTTTTGAGGGGACAGAACGTCCCAATAGAGCCAGAAATTAAAGCACAAAGGGAAAACAAACGCATAAAGGCACTAGAACTACAATCAGCTATTTTAAATCAGTTAGAAGATCGAGAGAAACGTCGCATTGAAGAAAGAGAGAAAAAGTTAAGAGAGGAACGCCTAGAAGAATTACGAATACAGAGGCAACAAGAGGAAGATCGCCTGAGAATAGAAGAAGAAAAACGAAAAAATGAAGAAAAGCAAATGCTAGAACAAAGGAAATTGGAAGCTCTAAAGAAAGCACTTGAAGAGGCAGAAAGAGCGGCGCGGCAAGAAAAAGAAAAGAGATTTACGTGTTTAAAGAAGCATCTCAGCGCCGGTATCGCAAATGAAGCTAAAATAAAAGCTGATGAAACTATTGCTGAAAATATTTCAAACTTTGAACCCAGCAGCCCAACAAAAACACACAGAACTTACGATGTTCATTCTGCAAAAAGTCAAAAGAAAGATGGATCCCATCAAACAACTGAATTCAACTCTCCCAGATCTGTGGGAGGTGGAAATTTAAATTTATTTATTCATAGTGTACCTCCTCTAGCACTCGCTGACAATCAATTTAATATTGTCCCCATTGGTATTAACAGCAACTGTGAAGTCGTGAATGGGTCACAAAATAACATTCAATTAGCGGTTCTGGTTCCTCAGAACCTAACAAATAATTTATACAGTGTGTCATTAAATTCACTAAACAATATTAATGACATGCCTGAAGCTTCAGGCAGTAAGTTGTTAACTCCCAAAAAATATCGCACGATCCTGATGAGGGATGCAACTACACAAACGGATGCATCGACTTATATCAAATCAAAAACCGACAAAATAATAGAAACTGATGATATCGAAAGAAATATAGACAAAGATTATTCCAATATCGACGAAAATGCACCACAAGACAGTCATCACAACACTCACAAAAAAGACAGACGCTTTCGATCAGAAGAACGATTTAAGAAAGATTTAGAAAACAGACCTAAATGGGGAGTGAACAGGCCAGCTGCTCAATATAAGAAACAAAGTGAAAAAGATCCATTTTACAGCCAAAAGAGGAAAATGCGCCAAAAATATAGACCACAGCCGAGACAATATTTATCACAGTCTAGTGAAGATAGCAGATCACCAAGCCCACCAACAAGGTCTGAAAAAACCTTGGAAAATGGACTAAAACTTCGTAATTCCTTGAGTCAGTCATACTGGCGTAGTAAAAGATCTAGTCAAGACCTCTCCAAAAATAACAACGCACAAGAATCAGGAAATAATATTTTACTCCCTGAATTTAATCACATCGGCCAAATAACAGCTAGTGAATTAACAGATAACAACAAAAAGTCACCTAAAACGTCCCCTAATAAAAGAATGACTTTGTCTCAAAAGTTTATAAATGATAAATATGGGAACCGAAAGCTGTGGATCGATGATGTGAATGAAAGGAATGCCAAACCAAATTCATTCGATCACGATAACAGAAAGAAAATTATAGACCAAATAAATACAGCAAAACGAGATTTCATAGACAGAAATCATGATCATGATAATAACTACGTCATGAGCAATAAGTTTTAAGGAAAATACCAAATATTAAGAATTTTAAACTAGTCGTGCAATAGTAGGTAAATAGGTAGTGAAGAATAAGGTTACTAAGGTTATCGACCTAATGGTTTCTAAGAAAGCCGACAATGTTGGGTCGATAAAGATCAGACAACAAGTAGTGCTACACGTGTGTTCTTTGTTTTATATTTGCTATGTCGAAATTAGATGACCTATTTGATAAAAAGAAAGATGAAGCACCTATGCTTGACTTGTCGAAGACAGTTATTAATACTGCGGAAGAATATAGAGCTGTGTTGGATAAAGTTCCGGATTTCAAAACAAGGCCAGAAAAGGTAACACTGAAATTAAACTTTAGTTGCAAAGAGACTGATTCTTTATAACAACATACTAGTAATTAAATAATATTTACTAATGCAAGAATAGGTGAAAGCAGAGGACGTTAAGATAAAAGACAAACCAGAAGATCTAAAGATCAAGACTCAACGTAAGGAGATTCGAGCTTATGAGAAGTTGGGAACGAGGGGGTACGAGGAGAAACATTTTGGTTTCATGGACCCAATACCGGTGGAGATGCGAGGATTGAAATTTGAAGAATTGTGTACTGTACCTATTGAATGGCGGATGCTCACTTCTATCAGACCAAAATCTAAACTGGACGAGGAATACTTTAACAGGTTTGTTAATTCTATACATCCATTCCATCATCATCCATTCATCCATTATTTTTTCATTCCATTATTTTATAAGTGCACGTGATAGCAGAATTTCGGATTAACTTAGAATTTCGTTTCCAGATTGATAGAACTGGGTAAATCCGAACTAAGAACAAAAGCACGGGATAAAAGAGAATACGCTAAGAACCCAATGCTGAGGAAAAGCAAGACTCGCTCTGGGGTCACTGAGACCAGAATTGTTTCTTGTGGCGAATGTGGAGAGGAATATTGCAACGGTAAGGTGAAAATTTACTAGAAAATCTAGACTAGCATATATATATAGGTATAGGCAGGTACTTACCTTTTTAGCAGTATGCAGTGAAATGTGGGCAGATGCAGATGCTTCCATCAAGCAGTGTTGGTCACGCCGCACGCCATCACAGTAATGAATTAGGTAGGTACCTATTTTCATAGGCGGATTTAGGGGGGGCCAGGGGGCCAAGCCCCCCAGATGCATTGTAGAGGTACGAATTTTGCACATATTTCATGGTCAAGATTATAATTTTATTCTCTCTTAAATATAATATTTTTGCCCGTCTGCACCTTGGCATTTGTTTATGTATCTCACTTATACTTTTGCGATTTGAACTCATTTTAATTTTATAAATCGGGACTAATCGCGTAATTATTTTAATGTTAGTTTTACAAAAACATAAAACCAATCTCGACGATTTGGCTCGAGCCATGGTCACAAGAAGACTGGAGAGGCGACGGTCCTGTGGCGTCGAAAAGGTAGATTTACATCTACCTTCAATCGGTCAAAAAAATTCTTAGGGTTTATAGTGTTTAATTTATTTTTAGTTTTTAGTAGTGTAAGAGACTATCCTCCTTCCTCCATTTCCTTTATGCCCTGCGATTTTGCTGGCCGAAAATGATGATAATATTATGAGACTCGGCTACGAAGTGAAACTTGAAAACAACATGTCTCACCATAATTACAAATGTCCTCTAGTACTGAACCTACTGAAATTAGCAAGTAACAATTTGTCTTAAATAAATATAAATAAAATCCTGTTTACATGTATAATTTACAGGCAAGCAGTGCAATATAACGAATTACGATATGTTCGCGCGGTTGAAAGTGGAAGTGGAGACGAAGACCCGAGCACAAGCGGCGCCAGTACAAGGAGGGGGCAAGTTGCGCCGCATGAAACGACGCAGCAAGCGGAAGACCAGGAGCAAGAGTGCCGCACCCGTTACACGCAAATCTACTGCCAAGTCCGGCGCGAAAAGCGATTCGGAACTATAACTTACAGACAATGTGTCTATTCATCTTAAACATGAGGTTCACCTTGTCTACCTCGAGCAGTCTGTAAAAGGACGAAAGAGATCAATCTATAATCAAGCATCATCATCATCTCTCAGCATCTCAAGATGCTGAGAGCATATTATCATTGTCGGTATCGCGATTCCGACAACTTTTTGCAATACCTCGTATTTTAAAACTTGCCAAAATGATTAATTAGCGCAATGTATTTCTTCATAAATTTCTAATAACAAATGCATAACATAGCTTACATTTAGATTTTTTATATTACTTACCTAAAAATAGCTCTTTTGAGCTCTTATAAAGCTACCTTATTAAAAGTCTAGTGACTACAAAAATCTCAGGAAAATCAAATTAGTTATAATTATTATCTATACTTCACGCAACCATATAAGTTTCGCTTTGGGAGGTCCCGTTTTGAAACTGTCTAACCCGATGCTGACGAGTAAAAGTCCTGCTTTTAGGCTGGATGTCCCACCCACGTTAAGGCTGACTGTCCCGGGTTTAGGCTGACTGTCCCGCTTTTGCAATCACTATTATATAATGTCATTGGCAAGCTAAACTACTGTGAGAGCTTTTAGATCCGAAATTTCCGCTTTGACGATAAAAAAGGTTTATACTTAGGTATAGCTTTTTACACACCCAATAACACAATATTATAATAGGTAATATCGTGACTGATATTTTAAGATTATAAAATACGTATCATGTAGGTTTGTTCTCTAAAATATTTTACCACAGCTGGTATTTGATATTACATTCTAATGTATTGTACTACTTATATCTAATTAATTATAATCTCTCTAAGGCACACGCGTATATCTACAACTTTATGAATCTCAGTTTTTATATCCCACTTTATAGTTATTTATAAAGGTAATAAAATATTAACAAATTATAATTGTTTTTGTTTCTACCCTTCCTAAAATCCTGCGTTTCACCAAAACGGAGATTAGAAGAGATGTTTTTTGAATCAAGAACATTTTAGTAGTTCACAACATTTTCTGCACCACTTAGCTACGGTAAAAAGATAGCTTTAGTGAAAATGGATAGCTAGGTAATCTCCGTTCCCATGCCACATCGTCTAAGTTTTGGTGAAATCCAGTTGTTTAAGTACTACCTACACTCTACACATCACAAAATATGAAGAGGCGTCCTGGGACGAACATTGTTGGGTAGGGTCGTTTAGAAAGATAATAAATAAAACTATTCATAAATATCACTCTTTATTGATTTAAAAAAATATTTATATTACACATTCATTATATTATTAAATTAGAGACTATAAGCAACAAGTTCACCCACCGTTGCCTATAGTCTACAGGTATGTTGGCATCATCGCGCCGATCGACCGGCGATAAGGAAACCACCGTCTCTACTCTACATTACAAGCTGAACGTAACTTTAAACCTATCGATATACGAATTATATTCATCTAAAGATCCGCAAGATGATAAATTCACAAGTTTTAGGCCCTAAGTACAGTATACTATATAAAAATATATGGGAACACAAAATGGAAAGCAAACATGGAAAAAATTGTACATCTTAAGATAATGCTCTTATAGAAATAATAACAAATGGTAAAGTGTGCCCGACCTTAGCATATCACATGAAGTACGAACGTGCAAATAATAAATATGAGAATAACAACCAGAGACCATACTATTGACTAATAATTGAGACTGCTCAATCACCATAAGTCTAGGAAAATACAATGTTTCTTAGTGACACTTATACGCGGTAGAGATATGCGACGAATTTAAGAAACGTCTATTAACTTTGACAGTCTGTGACTCTCAGAACATGTCATTTTCGTCGAGTTATAGTGATTGTCACGTCCAAGTTAGCCAATTAGGACAATTTGAGTGAAACAGAACGATGATAGAATAGATAAATAGTAACAAGAGGTAGGTATATCGTATTGATCCGGAAAATCGGACGGTGAAGCAAGACCTAAGTGAAGTCAGAAATTATTACCTATGTATTTCTATTAGATATACAAAACATGCAAGTCTCCATCAGAATGTAAACTTCACATAGATCTTGAGAAATTCTATTCTTATAAAGACTATAATATCAAGATGGAAAAACAATGACCTGAATTATATTTATTTAATTTAGGTTTCATGTCAGTATCATTTTATGAACTAGAATTAATACCCGCTGTTCCTACCAGAAAAAAATCTTTTTGTTCCCAAATTTTGTTGGGATTAACGCAATTAGTGCAATTTTTAAATTTCTACGTCAAGCGGTTTATACACAGTATTTTTGTTGGTTACCTGTCAGTCAGACCAAAGCTTTTTATTAAAATATTCACTGCTAAATATGCTTTCACCTTATCCTATTCCCGATAAATAATCATTTCCAACTATCAAATTGAAAATATAATTTTATATGTTTTATTCTGATACTAATCTACGACACTTGGGATTATTCTTAACAACTAGATTACAAAATAGGAATCTGCAATAAAAGTCATCCGTAGCCGATTACATGTAGCAATTTTCAACTGCAGTATGTACTTTGTATGAGAATAAAGTTCTTCTTTCATATTATCACTTCGATGGATATGTTAATATTTAAACTGAAAAGTAAACTAATTGCAAATATATCCTTTATGTGAAATAAGCACAGATCTCGGACGGAAACTATATAGTGAAGAATATTTATACAATGATTACTACATTATATAGTACATACAGTTTACAGTACTGCAAAATAAATATTGGGTAACGGCTAACTTTTTAAAGAACCTAACCCCACAGAAAATGCTGTGTTATCCTAGCATTCAAGGAAAGAAAAAAAACTAGTATTTAACCTAAGTAAGAGCATAGAGAGAGGCTCTTTAAAACAGTGATAGTGAAGGATAGACGGACATCCTATAATTCGTAAAGAATAATACGCTAGGCATCCTAAGATATAAGTTATACGTAATAACCCAAATATTTGCTTCGCAGTACAGTATCTCTAAGGCCAGTATACAAGTGCGAGACATCGAGTCGAAGTGTAAGCTTGTTTTGGTCCATATTCAGGTATCATCACATGTCATGGTAAATCACAACATCAATACTAATATTGACGCAAAATCTCAACGATGTTAAATCTACCTACTCAATGAAAGGCGAAGACTACACGACCAATTATTAGATTCATAGATTAAATACAGTGACGTTCAAAGAACTTCAACGGTGTGCGACATATCTTATGTAAGACACAGACATACACGCTGACGGCCCACTTGATGGTGAGCGGTTACCGTCGCCTATAGACGTCTGTAACCATAGGTATTGCCGACTTGTTCATAATTGCTGATATAGAGAGAGGCTAGGAATATCGTCTAACACGTCTAATCTATCTTATTATGTGCGCAATTTTAGATTAAGTTCTTTGAACGACACTATTATGATTGTTAGCTTATTAACAGAATTTGGTATAATCATAATTCTGCTAGATGTGACATTGATGGTGTAGTCTCCTCCAAAGAAACAATAAATTCGTACATAATGCTCAGAAAGTATTACAGAAAGCGAAGTATGAACGCACAAATGCACATAAATGGAATGAAATGAGACTTACCACTACAAGCACCAGAAGATTTCAAATTACACAATATTATTGTTATGTACTGAATTTGTAGATTAACAACTACATGGTTACACGTTTTAAAAACTACATCATATACTCGTATTCTCTGATATACATACAACACTAATCTACATCTAAGAGAAAGAGTTTCTCAAAATAGGGCTCTATAAATCGCATTAAAAATAATTTCAACAAACATATTGCAGATTCCCAAAAGATACACTTTAATCAATAAAAAATATGACTCGTACAAAAAATCTTATTATGCTTCATCGAAAACAATAATTAAATCACTATGAAAAAAAGTCAACGAGTTTTTTTAATGTACAAATAATAAAATATGAAACTTAACCATGGACGCTAAATGAATGTGTTAGAAAAGTTAAGGTTACCTAAAACAAATCGCACCCTGTAACACTACAACCCCATATGAAAGTAGATCTCGTACTGAGTATAATTAATGACTGTTACACTTAAAAGTCAACTGTTCACTTCGATGAATAAAAAAAAATTATAGTAAAATATGCTAATAACTGTCGAATAAACTGATACTACAAGTGTAAATATATTGACGTCCTAGCACGTAATATAACGCCAACGTAACTTTTGATAGATTCGATGAGTGAAAAAAATCACTTCCAAAATTCCATACATTTATTTTTACATACATATATTTTTATATGAAAGTGTCAACGTAATATTTGGTGCTAGGATGTCTATAGTCTTTAGAATCATTGTCATAAAGTATGTAATATTGTGTAAAGGGTTGGCATTGAGCTAGACTGGGCTCCGCGCCAGGCTTTACTCGTGTCTCATGCACTCACCATTCACTGGTCTTTGCGAGCTTTCTTTTTGCTCTTCTTTGACACTTTAGCGTCCGTCCAAGTATCTGAAAGGACAAACAAACCTTTAAAAACCTGGAAAATTTTGCCATCAGCATTGAGCGGATGGCCGATGGGGTCGAAAAGTGCTCGAGTGGAGACCACGGACTAGCAAACGAAGCATAGGATGTCCACCCACAAGGTGGACAGATGACCTTATAAAGTCGCTGGAAGACGCTGGATGCAGGTCGCTTCCAACCGGTACATATGGAAGTCCAAAGAGGAGGCCTATATTCAGCAGTGGACATCCTACGGCTGAGATGATGATGATGATTTAGCATAATTTTTGAATTCCTAAACTTGAATAGCTCTGAGAGACCTCGAGGCTCCCCCCGATCCGATCGGGGTAAAAAGTCAGAATTTTATAGCAATCGGACCGAATTGTGTTTCTGTGATCGGTGATTATGTGATCGATCGACGTATAACAACAATAATACTAAGTTTTTATGATATTGGGTATTTTTATTTTCTAATAAATTAATTGTATAAATAACCAAACCTAACTTGTTTTAAAATTGGGACAAAGAAAATAATAAGAATCTAAAAAACCTATGTAATTGATGATTGAAATGAAATGCTATTTAGCTACGAACTACTAATTGAATATCGCGATAAAAACAAATTAACCTTGAACTGATATTTATTATTCTTAACAATAACTGATACTAATTTTTCTTCCGATTGAAGACGTGCAGTTAACTTTTAAAGATCAAAAAGATATGAGCTATCCGTAGTAAACCTACCCCTTTATCAAATAAACGGACAGCTAAATACATAATATGGATATTTCTCATATTATATGGTTAAAAGTAACGCATATTTTCAACATTACTAAAATTTTAACATTATTAAAAGAAACAATACACATTTGCACAGCTGAAACGTGTCACGCATTTGCGTAATCGAACTTGAAACTATATAATATATAAAAATATGTCGTAATTAAAACCATTTAAACAATACTTAATTATAAAATTATAAATAACGATATCAGTAGAGTTTTTGCTCTAGCATTCCTGACAAAGGTTATCTTAAACTAAAAAAACATTGTCAATATCCGGTCTGACTAAAAAACTAGGTCTTTACCTAGTCAGGTCATAAGTATTGTCACACAGTAAAAACTTTTCTTTTAGAATGCTGGCCACAAAAAAGTTTATTGAATTCGAATTTCGAATTGTTCATGAAAATAAAAATGTATACTTTTTAGAATTTTACTCATTTTTAAATATGGAGTGGACGCTTAAAGAAGACCGTGTTGCAGTTATTGCGTTGCATCGTTGCGGTTACGCGCCAATTCAAATTTTTGACATACTGAAAAATTTGAATATAACCAAAAGATTCGTTTATCGTACCATCAAACGATACAATGAAGACTCTAGTGTAGATGACAGGTCAAGAAGTGGTCGCCCTCGGTCTGTTAGGACTCCAGCAGTGATAAAAGCTGTGAAGGCGCGAATTCAAAGAAATCCCAAACGTAAGCAGAAACTGTTGGCCCTTCAGATGGGGTTAAGCAGAACCACGGTGAAAAGGGTGTTAAATGAAGACTTAGGGCTTCAGGCATATCGAAGAAAAACAGGACATCGTTTAAATGCTCGTCTAATGGACCTGAGACTGAAGAGATGCCGCGCTTTGTTGAAGCGGTACGCGAGAAAAAAATATCGAGAAAATCTTTTTTCGGATGAAAAAATTTTTACCGTAGAAGAGAGCTACAACAAACAAAATGATAAGGTGTACGCACACAGTAGTGAAGAAGCGAGCAACCGTATTCCGCGTGTCCAACGAGGTCATTTTCCATCCTCGCTCATGGCATGGTTGGGAGTTTCTTATTGGGGCTTAACAGAGGTACATTTTTGTGAGAAAGGTGTAAAAACGAATGCAGTTGTGTATCAAAATACAGTCCTGACGAACCTTGTGGAACCTGTTTCTCATACCATGTTCAATAACAGGCACTGGGTATTCCAACAAGATTCGGCGCCAGCTCATAGAGCGAAGAGCACACAAGACTGGCTGGCGGCGCGAATCGACTTCATCCGGCACGAAGACTGGCCCTCCTCCAGTCCAGATTTGAGTCCGTTAGATTACAAGATATGGCAACACTTGGAGGAAAAGGCGTGCTCAAAGCCTCATCCCAATTTGGAGTCACTCAAGACATCCTTGATTAAGGCAGCAGCCGATATTGACATGGACCTCGTTCGTGCTGCGATAGACGACTGGCCGCGCAGATTGAAGGCCTGTATTCAAAATCACGGAGGTCATTTTGAATAAACTTTATTGTCATAAGAATCTATGTTTTGTTAAGTTCATTTTGGTATATAAATGGTTACATAATAAATAAACTTGTTCCAATAATTTAATATTAAACATGTGACAGAATTTATGACCTGACTAGGTATAATCACTGGAGCGGAAAACTGTTAAACGGTCATATTATGTAAGTTTTACTGTTCTGTTGGAGTATTAAACCCCAATTTTACAAGCTTTATATTACTTTCACCTGTCTGTTGTCTGTCTGTCTGTCTGTAATCAAATCTTGCAAGTTTAATTTGACCCACTTCCCGGTTTCCAATTGAGCTGAAAATTAGCATGCGTGTGTAAATCGGATGACAATGCAATATTTTTATGACATCGAGCTGATCTGATGATGGAGCTGGAAGGTGGCCAAAGGAACTCTGTCATTAAACAACGCAACCCCATCGAGTTTGGGCTCATTTGATTCGTCTTGACGAGTACTTTATGATGCAAGATGATAACAATAATTAAAGCTTGTTTTTAAAAAATATTTTTAAAATTTCACTTGTTTATTATTTGCTTGAGTAAATTACGACTATTCAATATCTATAGTGGATTTTACTATAGTTTTTATTATGGAACAAGTGTAGGCGGTTTGCTTCTGTCTACTGGTCATCTGATTAATATACAAGGTTATTGGTTATTTAGGCCTTGACTTGATTATATTGCGCTCAAATCATAGGTAATGTCCTCCCCAATAAGGTCCTATACACCATGGTGTAAGTACATGTACTTAATAACCAATCACCCTGTATTAGTATCTCTACGTGTTAAATTAGCTTAATAATTAATAAGTGACTGGAAAAAAGACGATCTCAAAGTTTGGTTTAACTCAGGATCTTGATTGCCTGTTATATTATACCCGTATGAATTGGCTGATTTATAGATAGTTGAAGAAGTTGGATATTAGATAATATTAGATCTATATCCACAGCACGAAACTGGAAGTAAATGTCAGTGTTATAAATATACTTACCACCGAGCTCATCGAAAACGGGAGCGTTCTGGTTGTCTTCTTGTTTGTCCGAATCAGAGTCCTTCTCGGCTGCTTCCGCCTTCTTAGCTACAGCTGTCTGGAAATAGAAGAAAATTATTAAATATAGTCTGGGCCTATGTATTTTATCAATACACATAGGCCAGGGATATTATGATCTAACCGGGGGTAGACTTCCTTTGCAGGAGGTCGTCTAGGTGGGTACCCCAACAGTGCCAGTTATTCTACCGCCTGAGCATTACTGTGCTCCGGTAGGAGGGCACTGTAGCTAGTGAAATTACTGGGCTAAAGTCTTAACATCTTATGACTCTTGAGTAAGAAGCGTTGATGCAGTGCTCCTAGAATTCACATAATTGTGAAATCCTAGGTGACACTGTACTGATTATGGGCAGCCGTTATCTCTTAACATCAGGAGAGCGTCTTGCTCGTCTTCTACTTCATCACATAAATAAATAAAGCATTTCAAAGGCAAATTTTGCTACAAAATTAAATCATATAATGGCATCTAGATATCACTGACCTAGATCAATGTCGTGACTACTTAAAATATATAAATTTTACGATACATTATTTGCAGAAAGATAATAATGTAATAACATTACTAGGTGCACTACACTGCACACAATTTCTCCTACTGTAAATTATTTCAGCCTTATAGTAAAGTGTTACATAAATTACTGGGCTAAAGAGTCTTAACATCTTATGACTCTTGGGTAAGAAGCGTTGGTGCAGTGTTCCTTGAATTTCACATCATTGTGAAATTCTAAGTAGCACTGTACTGATTATGGGCAGCGTTATCTCTTAACATCAGGAGAGCGTCTTGCTCGTCTTCTACTTCATCACATTAAAAAAAAAAAAAATTATAGGAGTTGTATGTAGATAAGTAGCACAGTGGCTGTCTCAAAATTAGTCAATTTTACAAGCTTTTATTTACTTTCACTTGTCTGTTGTCTGTCTGTCTGTCTGTAATCAAATCTTGCAACTTAAATTTGACCCAATTCCCAGTGTTCGATTGAGCTGAAATTTTGCATGCATGCATAAATCGGATGACAATGCAATATTATTATGACATGGAGCTGATCTGATGATGGAGCTGGGAGGTGGTTATAGGAACTCCGTAATAAAACGACGTAACCACATCGAGTTAGGGCTTATTTGATTCGTCTTGACGAGTACTTTACGGTAATAATAATAAAAGCTTGTTTTTAAATTATTTTTTTAAAATTTCACTTTTTAAATCTTGTCTTGCCATCTTGCACAAAAAACGTTGCTGGGTAACCAAGCTTCTTTTCTTGTTTATTTTTTACAACAGGAATCTTACAATGAAAATTTGTTTTATTCATTATTATAGGTTAGTCTTTCGGCACGGTCTCACAATATTAAGCTACAATGCGGTAGATGGTAGCAGACGAAACCTAGAATACGAATAATATCCTCCCTGGCTTTACTGAACTTCACACCAGATCAGTGGGTGGTAGCTAGCCACGGCCAAACCAGTAGTAGTACCAGTAGTGTATGACCAGTAAACTAATATTTTTTTTAGGTAATTTTCCCAGTATAGTTAATAGTATCTTACCTCCTTCTTCTTGCTTTGTTTCTCCTTGTTCTCTTTCTTCTTGTTGCTCCTGAGATCTTTAACTTCAGTCAGCTCCTCCTCCTCGGGGGATTCATCACCGCCGGAGCCACCGCCCAGAGCCACCTGCTCACGACGCTCAGCCTGTGTAATCATATTACATTTTGGTAAAACTCTTATTATAAGGACATTGACAAAGTCATATAATAACATATTTAACACATTGGCCGCGGCGGCGTTTTATAGAACTATCCCAGAGGCCTGAAATTAATTTTGTATAGAAAAATCCTATGACAAAACACAACTGTGTTATTGATGCATTTTTTTAATTCATTATACATGGTTTGTATGGTAAGTTTGTTACAGTTATATTTTAGCCTTTGACCACAATCTTGCATGATTTTAAGAGACAATGCGGCCTTATATGATGGCAGACTAAATCTTGAAGGCGGAATAAAACCCTCAAGAATATTTATTATTGGTTAGTGAATAAAATAAAGAAAACAGCTAAGATATGATGTTTATACCTATCTTATATAGTTTTTGGGACACATTGTGTCCTGAAATGGTGAATGCTGATGACGTCATGGTCCTTTTTTGTACCTTTAGTGTGCAATATCTCAGTAATCAAAATAGGTGATTGATATTCTTCTTGATGAAGAAACTTTTATTTTTTTGGACATATCTCTAATGAGTAATATAGAGATTGACGGATGATAGAGTAGAATGGAGGAGAAAAACGTGTTGTGCCGACCCTACCTAGTGTGGGATAAGGGCAGGAAGATGATGATCTCTAAAGAGTAATATGTAAATAATAGTTACCTCCTTGAGCACACGCTGCAGTTCCTCCACCTGAGCTTGCAGAGCCCTCGCTGCCTCCTCGTCCACGCCGGGCCCCTCGGCACTCAGCACACGAATGCTCTCCTCCTCCGGCTCGGCTTCAATCTCCACCGGCTCGTCAACTATGGCTGCCTCTACATCCTTCTCTACTTCTTTACCCTTGCCTGCACAAAATATTGTAATGTTTAAAATTTTTTTGGAGATGTTTTAAAGTGGAACAAATGATAACTCTATGATTCAACTTTATTAACTACGAAATACTATGAAATGTTATGTTGACTTAAATTTGAAACTAGTAAATCTTATCTCTGCATTATTGAAAAAATAGCTATGATTCTATGCTGATAAAAAAATTCAAGTGATGTGTGCCAATTTAACTCATTGACTGCATAAAACACAAGAGCTGTGTTTTTGAGAAACATTGTGTTTTGTCTACTATTTTTTCTACTTATTATAGTACTAAAAAACTCCGCACATGTTGACTTAAATTTGTGTAATTGAATTAAAAAGCTAATAACTAGTAAATCTTGTCTCTATTGAAGTTCATAGTTTCATTAAAAACCAGCTATGATGATAAGGAATTTTAAGGAGAGACAAAATTTTAATAAATCATTTTACAAAGTTAGTTTATTAATATATTCTTTACCCTTCTTGGCTTTCTTAGCAGGACTTTCCTTCTTTTCTTCAGGAGCCTTCACTTTCTTCTTCTCGCTCTTTTTAGGCACCTCCTCCCACAGGCCATCATCAAAGTCTGCCGGCTTCTCAGCTTCAACCGCCTTTCCTTTCTTCACTTTCTTGTCATCCTTCTTAGCCTTAGGCTCAGCCGGTTTCTCCTTAGGTTTTGGTTTCTCTGCCTCCTTCACTTTTTCCTCCTTTTTCTCCTTGGTAGGAGACTTCTTGGAGCTCTCAGATTTCGCCTTCACATCTTCAGCGGTACGGTTAGGTGACGCCTTCTGCAATAAGATAGATAAAAGTGAAAGGAAACATCCCTTGTAACTTGCTACAGATTGCTAACAGCTGATTTCTCCAAGATGATATTCTAATATGATTCTGATGCTAACATTAGAATGAAATACACTTTATTAATCTCCCGGTTCAATCAGAAGCATATGCTAACAGGTTAAAAATAAAATGAGCACACAGTGAGAGGTGACAAAGGCGGGAGAAGGTAATGTTTGTTATGTTCACTAACCTTGTCCTTCTTTTTATTTTTCTTGCTGGATGATTTCTTGTCGTCCAGCACCAATGGCAGCTTATCGAACTGCGGCTGTTCCGCTGAATGGAATCCGAATACGAAAACTAACGCTGCACATACTAAAACAACAGCTACGGCCGCAGCGGTGAACACAAACTGAGTGTTAGACACCTGGTTCAATATTTCCATCTTGGAGATCAATTTGAAATCGTCAAAAATTTATAGTTCACATATAAAGTTATCGATAACGTATGATAATGTTGAACAAATTAATTTCCAAGTGATAAAAGCAGACACGGAGACATGATGACGCGGCTGTGACGTGCCAAAAAATCGCGATTACTTGATAGCTGTAAAAAGTGTTACCAATTTAATAAATGCAATTAATTAGAATTTAAAACATTTTAATTAAATCAATAGAAAATAATATTAATAATCCCTTAAAAAACTTTAAATATTTTTTGCTATACATTTATTATAAATCACGTATTTTGTTACAAAATTATAAAAAATCATTTGTAAAAAACGGATATTATCGGTTATTTTTGTTGAAAAGCATTGTACATATCTATTCGCGAGAGCGCTGTCAACTCTGTCTATTCTAGAATTGAGGTTATAATTTATTGTACCAATAAAATACATAATTTGTAGATTATTTGCTATATTTTAATAAATATATTACTTACTATGGCAAAAAACGATAAGAAAAAGCGTAAGAATAAACGTAACAAATCAAAAGATTCGGGACAAAATCCTGTGGACAAGGAAACATTACATGAGGAAGTGAATGAAAGTGTGGACGACCAAGACGCTGAGCCTCAAGCTACTAAAAGACCTTTTTCTGCGGAAGATTCAGATAATGATGATCAACCTAAAAAGAAAAAGAAGAAAAAGCAACCTTTACCCAGTGGCAGCACAGACTCAAAAAATAAGGGAAAATCAATACGACAGATGAAACGTGAGAAACATGCTCAGCGAACAGCTGAAAAAGCAGCCGCATCTAAAGATCAGCTCAAAGCTCAATGTATAAGTTATCTATCACAATGGAAACATGATAGGAACAACTGGAAGTTCATGAAAGTAAAACAATTATGGCTTTACAAGAACAAATTCTCATCATATCTCCTACCTGATTCTTCATGGCCAGTATTTTTAGAGTACTTTGAATCTGCAAAGGGAAATATCCGAAATTTGTTGTTAGAAGATGCCAACAAAGTTATCAAGGAAATGGATGAATGGACAGAATCACAGAACAAATCAAAAACAGATGAAGAGGAGCAAGAAGAAAAGAATGATGGACCCAAAAAACCTGATGATACAGCATATAAAAGAGCTAGGGACCTAATACAATGCCTTCAAGAATAAACTGTTGTTTCTTTTCTCAATTTATTAACTACACATTGGTAACAACAATAAATAATATTTTTATGCAGATTTAATTTCAAGCCTTCACTTCTGCCTTTGATTCTTCAGATGTAAAATGTTCAATCCATTTGCGAAGTTTGTCAGCATCTTGGAGACCAACTAGGCGCTGGTGTACTTTTCCATTCTTTATGGCGATCAAGACAGGCACAGAGCTCACTTCGTAATCAAGAGCCAAGTCTGTCTGCTCATCAATATCAACTTTAGCTAGCACCACTTTCCCTTTGTTCTCTGATATGATAGACTCAAGACGTGGGGTCAAAAGTCTGCAGGGATTACACCAACTGTAAAACAAAATTTAGACAGCATTGAATATAAATCCATAAAAAAAGGTACAAAATTCAGATAAGATATGATTGGGATTTTATATGACGTATTTTATTGACACTTACGTAGCAAAAAAGTCCACCACCACTGGTACTTTGCTGTTGATGACTTTTTCTTTGAAATCATCAGTACTTTGTATTTTTACAATATCTTTGTTCACAGTAGACACTGAAAACCCTCTTGCAGCCAAAACATTTCTTCCACACACTGTGTTCTTCAGGAACGTATTCGAAACGGTTTTCGCAAGCATCTTGATTGGCTTTAATTAATAATTGAAATAGTTGCAAAAATTATGAAATCGCAAAATGGAATGAAAAATATTTTGCGATTTTCTTCTGGCCTTGACGGCTTTGACGTCTGTCAATGTCAAATTATATAAACTTCACAGAGATGAATTCTTGCGCAAGCGTCCGTCAAGATATGACTTCTCTAAATATCATATTAATTTTGAGCATTAATTTAATTCGTGATAATGATGGAGTACTGCATGTTAAAAGAGTTCTTTGACATTTGTGAATACAAATAAATTATTTTAGAGTTGTTGATAAATGAACAATCTCATAGGACGCCGAAGTCGACCGAAGTGTTCGCAAATGCATACGCTGCGCTGCGTCATACACATAAATTATGTGATTTAAAAAGTTAAGCTGACAACTTTTTGACCAATGACAAAGCATAGAAAAAAGGAGTATTTATTTCACTCGAGTGTTCATTGGTTAATATATTATTTTGATATATCAGAGAGCAAATGCCAACAAAAACATACTTCTTTTTTGAGTCGTACTTGTGGGTCTTGCGTGGATGTATTTTTAACGAAATAAAAGTTATTTACATGAATGAGTGATTACATATACAAATAAAATGTATTCCAGCGATGATTATAATGAGGTAAGTCTATTATACTTAATGATTTCTTGACCCAGCTTACGAAATGAATAAACATATTTTCTAACCTCTTTTTCTGCAAAACTAAAGTAAAAAATTACTTATTCTTTTCAGGGTGGGTACGAATCGTACGGCGATTATGAGCCCCACACGGGGGATCCACAATATGATCTCGAGTATGATAGATCATACTACAAAATGCCTGAAATGGTATGAAGTTTGTATCTTGACTACATTGCCTGTTTTATCGTCTCCCGTTCGTTAAACTTAACGATATGATGTTGTTACAGGTCAAGAAATTCCTCGTTTACTTCCGCAACATGATCACGGAGGGCATGACATATGAAATATCGAATTTGTATGAGAATACTTTTCCAAAGCTAACAGAGCAATATTTTGAGAATACTCCATGGCCTGATGAGAATGAGGTGGCTCCTATTGTGGATAATGATCCTGTAAGTACAATTACTTCGATCCACTGAGATTTTACAGATATCAATAAAAATATAAAAGTACGTAAGAAAAATAGTACTGTAAGAAAACAAATATTGTAAGACATAAACCACAAGTTTACATATAAGAAAATCAACTATAAACCCTAATAAACTAGTAGTTCGCCTCAAACTGGGACCTCGCGGCCCAATTTCCGTTAAACCTTAGACTTTAGACCTTAGACTTTTTTTAAAATATCCTAATACAAGAACTTTAACTTTAAGTCGAAAAAATACACCCGTTTATCCTTCAAAAAATGTTTTGACCCTCTGAATAAATCAATATTCATAGAGAACTTGCCGTTACCCTATGTTTATGAAATTTGGCATACCTTAACATATATTTTAAATACAGGAAAAAATCTGAAAACTTTTAATCTACTATATAAAAATAAGTCGGGTTTTCCTTCCTGACGCTATAACTCCAGAACGCACGAACCGATTTCCACGGTTTTGCATTCGTTGGAAAGGTCTCGGGCTCCGTGAGGTTTATAGCAAAGAAAATTCAGGAAAAATTTCAACAGAAATTTAAAACGAAGCCATCTGGTGGCGAAACGGAGTTCGCCGGGATTGCTAGTTTTTAATAAAATTAATTCATTTAAAAATAGCGCTATTTAAAGAACGTAATCATCGAAGTTAAGCAATGTTATGCGTGTACGTATTTGGATGGGCGCGTACGTAGTGATCTCAACTTTTTGCTGACTTTTTTGGAGAGAGCCACCAGTGGTCTGCGCTGCACTACGGTGTGCTCGTGCACCTTTATTGTTGAATGTGCCGGCACAAACTATTCTAAGTTTTAAAAAGTTTTGCAGATAGGCTACACAAATAATAATATATCTTACTGCCAGCGAAAAAGCTAATATGCCCAAGATGAAATTGTGTATTTAATAATTAAAAAGGCTGCAGCCTTATTAAATGGTCTTATAATGGTCTTTTCAAAATACTGAACCATTTTAAAATTGCGACTATCAACCTAACAAAATGTTACTGTCTTTTATGGGAGTGAATCGCAAATCTATAATGATCATATCTAAATTATGAACCATTTTGAAATTGCGTCTATCAACCTAACAAAATGTTACTGTCTTTTATGGGAGTGAATCGCAAATCTATAATGATTATCTCTAAATTATGAACCATTTTGAAATTGTGTCTATCAACCTAACAAAATGTAAGTGTTTTTATAGAAATGAATCGCAAAACTATAATGGTCAACCCTAATTTCTGTACCAATTTGAAATTGCGATTATCAACCTTACATAATGTTTTTATCTTCTAAGAAAATGAATCGCAAATCTATAATGGTCAACTCTAATATCTGTACTAATTTGAAATTGCGTTTATCAAACTACCGAAATGCCCCATCTTCAACGACAGTGAATCGCAATTACATAACGGTCCGTACTATTCGAACTAATTTCAAACTGCGTTTATCTACCTACCAAAATGTTCCCATCTCCTAAGACAGTGAATCGCAATTATATCCCGGTTACATTATTAATAAAAGATTTAACTGCAACTCTTGGGCCGATTTGGCTCATTTCTGAACATGAGAATTCTTTGCGTTTGTACTACCCGTTCGCAAAGTTCCGTCAAGATTGGAACTTCGGTAACGTGGTAATCAAGGAATCTCTTGAACTCTAGAACCCTTCGACCGATTTGGCTCATGTTCGAACTTAAAAATTCTATGGATATGTACTACGCGTTTGCAAAGTTTCATCAAGATTGGACCATCGGTTTTCAAGTTATCGCGTAACAAACATACATACAAACATACACTTTTGATAAAATATTTAGGTAGGTTATAAAAAATGTTAATAGCTCAGAAAAAAAATTATCGGCGTACCAGTTTTGAAATTATCGTCAGACCTATCTAAAAGACTTTAAGTCACTTATATCTCTGCAATACTGAAGCCTATTTGGCTTTTTTTTTTACTATAAGTATTCTAATAACCTATTTAACTGGTGTGCAAAATTTCATTTAATTTGGATTTACCGTTTTTGAGTAAATGTCGATCAAAGTTAGGCACCAGAGGTCAACCGTTAAACTGGTCAAAACGCAGGCTTTTCGCGGCTCTCGACTCTAAGACCTCGCTTCGCTCGGTCGATAAATGAAAAATAAATGTTGTCAGCTGTAGTGCTAAACAAGTTCAAGAATTATATTAGTGATCTTAGTTCTAAGCTATATTATTGTATTTGTGTGAACAATAAAGAGTTTTCTATTCTATTCTAGTGTCAATAGGATAGTTTCCTTATCATAATTTTTCATTATTTTTATTTCATTACAGGTTTTCATGATCCTGTACAAGGAACTATACTACCGCGACATCTATGCGCGTGTACCGGGTGGGCCCAAGCCTGAGCAGAGATTCCACTCATTCTACAACTACTGTGACCTTTTCAACTACATCCTGTCTGCTGAGACTCCTGTGCCATTGGAGCTGCCCGACCAGTGGCTGTGGGAGCTCATTGACGAGTTTGTCTACCAGTTTCAATCTTTTGCGCAGTACAGGTAATTTATCACTACTCTAAGACTCAAGGTATGCACTTCCTCATTTACCTGCAGTGTGGTCAGTGCTCACATCGGGATGGCCAGTCAAATAGACAGTTGCCATTAACAGTGTTCAGATAGAACTACAGCTACAACAACAACAAAAACACCCAACAACCTCAGCAACAACAACATCCTCAACTGCAACAACTCTCTTGGCTGAGGCACGAGTTTTGCCTTTAACACTGGCTGTGGCATATTTTTTTGTACTATCCAGCATTGAGTTCATAAAACACGTTTTTTTCTCAACATCTGTGTCTCAAATCAAAGTGTTAAATATTTTAGATTACATTATACACAAAATTCAGATATTCAATAATATGGCAATCCTACGGCTACTTTAATCAATGATATGGGTTTGTATCATACATAATATTATTATTTTATGAATTGAATTCAGCTTTTACCTACTAAACTGCTTATTATGATTTTTCTTTGTTTAAGATCACGTACATCCAAGCTGAGCCAAGCTGAGATTGACGCTCTGAACACTGAGAACAAGGCGTGGAATGTGCTCTGCATCCTCAATGTACTCCATTCTCTTGTGGACAAGTCCAACATTAAACGTCAACTGGAGGTACGGTTGTTTCTTAAGGATTTCTATTAATGTTTCCTAGATTTAAAATATATGCTGTGCTACCTTGGTTGCCATACTCCATGTAATTATTCAAATTATGTAATAACTAGCTTATGCTCGTGGCTTTGCCCGCATAGCAAACTCCTTTCTTAGCGGTCTACATCATAAAATCTATTTATCTATATTCCAAATTTCAACCAAATCCGTTCAGTGGTTTGGGCGGTGTGTTGATAGATCAGTCAGTCAATCAGTCACTCTTTCCTTTTATATATTTAGATGGCAACATGGATTAATTACTATGAATCTAAACGGTGTCTATAATAGGCTTCTTTGAGTCCTATTCGCATTTCTTGAAAAAACAATTTATTGTTAAGATAACTCTTTTTCTTTTTTTTCTTTTCATAGAAAAGTGAAATAACTACAAAAATTTATGGTGTACCAATATAGCTACGTTATTGGCCAGAGTGATCTCACCCTATTGGTTATTATAAGTAGGGATGCACCAAATTCTAATTTATCAATAGGGCAGTTCGTAATAACCTTTAAACAAAAATACATTCACAGGTGTACGCATCTGGCGGCGACCCTGACTCCGTGGCGGGAGAGTTCGGACGTCACGCCCTCTACAAGATGTTGGGATACTTCTCCCTCGTTGGACTGCTTCGTCTGCATTCCCTGCTTGGAGATTACTACCAGGCCATCAAGGTAAATTTTTTATCAAGTTTATCATTTCTGATATGAGTTAGATATGTATATCCTTGATTTGCTCTGGGTATCTAATTAAAGCATAAACTCGTCATTTGAATACTGATAACTTTCTCTTCTCTGTTGATGCTGTCTTTCAATGAAAACTGTATTTGATGACATCAGTTACATAGTTTAAAACATAAGATAAGTTTAAAAACAGGGCAGTAACTTTATTTCTTCTCGCCTAATATCCAATTGAGTTCATACATACATACTTAGACTTAGGCTTGCTACTTCTACTTACTTAAATCACTGGGTCCAGCTGTTTGAGAAAATTTGTTATCTTCGTGACTAGCTCAACCCATTTGTATGTATTATTGTGTTAAAAACTGGGTACATGAATTCCCAGGTCTTGGAAAACATAGAGCTGCACAAGAAGTCTCAGTACTCGCACGTGCCGGCGTGCCAGATCTCCACGTCGTACTACGTGGGCTTCGCGTACATGATGATGCGGCGTTACGCGGACGCAATCCGCACGCTGTCCTCGGCGCTGCTGTACATGCAGCGCACCAAGCAACTGTTCTCCTCGCGCTCCTACCAGAACGACCAGATCAACAAGCAGACGGATCAGATGTACCACCTGTTGGCCGTCTGCCTCGTGCTGCACCCGCAGTGCGTCGACGAGTCTATCCAGCAGGTTAGTACCCCTGTAGGGCTATGATACGCACATCGACATAATCTCGCGTGAAATTTGATTACATACTTAACATGCCAGTGAGATCATTTTGTCGTCAAAACTCTTATGTCAAAATGATTCTGTAGCACGTAAAATTCGACTTTATGCCATCCACATAAAGCATTATTCACATTAAATCAAATTTCGCGCGAGATTATGTCGATGTGCGTATCATAGCCCCGCTGTACTCCTATTAGAACAACCAGATCAACAAGCAGACAGAGCAGATGTACCACCTAAACTAAGACTAAGGATAAACTTTAGAAGGCGGGATATATCTCTTCCTGACTTGACTGAACATCATCCCAGAACAGGGTCATAAAGATCGCTTGGCGACACGGTTCACACGGCAAAAATCTAATAGATAGTTCAAATATCCTTAATAATAAGTGCGCGAGCAGAGCAAGGCCTTGGCCCCCCTTCCCCCCCCCTAAATCCGCCTATGTTCATCCCCTTTAGAGGGTTTGTAAGAGTGAGTGAGTAATGAAGAGATTAGGGATTGAGAATATAAAGTTTTGTCATTCTGTTATTGTGGTTCTTTAGCATCTATCATTATGTTTTGGAATTTTAATTGGTTCTAATGTTTTCATATCGTCATTCCAGGTGCTCCGTGAGAAGAACTACCACGAGAAGATGTTCAAGATGCAGTACGGCGACCTCGGCGAGTTCGAGAGTTGCTTCACCTTCGCCTGTCCCAAGTTCCTATCGCCGTGCCCGCCGCCCATCGAGCCCGGCTCCAACTACGGACGCGACGCTGTCAAACATCAAACCCAAGTGTTCATGGATGAGGTAAATATGTAGGGCTTTATTACTTTAATGATGTGTTTCCTAAAGAATTGCAATAAAAGAGATGGAACAAGTATATTAAAAGAATATAATAAACTAATTTCAAGTTTGCTTCTGGCTGGGATTTAAGCTTGCTTGCAAGGATGAGACACATAATTCATAACTTGAAAACCGCTCGACAAATTTGAAATAGAAAAACCAGAAAACCAAAACAAATATTTGACATCTGAACGATTTGTATTGCGATTTTGTTTCAAACTTCCTTTCAATTATTTTTTCGAAATCGAATGAGTGATTTAGTTATGAATTAGAACGTGTGTCTCGTTTCCTTGTAGATATAGGCATGGTAGATATAGATATAGGCCTCCCTCATGGCACGCGACTCAAATTGGTCAGCAGTTTCTTCATTATTTTTACCGTGATTTTTTTATTCATTATAGAGTAACCTTAGACTACGATCTCGTGTGATGTTAAACGACGATGCGTTGCGGCCGTCGGAGGTAGCAGACCAAATCTAGAATGCGGGATAAAGCCCTTTATTAATGAGATGTTTTATTTCCAGGTCCGTCAACAGAAGATGCTGCCAACGATCCGTTCGTACCTGAAGCTGTACACGACGCTGCCGCTGGCCAAGCTTGCCGCCTTCATGTCGGCGGCGCGCGGAGGGGAGCGCGACGCGACGCGGGAGCACGCCGCCCTCGCCATCCACCTGCTCTGCTTCAAGCACAAGATGAAGAACGTCGTCTGGACTAAGGGACCCAGTGGCCTTGACGGCAAGTTCCAGAGCGGATCTGAGGTTTGTTAATAAAATGCTGCCCACAATCTATTCACACCTGTAGCTGTAAGTCAGCCTCCTGCTCTGCTTCAAGCACAAGATGAAGAACGTCGTCTGGACTAAGGGACCCAGTGGCCTTGACGGCAAGTTCCAGAGCGGATCTGAGGTTTGTTAATAAAATGCTGCCCACAATCTATTCACACCTGTAGCTGTAAGTC
Source organism: Hemithea aestivaria (assembly GCA_947507615.1). Lineage (NCBI taxonomy): Eukaryota > Metazoa > Arthropoda > Insecta > Lepidoptera > Geometridae > Hemithea > Hemithea aestivaria. Next base: position 10,771,213 of record OX382337.1, on the reverse strand, counting down.
AGCCTCCTGCTCTGCTTCAAGCACAAGATGAAGAACGTCGTCTGGACCAAGGGACCCAGTGGTCTCGATGGCAAGTTCCAGAGCGGATCCGAGGTTTGTTCATAAAATGCTGCCCACAATCTATTCACACCTGTAGCTGTAAGTCAGCCTCCTGCTCTGCTTCAAGCACAAGATGAAGAACGTCGTCTGGACCAAGGGACCCAGCGGTCTTGACGGCAAGTTCCAGAGCGGATCCGAGGTTTGTTCATAAAATGCTGCCCACAATCTATTCACACCTGTAGCTGTAAGTCAGCCTCCTGCTCTGCTTCAAGCACAAGATGAAGAACGTCGTCTGGACCAAGGGACCCAGCGGCCTTGACGGCAAGTTCCAGAGCGGATCCGAGGTTTGTTCATAAAATGCTGCCCACAATCTGTTCACTCCTGTAGCTGTATGTCATTCTCGCCATCCACCTGCTCTGCTTCAAGCACAAAATGAAGAACGTCGTCTGGACTAAGGGACCCAGCGGCCTCGACGGCAAGTTCCAGAGCGGATCCGAGGTATATACCCAGTCCACCCTCACATTGATTGCCCCCAGGTGGCATTGGACGATTTCTGGAGTAGAAACAGTGATTCGCCAAATCTAGCGTAGGGCGCCCATAGACGAGATGGCGCGCTGATATCCGAAATAAGAATGGTTGGTAGAGAATAAATTGAGCATCTAAATAATTTAAACTTATTGGTTCTTGTATGCTTATGATAGAGGCATTTTATAATTAATATTTATTCTCTGCAACTGTGGATTTCTCTCTACAAAATGAACTACATACATAGGCGGATTTAGGGGGGAGGGGGGGGTAGGGGGCCATGGCCCCCCCAGAAGCATTGTAGAGTTACGAATTTTGCACATATTTCATGGTCAAGATTATAATTTTTTGTGCTAAAATAATTGTTTTGTTTGTAGCTGGACTTCTACATCGATAACGATATGATCCACATCGCCGATACGAAGGTGGCGCATCGTTACGGAGACTTCTTCATCCGCAAGCTTCTCAAGTTTGAAGAACTCAACCGCAAACTCCATCATATTAAAATCTAAATAACTGTATTGAGCGAAAATATACCCTACACCACAAATTTATAAAATAGGTACTAATCCACTGACCAACCTTTTTCTGATTCCACAACTTTGTCAAAAATCCATACAAATTCGCTTTTTTATTTCTAGAAGGGTGGATTTTCGTTCAAGAAATACACTATGTATCTATTTCTCTACAGTCTCAAAATAAAACAATTTATACAACTTTAGTTTTTTTTATTTAAACATCAACATTAGGCTTATATTTAAAATATTTCCTAGTCCTTTTGTAAAACTTCTTGGGTTCTTTAATCTTGATGTCTTGTTTCTGTACAGTTTCTGGGTAAGTCTCATTGAATTGGGCCCAAGGATTCTCTGGTTTTAGAATTTCTTCATAGTCAACATCTTTTATCCACTTTTTGTAGGCCATTGAGAATATATGGAAGGATTTTATAAATACTTCAGTGCCTTTTGGCTTGCCATTAGCTCCCTGAAAATAAAAATTAACCATATATTGAATGTTATTTACCTACCGCTATTTTAAATGAAAATATCTATTTAAAAAAATATGGATACTGAAATTTGGTAAGTTAGCTGTAGACACTGGATTAACAATTAACATAATATAATATAGGTTACTTTTCTTTGGATAAAACTGCAGGGATGGCTAGGAGCAATTTATTGTTGCTAGTCCTTATAAAAAAAACAACTTACAGGTTGTATTATACTCTTACACTTTTCATGATAACCTTCCAAATGCTTCAGGAAGGTGGGGTTGGGTTGTAAATTTTGATCTTTCACTAAATTCATTATGTAGAGAACATAACCAAAATCGGAATGAGCTGCACCTTGCCTCAATAATGTTCCTAATATTTCTATGTTCACTCTGAAAAAAAAAAAAGGATGAGTTATTATAAACATAATACTTTAAATTGCTTGCTCTGAGGTTGAAAGTGTAATTCTAAATGGTTTTGGTACTGTCAAATCCTTCAGGGTGATATAATTGACCCTATTTTGTATTTAATTAAATTTTCCAACAATAATAGGTAACACATATTTTAAGTTAGTTACATAGAACTAAATATTAAATTTTACAGACATTTTTCATAATACATATACAATTGAAACTAACTTTATTTGTTCTTCATCCATATCTTTGAGGAACTGTTCAGCTTCTTCTTTAGTCTTGCAAGCCATGGCTAACACACCATATGTCATGATGTTAGGTTTGAGTTGCAACTTCTTTCTATCAGGATGCAGTCTTTTGCGTATTTTACTCTCCTTTTTGATTAGATTTGTTACTTTCTGAAATAGGGAAATAGTTTTAAAAAACTGATTGAAGGTTCTAATCCACTGGCGGAATCCAGAAATCCAGAATTTGGTTCTGGGGGGGGCCAAGGTGCAGACGGGCAAAAAAAAAGGGAGGGGGGGGCTTGGCTCCCCTAAATCCGCCTATGTTCTAATCATATTATATAGTATGCAGGTAAGAGTTTGTGAGTGAGTAGGTATTTGTGCCCATTGACACATAAACCACTGAAGCTATTGCAATGAATAGCTGTAAAATGTAGATAGCTGGAAACTTTGAAGAACACATAATACAATTATTATTCCAACATTTCCATGAGAATGGGACTTCAATAGTAGTGAAACATAATTACAAATATTAAGGATTTTTATACAAATTTAACTATTATACTTACGAATGCTGCATCATAATCAAGCCTTAGACACCTTTTCTTAATTAGCATATTATAAAAATCAATATCAGCTCTCATTTTCAAGGCATTCATAGTCTCTAAGAGTTTATTCTCAGCTTCTGTGCTATTTTCGAGTAGAGGCAACATTTGTGTGAACGTCTTTATATCTGGTTTCACAGAATACACTTCCATTTCTTTGAGGAAATCATCTTGTCCACCCACAACAGCGAATTTCTCTTGAGATGTTATAACTTCTTGAAGTGATAACACTTGTTGCATTTGTAATACTTTTGATAGTAAGTTTGGGATAGTTCTTTCATTTTGTGTCTCTTTTTGTTTTACTATTTGGATAGACATGTTATGAACATGTGTGGGAAGACTTTCATTTTGATTTAAGTCTGAGGTTGTCAACATTTTATTATCTGAACTAATACTATGTGTATTGGTAGATCCCGATTCATATGAATCATCTTTATACATTTCTGCTTCATCTAATAAAGGTCTTGCTGCTTCAATTTGTAGCATTTTCTGACTATCACTAATTAAGGTTTGCTCTTGTAGAGCACCAATCAACTCTTCAATATCACCTCGAGAACCCAAGTTACATTCCTTAACACATTTCAACATTAAATTGAATGAATAGATATTTGGTTTCTCTCTCATTTTCAACATTTTCCTCCAAACTATTAATGCGTGTCTCAAGCCATTCTCCTTGTCAGATATACAGGCATGTAGCAAATGATTGAAAGTATGAACTCTGATTTTAATGTTTTTTGATACCATGTCATCAACTATTTTAAATGCTGTAGGTAAGTCTCCACAACGACCGAAAGCTTTTATCATTGAATTGTAGTTTGTCAAATTAGGTTCAATACCTTTCTCTATCATCAATTCTCTCAAATTTCTGGCATGTTTTAAACCATTCGCTGGGAATGGACTATTACTGCAGGCTTGAAACAAACAAGTGTAAGTATCTCCGGTGGGTTTTAAAGCACGTCTTTTCATGTCATTGAACAATTTGAAAGCCTTTTTTGTAAAGCCAACATCGGCACATGCACCAATGAGAATGTTGTAAATGTAATTTTCAGGTTTCACTCGATCTTCCTGCAGCATCCTCACTTCCAGAACGTTTAGTGCTTCTTTCAACCTTTTGTGCTTCAAATACTGTTTGATAAGGTCCGCATACTGTCTTGTAGTTAATTTTTGAGATGACAGTGGAATCTCTTTTATGAATTTCTCTTCTTTTATATCACCCTCATCCTCAAGAATAACTTTATCAGTATTGAGTCTATGAGATATAGTGCCGAATTTATCCGGATCTTCATAATAAACTAAATTATCTTCAGTTCTAAATTCTTTTCTTTTGATGTTATTTTCTTCGGTTATAAATTCTTTCCGTTTGATATTTTTTTCTGGAACGGGTATTGAGAGTGTGGAAGAAAAAGCATTGTGACGAACTATATTTGCACTTCGGAAAATTCTTAATAGACTTACACAGCGTAAAGACATGATAATATTATGTGTAATTTGCTACAAAATAGATTTTTATTTACAACCAAACACAAAGTAAACATAACCTAAAAGCGTCATAACTGGTCATAACCTCAAAATTCCAATAATATAAATGTCAATAATTTTACGGCTGTCAAAATTCTGTTTTTTTTTTAATGCAATCTATTCACGTTAATAGTTAATTCCGAAGATTCTTCGCAAACACAAAGTTGAAATAATATTCAATGGCTAGTAAAAAAAAAACACCGTCATGTCTTATCAAACTTAAATGTCACTGTCAATATCAAAAATATAACCTCAAAATTTAAAATATCACCGCGACCGACGTGTTTTTAGTTTTTATTTCGATTTCCAAATTCTTTATCTTATTCAATAAGTTACTACTAGGAATATGTCTAACGAACCAGAAGAGCAGATGGAAGGCAGTTCCTCCGAGAGTGGGGACGAAGAGATGGAAGAAGGTGACGAGGGTAGTAATGCTGGAGACGAAGCTCCAAAGACTTATCTTCCTGGGCAGCCGCTGAAGGATGACGAGCATTTGGTTTGCGACCAGTCCGCGTACGTCATGCTACATCAAGCGCAGACAGGAGCGCCGTGTCTAAGTTTCGATATAGTTGGAGATAACTTGGGAAGTGACCGGCAGGACTTCCCTATGTCTGCGTATTTAGTAGCTGGTACTCAGGCATCAAGCGCACATTTAAATAAGTAAGTGTTATCACTCGGTATTTATTTGTAGTAAAAAGACCACATCTTCAGTAAAGCTAGCTTATTATCAAAAAGCTTCTAATCCTGCCTACCTGGCCTGCTACCACCTTCGGCTGCATCATAACTTAGGATTTCAAGATCAGGCGAAATTATGGCCAAAGGCTAACCTATAGTAATGTAATCAATAGATAAAATATTGATACAACATTTTTATTGGCAAATGCCGAATCCCAGGGAAACCAACATTTAATAAATTTATTATGAATTGTTTAAATTTCAGTTTACTAGTAATTAAGATGAGCAATCTACATCAGACTACAAAATCTGAGGAAGACTCAGACGAAGATGATGATGATGAAGAAGATGAAGAGGAGGATGAGGAGAAGAAACCACAAATGACCTTCTCTTTTATCAAACATCAAGGGTGTGTCAACAGAGTTAGGGTGAGGCAGATCTTTTATTCTACATCTTGAGAAACTTTTACTTGGGATAAAATGAAAAAAATATTGATCTATTATTATAATAGTGTCTGATTTAGTATACCATTGCCACTTCTATGAATATTTTTTGTATTAGTTAAAAGTTTTCAAATTAATGCATTATAATATTAACACTAACTGAAAAACATGAATACTGTATTTTTGAGGTCTAAACGCAGGTGCTGACAAACACATTGTGTTTTGTGTACTGATACAATACTGTGTGTAATTTCCGTCACTGTGGATAGTACTAAAAAGAAATACCACAGCATTGTTAAGCTTTAAAAATGTTGAATTTGTTAAGTACATGCATTTATCTGCTGGCCATGAGCCAAGAAATGCATAAGGTCTCTACCCATCTTTTCTCAAAGTACTTAGTTGGTTTGGATTACATAATGCTTCTTTCCTTTTCCAGTCCTCAGCGTTCAAGAACTCAGTGCTAGCAGCAAGTTGGTCGGAACTAGGCCGAGTGGACATTTGGAATATAACCCAACAACTACAAGCAGTGGACGACCCAGCATTGCTTGAGAGATACAATCTAGACACAGTCACCAATCCAGTAAAACCTCTGTACTCTTTTAATGGACATCAGCAGGAAGGATTTGGCATTGATTGGTGCCCTACTGAGGAAGGAGTAAGTTTACATTGTTTTTATTATAGCTTTATTTCAGTATAAAACATGTGTAATGCTCAAAGTCACTTTTAGCTTGTAGCATGCACATTTATCTGCACTGTCCTACAGCTGTGTAAAGCCGCCCCCCCCTACCCCCCCAACCTTCCTCTCTAAATAAAAAATATTGTAAAACAAATAATATTATGTTCATATTATGTTTGTCTTTACTTGAACAAAAATGTATAATGCCAAAGCAAAGGTAAAAAATGTTCTAAGTTTACTGAGTAAGTGGGAGTTTCTACAAAATTAGAAAACAATTTTTCATAGTTAAAAAACCCAAATGTCTGAAAAATATCTGATATTATTTTTTTTAAGTTATAATACTGAATTCAAACACAAGTTGTCTTTATAATAACTTTGTACTAAACTCATCTTTTTAGGTGTTAGCCACAGGAGATTGCAGAAGAGACATTCACATATGGAAGCCTAATCAAGGTGGCACATGGGATGTGGACCAGAGGCCACTGGTGGGACACACAGCTTCTGTTGAAGACATACAGTGGTCACCTAATGAAAGGTATGTGCATCATTCCACTAAGTGCTATTTATGTGTACAATACTGGAACTTATTGAGGCCACTAAGAGCTCTTATCCTTTGGAGTCTAAGCAGCTATCTATATATATAATATACCTCATTTTACATGATTTTAAGGCTTTTCACTATTAAAAAAAAACACTACATCATAAAGGTAGAAGAACGAGCCTAATTATAATTCTTGAAAGTTAGAAAATAATAATTGCTACACTTTAACCAAAGTCCCATTCAAGCTGCACACTTTGGAATATGCTTCCATTTAGTTTTAGCATTATTTAAAATATCTACTACTGAAAATACTGAATCATAAACTTAAATTTTGCTTAATCTTGCCCATTTGTTTATTTATAATATTCTAGTCAATTCCTTTTTAAGTCCATGAAAGAAAATTCTTCAAACATAGCATTTATTTTTCAGAAATGTATTAGCATCATGTTCAGTGGACAAAACAATAAGGATATGGGACACAAGAGCTGCACCACAGAAGGCATGCATGCTGACTGCTGAGAATGCGCATGAAAGTGATATCAATGTCATATCATGGAACAACAAAGAGCCCTTCATTGCCAGTGGTAAAGACAATATATTTTAAGAACCTTTTATTCTTTGTTCTTGTTATTATTAAAATTTTCATTTTCTAAACTGTACTCAGATAGTTTTATAAGATAAATTCTCTACTTATATATTGTTTTTTTTCATAAGCCAAAAGGATTGTAAAACTTCAAGAGATGTGAAATGGTTAAGCATGATAAGACTTGAGACAAGGGAGAGTGGTTGAATCAAAAGATCCTTTATATAATTATGAAGAGATCTTTTGATTTAACGATTCCCTATGGTGAATGAAAATTGCTAAAATGTAAGCAGTTATTGAAATATTGCATGCCTTAAAAAGGAGCCAGTATGTATAAGGTCTAGAGCATTCTAATATACAGAAGAACACATTAAAACTCAAACTGATATAATTATTTATCTTTTAAAGGTGGTGATGATGGGTTCCTTCACATCTGGGACCTAAGACAGTTCACATCCAGCACTCCAGTAGGCACATTCAAGCACCACACCGCGCCAGTCACATCGGTGGAGTGGCACTGGACTGAACCCAGTGTGTTGGCATCAGCTGGGGAGGACAATCAAGTCGCGCTGTGGGATTTGGCTGTTGAACGTGATGATGATGAAGTTGTTGATGATGAATTGAAGGTATTTTTTTGGTCATTAATTTTTAGTTTTACTTTTTGGATTACGATTTATGGCGCGGTTGGTAGGATATAGACGAGTTCTGTCATCAGTCAGAGCATCTAGCTTCCCCACTATTGTCACACTGATTTTATAAAGTGGTATTTTGTATGTGTTTATACGGATTTCGTTATTCGGATGAAATTTATGTATGTAGGTAGCTTAGACAATTGAATTTTATAAACCTGATGTGTGCAGTGTAATAGCTATGTAATATTAAATATGTTCTAGCAATGATTCTACGGCATTTTTCATGTGTCTTTTTCAGACCCTGCCACCTCAGTTGCTGTTTATTCACCAAGGACAAACAGACATCAAGGAGTTACACTGGCACAAACAAATACCAGGCGTAATCGTCACCACAGCTCACACAGGCTTCAACATATTTAAATCTATAAGTGTATGAAATAAAATCAAAATAACAAACATCTTGTTTTATTCACATGATTGTATGATCCTTATATTTTAAAATGTTCCAAATTACTGATCACAGTCACTTTTTGTATGAACCATGGCTAAATTAACCAGATGGCGAATGGTGGGCCTTCCATGGGGACAATTCTGAAAATAAACATATTTCGGTTACAATATACTAATAGTCTTAGGGCGAGGCCATACCAGCGTAATTTTTGTCAACCGCGTAATTTTTGCTGAATTTAGTTGCATACAAGTCCGTTTTGACGGCGCGGTGAAGCAAAATGAGCAGATTGACACTAACTTTTGTTCTTTTGACACTAATAAATGGATAAAGGATATTTACCCAAGGTTGATCAATTTCCCCCATATGGTCCACAAGTACTTTCATATCAGCTTTGCTCAAAGCAGTGCCGATCATGACAGACTTGCGACAAGCTCTCGATGCGAACATTGCTCGTACTCTGCTAGGTCTGCAATATTCGGAATAGGACTCCTGAAAAAGAGATCATATTAGGATCTGCAGGCTTCAGTTAGACAATATGGGGTTAATGTAGAGTGGTTGAATAGAAGGGTCACAAACATACTGGAAATACCTAATGTTTTCATTTCGATTTGCTTCAATGATCATAATCAATAAACAATTGTACAAAGTACCTACTGTATGTAGGTACAAAAAAAATCAAAGAAAATTTTGTTTAATAGTCTGTTTTTGAAAGATTCTATTCAGATGGGACTAAGAAAGGACCTGAAGACCTTTCCCTAAATCCGGCGATCATTGTTCTCAAGTATGCCATGAATATTATAAACGTGAAAGTTTGTAAGAATGGATGTCAGGATGTTTGTTACTCTTTCACGCCTAAACGGGTGGACCGATTGCGCTGAAATTTTGTATAGAAATAGTTTAGACCCTGGAATAACACATAGGCTACATAAGTACTGCGAGTAAAACGGCTGGGCGCAGCTAGTAAACCATAAAATAGTATAAGAATTTACCCTTAACATAAACAAGAGTTCTTCAATATCCTCTTTGCCAAATATCCAATTTTTAGACATTGGTATTGTCAGCAGTTTCACTCTTTTAGTGGGTAAAGCATCTTCATCTATTTCAAATGTGAAACCATTCTTTTTGAAAACTTCCACATTATCCATGAGTATTTGTTCATTGACTCCTGTTAATTCAAGCTGCTGGGGACTGGAAAGAAAGCAAAAAAATCTATATTTATTAATAAACAAAATGTACCCCCAGCATATGCCATGCTGGGAATCAGTCTGAATCAACGAGGTCTGAATAAAGCTAGGCATATTCCTTTTTCCCAAAAAATATTTAATATTCAAAGTTAAATTTCTTTTTTATTTCTATTCTATTGTATAAGCTGTAATTTGAAGCTGTATTTAAATCTTTTTGCGGGCAATAAAACTATTTTTTGACATGTGAAAGAAAGAAGATTCATTAATAGAAAATATTTCCTTACATTACTAATTTTTGGCTGGTGAGTTCAGTAGTTTTTTGTAGTGTCTCAAAGTTGTAAATTTCATCAGTAGCATGTTGATCTATAATAAACAGATCCTCCTCCAGTTTAGTTATAATAAAACCTAAATTGAACTGTCCGATGATTCTCATTTCTTTGAATGAATCTTTTGATATTTCTCTACATAATTCTTCTTCACATTTCTTATTGAACACAGGATTAATTTCGCTTTTAAATTTAACTTTAGTTGGTTCTGATTTTGTATTATTCTTATTGTATATTTCTGATAGAGATTTAACATGATCTAAGGAAGTCTTCAAGGTAACAGTTTTTCTGTCGTTTTTGCCTAAGCATTCCTTATCTGTTTCAAATTTAGCTCTTTTCACAGATTTTTCTATATTTGCAATGACTGGTTTTCGTTCAGTTTTAGGACTTCTACAATATATTGTATGCGATTTCTCTAATATTACTTCTGAAAGCTGCCTAATTTGTGTAGTTGGCAAGTTATCTGTAGATTCTAAATATAGAATTTCTTTATTATCTATTTCAGTTGCTTCAGAATTTGCCCCATTTGTTTCAAAACTATTTTCCTCACTTTTAATATCATCCTCTGAAATAATATCTTTTTTAACTTCTTCTGGATAATCTAAGTTTGATTCAACTTTAACTTCATCAGAAACTTCTTGAAATGTATCCTCTTTTCCTTCATTATTTATGCATCTGTCTTCAGATTTCGTTTTAGCTGCTTTGGCTGATATAAAATCAAGCATAGTTGTAGATTTTCTTTTTAACTCCTGTTTATCATCTTTAGAGGGTTTACTTGTAGCATTTGAGCAACTTTTGGTTTTACCAAAATTTTGTAGAAACGAATTAAATATCCTTGGTTGTTCTAACTCAGCTTTGACACTCTCATTTGATTCTTGGCTGCATGGAGGTGTCTCTACTTTTAATGTTCTTGGTATGCTTTCAAAGAGTTTCAGCAAAGATTGTTTTAAGACATCCAATATAATTTTCTCTTTTGTCAAAAATATCTGTCTTTTATCCGGGGTTACATTAACATCTACACAGGTTCTATCTAAATCTACATTAAGAAAGACAAAGGGGTATTGATTGGGGTTGTACTGTCGATAGATTTCATTTATTAGTTTGATTACTTTAGTTGGTTCACAGGGTCTGCTGTTTACAAAGAAAAATTGTCTGTCTGTGCTTGATCGCCCACTTCCATGTGCACAAGACGATATGAACCCTGTGAACTCTACTGGAGTGATAGTGTTTTTGTACCCTTGAGATTTCTGTGATAATGTGACTTGAGAGTCATTCTCTGCATCATTTGACTCTTCAGACAAATCAATCTCCAAATCCTCAATTTGAACACTTTCATCTGTTTCATCAACCTCCTCTCTTAGACCTTTAAAAATGTTCTCTTTAATATTAGCTACATATTCTGGTTTGATTTCAAGTAAACTATGCAATTGTTTTACCCCAAACACACAGGAAATATTGTCTTTGTACAATGTTGAGCCTTGTGTAGCTACTACTAATGTTTTTGAGTTTGAGCTTGTTTGATTGCTACATGTTATCCTGCAAATAGATGAAATTTTGTTCAATAAAGTAACAGCAAAAGTAAAAAATTAAAATTAGGTCTAAAGCTTAAATCTTATCACAAATCTAAGCACATTGAGTAACTAGTTGTGTGTATAAAATGTACCTATGTGTTTTAAATAAGAGCATGAACAACATAAGAATAACAGCAAATTGATTTTTCATTTTTTTTAATTGTTTTTTTTTTTCTGATGTAGATAAATATTTTTAAAACAGTACATACTTCACTCCAGATGATATTAGGCAATATGCGTACAGCAACTGAGTCATTTTATTAAATTCCCTCTTTGCGTTTTTGTGAAATTCTTTCTGTCTAACTGGTAGAGAATGGAACAGATTAGTCAAACTAACTGTGGTCCCAATTTGGCGAGAGCATGGTGTCTTCTTTACAATGTTGCCTTTTAGGTCATATTCAATTTTATTTGCTGAAAATAAGAGAACATTTATTTAAATTATAAAAGCAATGTCATTGTATCCTAAAATTAAACAAACATTATAAAGGTGAAAATTGGAGTGATAGATAGATAACCCTTTATTAAAACACAAAAGAAAATGTACAAAAACTTAAAAACTAAAATAATATAAAAACTAAGTGTTACTGAATTGGCTGTCTTATCGCTAATAGCGATCTCTTCCAGACAACCATGCAGGGAGAGCAGAAAAATTTATATTCACAATAGAGTGTGCTGGACTAATAAATAATATATTATATATCATGTACTTCTGTCCAGCAAGTGAAAGTGGAGAGATTTACCCTGTCTACTTGGCTGACAATAACAAAAGGTGTTACAGACACCCAAACTCAAAATTCATTTATTCAAATAGGCTACAATGGAGCACTTTTGCAAGTCAATTTTACATTTTATTTTAATATTCTACTGCTCATTTGCAAGGCACTTCTATGAAAAGAACAAGCAAGAAACTCATAGGGATTGCTTTTTTAAATATGTGTTTACAATGTTTATCTTGGTTACAATATAAAAAAGCAGGCTAAAAGATGGTACACAGCTCATAATCATCAGCATATAATGGTAGTTGAAAGTTACTTACCATACTCAGCTGTTTTATGCCTTGTTGTGATAGTGAGGTTGGCTAATGCACATAGTGAACTTAGTGCTTCACCTCTGAAACCAAAGCTTGACACTCCAAGCAGATCTGAGTAATCACTCAGTTTTGATGTATGGTATTTTAGAGCTGTAAAACAATAATAAATAAAATAATACATTCAAAATTAAATTAAGAAGTAGTTTTTATACAATAAAAGTTTTTAAATGAATAGCATACAAACAATGTTAACATAATGTAAATCAATTTAGATGCCACTTTTTATATTATTGAGCTCCAAGTTTTTAAATTCATAAATAAACCAGCCTCCAAATGCCTATAGCTGGTCATATTCAAAATACTTTAATATGACTCTGCAATCAGAGTCTAACCGACCACCTTACCTTTGAATTTTGGAGAGATTGGACTGACAATAAATAATTTAAGTACAATGTCTCCGTAATCAAAAACAGTGTTAATATGCTTACTTAAAGCTGCAAAGTTATCTTCCGTTACACCAGACCCATTATCAGAAACTTCTATCAAGTCAATACCATGGTTTTTGAACCTGACTTCTATATTAGTTGCACCTGCATCCAATGAATTCTCAACCAGTTCTTTAACTGCTATAGCTAGGCTGAGTACCACCTGTAATGTTGATTAACAGAAAGCTTCTATTAACGATTATTAAGTACAGAAATTCACAATTTCTTTGAGATGTTCTTATCACATTCATCCACACCGCATACCTGTCCGGAACAAATCTTATGAACTGTGTCGACATTTATGGGTTTTATATTTTTGGAGAAGTTTTCCTCATTGCTATTGTCTTCCATGATTTTTAAATCTTAAAATAAACCATTATTTACAATAAAAATAAATTTAAAATACAGGCGCTCCGCGGTCTCACAGAAATTTTGACCATAGATTAGGTAGAGAATATTTTGACCACAGATCACATTTTGACAGAAATAATAAAAACCACAGACAACTGAGAACATATGTTGAGAATTGAGACGTCAAAAAATTTAAAAGTCAATGTCAAAAAGCTTTTTTCCCTTTCTTTTTTAAGAGGATTTATAGTGAGGGAAGCAGGTTCAAGTTTAGGTATATTAGCTGAGCGCGACGCACACCAATGCATCACTTACGCGGCCGAGTAATACAACATGTAGTCGCTTGGAATAAAATGTCTTGATCCTATGCAATGCAAGTTATTTGTTGAAATCATTAAGTCAATATGTAGGTATTAAAGTTTTAACCCCCGACGCAAAAACGACGGGGTGTTATAAGTGTTTAACCCCCGAAGCAAAAACGACGGGGTGTTATAAGTTTTTAACCCCCGACGCAACTTCTTTTCTCAGTAGTTCCCCTTTTTTTGAAAAGGGGGGAGGGGGAGGGGAGGGGGCAGGGGGAAGAGAGGGGGAGGGGTGAAGGGGGAGGGGGAGTGAGGGGGGAAGGGGGAAGGGTGGGGAGGGGTAAAGTGGGAGGGGGAAGAGGGAGGGGGAAGGGGGAAGTGGAAGGGGGAAGTGGGAGGGGGAAGGGGAGGGGAAAGGGGAGGAGGGATGGTGAGGGGGAAGGGGAGGGGGAAGGGAGAGGGGGAATTGGAGGGTGAAGGGGAGGGGATGGGAGGGGAGGGGAGAAGGGGGAGGGGAGGGGAAGGTAAGGGGATGGGAAAGGGAAGGGGTGAGGGGAATGGGGAGGGATGAGGGCGGATGGGGGATGATGGGGGGGATGTGAGGGGGAGGGGAATGAGGGATGGGGGATGATGGGGGGGATGTGGGGGGAGGGGAATGAGGGATGGGGGAGGGGGATGGGGGGGCTTAACTAGTAGAATACAACGCACTATGATAAATTTAAAATTTAAGATGGCCGCCACCAAAAAACCGCTAATTACATATTTTGAAAGCGCTGCGTTGGGGGTTGTTTTTAAATTTTTAATTTAATTCACTTGTTGCTATAGTAAGCTAGCTGTGCGGCGTGCGCATGTTTCTCTGTCTCTCTCTCTCTCTCTCTCTCTTATAGAAAGCAAGCCAGATATTTTCATTTCTATTTCGCATTGAACAGTGTGGTGTCGCGACGATTATTTTGAGTGTATACAGGTTTTTTGTAAATAATAAATCGTGTAAATCGTGGGAACTTCGTTTCATCTGGGTGTCTCTTGACACCTCTCAAGTTTTTTTATTATTATACTAGCTGCGACCCGCGCTGTTAACCGCGGCACAGTTATTGCCGATAAAACTTGATTATAATAATTTTGGCCAAGTGGGGTTACGGCGTAGATTTTGGCCAAGTGTGATAACGGCGAAGATTTTTGCCAAGTGGGGTCGATGGCGAAGATAAGTACATGATAAGTACGCTGTCATGGAAGAAATGAATAATCTTGAGGAAATCTACATTTCAGATGACAGCTGTCAAACTTGATATGTCAATATCTCAGAAAGACTCTTCCATGACAGCGTACTTATCATGTACTTATCTTCGCCATCGACCCCACTTGGCAAAAATCTTCGCCGTTATCACACTTGGCCAAAATCTACGCCGTAACCCCACTTGGCCAAAATTATTATAATCAAGTTTTATCGGCAATAACTGTGCCGCGGGTAACAGTGCGGGTCGCAGCTAGTATAATAATAAATAGATCTCCATGTTCATGGTGTCCGTATATACTCGTATTTGTACTCGATGTACAAATACTAGTATTTATTTATCTGATACATATTGTAGTAGATAGGAGAACACATACATTTTTAAAAAACTTGAGAGGTGTCAAGGGACACCCGGATGAAACGAAGTTCCCACGATTTACACGATTTATTATTTACAAAAAACCTGTATATACTCAACAAAAATAATCGTCGCGACACCACACTGTTCAATGCGAAATAGAAATGAAAATATCTGGCTTGCTTTCTATAAGAGAGAGAGAGAGAGAGAAACATGCGCACGCCGCACAGCTAGCTTACTATAGCAACAAGTGTATTAAATTAAAAATTAAAAAAAAAACCTCAACGCAGCGCTTTCAAAATATGTAACCCCCTCCCTTCTCCTCCTCCCCCCTCATCCCTCCCCCTCCCTTCTCCCCCTTCCCCCTCCACTTTCCCCCTCCCTTCTCCCCCCACCCCTCCCTTCTCCCCCTCCCTTCTCCCCCCACCCCTCCCTTCTCCCCCTTCCCCCTCCCCTTCCCTCCTCCCCTTCCCCCTCACTTCTCCCTTTCTCCACCCACCGTCCCTTCTCCCCCTCCCCCCAACCCTTCTCCTCCTCCCCCTCACCCCTCCCCTTCTCCCCTTCCCCTCCCCTTCTCCCCTTCCCCTCCCCTTCCCCCTCCCCCCCTCCCCCTCCCCTCCCCCCTCCAATCCCAATCCCCTCCCCTTCCCACTCCCCCCTCCCCTCCCCTTCCCCCTCCCTTCTCCCCCACCCCTCCCATCTCCCTCCCACCCCTCCCTTCTCCCCCTACCCCATCTCATTCCCTTCCCCCTCCCCCCTCCCTTCTCCCCCACCCCTCCCTTCTCCCTCCCACCCCTCCCTTCTCCCTCCCACCCCTCCCTTCTCCCCCTACCCCCTCCCTCTCCATTCCCCCCTTCCCCCACCCCTTCCCCCTTCGCCCCTCCCCTTCCCCCACCCCTTCCCCCTTCGCCCCTCCCCTTCCCCCACCCCTTCCCCCTCCACTTCCACCTTCGCCCCTCCCCTTCCCCCTCCACTTTCCCCCTCCCCCTCCCTTCTTCCCCTCCCCCTCCCTTCTCCCCCTCCCCCTCCCTTCTCCCCCTAACCTCCTTTCTCCCCCTTCCCCTCCCCTTCACCCTTCCCCTCCCCCTCCCTTCTCCCCCTCATAACGCGCGATAAGGAACTTCGTTCCAAAAAGGGGGAACTACTGAGAAGTGATCATTCCCACTAGATCCCCTTTTCAAAAAAGGGGAACTACTGAGAAAAAAAGTTCCTACTAGATCCACTAGGGAACTAAAAGGGGAACTAGTGGGAATGATCCAAACGACGGGGTGTTATAAGTTTTTAGCCCCCGACGCAAAAACGACGGGTGTTATAAGTGTTTAACCCCCGACGCAAAAATGACGGGGGGTTATAAGTTTTTAACCCCCGACGCAAAAACGACGGGGTGTTATAAGTTTTTAACCCCCGACGCAAAAACGACGGGGTGTTATAAGTGTTTAACCCCCGACGCAAAAACGACGGGGTGTTATAAGTTTGACGTGTCTGTCTGTCTGTCTCTGTGTCTAGGTTATTATATAGTATCAAAGTACTCGTCAATACGAATCAAATGAGCCCAAACTCGATGTAATTGCGTCGTTTAATTACGGAATTCCTATGTCCACCTTTCAGCTCCATCATCAGATCAGCTCCATATCATAATAATATTGCATTGTCATCCGATTCAAATATGCATGCAAAATTTCAGCTCAATCAGAATCCGGGAAGTGGATCAAATTGAACTTGCAAGATTTGATTATAGACAGACAGACAACAGACAGATGTAAGTAAAACAAGTGAAATTTTAAATAAAACTTTTTAAAAACAAGCTTTTATTATTATTACTACCCAGCATCATAAAGTACTTGTCAAGGCGAATCGTTTGAGCCCAAACTCGATGGGGTTGCGTCATTAATTACGGAGATCCTATGGCCATCTTCCAGTTCCATCATCAGATCAGCTCCATGTCAAAATATTGCATTGTCATTCGATTTATACATGCATACAAAATTTTAGCTTAATCGGACACCGGGAAGTGGGTCAAATTAAAGTTGCAAAATTTGATTACAGACAGACAGACGGACAGACAGACAACAGACAGGCGAAAGTAAATAAAAGCTTGTAATAAAACGGACTTTAATATCAACAAACACAATAGTACTATAACATTATGTGACCAAAAAAAAAATTCCGTTATTATTATATAGAGTATCAATTTTTGCGGTCCAACTATAATCGCACTATATGTGTGGGTTAGCGACGAGAATAATTTGGAGCGCGGAGCGATACGTCCACTCTCTGAGAGGGCTCTGGCCCGAGTGAAGCGAGAACCGACGCGGGCCTCGTTTTATAGTGATTTTGAAAAATTCGGCAAAAATATAAATATTACATTTTAAGTAAATTTAAAAATACGATTGGATCAAAAAAATGTTATTATTTAATGGTAAGTAATTATTTTGAGTAAATATAAAAGAGTCATGTATAAAAAAAAATGTTTTGTAAACAGTAATTTCGTGATAATTTCACATCTTTATGATTTTATTTTAATAAGAAATACCTATAATTCAAACTTTTCCTTAATAAATATACTAGTTTAGGATCTTTCCAGTAATAGTAATTTTTTAGATTCAAATAAAGACATGTATATTTGGATATACCCATGTCCAAACATTGCTTCAGAAGTAAATCTATAAAACCTTTTTTTTTTTTTTTTTCTTTTTAATAATATGGCAACATGTGCATTTTGCCAGTGTCGAGTAAAATTCGTGAATGTTCACGGGATATTAAATTATGGTCTCCACTTTCGTGTTTTGCCAGTGTCAAGTTAAATGTTATTTTTTAAGTAATAAGTTAGTCAGTCAGGTCAGAGTCAGAGTGAGCTTAATAGCTCGTCTAGTCACGTGAGTCTTCCAGTAAAATGGGTGGAATTTTACTGAAAGTTCGGAGGAGTTTTGGAGGGGGCACCAAAATTCATATTTCAGCACCATATCACTTGCCTACATCTGTGCACATTCAAAAACACTTAACACGCAATATTCCACCATTATTACACGCTAACAATCAAATTCTACACGATTATTAAGCAAAAGACGTGGAGTAATGATATGATCAAGGCTTGCCGCCAAAAAACCTCCAACAACACCCTATAAAACCTTTATCCATTTACCTTGACGTAATTTAAAAACGGTCAAAACTAAAAAGGTTTTGCTGTAGAAATTGATTAGATTACAAGTTCTTTTAAAAGTTGTGAGTAAAAGTACCGTTCTAAAATAAGTATTTTCAAAATAATCCATGTTTAAACATCACAGATTTGCGCTTGGGTCAACTAAACGCTCTTAATTAATTTTAATTTAATTTTATGTCAGTAAAAGTTTTTTAATCTATTTATATCACAAAAGCTTCAGACCTTCTGAAGTGAACCGTTTCTCAGATTTCGAGGAAATAAACATAGAAAACATACTGGCAAAAACACCGGTGTGAGTCACTGAGGCACATGCCGTAAATAAAAATAAAACCGGTCAAGTACGAGTAGGACTCGAGCACCGAGGGTTCCGTACAAACCTACGGGTTTCTACGGAACCCTAAGGAAAAGTGGGTATAATATTATGTACTAATGGTTTTGATTCCCTTGCGAGTACTTGTGAGTTTGAAAATATGCGGCTAAAATTGCTGTTTCTTTTGATTGCGTTGAAATAGAGGTTTGATTTTTTTACAGCTTAAAGTTATTATAAAGCTGAGTATTTGGTATGAATTTAAATTTAATACCTGTACGCGTTCTTGAGGAAAGGGGTAGTAAAAGTAAATACAAAATTATTAAAAATATTTTTTTATATGATGTAACTAAATATTTACAGTTTTCGCAATTTTTCCTGTGCCTATAATTTAAGACGTTGCTGCGTACCAAATTTCAAGATTCTGAGTTAACGGCAAGTACCCTGTAGGTTTTGATTCCCTTGAGAGTAGTCGCGAGTTAAAAAATACGGCTAAAATTACTGTTTCTTTTGAATGCGTTGAGATAGAGGTTTGATTTTATTACAGTTTAAAGGTATTATAGTCTTGAGTATTTGATATGAATTTCAATTTAATACGTTTACGCGTTCATGAGAAATAAGGTAGTAAGTATGAAATTATTAAAAATATTTTTTTATATGATGTAACTAAAAATGTACAGATTTCGTAATTTTTCCTTTATCTGTGCTCTAAGGAGTTGCTTCGTGCCAATTTTCAAGATTCTAAGTTCACGGCAAGTACCCTGTAGGTTTTGATTTTTTGAGCGTAGTTGCGAGTTTAAAATTGCGACTAAAATTGCTGTTTCTTTTGAATGCGTTGAGATAGAGGTTTGATTTTATTACAGTTTAAAGGTATTATAGACCCTAGTATTTGATATGAATTTCAGTTTAATACCTGCACGCGTTTATGAGAAAAGGGGTGGTAAGTATAAAATTATTAAAAATATTTTTTTATATGATGTAACTAAAAATGTACAGATTTCGTAATTTTTCCTTTATCTGTGCTCTAAGGAGTTGCTTCGTGCCAATTTTCAAGATTCTAAGTTCACGGCAAGTACCCTGTAGGTTTTGATTTTTTGAGCGTAGTTGCGAGTTTAAAATTGCGACTAAAATTGCTGTTTCTTTTGAATGCGTTGACATAGAGGTTTGATTTTATCACAGTTTAAAGGTATTATAGACTTAAGTATTTGATATGAATTTCAATTTAATACGTTTACGCGTTCATGAGAAAAGGGGTAGTAGGTATAAAATTATTCAAAATATTTTTTTCATATGATGCAAATAAAAATTTATGGTTTTCGCAATTTTTCCTTTATCTGTGCTCTAAGGAGTTACTTCGTGCCAAATTTCAAGATTCTGAGTTCACGGGAAGTGCCCCGTAGGTTTTGATTTATTTGGTAATGTCGAAAATTTGCTGAAATTTGTGACATATTCGACTATATCTTTTGATTGCGTTGGCCTAGAAGTTTGAAATTTTCACAGCTCTAAGAGGCAATGGACCTTAGTATTTCCTATAAATTTCAGTTTGTTACCTCTACGCGTTCCTGAGAAAAAGGGTCTTGACAGACAGACAGACAGACAGACGGACAACAAAGTGATCCTATAAGGGTTCCGTTTTTTCCTTTTGAGGTACGGAACCCTAAAAATCAAATGACAGTGAGCATTTCAAAAATTTACACTGTCAGTGTCAGTTGTCATACTGTTTTCAGTTTTCCGAATATTTTGTGAATTGTTTGTGAGTTTGTGGAATTTCTGAATTTGGGAGTAAATTTTCATTTATTTAGAGTATAGGCGTTTAATTAACCTTGCTTTAACGCTAGTTTAAACGCATGAAAATATAAAAAATGTCTCTCAATACTGCCCATGCCGATCACGGTGTGTTGATTCACGCAGGAGAATGGTGAGTCACCCTTTGTTGATTGGATAAAAGTAGAATTTTCTAGTAGTTAGTGTCTAGAATCTAGAACTACCAATATTTATGTTTTTATACAAATAGCGAGAATCTGTGAGAGCTTTTACTAAGGCGAATTCTTGCTACATAATTTCACAACTATGAAACCACACGAGTGACACGCAATATTTAGTTGAAACCAAGGTTCATGTGTATATTATGTTTAAGCCTATTCTGCAATATTACTGAAAATATCACTCAAATATATAATAAATTAGGCAATTTGAGGATCCCTTTAGGCTAAACAGAAAATTTCAGCTAAATCAATTTGGCCATATCAAGCAAAGAGGCATAAACATACAGCTTCAAAACTTTTGCCTTTATAGTAATAGAATGAAACCAATAAGTAATATTATTTGCAGTATAATTCTGTTCTCTGACGGTGTTACGGTTGAATTCTATGGAAATGACACTGCTGAGTTCAAAGGTGCGAAGCAAGGCCGGATGTACCTTACTACTCACAGGATGATATACAACTCCAAGGTTCAGTCAGATGCTATGAGATCCTTCAGCTTTCCATTTATATCTCTACAAGATGTAAGTAATCACTTGAAAATTATTTAACTCACATATTGCTCCTTTCGTGCAAATGTACATATTTACATGCAAAGCATGGCTAAATTTAGAAAGTGGACTATATTTCAATATTAACTGGTATTAGGGCTTATATCAATAATTCTTGAGTTCATTGCTAGTCTCGTGATTGCCCCGGAATTCCCGGTACTGGCAATGGAAATGGTATTGATACTGCAAACACTACCTAGTATCACTGAACTAGACATGTGCGCCGATTATAAAACGACCGGCGGCGGCGTCTGGTCGAAAAATGACCGGCGGCGGCGGCGTAATCGGTGTTGGCGATCTTCAGTAAATTTAAGTAGTTTAGGGAACCCACTAATGTTTTGTAAAATAGGCAATAGATATAAGTAGTTAGGGAACCCACTCATGTTTTGTAGAATAGGTCTTAATAAATTATTAGGTTAAGGTTAGATTAAGATCTAGGTATAAGTACACGGTAAATAGGTTCTAATAATAACAATAGGTTGTAGGTAAAATTTATATAAGTTCATAAAATAGCTTAAGTAAGGTCAGTCACATAGTGACATAGAAAAAGTTTGTTAGTTTTTCGGCTATAACTTTGTTTGTTATTAAGTTATATTAATAAGAGTTTATACACTAGATAGGGCTCAATAAGAGCTATCTAATGATACCAAACATGATAGGATTAAACAATTAATTATGTATCAAAAGTAGAAAAAACCGCGTAACTCATAGTAAAAATTTGTAAAAATGCGCGCCGAAATTGGTCGCAAAACAGGTGCTCTCTTTACGGTAAGGGTACGACCCAGCTTAGTAAGCACCAAAACAATGCATGTCATGCTTGGCTGCTCTGAAGAAAGAAATAAATGAAGAAGTAAATAGTGAAGAAATAGGAAGTTTTATTTGGAAGAAAGAAAAGGGTCAGGCCTTGATCCCCCCCCTTCCCCTCCGGGTCTCCAGCGCATCAGTAGGTTCGAGCCGGGGCTTTCTCTTTGTTTCACCCCGACTCGGCCTGCGTGTTTAAGACCCGGAGCCGCGGTCGGCAACACGCTCGACCGCAACAGCTGGTCCTCCGAGCCGGATCCAAGGTCTGACCTGCGTTGAAGAGCGAAGATGCCGGTCACCCGAAGCAACAAGGGAGCGGAGCCTCGCACCACGGAAGCGGCAACGTCGGGCCCCCCCGGCCCGCATACGGATACGTTGCCGGCCGCCACCGCGAGGCCCGCACCAACGTCGGCGACGCCGGGCCCCCTCGGCCCGCATCCGGTCGCGTCGCCGGCCACCACCGCCGGGCCCGCATCATCGTCAGCAACGCCGGCCCCCCCCGCCCCGCGTTCGGCCGCGTCGGCGGCCGCCGCCGCGGGGCCCGCACCTTCAGCAACGGAACAGAGCAGCCGTACCGCTACCTCCGGGACCACGACGGAAGGCACGTTTCCGTCAGGGACGTCTTACGAGACGACCAATACAGTTCCGGAGGAGCGCACCGTGGTACCTTCAGCATCAAAGGCAGCATCGGTCGCGTCGGCAAGAAAGAAGAAGCGGCTTGAATTACAGGCCGAACTCGCGCGCCGCCAGGTCGAGGAGGCGCGCGCCGCGGCTGAGCTGGCAAAGGCTAAGCTGGAGCTTCTGCAACTAGAAGAGGACGACGACGACTCCATCATCAGCGACCCGGACGACAAGGAAATGGAAGTCGAGAACTGGGTCAAGGAATCTGCGGCAAGAACTCCAGCGGCCACAAGTCAAGAAAAGGAACCCGTCAAGAACACGCAAGAGGGCGCTAGCGAGCTAGCTAGTGCTATACTGGCGGCTATCAAGAACACTACGAAGAGCGCGCATGTACCGAACTATATGCACGAGCTACCCTTCTTCGATGGCGCCAGCGGTGAATGGCTTGCGTTCCGGACGGTGTATGAAGATACGGCTACGAATTTTTCGGCAGTACAGAACATGGCAAGACTGCGCAAGGCGATCAAGGGTACGGCAAGAGAGGCGGTCAAGAGCCTTCTCTATACGGACAGCAAGCCGGAAGACATACTGGAGGCACTGCGGCGACGCTTCGGGAGGCCCGACGCGTTAGTGCTGGCGGAAGTGGACAAGCTGAGAAGCCTGCCGAGGATGACCGAGAATCCACGGGACGTCTGCACCTTCGCCAGTCAAGTGAACAACATCGTGGCCACCATCAAGAACCTGAAGAAGCCCCAGTACCTGCAGTCACCAGAGATGCTCAAGACAGTCGTCGACAAGATGCCCGCCGTGCTCCGCTACAGATGGTTCGACTTCTCAGCGACGGAAGAAGATCCCGACCTGCTACATCTTCGGAAGTTCCTGGATCAAGAGGCCGATCGCTGCGGACCGTACGCCGCGCAAGAAGCAGTCACAAAGAAGACTCAAGTCGGAAGAAGGGAAGCCACTCACACCGTAGCCGAACAAAGAAGAAACGACTGCGCCTGCTGCAATGAAGATCATCGGCTGACAGACTGCAAGAAGTTTTTAGAAGCCGACGTGAAGGAACGATGGGACATTGCAGCGAAGGGCCGAGTGTGTTTCAAGTGCCTGCAGGGAAGACACAGAAAGGAGAACTGCAAACGACCGGCCTGCAGGACCTGCAAGAGGTGGCATCATCATCTGCTGCATGAAGACAGAGAAGATACAAGAGCCACCAAAGAAGTAACCAACAACGTGTTTCAAGTACACGCGACCAAGGTGACCAAGGCGTATTTGAAGATAGTTCCAGTAGAAGTATACGGGCCAAAGGGAAGTCTGAAGATTCTCGCACTGCTGGACGAAGGCTCAACGGTCACACTTCTGGACTCGTCGGTCGCAAGGCAACTGGGATTGAGTGGTCCGCAAGAACCACTCGCGATCGAAACCGTTGGCGGGAAACTCATCGCGAAGAGGGACTCCATGATGATCAGCGCTCACATTCGAGGGTTCCACCAGACAAAGAAGTGCAAGATCGGCGAAGCGAGAACCATCGACGAGCTACACCTGAGCCCTCAACGCATCGAGAAGCGCATGATAGAAGAATGCTCTCATCTGAAGAAGTTGGCCGACAAGCTGTACTATGAAGAGGAACGACCCAAGCTTCTCATCGGGCAAGATAACTGGGAGCTGATAGTATCCCGGGGAATACGCAAAGGAAAGAAGAATCAACCCGTCGCATCACTCACGCACCTGGGATGGGTGCTACATGGATACGACGCGGGAACAACGAAGCCAGTGAACTTCGTGACCTGCGCGCACATCACCGCCCGAGAAGAAGAATGGGACAACGCGATCAAGGAACACTTCGCCCTGGAATCGCTAGGAGTACAGCCGCGTCGACCCAGCACAGACACCGAAGCAAGAGCACTCAAGATTTTAGAAGAAACAAGCCGGCGACTAGAAAACGGAAGATATGAAGTCGGCCTGTTATGGAAGAAGGACAACACGGAAATGCCAGACAATCAAAAGTCGGCAGAAGATCGTCTGAAGTCCATCGAGAAGAAGCTCGACAAAGATGCCAGCCTCAAAGAAGAATACAGCAAGCAGATACAACATCTGCTCGACAGCGGTTATGCGGAGGAAGCACCTCAAGAATCAACATCGAAGAAGAAATGGTACCTGCCACACTTCGCAGTCACGCATCCCACGAAGCAGAAGAAGAGATTAGTATTCGACGCGGCCGCCAAGTACTACGGGACAAGCCTCAACAGCGCGCTGCTGCCGGGGCCCGATCTGCTACAGTCCTTATTCAGCGTGCTGCTTCGTTTCAGGCAACATCCAGTCGCTGTAGTGGCCGACATCAAAGAGATGTTCCTGCAAATCAAGATACGAGAAGAAGATCGTGACAGCCTGCGCTTCCTGTGGCGGGGAGACCTCCGCACCGGCAAGCCGAAGGAGTACAGGATGACGTCGGTCATATTCGGAGCGGCGTGTTCACCCTGCGCTGCGATCTACGTGAAGAACCGAAACGCTGCTGACTTCAAAGAAGATTATCCGGCGGCTGTGCAAGCGGTGGAGCGCAACCACTACATGGACGACTACCTGCACAGCCTACCAACAGAAGCAGAAGCCATCAAGATCGCAAGCGAAGTCGACACGATTCACAAGAGGGCGGGATTCGAGCTCCGAGGATGGGCGTCAAACAAGACTTCGGTGCTGGAAGAGCTGACCCGAGAAGAAGATACGTCGAAAGAAGTCGAGCTGGGATCCAAAGAAGAGAAGACATTGGGCTTAAGATGGTTCACCAAAGAAGATGAGCTGGGTTTCCGTACGAGCCTGAGGAACGTGCAAGAAGTCGTCGAGCAAGGAAGAACTCCCACCAAGAGAGAAGTCACGAGCGCGGTGATGTCGACCTTCGATCCTATGGGGCTGGCGTCACCCGTGCTCATCCAAGGGAAGAGACTCCTGCAAGAAATCTGGCGAAGCGGCATTGAATGGGACGACCAAGTCACGGCGGACAACGAAGAACAATGGAGAAGATACTTGAAGAATCTGCAACTGCTACAAGATCTGCGAGTTCCACGATGCGTCCACTCCGGCCACAAGGGGGAGCTGCACGTCTTCACCGACGCGAGCGAGACGGCGTACGCCTGCGCAGCTTTCTGGAGGCAGAGGAACAACGACGGCGGATTCGACGTGAAGCTCCTCGCCGGCAAAGCGAGGGTCACTCCATTGAAGCCAGTCTCCATACCGCGGCTCGAGCTGCAAGCCGCACTCCTGGGGACCCGCCTAGCCCGGTCCATAGAAGAGGAGATGGACATCAAGCCAGCAAGGAAGATATATTGGACGGATTCAAGCACAGTACTCGCTTGGATAAAGTCCGATCCAAGAACATTCAAGCCCTTCGTCGCACACCGGCTCGCGGAGATAGAAGATACTTCAAGGCCACAAGAATGGAGATGGATCTCGACGAAGGACAACCCAGCTGACGACGCCACGAGAGACGTCCCCGACGAGTTCGACAGCAATCACCGGTGGTTCGTCGGGCCTGCGTTCCTGAAAGAAGACGAAGCACTCTGGCCGGCTCCGAGAAGTTTCAAGAAAGAAAAAACCGGCGAAGAGAAAGAAGTCTCAACAGTAGCCACGGCAAGAATCAAGGACGACTTCCCTACCCCGGACCCGGCGCGATTCTCAAGCTGGAATCGGTTGTGCCGCGCCACAGCGCGGGTACTCCAGTTTGCAGACCTATGCAGGAAGATTCATCGCGTCAACATTTCAAAGAAGACAGAAAAGGCTGATCCGACCTGGGGCAAGATCGTCAAGAAGAAGAAACAGAAGACCGAAGGCTACACTCCAAAAGAAGAAAAGAAGTTCCTACCCATAGAAGATTGCTACAAGAAGACTGCTGAGAAGATTCTTCTAAGAAGAAGTCAAGAGGAAAGCTTCGGAGAAGAGATCCACGCGCTGAAGAAAAGCAAGCCTCTCGACAACTCTAGCAAGCTAAAGAAGATCGACGTGGCGCTGGAAGAAGACCTGCTGAAGATCAAAGGAAGAATCAACGCGGCGCGAGACTTAGAAGACAGCTTCAAGAAACCTATCATCCTGGATAGCAAGAATCACATCACGAGGCTACTCATCGCGCACTATCATCAGATCTTCAACCACGCCAACCACGCTACGGTCATCAACGAAGTCAGGCAACGCTTCTGGGTACTGGGTCTTCGAGCAGCGGTTCGAGCGACGGCACATCAGTGCCAATGGTGCCGAGTACACAAGGGCACACCTGCGAAGCTACCGACGGGAGACCTGCCTGCAGAACGACTGTGCTACGGGATGCCGGCGTTCACCCGCTCAGCGGTGGATTACTTCGGGCCTATGACGATCACCGTGGGACGCCGGCACGAGAAGCGGTGGGGAGCCCTCTTCACCTGCCTGACGACGAGAGCCGTCCACGTGGAGCTCGCCCCATCTCTATCGGCGAGCTCTACGATCCTGGCTCTAAGGCGACTGGCGGCGAGAAGAGGCATGCCGAAGACAATATTCAGCGACAACGGCACCAACTTCGTGGGGGCGAACAAGGAACTCAAAGAAGCCTGGGAGGAGCTCCAGCAAGAAGAGGTCGTCAACGAAGCCGAGAAGATGGGGGTCAAGTGGAAGTTCATCGCACCGGGGGCGCCAAACATGGGCGGCGCCTGGGAGCGACTCGTCAGATCCATCAAGACGGCGCTGGGAGCAACTCTGAAGGAGAAACACCCGAAAGAAGAAGTCCTGCACACTCTGCTGCTGGAGGCCGAACATATCGTCAACTCCAGGCCTCTAGTGGAGAAGACAGAAGATGAAGAAGACGCACTGACTCCCAACCACTTCCTCATTGGGAGATCCTGTGGCCTGCCGAGACTGGGGACCTTCGACGATCGAGACCTCACTGGACGGCGCGACTGGAGAGCGGCGCAGCGGATGGTCGACCACTTCTGGGCGCGATGGGTGAAGGAATACCTTCCAATCCTGATCCCAAGGCGCATCGACGGGAAGGCGACCAGCTACAACCTGAAGCCTGGAGACACGGTCCTCATAGTGGACTCCACGCTGCCCCGAGGGACCTGGCCGAGGGGGAAGGTGATCCAAACCTTCCCTGGACCCGACGGCAGAACGCGAGTCATCGAGGTGCGAACGAACGGCGGTATCCTGCGACGACCGAGCTCCAAGGCGATCCTGCTGGCACCTGCGAGAGACGACCACGCCGCTGCAGCCGCCGAGCCTACGAGCAACGAGATCGCCGAGCCAGACGACGGTGCTGCGCACAAGGGGGAGGATGTTGGCGATCTTCAGTAAATTTAAGTAGTTTAGGGAACCCACTAATGTTTTGTAAAATAGGCAATAGATATAAGTAGTTAGGGAACCCACTCATGTTTTGTAGAATAGGTCTTAATAAATTATTAGGTTAAGGTTAGATTAAGATCTAGGTATAAGTACACGGTAAATAGGTTCTAATAATAACAATAGGTTGTAGGTAAAATTTATATAAGTTCATAAAATAGCTTAAGTAAGGTCAGTCACATAGTGACATAGAAAAAGTTTGTTAGTTTTTCGGCTATAACTTTGTTTGTTATTAAGTTATATTAATAAGAGTTTATACACTAGATAGGGCTCAATAAGAGCTATCTAATGATACCAAACATGATAGGATTAAACAATTAATTATGTATCAAAAGTAGAAAAAACCGCGTAACTCATAGTAAAAATTTGTAAAAATGCGCGCCGAAATTGGTCGCAAAACAGGTGCTCTCTTTACGGTAAGGGTACGACCCAGCTTAGTAAGCACCAAAACAATGCATGTCATGCTTGGCTGCTCTGAAGAAAGAAATAAATGAAGAAGTAAATAGTGAAGAAATAGGAAGTTTTATTTGGAAGAAAGAAAAGGGTCAGGCCTTGATCCCCCCCCTTCCCCTCCGGGTCTCCAGCGCATCAGTAGGTTCGAGCCGGGGCTTTCTCTTTGTTTCACCCCGACTCGGCCTGCGTGTTTAAGACCCGGAGCCGCGGTCGGCAACACGCTCGACCGCAACAATCGGCATGAAATCGGCGTGGGGGTAAAATTCAACAAAAATCAAAATAAAGCGTGCTGAATCACGTTTCTTAAATATTATTTGTCATATTTAATGAAATTAGGTGTTATTTTGCGGAAATCTATGATAATTAATAATTAAATATCAATATGTTAATTCCGCTCCAATTCGACGCTAAAGAGGTGGCGAGGAATTTAAACGATAAACTATGTAATAGTGAGCATTAATTCCACCGTCTAATGCAGCACCCAACCTTTCGCATATGCCTGCATTAAGGGTTAATAATTAATAACTAATTGCTCGTTAGTTAAGTCATCATCTCAGCCATAGGACATTCATTGCTGAGCATACGCTCCCCTTTGGACTGCCAAATATATATACCTTGGAAGCGACCTGCATCCAGCGTCTTCTTCCGGCGACCTTTAGAGGGTCGTCTGTCCACCTTGTGGCGTCCACCCACAAGGTGGACAGACTAGCTACGCCTACGCTGCGTTTGCTAGTCCGTAGTCTCCACTCGAGCACTTTTAGACCCCATCGGCCATCCGCTTTACGTGCTATGTGGCCTGTCCATTGCCACTTCACTTCGCTGGGCTATGTCAGTGTCTTTAGTACGTCTACGGATCTCCTCATTCCTGATTCGATAGAGTAGAGAAACCCCGAGTATAGCCCTCTCATAGCTCACTGAGTGACTTTGAGCTTTAAGATGAGGCTAACAGTGAAGGATCACATTTCAGTGCCGTAAGTTATTATGGTAACACACATTAATTGAAGACTTTCATTTTGAGGGTTTGTTGAAACTTAGACTAGACTCCTACAGGGACTTACAACGATGAAGATGATGAAAACTGCTGCAGGTATTGCTACAATAAAAATAGTATACAACGAGAGAGCTGACATGTTTTTCGCTTCTACACGAGGCATCCTCAGAGACTTGACTTACCGACTGGTCGTTGTAATATGGGGAGGGGAGATTTAATATAAAAGCCATGTTCGTGGAGGGTCATTCCGGACCGTTCAGTGGGTGGCGTTGTGTTGGCCTTTTTTCTTTTTTTCTTGGGGTATGTGGGTCTCCCTCGTTAATGATGGGCACGGCGGGGATACCCACTAAAAACTAAGGGTGTTTCTGCGGACGCCATAGTACCGGGGTAGCGGGAACGCCGAAGCCCTCATCCACGGCCCCGACGGCGTTTGGTCCAAATTGACAGGAGGACCAAGGCCTCAGTGGAGTCAAGAGGAGTTTAACCCCACCCTCCAAAGCGCACCACCTCGAGGGTCGGTTTGTCAGCGACGAGTAGCCCCGTACTCCGCCTAGAGTCTAGACCCAGGTAGGAGGATGGGAAGGGCGTGGAAGATGCACCTCGGATGCCTCCTTTTCCGGAAACGCATAGGGAGGTCGGTGGTGAACTTCCGTTCGCGTTTCGCGATCCTCTTCTGCGATAGTGTCCTCTTGCAGAATGAGACCGCGGCCAGCCACGATTCCTCGCTTGAAGCCATTGCTCTTTCCATGGTTGATGTTATCTTATCTTATCTTATCTTATATAGGGGGCTGACGAAGTCAGCAACACATCGACCCATTGGGATCTATTGTGTTCACCCCTTGCCTACCGTTTCTTACTCCTCGAAGAAGTGGTTTATTAGAGTGGTGATCCCACTAAGGGAAAGAAACCTGTACTCCTCCGGTTTGGGGTACGCTGTCCCAAGGAGGCTCATGCGTTACGTAGCTAGTACGTCGCATTCGCATAAAATATGCTCCATGGTTTCTGTACCCTCGCCACAGGCTCTACAATCGTTTGTTGTAGTGAGCCTCATTTTGAACAGCATGTCGTTGGTTTCATAATGCCCAGTTAAGGCACCAATGATTGCTCTTCCTTTGTTTCTTCCATTATTCAAAATGAATTTAGAAGCACCTTTGTAGCTGTTACCTAGGAATTTTTTCGAATGTCTCAGCCCTTGACTGTTTTCCCACTCTTGCGTGTGTCTTAAATCAGCATATTCCTTTATGGCCATATTGATGGTGCATGTAGGCAAGCCCATACTAGGTTCAGGTCCATGCATAGCATTTGCTGATCCCCTTCTAGCAAGCTCATCAGCCTTCTCATTCCCTTCTATACCTACATGGCCAGGTACCCAAACTAGTCGTACTGTGTTGCTGCGGCCTAATTTATTAAGGGCCTTTATAGCATCCAGGACCAGCTTCGAGCTGACTCTGCAGGAATTTAGGGCCTTTAGTGACGCTTGACTGTCACTGAGAATGTAGATGATCTTATCTTTTACATTCCTCCGTATGTTTTCTTTAGCGCATGCTATAATAGCATACATCTCTGTCTGAAAGACGGTAGTGTATTGACCCAGACTGTTCCAGAGTTGGATAGTTTCCGAGTATATACCTGCCCCTGTACCGGATCCGGTTTTTGAACCATCCGTGTACCATATGCAGCATTCTGCGTCTTGTGTGCGTAGTTGCTGCTTCCAGTCTTCCCTTGAGGGAACATGTATTTTGAAATTCCTTTTGAAGATTTTAATGTGCGGCATTACGTCGCTGATCATACTCATCTTCCTTTGTAGCTCTTCATTGAGCTTCATTTTTGTGTGCCTTGTTGTTGGCCTATTAAAGTCATGAACTCCTGTAGCTTGGAGTCTGTATAAGGCTTTGATTGCCTCCTGTTGAATGATTAGATGAAGAGGTTTAAGGTTTAGGATTCTATCTAGCGCCTTACTGGGCGTAGTCTTAAACGCTCCTGTGATAGCCACAGTGGCCATCCTTTGAATTTTGCCTAGTTCCCTTTTACAAACCGTAAGTTCGGTTCTAGGCCACCATACTACGCTGCCGTATGTTAGTATTGGGCGCACCATTGAAGTGTAGATGAAGTTAAGTACCTTGGGCTTAAGTCCCCAGGTCTTGCCATATGCTGATCTACACATATTGAAAACTCTCATAGCTTTTTCTGTCACCTTTTTGGCGTGCAGATTCCATGTGAACTCCTTGTCTAAGGTCATACCGAGATATTTTACTTCGGTAGCCCATTCTAGCTCTGTGCCAAATAAACGTAACTTTTTCAAATTACCTAGCTTCCTCTTCCTTGTAAAAGGAAGAATCGTAGTTTTGCTCGGATTTATGGAAAGATGGTTGATGTTGATAGTGAGAGTTCCTCCCCTTTAACTGCAATGATGGTACGGTGCTCACTGACCCATGCTGGGCACGCGTATCCACTTCGCAACCACAGAGGTGGCAAATAGGGGTCGGTTCTCTGCCGGCTACGTGGTGCATGCAAGTACTTTCCGAAGCATCCGTACCCGGAAAACACCTGCACGACCCGGAAGATCAAGGACCCGTGCTTTCTGTCCGTCCACCGCTGGAGTAGCGAACGGATCAGGCGGGGAGATAACCGGGCAACTTTGCCCGGGAGCACTTGTTCCCGGATATTCCATCGCCCGTCGAGGACGAGTTCAAGATATTTCATCGAGGGCTCGACCGCGATGTTATGTGACCCCGGCGTTATGTTGGCCTTTGCTAAGTCCACACAGCGCCAACGATTGCCAACGAACCCCTTGGCATTCGCTTGTTTGGTGTGGAACAAAATGGTGGAAAGTGGAAATCATACCTCCGTACAAATATCAAGCTTTTAATTTCACAAAATGTTAGTAATAATTTACTACACGGGTAACAATAGCAACAGCTAGTGCTGAGCCGCCGACTAGTATCATTCTTTTCTATTCTTTCTACCTCTTTCAAGACGTTTAAATTTATGTGAGACGTTTCTTGTGTCTTCAATTATTTTATTTAGATAATATTGATGATAAAAACATTATAATTACATTAATAAAATAAAAAAAAATCCACGCCGATTTCACGCCGATAAAATGATCGGCGGCGGCGGCGTGGCCAAAATGACCGGCGGCGGCGGCGCGGCGGCGCGGCGCACACGTCTACACTGAACACTACTACAAACATTAAATAAAAAAATTATAGTACTAGAACATTATTTTTACAAGCTTTTATTTACTTTCACCTGTCTGTTGCCTGTAATTAAATCTTGCATGTTAAATTTGATCCACTTCCCAGTTTCCGATTGAAATTTTGCATGCGTATAGTATAAATCGGATGACATGTAAATATTATCACATGGAGCTGATCTGATGATTGAGCGGGGAGATGGACATGGGAACTCAGTAATTAAACGATACAACCCTATAGAGTTTGGGCTTTTATGACTTGTCTTGACGGGTACTTTGGTGTAGATGGTAAAAAGCTTTTTTTTTATTTCACTTGTGTCTTTTTCTTTCTATGTTTATTTTTGTTGTGCCCACTTATGCCATAGCACATTTTTGTTCTCTAATAAGACTTTCCATACATTTTATTGATCGTAAAGTAAATATTACAGGTAATGGTTGAACAGCCAATGTTTTCTGCTAACTATATCAAGGGCAAAGTGAGAGCACAACCCAATGGTAACTTCATTGGGGAGGTGAAGTTTAAGCTAACATTCAAGACTGGTGGCGCCATTGAGTTTGGACAGGCCATGTTGAAAGCTGCACATCTTGGTAAGATTTTCATTTAATTTAGAAGATAATGTTTCTACCTAACAACTTTTTCCAACACATATTTGCTGTTGATAATTTATTTGATGAAATATAAATATGTGACAATTTGTAAGAAAATATTGAAAACTATGGATATGGGTTGAAAGACCATCTCACAATGCCAGGGGTGATTTTCATGTGCATTTCAGAAAATACTATGGTTTTCACACAAAGTGCTAGTTTGTATTAAGTAAAATAAAATATTTCAAACTTAGAATTGCTTATCATATTATTATTATCAGTTCTTATCTAGTTGATTGTTATTAAAACAAATATAACTATGTGCATGCAGTACAAATACTTTATATTTGAGACAATAAATTATGTTATAAAAAATTAATCCATAGGCTCCTGAACTAGTAAAAACTGAGTTGTGCCTTCTCCCATGCTATTTTTATCATTTAACATTTTGACTTGAAATTTAGTAACTTAGGTATTATAAAATTGTATCTTATTTTTATTGGTTGTAATTTCTTGAAAATCTGATTAGAAATTGAGGATTTCAAAACAATGTTAGTTTCATGATAGTTCATATACCTATTGATGAGATATGATGATGTTGAAATGTTATGGAAGAAATTCCTAGTGGTTTAAATAACACTGGTGACTGTGGATTATATTGAACTCATGTTCTTCAGCGTCTCGTCACATGGCGGCAGGCTCGTCTCCACCGCCGTACACCCCACCGACAGGCCCGTGGCACGCCGCGCCACCGCCGGCTTACGCACCGCCTCCGCAGGGATATTATGGATGGGTGCCGCCTTACAACGTATGTACTTATAACAGCTTTCTATAGAAAATAGTAATTGTTTGCGACATAAAGTGTATTAGTGTGTAATTTTACAAGAAGAATGGCGCAGCTTTGTCTCTGTGTAGTTGAACAGTACTTAACATCCTATTCTCAGACGTTTCAGATGAGCAAAGACGGGATTTTGATATTAGATTGACACTTCCTCCATTCTGAGTTCTTTTGAGTCGTACCTCCTCCATACATGATTTTCGTCCTCGCGATGTTACGCAATACAGTATGTATTAAAATGGACCATCACCACAACTACAGGCATATAAGATAAAGATAAATAACTCTTTATTGGTACATAATAGTAAAGTACAATTTACAAACACTAAACTTAAGGCTAACAGTAGGTATTAGTACCAATTGGTGGTCTTATCGCTCAGAGCGATTTCTTCCAGACAACTGTGCAAGGAGAGGAATTATACTATACTGGAGGGACGGTGGTTTCACAAAAGTACGAGCAGTATATCACGACAGCCAAAATCCTACAGAAATGTAGTAAGCGATTTGTTTCCAGGCGTTCCCCGACCAGCCACCACCGAACTCAGTGTTCGTATCGAACAACCCGCCTCCATACCCGGGCGTAGCAGGCGTGACGTACCCGCCGGCCCAGGGCGCCGGGTACTCCGGCGTCACTCCCACAGGTGCGCCCGGCTACCCCTCCGCGCCGGGCTTCCCGGCCGGGTTCGCTGCGCCCCCGCCCGGGTACCCGGGGGGCTTCGCGCCACAGGGACCCGCGCCCGGCATGTCTTCTAACGGTGAGGGATATACTTGAATCATACAAAATTACACAAACACAAAATACAAATAATTATATTGATACAAAATACAAATTTCTATATTCTGGAAAAAGTGTACACATTAAAACAAATTCAAGGAACGATGGCGCCTGTTATAGTCGTGAGACTGTGTTACAGACACCAACGCCCACCTCCGGTAACAGTTTTATCAAAGTTATCCAAAATACAAAATTATAAATGACTAGCTTACCCGGCAAACGTTGTTTTGCCATATAAATAATTTCCTAGTAATTTCTAGTGCAGACAAAAAAAATTGCTTACTTATTGGAAGTATGTATGTATGTTAGAATGTGTATATTGTATGTATGTAAGAATGTGGTATATGCGTGAAATAAGCATTATTTTATGGAAAAAAAATTCAAACGAAAGTAAAAAATTAAATTTTATGAAAACCTTGTCTCTTATAATTTTTTCATACAACCAATATTTCCATTGACATTCCAAAATAAAGATTCATAATGATTGATTTTTTGGAAACTATGAAAATCTTAATTGTTCCATTACATTTTTAGGGTTCCGTACCTCAAAAGGAAAAAACGGAACCCTTATAGGATCACTTTGTTGTCCGTCCGTCCGTCCGTCCGTCCGTCCGTCCGTCCGTCCGTCTGTCTGTCAAGACCCTTTTTCTCAGGAACGCGTAGAGGTAAAAAGCTGAAATTTATAGGAAATACTAAGGTCTATTGCTTCTTAGAGCTGTGAAAAATTCAAACTTATAGGCCGACGCAATCAAAAGATATAGTCGAATATGTCGCAAATTTCAGCAAATTTTCGACATTACCAAATAAATCAAAACCTACGGGGCACTTCCCGTGAACTCAGAATCTTGAAATTTGGCACGAAGTAATTCCTTAGAGCACAGATAAAGGAAAAATTGCGAAAACCATAAATTTTTAATTTCATCATATGAAAAAATATTTTGAATTATTTTATACTTACTACCCCTTTTCTCATGAACGCGTGCAGGTATTAAACTGAAATTCATATCAAATACTTAAGCCTATAATACCTTTAAACTGTAATAAAATCAAACCTCTATCTCAACGCATTCAAAAGAAACAGCAATTTTAGCCGAAATTTTAAACACGCAACTACTCTCAAAAAACCAAAACCTACAGGGTACTTGCCGTGAACGTAGAATCTTGAAATTTGGTAAAAAGCAATTCCTTAGAGCACAGATAAAGGGAAAATTCCGAAAATTGTACATTTTTAGTTACATCATATAAAAAAAATATTTTTAATAATTTCATACTTACTACCTTATTTCTCATGAACGCGTGCAGGTATTAAACTGAAATTCATAACAAATACTCAAGTCTATAATACCTTTAAACTGTAATAAAATCAAACCTCTATCTCAACGCATTCAAAAGAAACAGCAATTTTAGCTGTATTTTTTAACTCGCGACTACTCTCAAGGGAATCAAAACCTATAGGGTACTTGCCGTTAACTCAGAATCTTGAAATTTGGTTCGCAGCAACGTCATCACAGGCACAGTAAAAATTGCGAAAACTGTAAATTTTTAGTTACATCATATAAAAAATATTTTTAATAATTTTGTATTTATTATCCCTTTCCTCAAGAACACGTACAGGTATCAAATTGAAATTCATACCAAATACTCAGCCTTATAATAACTTTAAGCTGTAAAAAAATCAAACATCTATGTCAACGAAATCAAAAGAAACAGCAATTTTAGCCGCATATTTTCAAACTCGCAAGTACTCGCAAGGGAATCAAAACCTACAGTATATAATATTATACCCACTTTTCCTTAGGGTTCCGTAGAATGCCGTAGGTTTATACGGAACCCTCGGTGCTCGAGTCCTACTCGTACTTGACCGTTTTTTTTTAATAAAATTAAATTAAAATTACATTTTTATAAGATCAACAAAATTTTCGATATAAATAAAAAAAGTATACTTACAACACAAAATCCGTTGTTATTGGAAGCTCGTGTCACGTGTTGAGTACTTTTGAGGTTATAAAATCACTTGATTAACTAATCGTGCAAAATACACTCAAAATTGATAATTTAATTATTATTGATAAAATAGGAATGATTAAAAGTTAATATGAGAGTTACACTGAGATAGCAAACGATTGATCAGTTTTCGACCGGAGAGGAAAAATGATTAAATTACTAAAATGGCTATTAAAAAATAAGGGTTGATCATAGAAGGGTGAAAATTGAGGATTGTATGTATTTTTGTATGTTGTATCATAAAAAAATTGAAATTAAAAATTTAGTCTAAAAAATAAAATAAAAAATTTTGGGGTGGACTACCCCTAACATTTAGGGGGATGAAAAATAGATGTTGGCCGATTCTCATAGATACTGGATGAGCACAAAAAATTTCATCAAAATCGGTCAAGCCGTTTCGGAGGAGTATGGCAACAAAAACTGTGACACGAGAATTTTATATATTATATTTTAAAGTTATATACAATGAAATACTATGTTTCCAAACTAAATTTTGAACTGATGCGCGTATACACATTACATATAGAATACACCTACCTACTTACACACAATATGGTAAATACTAAATACACAGTACGCCATATTTACATCATTTCCTCTATCTATGTACTCTATATTACCTCAGCTATCCCATCAGAATACCAAAATGTACTTACTACACACAATATGTTAAATACTTACAAAATATTATAAAGAGTCTATTATATCATCTGAATTAAAAGCAACAAAAGAAAATACATCCTTTCTATAATATTATAATTCAGTGATTTTTAATAATGTCTTTATGATATTTGTAACTAATATTTTAAAAATATTTAAAATTAAAGTTTCCGATCATTTGGAATTTCATTCGAGATCTGGGGATCAGAAGGCAATGCTCGGGCCGAGGCTCCCGCGTGAGTGCTTAGCTTCTCTGTAGTTTGCTCCTGCCTTTTAGTTTGCAATAGCCGTATATCTTACTATTGTATAAAGAGGTAATGTAATAATATTTAGTTTATAGCAATTCTACACCGATAGTTAAAAAGACGCATCTAGAATCTTAACAATAAAAATTGAAAAAATAATGTTTTATGTTGAAAAACAGTACACATGACAATGGAAATGCGCTCTTCTTCCCTGTGATAAATCCGAAACTAAATGAGATAGAAAAAGTTTTTAAAAACCAGCAGATTCGTATTATTCCCCTCATTCCGACAGTATATCGAACTCAATTTTGCACAATATGTTAGATACGTCTTTCTTACTATCGGGGGCAGAAATTTAGTATATTTATTTAGCCGTTCATCTGCGAATTGTATAATTAATTGTCATTATAGTTAAAATGTTATTTATTGTTGTGTAAAATGTTGTTTGCAGTAGTTAATATAACATTTTCAGATGCGAAAGCGGCGGAGGCGGCCCAGAGCGCGTATTATGATCCAAACCGGCCTCAAACTGCGTATGTTCCGCCTCCTTATAACGTAAGTAATCATAATAAAAGCTTTAGAATTCATACATAGTTCTTTTGTGAAAGATTGTAAAGTTGTAACTTGCAAAAGCGAGTTGGTTTTACTTTAATGATACACATAATATAAAAATTATTAATATGGCCAAAAATTAGATATTTTGTGTATGGAATTTACCAAATTGTTATAAGAATTTCCTTCCTTTTACTAGTATGACTGAGAGTAGCTGAATTAAGGCATGTACAAAGCATAGCGAAACAAAACTGCATAGAAATTTCTATGCAATTTCGCTTCACTATCGTAGGTTTGAACACGCCTTTAGCCGGCCTGTAAGAATCAATATTCTTCTGTATAAAAATAGAAAAAAGAAGCAAGACCAACTCGCCTTGGTGAAATAGATCATCTGGTATTTATTTCTATTTTTTTTATTGATGTAAATCAAACTTAATTGTTTCTTTTTTCAGGATCAGCCCCCGACCTATCAGGAATCCACGTCGAAGAAAGAAAACTAATGCACTGTCCACACTACCACATGGCGTCATCGCCGCCATTGTCTATCGTCGACATTCTGCTGCAAGCACAAGGTTTGCCCGACAACTGACACTCGCTTCACATTACTATGACTGTTGACTACTTAAATTATCTCTTTATATAACAGTATAGTACTATACGTCTATATACGTCTATCCGAGCCGAACGCGCTGAACGAATAGAATTTTGAATTCTGTGTATGAAGTCTCATGATACCTCGCACGCACCGCGTCGAATCGTCCGAATTGGAAGAAGATTTCCTATACAAAATCTAAAATTCGATTCGTTTGGGGCCTTCAGCTCGAATAGATGTCTGTGACCTTAAACATCTATGAATAAATTATAAGTCAATTTATTTGTTGGTAAAAACTAAGTTGAACGTTATCCATTTTAATTATTATCTTTTACGATACATAGAGCTAGTAGAAATACATTCGATCAAGGTTTTGGATTATGATGGATGGCCTTTCATACGTTCAAAAGGTCACCCGTAAAGTATGTTGGTCACAATTAGTGTGTAATCTGTTTAACCCTCTTCCGTCCGTGTCACAATTATTACATCTTTTTTAATGTGATGTCACGAAACTTAGGACCCCTTTCTCCCTCTTTTCACATTTAACCTCTCCCCTTATCGTGTAACGGTTGTTATGGATGGTCCATAGTCCATAAGTACTTTAAGATGAGACTTGGTAAGTCGCCCAGACCAGCAAAGAGGAGCGTGTTCTTGTATAAAACTCAGTTTGGGTTAAATAGTGTTCGTCAAGAATTAAGT
The DNA here is from genome assembly GCA_947507615.1 of Hemithea aestivaria. Lineage (NCBI taxonomy): Eukaryota > Metazoa > Arthropoda > Insecta > Lepidoptera > Geometridae > Hemithea > Hemithea aestivaria. The sequence goes on along the minus strand of OX382337.1, from coordinate 10,731,698 downwards.
AAATCATAATAGTCCGAAACTTTGGTCGGGTGTACTTGGACTAATTCCAAGAGTATAACCGTAAAAGATTATAATTAATATGAGTATTTAGACTATTACATTCCTTGTCGGTATCGGACCTTTAGCACATCTATACAACTAAACCACTTGCCAAATAAAATCATGGTCAAATTCATATTTTTGTAGGAAAGATATTCAACCTGACGAAAATCATAGGAGAAAATACAGGCATATTTTATGTAATATATAATTGCTTTAATTTGATTGTTAAAAACTAAATTTACGTTTTTAAAACTAATGCTGTTAATGAGCTAAAGGTCTTATTTCATTTCCTTATTGTAGTGTGTGTAAATTAAATACATTTAATATGCGCTCTATAAACAATGCGCATTTGTATGACTTGTGACTTAATAAGTTACAGGTATTAAGGAGTGTTCACATCTACCTGTATTTTGCGTAGTCAATACGCAGACTCTATTTTTAGAATAGGTATACATTCACGATTTAGCAAAATATAATTGTTTGGTTTCTATGAACGTACTAACATTTTTGTGGAATCATTTCAAAAAGTGATATAAATTCTATTTGCAAAGTATGTTTTGTATTAAATTACAGCGGGCCTCGTGCAAAATGTTCGTAATAATTTATCCTTAAAAGTGTAACTAATGCTTAGTAGTGTTCCAGCACTTTTTTCAAGTGTTGGCAAATATATTTTTGCGTGTAGCTTAGACCCGCTGTTGAGTAGTCGACACGATTCATAATAGTAGATGTGAACATTCCTTTATAGTTTAAACTATTTGAATACTATATTCATTTATATGTGATATGTTAAATTGTATTGTTAATATTTGTTGATACAAAAATTAAAGTATTATAAAACGAGCTAAGTATATTTATATGAAAATATAAATGCGAAAATTTGGATGTTTTTCACATAAAATATAACTGAACGATGTACAATGTAGGTACATGGATAGTTTAACGAGTAACGAGTAGATCGCAGAATGATATAGAAAAGTTTTAAACGGGTGAAACCTAAGGACGCAGCTAATATAATTATTACCTATTGTAAAAAATATTTACTGTGTATCAAAGCATTCATCGTAAACATAAAATGTACCAATAATCATTACGTAAAAATAAAATGCTTAGCATCATGTTTTCCAAAATGTTGTATGATTTAAAATCCCTTGTTTTACTTATAACATAGGAACTTTGTCCATAAGAACTTCGCTACTTTTTGTCTCGCCGTTACGGTGCGTTTCGGGAACACTGACGGCGCGCTTTTCGTCCTACAAATTAGTGTGTTTGTGTTTGCGTTTGTATCGCTAACGCTCATTGAAAACGCGTCCAAAAGTCGGCGGTGTGGATAGGCAATAGTAATAGGGTCTTAAATTATGATACTACCAAAAATCGTAGCAGTTTTACCAACCAAACGCACGGCGTTCCGCGCAAGAATAGGCCTGATCATGGCAAACTATTCTAAATCATGAGCGTGTGATAGGCCTATTAAGCCGGAAACACATTTTTGAAACGCTACTCTTTATCACCCGTCTGGATTGAGTGGCGTATGGTCACGTGACGCCACGGAACAATTCGGACGGGTGTCCGACGAACGAATGTTGTCGCGTCGCGTTTTAATAGTGTGTTTCCGACTTTAGTTATTTATATAAATACCTTGATCTCTATTGTCAACTACTAAAACCTCCAAGGACCAGTAGAAATAACTTTGAAAGAAGATCTGTCTGTCTGTCAAATATTGAAAAAAGAAGATCAACATGTAAAATTAATGTGGCACCCAAAAATATCAATAAAACCGGATTTCGTAACAAAATTTAATAGAAATGAAACTATAATACTTTATCGCTCCTTTGACCGCAAAATAGTATGGGTAAGTTAAGATTCTGTATAAATTGTAGTTAGCTTTTGACTTATTAATTGTAGACACCAACTTTGACAGCTTTGTACAAATAGGCCTGGTGAAACTGGTGGTTGTAGATTCCGTTTGGTGCCAGCCTCGTTTAAAAATCTATTGCCATTTCTGAGCCAACAATGTTAGGCGCGGGGAATGTTTTACAAAAGTTCAATTGCGAGTGAAGCTTTTACTACCCGTGCCCATACGATCTTTTGTTTACAAGTTCAGAAAAACGCGTCGTCGGGACTCAATACGCGCTTGTTGGAATTTTCGCGTAACAGGCATTGAACTTTTGTACAAAGTTGTGAATGAATGTAGAACCAAAGCTACAGTTGTCTAATAAAAAAAAATGTTACAATCAGTACATTCTATTCTTGGATATTGAGCTTGAATTCTATTCAAGTTTTAAATATTGCGAAAATTTTAATGTGATGGAAACACTACGTGTTTGTTACCTTACCACTATGATACTGTAGGGGATGATACCAGAACAGCTTTTGTACTCCATAATATTATGATACTTTTAGATATTAGCATACTTAATATTTAGGAAATGTTTTGCTCGATGTTAAAATACCGAATTCAAGCTGGGTTGTTGAACAAACTTGAACCAGTATAAAAACCACTAAAGATATTCTAAATAAGGATTTCCTGAAATTTCTCTCGATAAAACAAAAACAGTTTTACATGTCTCCATTATGATATCTTTATGACTTCAATATGAGTTTTTTTTTTACCGGGTCGTAATAAGAGTCATGTAGGTTTATATCATAAAAAAATACATAGGTGTAGGAATATAGGTGGCTCGGAAGTGGCAAATATTTTTTAGAAGCTGGTGTCTCCACGTTGCATTGTAAAGCTTTAAAGATGGTGTCGACCAATTCTCTGCCTCTCTGTCGCCAGACCTTACTTCTGTTGAAATAGTTTGGAGTGGTAAATTTTTGAAATACTTTGAACGTGTATGCATCCAAATTTCAATTTGTTGTATCTAGAGGTTACCTAAAGTAGATATTCTTACATCTCTCGGGTAGATAATTGTCATTGTCGAGGCAAAATAATGTATGCTGATTGGTGTCTTGCTTTGAAAAACATTGTGCACACTGCACACGTTCAAAGTATGTTCAGATAAGCCACATTAGATTCGTCAGGAAGTAAGTAGGGCCTGGAGGTAGACGTTGGTTGAGTGGTGTGTGGTGCGCAGTTGTTGTGCACCCGCCGTGCATCCCGCAACCGTCGTGCGGGGGGAGCCGCTGCCACCCGCTGCCGCCGCCTTGCAAGTCTCCAGAGAAGTGCCTCCGCAAATGCACCTCCAAAGGCAGCCACCTCTGCGAAAGCGCCGTCTCCATCGTCTCCAATCGCTCGAGACTTTCCTGCCCGCTCTGCGCTAAGGGTAAAAACAAGAAATCCGCCTCCGAGACCAACAAGTTTTTCAAACGCAAATCAAAGCAGGACAAGCAAAGGAAGGCGGATGAAAGGAAGAGGGCGAAGACCAAGGCGCCGTGCTGCAAGCACGCGAAGGCAAAACCGAGACCTAATCTCAACAGGAAAAAAGGCGGCTGTGTCATTCTCTGATCCTGTACCAGGGACCACATAATACTTCTCACAAAATATAGTTCCATTAGATACTCGGGATTTACATGTAAGTCACCATCTTCCTGTCTTTATCCAATACCATGTTGGGTGAGCTCTATTTTAGTTTAATATTTTTCTCTTTCTCTCGGTCAGTATAGTGGACATTCTCGTGACCTAAGGTACGAGACTTTCGGGAAATCCTTATAATTGTCTTTTCACCTAGTACATACCACCTTTATAAACCTACCAATACGCCATAAGTCCCGACTAATATTGTTAATATGAGTTTAAATCGCGGAAGTTTAAAATGTTACACCTTAATAAAAGTGGTAAAATCAATTAGGTATTATATGTATAATATCTATCAATATTCCGCTACTGTAACCAATCTCCAGTCTTTTCACCAGCATTTCAACTTGTCTCACGGAACATTAAGGAACACTTCTTTTTAAATAAAGATTAAAGATATACATAGCGAAATTTGTTTGCATATTTGTATTGGATTATAAAATTAACATCTGATCTTTTCTGTTTCTTTTTACAGTTGTATTAATATAACAATATGCCTCCAAAAAATACTCCTATAGCATGCACACCAAGCGCACCATGTTTGAAAGGATCTCGTACAGGTAAGCAGTGTCTAAGTTAAATTATAAGTATTGTATAATATCTTCTGTAATTTTGCCTAAGTATATAATATAAATATTATCCCAAACTCCAAACTTTGTTCAATATATAGAACATGTAAATGAAAGACTTCTATCCATATAAATTGTCGTACTGGTTTGGCGCCACTTGCTATGCCAAATAATATATGGATTACCACGAATTGCACATTGCACAATAAATCTAAGTTGTTGATCTGAATCGCCGCAATTGGTAAAGCGCAAAACCATAATTATTATTATTTGAGTTATAATCTGATTACGATGAAAATTTAGTGTTTCCATATACCTCCTTATTGATTTTCAATCGGGTAAGTACTTTTCATGTTTCGATACAATAATTGTAGCCGCCTGATTTGGTTATTTTAATTAGCCAGTGTTCCTATATTAGCGACTACGATCATAATATTAATTTTTTATTAATTTAGTACAGGTTTCATTGTGTGCCACAATTTTTAAGCATTCATATTTTGGTGGCAAACGACTCTCAGTAAGGCTAGAATTACCCCTAGAATGCACAGCATCCTTATGGTCTAGTAAACGATTTTTAAAAAGCGTAGGCGTCGGGTTCTGCAAGCGTGAACTCCTGATGAAGGGTTCGAAACCGTGGTCGAGATATTTTCGACAATATTAGACGTGAGTTGTGCTGTTTTTGTTGTTTTACTCGTGGTCTAGTGTGCATTGGTAAACATTGTATCGCATGCATAATATAAAGTTATTTCATTCTTTCACATTTCTTCTTTGACAGTGTAAGTATGGCTGTTCTGTTGGAGTATAAACTAATAATGGAAAATATTATTATTCTTTCTTGACTCTCGAAACGTGGGGATACAGATCAACAACTTATTGCAATATTAAGCTTTATAGGTTCGCCCGCATAGGTAGGTTTCATACGACTTGTATTTTTTGATATCAACCTTTCTTTCTTTTATATTACTTCTAAAACAAATACCTATTATAAGACTTCCCTGTATATTGTCCGCCATTTTGATTGTTTTTAAATTGTATACCACAATGAAACCAGCGCTGTTACATATTATATGAGTCTCATAGGTACACCAAAGCCACAAGTTAGTAAATCTGTAAATTATGTAAGTACCTATGTACTATGTGCCTATTATTTCTGACTCTACGAAGAACAAGTCTTCTCATTCAAAACGTAAATTATGGATTTGGTGTTCCCCAGTAGAACTTATAAGCTTTAAATGTAAGCTATATAAATTCTAATCATCGTTTCGTCGTTAATTTCGATTATTATTTTAGTATGTGCTTATTACACATTTCATTTGAAAACAATCACTATGCGGCTTTTAATAATACACATGATAAAATAATGATAATGTACATAATATTTCAGCTTCGTCGATCAAAACAACAATACCCTGTGTTTGTGCTCCTACTCCGAAATGCAGCGTGCACAATCCGAAACAAGGATCGGCGCCTTGTCCGAATCCGGAGATCTGCCAGAAGAGGCGCATGCGATGCCCTAGTGTGGCTAGACCTCCAGCTAAAGAAGGATGCACTTGCAGCGGAAAACGCAAGAAGAAAAAGAAACCGGGGAACCATGACAAGCGTATCGCTAAAGCATACAAGAAACGATCTTCAGTCAGTCGCTGGGGGAGAGCCGGGGGCGGCTGTGTTATATTATAAACTTAGCAATTCATAACTTAAATAACGATCATAACGGATTCACTTCATCAAAATAGATACGCGATAATATTCCAATTTGTTTTTATTTTAGTGACGACGTAACGTGTTTTTGTATGGTAAGAAATTTTTTCTATTCGGTATATGATTGTTGACTGGCTTGTAATATTTAACCGAACTGACAGACAATATAATTTTGGTAAATAAATCCTAGGTAAATAATAAATAGGCCAAGCGAGATTCTAACGATTCTAACCACGCGCAATCTAGGGTTTCGTAGTACTTGCAAATCCGTAAACTGCGGTAACTGCTCACCATTAAGCGGGCCATCTGCTTATTTGTCAAATTATATATTATACTCATAAGGCACAAATTCCTGAGATAAGTTGCTCTAAAAGACACAATAATCAAAATGATGATATTATGCCAAAACAGAAACTGCGTTTTAGTCGTGGTCGGGCCAGGAATCGCAACACCACCAATAACATAAGTGATCATAAATAACAGTAGGTATAAATACTAATTATTTATTATTTTCTAGAACCGTGTACATGCGACCAAAAGCCAGCATGCAGTACTAAAGTGAAGCCGCATTGTAAGTCTCCAAAGCAATGTAAAGAAACTAGAAACCAAAACAAGAAGAATCCAGGGTGCCAGTGTGACGGAGGTTGTGGAACAAAACAAGGGAACAAAAAGAAAGAGAAGAAAAAAGGCGGCTGTGTCATTTTATAAACTGAGATACAGGTAGATAATTTTAACTGGAGGTAATAAAGGGTTACTGGTAATTCAGTGTTCTGAATTATCAATAACCCTGTATAAAAAATATTACGTAAATATGTACATACCTAATTCTAGTTGAATATTTTTAATGCAAAAGTACGTAAGTACGATTTTTAAAACTATCGCGAGTGTACTCCCTAACTAAAACAACAAAAACGGCACAACTCGTCTAATATTCATTACGGTTTCGGACAATTACGATGTCCTTCATCAGGAGTTCACGCCTGCAGGACCTGATGCTCACTCCGAAACTGTGGTCGAGATATTCTCGACAATATTAGACGTGAGTTGTGCCGTTTTTAACCCCCGATGCAAAAACGACGGGGTGTTATAAGTTTGACGTATCTGTCTGTCTGTGGCATCGTAGCTCCTGAACGGATGAACGGATTTTGATGTAATTTTTTTTATTTGAAAGTAGAGTTAGTCGAGAGTGTTCTTAGCCATGTTTGGGGGACATTGATCCAAGATGGCCGCCGCTACAAAATGGCGGGTTACTTTTTTTCTCCACGACCCCCTCAATATGGGTATCAAATAAAAGTGCTTAACTAGTAGATACAACAGATACAACGCACTATAATAAATTTAAAATCCAAGATGGCCGCCACCACAAAATGATGAATTGCGTTGGGAGTTTTTTAATTTAATTCTCTTGTTGTTTTAGTTATGCAAAAGTTCGTGTTTTCACCTTGAAATAACAAATACTTACAAAAGAATAAAACAAAAATATTCCAACGGATTGCAAACATTTTCTTTTGTGAAGTCGGTTAAAAATGTGCGCGTTATGTATATTATGTAATTAACTATACCTATTTTATAAATTCACAGAAAACCTTACTAGTGGAAAATGAAAATGAAAAATCCTACCGCGATACACTCCTTGAGTGGGGACGGATTTCCTTGCGAGTGTGCAAGGGTCAAATCAAAAGATTTCAAGAATAAGAAAAAAGCGCCCCGCAGAGAACGTGTGCGGAAAACATGCAAGCAACGATCTTTTGAGTGTCGTAGGCAAAAACAACGCTTCATTTGCAGAATAGAGAAAAATGCAAAGTGCTGTAATATCTTATAGATTAAAAGACATCTCAAATAATATGTATTTGTTTTATTTTTATTAAATAGTTAAATGCGTGTCCAGTAATAATAATCGGACTAACTATAGTGTGCAGGATTATTCTGGAACTCATTCCCCATTATAAATACAAAAAAAATCGAAGATAAAGCTAGGGAACCCTAAAATCCTTGACAATGGCAAATTGACGAAAGTGTGTGTTTTTTTTTAGTTTATTTGTAGTCTGTCTTTAGTCGTTTATTATCTGTGGACACGATTCGGATTTTCTTATCTGTGGTCAGAAAAGCTGGGGCTGGGAACTGCGAGTGCATTTTTATTGGTTTTATTTTATTTTATGAATGAAAATAAGTGCAATACGTAACGTAGTTATAAATCGATCGTCTCTACTGTGAGATAATTATTAAGTGTAATAAGTATAACCTGGGGGTCAACTCTCGGCAGCAAATAATAGAAGTTACGACCGCTTGGCACGGGGTTATTGACGTAGTACAAATAGAAATTATTTAGTTTCTGGTTACTGTTTGTGTACGGTGAAGAAACGTGTTATGTGCGGTGTAAAAAAGGGTTTATAATATTGAACATTGTGGAAAAGTGAAATTGTGATTTATTACACTGGTGACTGCTGTTAAATTGGTCACCGATGTGGCAAACCGGATTGCACAGACTCGGAGAAAACGTGATTCTGTTGTAAGGTCAGTAACTATCGAATAATAAAATTAACATCTTCATTTGTATGATAAAAAGACAATGTGTTTACTTTACTACCTATATGCTACATATAATATAGCGAATCTATATGCACAGAATCTGTTTTACTGTACCTACTTATTAGGTAGGTATATGCCTAGGTCCAACTTGCTGCTGCTGGTAACTTTTTGGTCATTGGCTATGTGCTGACAAACCTAACAAATATATTGAACTTTGAACCAGAGTGAATTGTTAAGCTGGAGGAAATCCTACATATTTGTGTAGCATACTTTTGCCTGCACATTTTTTGCGGCATTTTTGGCCTCTCCAAAAGGAGACTGAATAGTCTTGAAAGATTGGCTTCATACTGATAATACTGCTTTCTGGTGCTCGCAAATAGATTATGTTATTTACCCTCCGCCATATGCTCACCATAAAAGAAATTGAGTTAGTAGGTAATTATAAACAAGGTATGTCCTATAATTTTTATATCACGTTATTATTAAATGCAAAAGTTTTTGAGTGAGTGTGTATATTTGTTACTTCATGCCTAAACGAGTGGACAGATTAAGCTGAAATTTGTTATAGAGATAGCTTAGGCCCTCAAATAACAATGGCGGGTAAATCCGCTAAGCACAGCTAGTTAGTTTCTAATTGGATAAACAATATCAAAAGAACACAGGAAATGCATAAAATAAAATTTCTAGGCTGCTGACCTATACCTATATTATAAAAAGATTTGACTATGTATATGAAACATATAAAAATAAAAATGTTAATTGGTAATTTATACAGTTAAACTGGTAGGTTCCCAAAGAGTAAAAATGCATTTGGACTGAACTCTACACCTTTAAATTTCGACATTATATTTAATCTGAGTCCAGTGTTTAAAGTCCCAAGTCGGACATTCATGCTAGTTTTAACTTTAACAGTCGATACTAACAGCATAAGACATTGACTAAAGTCACCAGAACCAGCACCTCAGGGCTTTGTTATAGTTCAAAATATCACCAATTTCAACAAAGGGCAACACACAGAGGCATAACAGGCTTTGAACCAAACCTTTGGCAACTAAATCATACTAATTATATTATAAAAACATGACAGTTTGTATGAATGTAGGTATATGGATGTCTGGATGTATGCTTGTTACTCTTTCACACCTAAACAGGTGGAATGATTGAGCTGAAATATGGTATAGAGATAGCTTAGACCCTGGAATAACACATAGGCTACAGTACCTACAGTGGGTAAAACCGCTGGGTGAAGCTAATGCTACATTATGTGTACCTTTGTAATAGAAAAATTATAATAGAAAGACCAACTGATCAATTAAGGTACAGCTCACACTGTTGACCAGATTGAGTTAAAATTTGAAGGGAATACATATTGAATCTTCAGAGAAAGGTATTGTAAACGTCTATAGCCTATAGCTCCTCACTGTCAGGCAGGCCATCTGCTTATGTGTTGGTGTCTAACACAGAAAAAACAAATTGTGAAGTTGTGACACAAGAAAGTTATATTTCAAATCTTCGTGAGTTCATCATCTTATTTTCTTATCTACTCATCATCTAAAATCATCTTATTTTCTAATCTATTATCCCACTGCTGGGTAAAAACCTCCTCTAAATATATCTTTCCTGTACCATTTCCTAACAAAGTAAATCTTAACTAGAATGAACCAAAGTGTAAGCTAATTTGCCTATGTAACTCCAGCCATATAGGTATTCCGCGACGCGGCAAGAATCGAGAGCTGTGACGTGTTCAAGTGTAGGGAAGGCGTGTACGCCGCACCTAAGTATACCTACCACCCTTTATCAACGACCCTCGACTTGATTCTTGATTCAGTGACTTCGGTCGTATGTCGCATGCAACAACATATTATTACGATACGAATACATACATTAAGTACTTCTTTATAATACATACTCTTACAGTTATGCGTACAATGCGGATATACATATATAAAGCCAGATGCAATGCGGATGAAGGCGCCCCCGCGCCTATCATCCGCTATTCACCACCGGGGGGTTACCATTGGTATGGGTGAAAGTGTGTGAGGTGTCCTAATGAACTCCGCGTGTTCCAGATGGAAGAGCGAGCGCGGCGAGGGGCCGGCGCGCCACCGGGAGACACGCGCGGTTCGGCATACTGCCCAACCCACCTGCTTCCTGTTGTCCGGTGAGTATATTCATTATAGAGATAATTATTACAATTAGCCATTTAGGGTGTATAAACAAATATGGCTTTTTTAAAATGTTTGACTTTCCTCTATGTAACAGGTAGGTAGGTAAGTACCTATACCGTGCCCATTTTTGTCAAAAAGCCAAAAACGGCTGTTAACGAGAATATTTCAACGAGATCATAATTTTCATTGTCATGAACATTGCGACGAAATTTCCGTGTTTAGAATCTCAAATGTAACCATGGTTTTGGAATCTTAAAAATAGCTCACATGGCATTTTCGTCAGCCATGTCAAAATATAGCGAAAACTGGACCGACTGTCTGAAAGCGGGACACCCAGCCTGAAAGCAGAACATCTTTTTAATTTTTTTCCAGCGGACGGAGAATCAAATCGGGACGTTTTGAGTATTGAGTATTGATCCCGTTAACTATGTATTACTATGATGATCATTTTGAAAAGCCATAACATATAATGGCTTCATTGGCGGTACACGGTTCGCGGTAAGGGGTTAACTGTATAAATTCTCTGCTCACTTCCGTTAACGAATATTGTAATATATATATATTATATATTCTGATATTCCATAGTGAAAAGACTGAGAGAAGGAAAGCAATCATCAACGCCATTATCGTCAATGCGTACCAATCAGCCATCTACCTACTAACTGCTGGTCACCGGTATCTTTCCTCCAGTACCATGATAACTAAAATACAATATTTTCTCTCCATTTAAAAATTAACTAAAATAATATAACAGAATATGCGCCTATGTATCCATTGAGAAATGTCTGCATAATACATGTGCAAAGATGTCACATTTATGCAAATTACATTGAGAGCTCTCCTTGCCTCGCATGTTCGCCCGCATTGCTAACTCTACCGTTGTAGACGGCCACATCACGCTATATTATATCGATTCATATTACAAGAATCTTATTGTCTTGTGTTACTTGTTACGAGGCTATTAAACTGACATTCTACTTGTTGCGGATCGACGAGCCTTGTAAATAAATATTCCTTCTTTTTTGTACCTGTGTAAACTCCCGTAGCTTTAGTCGCATTTATTGCACATATTATGTATAGATCTCGTGTTTTATAGCTTAAGTACTTTAATTTTACAAACTCGATTACGAGCAGTTATGTAAACTCTTTATTTTATTTTTGCTATTTTGATTTGTTGTTATGTAAAATTTGTCATGGTTTATTTACTTCTTGAATACGCGTAAATAAACTTATTGTAAACGAATATATGTACTTGAATAAGAATATGTAATCGCCAAATTGCTAGAGAAAGACAGCAATATGTTAGAGCGAGACAAGTATATATAAAAACCGCGCGAACGCGTATTTTTGCCATGTTTTTGCTTATTGTAGATTATGTAAAAGAATAAGTAAAGATTATGTAATACATGGTAATAGGTAACGTCGTAAGCTAGATTTTAAGATTATGATGAGTAAAATCCTACGATGTATAATAAAGTTATAGTCGAAAATGTGCCGGGCCCATAGTGAAAAATATCGAAAATTATTGTGAATTTTGTGTAAAAATTAGGTGCTCTCTATCCGGTAAGGGTAGGGAGTGCCTAAGGTGCCCGGCAAAAATTATAATTACGCTCTACGACTTCGCTTGAATTGTATATTGTATTATATATACACCTAAGAAGAAAACGAAATACAGTCCACTATTATTGAAGAACCGAAGTTATTATTTACGACCCCCACAACGTGGTCCATCGACGCCGGATTACTCCAGCATCAGCCGTTCCGCCTGTCAACTTGGGGACAGCGGGCGGCCCACCTACATTTGCATCGTTACGCTTGTCAACCTGGGGACAGCGGACGACCATCTGCATCTGCATCGTACGCTTGTCAACCTGGGGACAGCGGACGACCTTCTGCAACTGTACCGCGCCGCTTGTCAACGAGGCGACAGCGGGCGGCATCAAGCAAGCGTCGAGCGTCGCTTTGGTACCGTGTTGCATTAAATACGGTACCCCAACCCTGAACGAGGTTCCTGAGTCGTCAACCGGCGCCTTATGGTGAAGAGGCCACAAGAGGCACTTCAAGAACGCCCAAAGGCGCGCCGGGTACCTGAGGACGTCCCAGGACCCACCGTCGGTCTATGAATACGAAGACTCGCTATCAACAACAATAACGCGGTTCGTCCGCGGCCTGTGCTCCTTAGCCACCTAACGGTGTCAAAGGGCGACGGAGACAGGTCCAACGCCTATATTGGTGGAGTAGTTGCTTGACACGGCGCTACCGGTGGGCAAGACCACCGAACAGTGTTCTTACGCCGGTACGGGTGTGTACAGACGAGGGCCGGACTGTAGGCACTGCTGAAGCGGGAGGACATTCCCCCCTCCCGCCGAGCACCTCGTTCTGTGCATACTTCTCTGCCGGGTAAGTCCCCCCTCTCCCGTCCCCCTTTTCCATCCCCAAGGGAGCGTATCCCGGCCTTTAAACCGGGCCGGGCCCTCCTGCGGGTCTGTTAGGGACGTTAGGGAGGTAGGGAAATTAGGGAGGTAGGGCCGTTAGGGGCACACAAGAGCCGAAGATGCCGACTACACGCAGCAAAGCCGCCGTCGACGAACGAGACGGTACCGAGCTACGTGTCTACGAGGACTACCCGGCATCACCGTCTACAAACCCCGCACCCGCGTACATTCCGCGCCCCGCACCACCGCCTACCACCACGTTGGACAAGCCGCCGAGCCGCGCCCCTTCCGTCCGATCGACGGTCAGCGCCAGTGCAAGGATCCGTAGAGCTGAATTGGAAGCCGCCGAGCTGATGGCGGACGTACAGCGGAAGGAACTTCAGATCCAAGCCGAGCTGATAAAGAAGAGGTTAGCAGCAGACATTGACGCGATTCACGAAGAGGAATCGGAACGCGGAAGTCTGCGTGATCAAGACATAGCTGAAAATAGCAAGCGAGTTAGCGATTGGATTAATCGCGTACAAACGACCGACACCGAAGAAGCAGCGCGCCCACGTGAGCGCACGGAACGTGCGAGAGAGACAGAACGAGTCACTATCGCACCGAACCGTGCAACGTACAAGGCAACGCGGAACGAGTCGTCGCCTTACCGCGCTCCGTCCCATGATAGAGGGATTGACCGACTAGCCGAAGCTTTAGAGAAGATGGCCCGAGGGAACCGAAGCAGAAAACCACCAGACCTACCGCCGTTCAGCGGCGCACCGGGGGAGTGGCTTCCGTTCAAAGCGGCCGTCAATGAAGCGACTACGGTCTACAACATACCGCCGATCGAAAATCTCGCCCGTCTACGCTCGTGTATAAAAGGAGAAGCCCGACAGTGTGTAGTCGCGCTATTATACACAGCGACGGAGCCGTCCGCGATTATGGCAACGCTAGAACAGCGTTACGGACAGCCAGAGGTAATTATCGATCAAGCCTTAGAAGAGCTAAGGAAACTGCCGCGTATAGGAACGACCGCGGCAGATCTGAACGTGTTTGCAATTAAGTTGCAAAACATCGTAACTGTCGTTTCGTGTCTTGATAAGAAGGGGTACCTGAAAAACCCAATGTTAGTTCGCCACATCACTGAGAAGATGAGTGAACATTTGCGATCCCGTTGGTGCGACTATGCAGAAGATCATGGATTCCCGGACGAGTCTGAGATCGTGACGTTATCGCGCTTCTTTATGAGAGAAGCGGATCGTGCGGTACGTCACTGCTACACGACAGCATCGCATACGGCGAACAAAGACACGAGAACGCAGAAAACATCGCAACGAACAACGAACGCTAAAGTTTACACCACAACTGAGAACGGTAACACACAGAGCAAGAACGTGTGTCATTGTTGTGGTTCCGAACATCCCACGCCACAGTGCAAAAAGCTCAAAGAAATGAGTGTGCAAGAGAGATGGCAATGGGCGAAAGAGACAAAGATATGTTTTGTTTGCCTCAACAACAAACATCGTCGCTTCGCATGTAAGGCTAAAAAATGTGGAATAGAAGAATGTAGAATGCCTCATCACGCATTACTCCACACAAAGAGAGTATCATCATCATCACCGCAAGAAGACTCTGCCATCACCGCGTCTGCGAGAGTACACACACCCCACGGAGTTTTACTCAAGGTGTGCCCGATTACGATCAAAGGACCCGCCGGTGAAATAGAGACTTACGGATTAATGGACGAGGGTTCTACAATTAGCCTTATCGACGACGACATAGCCGCCCAGATCGGGGCGCAAGGACCATCAAGACCGCTGAATATTCACGGAGTCACGTCAAGCCAGAGAGAGGCAAGTAGCAGAGCCGTCGACGTCGCGATTAAAGGCAGACATCAAAGCGAGTATTATAACATCAAAGCGCGCACCGTGCGACAGCTCGAGCTAGGCAGTCAGTCTGTCGGGCGCGAACTACTCGACCATCGACATTTGCGAAGTCTGCGCGACAACGACTTATGCTACGCCGACGTGAAGCCTCGGGTCTTGATTGGAGCCGACAATTGGCACTTGATCATATCAAGAAAGTTGTTGACTGGCAAGAGAACACAACCAGCTGCGTCTCTAACTAAACTTGGATGGGTGATACACGGGAGTACCCCGCACAGCGCTATAGTTTCCAGCGACGAGCGGGTCTTGCATGTTCGTACGTTACAAGAACGGGACGACGAGCTGCACGACCTAGTGAGAACGCACATCGAGTTGGACTCTATTGGAATCTCAAACAAGCCGAAACCACTCGCCGAGAACGAACGAGCGGTAGAAATATTTAACCGCACGGCGACAAGAGTGGAGAACCGGTTCGAAGTGGGATTACCTTGGCGCACCGATGATGTACACCTACCACCGAGTTACAATATGTCACTGCGACGTCTGAAAAGTATCGAGCGAAAAATGGACAAGTCGCCCGAGTTTAAGGTGGCATACTCGAACGAGATAAATAAATTAGTCGAGAAAGATTACGCGACTAAATGTGAGAACGACCACAGCGAAGACGATAAAATGTGGTACCTACCACACTTCGCAGTGACAAACCCAAACAAGCCGAATAAAGTCCGCCTAGTTTTCGACTCAACTCGATGTAATTATATGGACGACAGGCTACAGAGTTTCAACGATGAAGAAACTACAGCTAAAACGATGGAGCAAGTCATCGCGGTCCATAAAAAAGCCGGTTTCGAGCTCGCTCGATGGAGATCGAACCGACTTACATTACTAGGGGGAGTAGATAACGCCGATCGCGTTACTACTCGAAAAGAGTACGGCAAAACACTGGGACTTAAATGGATCGCCACTTCGGACAAATTCGCTTTTTACACGAATATGCCGCAAGTACCGCCAGACGTGCGAGCAGGACAGCGAATACCGACAAAGAGAAAATCACTCGGCGCCGATATGTTGGTCTTTGACCCCGGGGGACAGATTACGACCCTCTCCCGCCTGAAAAAGCTGAAAGTTTCGCCGAGATTTACGACCTCGACTATTTTGAAAAGCTACGAGTTCCCAGATGTTACAGCCCGGAACCAGCTATAGAACGACAGCTACAAGACCTTGCACTCACGAAACGAAAGAAGTGTAAAGAGTGCGCTATCGCTATCTCTCTCTGAAAAAGCACCGAAAGAAGAAGTGCTCAACACCGCTTTGATCGAGATCGAACAAACGATCAACTCGCGGCCATTGACCCACGTATCAGTATGTGAAGAATACCCGGAGGCATTGACCCCCAATCACTTTTTACTGGGTACCGCGCTTGGGTCGCCTATAGTCGGAAAATGTGATATCGCAGATAGAAGAGCGTGGAGAACGTCGCAAGCCATTGCGAACGCCTTCTGGACACGATGGGTAAAAGAATACGTACCTACATTAACTCCGAGAGGTGACATTAGAAAACCGCTACGTAATATTGAAAAAGGTGACGTAGTGATCATAGCGGATGGGCTGTTACCACGTGGCGTGTGGCCTCGTGGACAGGTAGAGACCGTTTATTGCGGACCTGATGGTGTGGTGAGGAGTGCGGATGTGCGAACACGGGGTGGAATATTTAGACGACCAGTAAGACGGCTCATCGTCCTCCCTTTTAATGATGGCTGCGATAATCAACGCCAGGGGGAGTATGTTGCGGATCGACGAGCCTTGTAAATAAATATTCCTTCTTTTTTGTACCTGTGTAAACTCCCGTAGCTTTAGTCGCATTTATTGCACATATTATGTATAGATCTCGTGTTTTATAGCTTAAGTACTTTAATTTTACAAACTCGATTACGAGCAGTTATGTAAACTCTTTATTTTATTTTTGCTATTTTGATTTGTTGTTATGTAAAATTTGTCATGGTTTATTTACTTCTTGAATACGCGTAAATAAACTTATTGTAAACGAATATATGTACTTGAATAAGAATATGTAATCGCCAAATTGCTAGAGAAAGACAGCAATATGTTAGAGCGAGACAAGTATATATAAAAACCGCGCGAACGCGTATTTTTGCCATGTTTTTGCTTATTGTAGATTATGTAAAAGAATAAGTAAAGATTATGTAATACATGGTAATAGGTAACGTCGTAAGCTAGATTTTAAGATTATGATGAGTAAAATCCTACGATGTATAATAAAGTTATAGTCGAAAATGTGCCGGGCCCATAGTGAAAAATATCGAAAATTATTGTGAATTTTGTGTAAAAATTAGGTGCTCTCTATCCGGTAAGGGTAGGGAGTGCCTAAGGTGCCCGGCAAAAATTATAATTACGCTCTACGACTTCGCTTGAATTGTATATTGTATTATATATACACCTAAGAAGAAAACGAAATACAGTCCACTATTATTGAAGAACCGAAGTTATTATTTACGACCCCCACACTACTTGTCGTTAACGGTTTAGAAAGGAAAGGATAAGTAATGTAACTTAATATTTTGTCAAAGTTTATTGTAATTAAATATTAAGCGAAACTGGCACAGTTGTCGGCTGGCCACTGGTCCATCATGTCTGTGGCTGGATACCCATCGGAGTCAACGCAGTAGTAGATGTCGCCAACATTCTGGTTAGGCTGGTAGTTTCCGTTCGCCAGGCAAATCTCTGTCACAGTCATTCCTTTCTCAGGGAAGTAAATGCTCGAATCGCGTGCACAGTCTGTGTAATAAATGATAACATAAATTAAAAGTCTCGCTTGGCGCCACATACCGTAGTAAAATACATAATAATAATTATTATTTAACCTTCCCACTTTGCCAAGTAGAGAGTACCTACTTTAAATCCATCCCATTTTTATTTCTGGAATGACCTTTCCGTTTAATTTTCGGAAGCTATAGCTACATTACCTCGCGCGTACTACTCAAATGAATTAAATACAATGACAATAATAGCTGTTTGTTAAATTATGTGAATGAGGACAAATCTCACGTTGCCAAAAATGGAAAAAAGCGTGAAGAACCGCCGCGCCCGCGCATCAGGTTAGCCACCCATCAAAGAGGCCCTGTTACATATACCTTAAAATTCCAGTCCTATATAACAAAACTTAAAACTGAGCTTTAAAATATAATTTGTAGATAAGAAACATATAATCTGAACATAAATATTATTTGAACACTGCAGAAATCATCGTCATATATAATTATCCAAAGGGTTTGAGTTAAACTGAGAAAAACTTTGGACCTAATACTATAATCAGTTATGAGTAATTCAATAATGAGTATTATCTCAAAAGTATGAATGTTTACGCAATTAATCGGTCAAGTGTCATGGTCTCCGCATTCCATTTAGACTGTGATACTGGTGGAACTCCGTGGAAACGTATAGTATATTATTATATCGAGAACAGGGTCACGGCCGTCGACCGGTTGGGATACAATGCGAATGTGCTTAAATGTGCCAAGCTAACGGTATGCCGACGCCTCGCCTATTATCACTTTATTTTGTGAGCGTTATGTTAATAAAAGCCAACTTTCAACATATCAAATGTAAGAACAATACTTACTGCAGCTCATTCCGGACATTTCACTAGACATAATCTGCCACGATCCTAAGATTGAGGCGTCACGTCCAGTGCAGTAGGCTCTAAATCAAGAAAACAATGTTATAATAATATTATAATAGACCTACAAAAAGCAGTTAAAAATGGATGAAATATATGTATTTTACCTAATAGGTAAATCATCATTTGATTCTATATTATACCACTTTGGATTTTGGATATATGCCCCTTCAATTTATTATAACGACTCCTTTTCCTTTCCAAAAACTACTTTTCATACAAACATAGTCTCGACGAATATGTATAATCTAACGATAGAAAAGTTGTCAATACTTACATGCCATTCACAATTTGATACGGTCCATAACTGCCATCGTAATCGCAAAATGTTGTAGGATTACCGAGGAAGTTGGTCCCGTGTTCCGATTGCTCCGTCTGAATCAGGGCCATGGCTTGAACTACACTTTCACATCGTCTCAGATATTGCTCACCGACTGCTCCGGCATTGTCTGGGAAATACAACCTTATCGTACACTATTTCGTTAGATTTGCGTTAAAATATTACAATAGGGAAACATTCTTCGCATACATTATCTCCACATTATTTAAACAAGTGCACTAAAAAGTCCTTTGGTGGTGACCATTCGACATCTCCGTTTATATCGTATTCGTTCATCGTCCCACATTAAAAAGGTACTTTCGCATGTGTTTCGCTTTCGCAGTGCATCGTAACCTAAGAAATTCTTAAGATTATTATAATATACTTAGGTAGGTATAGGTAATGATGAATCTTTAAGTCAATGTAAGCACAGATACTTACAACAGGAAAGTCTCGTCATATCATCTTCCAATACTGGAGTAACTGAGGGTTGCCCAGTTTTGGGATCCGCACACCAGCATAGGCCGTCATCACACTGTAATTCTTCATAGTCTCCGGAAGGTGTGCAGTGAAGGGACACAACGCGTCCAGTAGCTTCCAACTCTGCCCTCCTTCGGCTGCATGCTATGAAGAAAATAAGGAGGATTTATTTGCGGCTCCTATTATAGAGGCATAAAGTAGAGACCAACGATAAAAAAAAGTAGTAGAGACTTGCGGATTTTGTCAAAGTCCAAGCTGCCGTTTTATGACATTTATTTATCAACACTTTTCCGATTTTTGCATTATGTGGGCTAAAACTCAGTTTTTAAAAATTTTACAGAGATAAATTCCATTACGATTAGATATTGCCATTTTAGACATGTTTTATTAGCCGTTATTCTTATGCATTGTTTGGAATATCTCTACCACTTATAATAAGATACGTTACGAAGGAAACCTTTACTTCCAAGAATAACCAAATTTTCATAAATTACAATGACTTTTTGAAATTAAAGCTTTCGTATGTGTATAACCCTCAGCAAAATGATTCAAAGTAGAAAATTTAAATTAGAGCAAAGTATGGCCAAGACAAATTTAACAAATAACTTACAGGTTAGTCGATTTCATGTAATAGTATAGGATATAGGTGCACTCACCGCAAGTCATATCAGTGGCCTCACTCCGCCACATTTGTCCAAATATTCTGTTACCATGTTCGTCTGAACAAAAGCACCTGTGTACATAGAGTTATGTTCAATGTTATTAATATTATGTTGATCTTGATGAGTTTATGCACTGCTGTTCTTATCGTTTGGTATACGGTATTCATATCTCTAATAGATTTGTTTGGCGTTTTAAGATACATAATTATTATATACTTCTAACTATCAAATTCAAATTCAGATTATTAACATCTTATGACTCTCAAGTATAGAAGCGTTGGCACAGTGCACTAGGTATTTCTGTACTAATTATGGGCAGCGTTATCTCTTACCATCAGGAGAGCGTCTTGCTCGTCTTCTTATTTCGTTGTATAAAAAAAAACTTCTAAGTGTAAGTAGTGTAAGTGTAAACTAGTTTGAGCGATCTTAGTCGTATGGCTAAGTACACATTTACAGCACAGTCATTTAATCGACGCTCATTTTTTCGGAAATATTGTACCTTAAATTCATTAATTTGCGTTATAGTCGTAGATCGCACATGTAAGAAATTGGCACAGAGGGTCTATTGGCTATCGCAAAACGACATGTAAAACACTAGAATCCATAGACAAAATTGCGTACATTACGTGCTTAAACTTCCTTATTAATATGAGTAAAGTAACAAAAGCAGCAATGTACATTGAAGTTGCCATCAATCGTAGTGGGTGAGAATTAGCCAATAGCCCCTCAGGATAGGGCTGAGTGGCATAACATGAAGGAGACCTGTGCCCAGCAGTGGGTGTGGACGGCTGTGGATGACAACGATAAATTGGTGGACATCTACAAACTAAATAAGATGCATGATCTTTCATGATACATTCTAAATCCCTGAGGTTCCCATTTTCTCATAATACCTCATGTGGAACTAATATATTGTATTACTCTTGGGAGTTTATCAATCTTCAAACTATATCAGGCTGCCACGTAAGTGTACACTATATTGAAGTACATATATTGATATCAGTAGAGATTTCTGATAGTGGTGTATTAGGGGAATTTACCTTCCTGTGAATATATCGCCTTTGCATTGCACCGGTGCGTATCGTCCATCTGGCAAGCAGTTGTTTGGAGGTTGACAACCCGTTTCACCAATTATTTCTGAAAATGAAAATTATATTTAGGATACAATAAGAAGACCCACAACAAGAGTTTTTGCGAACAATTAAAACACAACACAATGAAAAGTAGAAAATGTAGAGTCTAGTCAGCATCAGTTATGTTTGTTAGCAAGAAAACAAACATTAATTATTATAATTAAATGTTAGTTGCTGTAGTATTTATTACAGTAAAATATTAGGAAAACGTTATTTTCCGGCCTAACTGCTATAATTTCTGGACATTCAAACATTTGCAACTTAGGTATACTCATTTTCACTAGCATTGTGATTTCTCTTATGTGTTAATTCTGTCTTTATGAAGTATTTCGCAATATTATAAAATTGCTTTGTTACGATTACTATCAATCGGTTTCGTAAAACTACAAAACATCAACCGGACATTTTCTCAAAGGTAATGAGCTCTTTCCCGGAGACTGCGCGGTCGGCGATTCTAATGAACTAGATCGTGTAACTTCCGACAGGTCGTGCGAGTGAAATACAATACTTTGCACTCAGCCTTGTAATATCGAAGCTAAATTTATTATATGAGGTTAAGTTCTGAGTCTGAGTATTTACCTATTACGACATGTATTTCTATCGCAATTTTAAGTCTCTCAACATTAATGTAAAGTTGATGATTCTCCCTATTAACTCTCCTCTATTCAATGAATTTAACGAAGAATAAACTGATATGGCTTATTGTATTTGACTGATTTTAATGAAAGGTTTTCTTAGATATATTCAAGGGCGGATCCAGGATTTGGTTCTGGGGGGGGCCAAGGTGCAGAAAAGCAAAAATATGATAATTTTTACTACGAAAAGTGTGTGTTTAGCTTGCTATGAACAGTCAGAAAGTTCAAATATCATTAATAATAAGTGCACGAGCAGCTTGCTGGGAGCGCCGAGAAAAAAATTATAATCTTGACCATGAAATATGTGCAAAATTCGTAACTCTACAATGCTTCTGGGGGGGGCTTTGGCCCCCTGCCCCCCCCCCCCCCTAAATCCGCCTATGGATATATTAGTTGTAGATGCAATGCTAGTTACGTTGAATTAGTTAATACCTGATGGCGCTTGACATCCAGGGCAACATCCAAATATGCCTGCAAAAGGCACCACTATTTGTCCCGGTAAACAGTCCGCTTCCGTCATATCCGCTTCGCATACGCTTGCAATCTCACATTGTGACACTACGACATCAATGCACAAAACACTTACAATAATCACTACTACTATATTTTTTTGAAAATAAATCATGTCTAAGACGAAGAATTATAACACCAGTCCTTAATTTGCTTTCGTCTTGCGTCGATGAAGCTTTGACAATAGAGTATAGAGTAAATATATTAAATGAAGCCGAATCGTTATCTTTAAATGATATCAGCTATCAATTAAATCTAATCTGTTAATCACTTACTTCCATCGTTCATTTGTTTCTGATAGGTATTTAACATGTGTTATGTGTTGGTGAAAGTGTTATTTGACACATCAATGGCGAATTCCTCACTTGATTGTAACTTTTACATTCACGGAACGCGTTGCAATTATTACATCACGACGCTGACGTCACAGCTATTTGGGTGTTTAGAAAGCACACATACATACACGTTATTATACCCTTATCAGCGGTATCGCTATCTTGTGTTAAATTATACAAAGAACAACAATCAGGCTGGGCGTCGCGTCGCGAGCCGCGGCGCGCGTTAGTCGCGCCACGATATACCTGTCGTACACATTTCGCGTGGCGCTTATCGGATAATATCAGTTTTGTGCTAGCGCGTCCTATTTGATACTGCATACTATGGCATCGATATATTTTTTACTTTGCACATATTGTTTCAGATTGGATTAAAACGGGTGTACCCGGCGAGTATGGAGGAGTGCAAGAAGAGACATTCTGGCACTAAAGTTTCTAAAATTGCGAATATTTTCCAAGGTATGCCTTCAAAAGAAGAAGAAGAAATGCGTGGCGCCGACGTTACCGTTGTGAGGACTGAGAGCCACCTGGCGAGATTTAATAATGCACGTGCGCTTTTTGAAAAGTTGGGAGAAGAAAATAGGGGCTTTCGAATCGAAAAATCACCGTCAGCAGCGGCCAGCTTCGCGGGTACACGGGGGCCGGCGCCGGTCGCGCCCTCGCGGTCAAGGTCTAGCTCGGCGGGCTCGGTGAGTCCACCGCGTCGCATCGTGACGCCCACGCCACTCCCGACACCGGCACTCAACGGTGACCGTCTTGCCAATGGCGCTGGACAACCTCCACCCAAGCCCGCGAAGCCTTGTGTATTGCCTAAACCCGAAAAACCAGATAGACGGTTTAATAAGGAACTCATTGAAAAACAGAGAAATTGGACCGCTCATTTCAAATCGAGAGCAGCACGCAATGAATCCGAAGGAAGAAACGATTCTAATAAGTATCCCAGTGCGTACCAAGACAGAAGGTCTCCAGAAATAGCCGACAGATATGTGGTTCCCTCGCGTGTTTACTCCCCTCCTCTGTCTCCCAGTGCAGGTGATTCGCAAGTGGAACGTCCTACGACCCTTCCTACTTCTTTATCTAATCGTGGTATCGTTGGAGGGAAATCTCCTTCTCCTAGTCCTATTAAATCCCCTTCCACGAGACCGAATAGTGCACCCTCACCGTCACTGAAATCTGATCATTTTACATCTCCTACTACGAAAAAAGATAAAAGTCCATCAAAATCTACAAGCATTGAAAAGAATTTACAACACAGTGACTCTGAAGACAAAATATTCTACAAAACCCGTTCAACTGTCTCTCCTGTACATGAAATAGAATCTTTTGTGGAAGAAGTTGACAATGCAACAGCATTACCGACCGAACGTTTGCATTCTCCTAGTCCAATATCGAAGGCCAACGAAAGAGTGTCTTCAGACCAGCAATCGCCTACTGCAACTCCAACTATACTAGAACCAGTAACTACACCTCGCAGTCAGAAGACGCCTTCGCCTACTAGTAGACTTCCAAGATCTCCTCTGAGATCTTCTTCTAATGAAGATAATAATGTACCACCTCACGACAGAGAGCCATCAGTCTCTCCTTTGCCAGAAGATAGTATAACGACGGAAATCTATTCTGATCAGTTGCAACATAATGTAGTCAGTCCAAAACAGCAGTCTCCAGAAAAAGACGAGATGATAGTGAAGAGTGTGGAGGAACTGTCAGAACAACATTATGAAAACAGTTCCGTGCTCCATTACGAAAATGTTCCCAGTCCGAAAGCCATTACGGATACTACTAGTTTGGAGGAAGATGCTTACGAGCCGGTGCAATACAGTGATGAGTGGGATGATAAAGTGAAGCGGCGGTCTTCAACCCCGCAGTCGCCAGAGAGCGCGGCTAAAGTGGATGAACCTGCTGGTTCACCGCTGGCCTCGCCGCTCGCATCACCAGTACATCGAGACGTGTCTTCTCCGTTGCCTTCGCTTCACACTTCGCCATCGCCAGGTGAGTTACATTCAGTTGCCAATGTAACCATAAAGTTTGCAATCCTTTTATTTATTTTTATGAAGACCTACATGTGTTATCTACTGCTATGTTAAGTTTTATCTCTGCGTTATCATCGCTAAGAAATGTGTATTGACGCATGTACTAAGAATTTTATTATAGGTGTAGAGCCGTAGCGTATAGATATTAGATTATTGTTTTTTGAGGAAATAAGTAGTTATAATTAATTTTTATAGAAATATAATCGCTTTATCTTTAATATCTCTATATTTTTGTGGATTATTTATATATCTACACGCATTGTTATAATTTTCATTTCAAAAATAGCCATTTGTTGAATGTTAAAATTATAATATCGAATTAGTATAACTTTAATGAACTTGCGCTCATTCGCCTATTTCTTTGCGCTACAATCAAACAGAGCCGACAAGTGATTAAACTTATCTTGTTCCAAAGATATAGTCGCAAATGTAATGTGGGAGTATCTTTATTATTATAAGTAGGAATCGATAGAGTAGGCGTCGATTGACGTACGTTTGGCGGTGTTGTGCCCAGCGGGTTCAATGTAATATTGAGGAAGTCAAGGTATTTGAGTCGTAGCGAGAGTTGCGAGTCGATCCCGATTTAGATGCTCCGGCGCCGCAGCCGCCGTCTCCGCCGCCGTCGCGACGCAGTAACCCGAGCGACGTCGTCCTGCGCGCTCCCGCGCTATCGCTAATTTGTCTCCCATTACAAACAGTTCACATGTTTCATCACTGCAGTTCTCTATCAATCTCGATTGCATTTCTATCGTCTCCTTGTTATTCAAATATACACGTGCGTGTAATGTGCTCGCCGTTTGCATAAATGTTTGGTGCGGTATGTTAACAATGGCGAAATCATCTCGCTATTATGTTCGATAAATTGTGATTTCAATAAAGATCGAACACTGTTGTTTACTGCGCTTATTGTCAAGTGATCAATTTTCGGATACTTCCCAGTACCTTAAAGCTCTGAAGCCGTTATTATTTATTATTCTGTATTAAGTTTGCGACTCTCCCGTTTTGCTTTTGTTGTCCCTTTTTGACAGTGGAGCGTTCATTCTCTCGTCTGGCTTGCTAAATATTACATTCATTGAGCAACGTCTCCGACCGGACCCTCCCATTCGAACTTGATAAACTATTTAAATCAATTTATTCCTTAAGCGCCCATGCTGACGTTTCGTTATTTCTTTTCAACTACATAATTTATTTATGGGATTGATCTTGTCTTAGCTAATTGCCTTGGCGCGTTTACGTCCACGATATTTGTTTTCTATTTCGGTGCAGACGTGAAATTCTTTGAAATATTTATGTTGCCAACTTGCTTATCTGCGGCGGTGTTTGTTTATAAACCACACCGACGCGACGCTGCACTGGTGCCCGACACACTGTAGCTGTACCACTCGTAAACTCTAACGACACACATTGTGAGGTTTGAAGACAAACTCATTCCCGATATATTCTTGATATTGCACTGGCGTGACGTGGTAAAGTGCATTTCTTCTGTAACGAATCAAAATACGGCGATTCGAAGTGAATGTTCGCGTGAGTGTTGGAGGATTGAACTCGAGGAACCATCGGATATGTTGCGGTGATGATGCGAGGGACGCGCGTGCACGTCGCCGGCGCCGTCGTCGCATGCGCACCCTCGATATGCGCCTCTGCGCCTGTTGCCTCGGTTAGTCTACTCTTTTGTTGATTTTCTTAACGCTGACATCTTAAATAACAATCTCAAAGCTCTTCAATTTATGAAAGCGGCGCTTTTTCTAAGGTTACTGTGATTTTTATCTTAACCTCTGGAAGTTTAAATTTAGGCTTATAGTCTTAATTCTTTGAAGAATTCATTCTTTTCTGTATAACATTTAATCGTAACGCTTGCGTATCAACAATATACCTACAACTCTACATCTACAAAATTTTAGTAACCTCATCGCTGTTTCATTGTATATTTTACATGCCCTACATTATTTTCATAGGCGGTTTGATTGTAAACATAACACGAACTCATTGTAAATGTATTTGAAAATTAAACAAATATTCATGGGCGTACCCAGCTTCTGACCCAGGGGGGGGCAAGCAAGGACGATTTTTTTTTTACCGAACTTTATCCTGTATGCATATGTTTTAACGTTAAGCAGGTACCTATTTATAAGGTGCACCATGCTTTGCTTTCAGCTCGTACAGAAATATACTTCTTTAAAAAAATGCGAGCAGCTTGCTGCGAGCTCCAAGAAAATTTTATATTTTTGACAAGAAGAAGGTGCGATCAACTTGCTCCGAGTGGTAGGAAAATTTTAATATTGTTCCTTAAAATAGAGTTTCGAGAAAAAAATATATTTTTACAGCGAAAAGAGTCAACTTGCTTCGAGCGGTAGGAAACTCAATATACTTATTACTTATCCTTTCTTAAAATAGTGCGAACAGCAAGCAACGAGCGCCAAGAAAAAAAAATGACAACGAAAAACGTGCGGTTAATTTGCTCGGAGCGGTAGGATAATTAAAATATTAATTCTTAAAATAGCGCGAGCAGCCTGCTGCGAGCGCCGAGAAATTTTTAATATTTTTGACAAAGAAAAGAGTCCAGCTAACTTGTTTCGAGTGGTAGTAAAATTAAAATATCCTTCCTTAAAATAGCGCGAGCAGCTTGCTGCGAGCGCCGAGAAAATTTTATATTTTGGACAACGAAAAGAGTGTGGCTATCTTTGTCTGAGCGGTTAGAAATTTAAATATTCTCACTTATAAGAGCGCGTAGGCGTACAGCATACTGCAAGCGCCGAGTGTTTTTAATATTGCTGACTTCAAAAGGTGAGCTAAGTTCGTGCCGAGCTGCAAGAAACTTAAACATTCTTCCTAATACGTGCGCGAGTAGTTTGCTATGAGCCGAGAAAAAATCAAAAGCTTGATTATGAAGAGTGTACGAACTACTTAACGGCAAGAAAATTGTATATTTCTGACCACGATCGTTACTTATACGAGATATACTGTAACTATTACTACCTACAAACCTGCCGCAAGTGCCAATTTGAATATTTGATTTAAAAAAGTGTTCATTTGAAAAAATATATATATTCTTATATACCTGACTATGTATAAACGTGTGACCAGCTTATTGCCAGCGTCAAGATTTTTTTTGTTATATTCTACAGATTTAATTCAAGTAAATCGATTTCCAGGGGGGGGGCAAGTGCCCCCCCTACCCCCCCCTGGGTACGCCTATGCAAATATTATTCAATGAAAGGTTTAATGAAGCAGTGAAGCAAATAGGACCTCAATCTTCTCATTATAGTAGAGCGAGTATTTAGAAGCTCTAATTTTCGATGCATAAAACCATAAACTGTTTGCCCATTAGACCTTTCATAATAATAATTGCATACACACGCATAAAATTGTGGTCTAAAATGGGTTAAATGTATAAATCACAGCTAATAAAAATAGAGAACTGCGTATTCATGAATGAATATTGAATACAGTAAGTATTCATTGAATCTTCATTTTGCTCAAACTCGCATGTGACATTGCACGGGTCATTGGAGACTGTTGATTATATTAAGAGCGCCGCTTCCTGTATATAGCTTGTACTTTACAAGATTTCGTTTTAACTTACAGTGTATTTAATATTTGTATGTTCGGTAGAAATCTTGCAACTTAATTTCAAGGCAGTTTATAGAGTCAACAAATTACCAGTTAATTGAAATTATACTCGACATTTTCTGAATACATATTATATGAAAGAAGTGACTGATTGATTGACTGATATATCAACGCACAGCCAAATCTGCAGAATGGATTTGTTTAAAAGATTTCATGACGTACAACACCTTCGCTAAGAAAGTATTTCTCCACGCGGAGCATAGCTGCGAGCATAGGTAGGCTAATAATCTATTTAAATCATAATATAGCTGGCATTTATTAAATTTTATATCAGCGTGGGGAGGTCCAATCATAACTCGCAACTTAAGTTTTGTCGAGACGATTGCCAAATTAGGAATGTAGTCTCTCGTTTTAACACTCACTACACCTTAAATCAGCGTTTAAATGCAAATTTGGGACTATTAGTCACTGAATCGCGTAAAGGTCAAAACCTAACTATCATACTGGCACCTATTATGTATTTGAATTTATGTAAAGTAGATTTTCGCAACAGGATCTATAGAAGTGATAAACAAAAGTATCAGAAAAATTTCATTCTGCGAATGATTTTAATGACACACGCAGTTTCCAAACTTGGATTTACTGTAAGACAAGAAAAAAATGATCACATTCCGATCAATAATTTCGGAGATATTGAAATATACATTTTTTTTATACAACGAAGTAAGAAGACGTGCAAGACGCTCTCCTGATGGTAAGAGATAACGCTGCCCATAATTAATACAATGCTACCCAGTGCACTGCGCCAACGCTTCTTACTTGAGAGTTGAGAGTCATAAGATGTTAAGACTCTTCAGCCCAGTAATTTCCCTAGTTACAGTGTCCTCCTATGGAAGCACAGCTTTTTGCACACTACTGCTCAGGCGCTAGAATAACTGGCTCTGTTGGGGGACTAGGTAGTCGACCTCCTGCAAAGGAAGTCTACCCCCGAGAGAGACATTGTATTATTATGCGTTTGCTACACTTCTAGTCCGGCTCTTAGCTTTAAGTATGACCCCAGCTTTACCGTTTATAAGATGAAATTTTTGTAAAAAAACTTTTTTAAAAAGTGTTATGGAAACATTGTCATTTGGGGGGTGTTTCTACTAAAATTTCTTCTTATGAACGGTAAAGCTATACGCCGTATTTCTGCCGAACCGGGTCATACCTCCATACAAAATCGAGCTAAGGAGCCGTACTACTCTGGCTTTTAAAAGAATTGGCATACGGCATATTGTAAATATCTTACCGTGACATAAATATCTCGCAGTTGCATTAATATTATATCGGCAATCGGTACATATTAAATGAAACTCCTTTATTGTAGTTAATTAAAAAGTTAGCAGAATGTACAGTAGTTCTAATGTGAAATATCATTCCATATTGTCTGAATGGTTTTAATTAGTAAAGTGGCTCGCTCTCATTGCTGGAGATCGCGTGATCGCTCCTACTATTCACGCTTTACATAGATTAAAATTATTATTATACCTAACACTTGTATGCTCCGGCGATTGTTCCGCACAATGGTGTGCCCGTTTTGATATGCATCTTTTACGACTACACGTTAAAAAATAAGAACTCAGTACAATTCGAGGCAAACTTCTTGAGCATTAGGTGACGTGGTGGGGGAGAGTTTGCGCATCGTAAATACGTATAAAATACGATGCGCAAACTCTCCCCCACCACGTCACCTAATGCTCAAGAAGTTTGCCTCGAATTGTAATTGGCGTTAAACTGATGTAATTTTTATGTTCATTGAGGCAATTCTCCAGAGGTGTGGCTTTTTAAAAGTTTACTAAACTTTCGCTTCAGGCGTTGAGAATGTACGGTTGACGTCGATAAGTGTTTAAGGATCCATTCCATAAGTTTAATAACTTTATCCTTTGCCATCAAAGTTTACTTTTGCACGATGCAGAGATATTCTGTTCTCAATAAAAAAGCGAATGGGTTTCTCATTAACACTTGACGAAGTGTGTTGTCTTGGTAACTTTCACCATGATATAATCGATGTCTATAATGTCAAGTTATATAAAAAGTAAATATTTGGAATTGCATTCCACTTTCAAAATGTCCAGGCCTCAGACTGACTTCCAGACTTGCTGAGGTTATTCAAGGGCATCGAACACAAAAATATCATGAAAATAATCACGTAGGTACAACATACTGCATACAGCATACACCAAGCGTGTGTTGAAAATAATAATGCGTGCTCCACTTTTGTGTTTATTTATGTGAGGTACCTGAACGTTCACCACCTTTTTGCTCATGAAGAGCATTTGGTATTTGGTGCTAACTCATTAAACTAGGTTGAGTAGGGCATGATCAGTAGGTAGGAGTAATTTGACGAAGGAAGTGGTTTTTAGCCCACAACTATATTTTCACGACCTTTGGTTATCCCTAATTAACACACACGTTCATAAGCTTTTACCACTATGATTAGACTATATAAATAAAGATAAAGTGAATCACTAAAGATAGCAGTAGTAGTAGTTATGTTAAACGGCAGTCTGATCTCCAATCGTACCTATTATAGCTTTTCGCGAGGCGATAATACGATTGGAGATCAGACTTCCTTAACCATAGATTTGTCCACGATCTTGCCTGATGTTAAGTGGTAACAAGGCGGCGCGGCGCTTTTATCCATTCACCCCTCATGAAATTAGTCGTACATATAAATACATAAAAAAACCTGAGATTGCTTCCTGCACCAAATTTGCCTAAATAGCTGACAACGTAAAATTCATTTATTCAAATAGGATACATTAGAGCACTTTTGTAAGTCAATTTTACATTTTTTCTATTTTAACACTACCGCTCGTTCGCAGAGCACCTCTATGAGAAGAACGAGCTAGAAACTCATAAAGATTGCATTTCTTATAAAATAAATAAATGGCCAAATTAACGTTGGCCGAGGTAAATGTCAGCGTTTGGTTCCCGAAGTTCCAAAAAATGTTGAAATTTAATGTTCCATTATGAAAATGTTCAAATAAATGTTTCAGTAGGCGGAGGTCGCAAGTCATCCGAGGCGGAGTCGACGCCGCCGCGGCGCGGGTCCCGCGCGTCCAGCGTGTCCGACGAGGGCGGGTTCAACGAGCCCTCGCCCGAGGTGGTGGCCCGGTTGAAGCCGGCCGACTTCCGCGACAACGAGCCCTCGACCCTCACCACCGATATACGCGACGAGGAGCGCGCGCGCTCTGATCCAGACACGCTCTCTGTGCAACAACAGGTATTGCTCTTCACTAATCATTATTAAAAGCCGTGGAGGCATTTATAATTTTATTAAACAAAAATATTTTACAAAACAACAACCCGCCATTACAAATCAAGTCTCTCTATCCATAGACTCGTCCACAGACTAAAAATAAAAACATGTCAAAAGAGGTCCTATTCGCAGTGATAGTTATAAACTTCTTGCTGCTAATACTTTAATAATACTGTATCTCCACTGACCATCCATCGTTAGTTGGCGATAGTATTATTCATAACTTCGGTAATAAGTATCGCCATAAATTTATAATTGCTAGGGTCGCCGTTAAAATCGATGAGAAAGTGCCTACTAAATATAAGTATCAGTACGTAATGAAGGTCGTGAGTCACCTTTATGAGCTAAGCATTTGCTTCCTAAACTTGTACCATATCCCCTATGTCCGTTACGATCCTAGTAAATATAAAATTGAAAGATTTCCAACCATTTTACCTCCCTGAAAAAAAAGATGAAGCAATTTGTTTAGTGTAAGTACTTTTTCAACCACATCGTGGGCATTTTATTTTTTAGGATACGATAAATTAGGACCCTCACCAAGTTAAGCTTGCTACGATATTAGGAAATGGTTCGTCAAATTCATAAAGCCTTGTTTAAAATATCATTTTGCCTTAAGAGGATTTATAGTGGGGGAAGCCCGTTCAAGTTTAGGTATATTAGCTGAGCGCGACGCACACCAATGCATCACTTACGCGGCCGAGTAATATAACATGTAGTCGCTTGGAATAAAATGTCTTGATCCTATGCAATGCAAGTTACTTGTTGAAATCATTAAGTCAATATGTAGGTAAGAGAGCAAAGTGGTAATTTGGTGTGTATATGTTACGGATAAAGTCTGAAGTAAGGCTACACCTTGGTTTAGCCAACTCGACCTCGGCTAAACTTAGGTGTAGCCTTGTCGACTCGGTTAAAGTTAGGTGTATGTACGTATTTTATTTCAATGTATAATCGATAATTTTTTTTTTGTTTTTGTTTTTTGACTTAATTTCTCGAACCCGTGATCCAAGAGCGTGCGACGAAGGGTTACCGGGTGCTCGTTGCGACATACTTCAGTGAGATATTACGAAGGCGTACTATTGGTGCTTCCGTGCTTCATGTATGATGACAAGTGGACATACTATTGGTATTTCATGGATGGTATATCGAGTGGTATATACTTTTTAACCCCCGACGCAAAAAAGACGGGGTGTTATAAGTTTTTAACCCCCGACGCAAAAACGACGGAGTGTTATAAGTTTGTAACCCCCGACGCAAAAACGACGGGGTGTTATAAGTGTTTAACCCCCGACGCAAAAACGACGGGGTGTTATAAGTTTTTAACCCTCGACGCAAAAACGACGGGGTGTTATAAGTTTGTAACCCCCGACGCAAAACGACGGGGTGTTATAAGTTTTTAACCCCCGACGCAAAAACGACGGGGTGTTATAAGTGTTTAACCCCCGACGCAAAACGACGGGGGTTAAACTTCTTCCCCCTTCCCTTATCGCTTCCCCCTCCCCTTCCCCCTCCACTTTCCCCCTTGCCCCTCCACTTTCCTCCTTGCCCCTCAACTTTCCCCCTCCCTTCTCCCCCTCCCCCTCCCTTCTCCCCCTCCCCCTCCATTCTCCCCCTCCCTTCTCCTCCTAACCTCCCTTCTCCCCCTTCCCTTCCCCCTACCCCTCCCCTTCCCCCCTTCCCCCTACCCCCTCCCCTTTCCCCCTTCCCCCTACCCCTCCCCTTTCCCCCTTCTCCCTACCCCCTCCCCCTTCTCCCTACCCCCTCCCCTTCCCCCTACCCCCTCCCCTTCCCCCTTCCCCTCCCCCCCCCTTTCCCCCTCCATTCACCCCACCCCTCCCTTCTCCCCCACCCCTCCCTTCTCCCTCCCACCCCTCCCTTCTCCCCTTCCCCCCTCCCCTTCCCTCTTCCCTTCTCCCCCTCCACCCACCCCTCCCTCTCCCTTCCCCTCCACTTCGCCCCTCCCCTTCCCCCACCCCTTCACCCCTCCCCTTCCCCCACCCCTTCCCCTCCACTTCCCCCTTCGCCCCTCCCCCTCCCCCCCTTTCCCCCTTCCCCCTCCCCTTCCCCCCTTCCCTTCCCTTACCTTACCCCTTCCCCTCCACTTTCCCCCTCCCCCTCCCTTCTCCCCCTAACCTCCTTTCTCCCCCTTCCCCTCCCCTTCACCCTTCCCCTCCCCCTCCCTTCTCCCCCTCATAACGCGCGATAAGGAACTTCGTTCCAAAAAGGGGGAACTACTGAGAAGTGATCATTCCCACTAGATCCCCTTTTCAAAAAAGGGGAACTACTGAGAAAAAAAGTGCCTACTAGATCCACTAGGGAACTAAAAGGGGAACTAGTGGGAATGATCCAAACGACGGGGTGTTATAAGTTTTTAGCCCCCGACGCAAAAACGACGGGTGTTATAAGTGTTTAACCCCCGACGCAAAAACGACGGGGTGTTATAAGTGTTTAACCCCCGACGCAAAAATGACGGGGGGTTATAAGTTTTTAACCCCCGACGCAAAAACGACGGGGTGTTATAAGTGTTTAACCCCCGACGCAAAAACGACGGGGTGTTATAAGTGTTTAACCCCCGACGCAAAAACGACGGGGTGTTATAAGTTTGACGTGTCTGTCTGTCTGTCTGTCTCTGTGTCTAGGTTATTATATAGTATCAAAGTACTCGTCAATACGAATCAAATGAGCCCAAACTCGATGTAATTGCGTTGTTTAATTACGGAATTCCTATGGCCACCTTTCAGCTCCATCATCAGATCAGCTCCATATCATAATAATATTGCATTGTCATCCGATTCAAATATGCATGCAAAATTTCAGCTCAATCAGAATCCAGGAAGTGGATCAAATTTAACTTGCAAGATTTGATTACAGACAGACACAACAGACAGATGTAAGTAAAACATGTGAAATTTAAAAAAAAAACTTTTTAAAAACATGCTTTTATTATTATTACTACCCAGCATCATAAAGTACTTGTCAAGGCGAATCGTTTGAGCCCAAACTCGATGGGTTTGCGTCATTAATTACGGAGATCCTATGGCCATCTTCCAGTTCCATCATCAGATCAGCTCCATGTCAAAATATTGCATTGTCATTCGATTTATACATGCATACAAAATTTCAGCTTAATCGGACACCGGGAAGTGGGTCAAATTAAAGTTGCAAAATTTGATTACAGACAGACAGACGGACAGACAGACAACAGACAGGTGAAAGTAAATAAAAGCTTGTAATAAAACGGACTTTAATATCAACAAACACTATAGTACTATAACATTATGTGACCAAAAAAAAAATCCGTTATTATTATATCAATGATCGAGTATCAATTTTTGCGGTCCAACTATAATCGCACTATATGTGTGGGTTAGCGACGAGAATAATTTGGAGCGCGGAGCGACACGTCCACTCTCTGAGAGGGCTCTGGCCCGAGTGAACCGAGAACCGACGCGGGCCTCGTTTTATAGTGATTTTGAAAAATTCGGCAAAAATATAAATATTACATTTTAAGTAAATTTAAAAATACGATTGGATCAAAAAAATGTTATTATTTAATGGTAAGTAATTATTTTGAGTAAATATAAAAGAGTCATGTATAAAAAAAATGTTTTGTAAACAGTAATTTCGTGATAATTTCACATCTTTATGATTTTATTTTAATAAGAAATACCTATAATTCAAACTTTTCCTTAATAAATATACTAGTTTAGGATCTTTCCAGTAATAGTAATTTTTTAGATTCTAATAAAGACATGTATATTTGGATATACCCATGTCCAAACATTGCTTCAGAAGTAAATCTATAAAACCTTTATCCATTTACCTTGACGTAATTTAAAAACGGTCAAAACTAAAAAGGTTTTTCTGTAGAAATTGATTAGATTACAAGTTCTTTTAAAAGTTGTGAGTAAAAGTACCGTTCTAAAATAAGTATTTTCAAAATAATCCATGTTTGAACATCACATATTTGCTCTTGGCCCCGTTACAGGCTCTTAATACACGATTGTATATTGATTACTTTATTTCTCATTTCCATTAAAACATGTTTTAAAATATACCATAGAGGTAAGAAATGTTTTCTGTCGCGACCTTGTCTTTTATATGTAGAACTAATATTTATTTATTTTACAATGCCCGGTTGTTTTACTTGGCCTTTCTGACCGTCTGTTATTGGATTTTAAACTTTCATTACCAATCCGTTTACACTGACGTATACTATAATTTTTTTACAAACTTTATTGGTAACGAAAATCATCATGATGTTTCCTATTTTACAAGCTTTATATTACTTTCACCTGTCTGTTGTCTGTCTGTCTGTCTGTCTGTCTGTCGGTCTGTCTGTAATCAAATCTTGCAAGTTTGATTTGACCCACTTCCCGGTTTCCAATTGAGCTGAAAATTTGCATGCGTGTGTAAATCGGATGACAATGCAATATTATTATGACATGGAGCTGATCTGATGATGGAGCTGGAAGGTGGCTATAGGAACTCTGTCATTAAACAACGCAACCCCATCGAGTTTGGGCTCATTTGATTCGTCTTGACGAGTACTATATGATGCAAGATGGTAATGATAATTAAAGCTTGTTTTTAAAAAGTATTTCTAAAATTTCACTTGTTTATTTTTTGGTTAGTTAATCTATGATATCATCATCAGTCATCGGCTTCCATTGCTGAACTCTTAACTCTCCCCCTTAGAACGCCACCACTCGTGGTTGTATGTAGTCTGCATCCAGCAGGATCCCGCAATCTTCCGTTGGTGCATCGCGTAAGACGCCTATGCTACGTGTTCAAGTCCATGATCGCCACTCGAGAACCTTTCTCAGTGGTGAAGTGATGTGGTCTGAGTAATAAATGTATGGTGCTGTGTTATTGTAGGATTCGGGCGTGGTAGTAAGCGAGGCGAGCCAGGGTTCCATAGAGGTGCTCGACAAGTCGACCACCAGCCAATGGAGCGAGTCGGAGGAGACGGCGCCGGAGCGCGCGCCGCCGCCCGACCCCGACCCGCAGCCCGACAGCATGACGCCCGACGAGGCCGAGATACTGCTCTCCTCCAGGTCGGTGTCGGTGTCTACCCACTACCCACACAATTACACCGCTCGTCTCCGCACCGCTCGTGTTCACTCCAAATACACCAACTCACACACAAACACGTAAACTACCGTACACAGTACACACCTGAACATATCGCTAATCTTCACAACTAGAAACACACAACTAGAAATTACCAACTTTAGGAAATCATTTTCACAAAATTAGGTACATTTTTTTTTTAATTTAACTAATATGTGTAAGAATAAAATAAATGTAGAATAACAGTCTTGCAATGGTTGTGTGTTTTAAAGAAGTAAAACTTCTCCAATTTAACAAATATGTGAGGATTAAATAAATGTAAAATAACAGTATTGCAACGGTTGTATATTTTTAAAATCAAATAACAATGTTGAAACCCTGATTCCCAAAAGTTGTTCATGTTTAGTTATGACGTTCTTGAGAATAAGCGATATACACAAAACAAACATCAACATAGTCTAGGCAACATGAATATATTCGTGTTTATTTCATCAACAATGTGGCTGCACTACAACGTCGATGTTGATGATTTCAAAATATAACATACATAAACATGCACACAGATTGCTATAGTTTAACAACATATTTTCGTTTCAATTTCAACATATTTCAATACATAATATATTTTTCTCCAGAATTCAGTATATTATATCAATTTACGGTATAGACGTAGTTTTCATAATCAGCATCAACTCTTTGTTATAAATGTACCATTAAATATGTTGCCCTAAAAATAAACACGATATTATTCATGTTGCGTAGTCTATGTTGCAGTATATTTCAGTGTTCAACAAGCGACGTGCAAACATAAATATAGCGATGCGTTGCGATTTAGCTACAGTCTTTTTCACCAGCAGCACAACGGGACTAAAGTGTGATTCTAATGTCGCCACGCTGCCATTAATTTTATATCGAGCCTTAATGAATATATAACATTTTATAATTTAATAACTTACATTTAAAATAATTTGCGTTTCTTTTTATTGGATATCTAAAAAGATTTTACTGCATACTAACTGACACATATCTTAATTAACAAATTTAGTAATAACGTAATAAACCGTATTTTTTAATATACTAATGCTGTGCTAAAAGATTCGTAAGTTACATTTGGACTTACTCGACTGTTTGAAAATCATTAAATAAAATAATAATTTTCTTTGTGGAAATTGTTTAACTGATAGCAAAAAAATATATTAATGGCAACTTGATTATTTTAGAGTCGCTATTTGACTGCACCACAAAATGATTCTTAAACATAAAGTTTGCATAGAAGTAGCCATAAAAATATGAATAAGAATGGCATAATTGAAACTCAAAGGCTCTTATATGACCAAATGATAGCTCTCACTTAATGACCTTTAATACACGAAAACAGTATTCCTGTACATTATTTGCCAACATTCAACATGGAGATTCAGATTTTCTTTATCTAAACAGTCACTTTTTATTGCCCACATCTACACTGTTCAAACGATGCATGACCTTATTTCTCTTCCAAATTATGTCTTACACGATACGTAAAATGCATCCGTTTCTTTGCTAGAAATGTTTCTGCTAATGTAACGGTTGTGTAATTTTGATGGACTCGTAAATCGTGAATTTTACGTCACTTTTGTCCACGTTCTTGTCTATAAAACGAAGGTAACTTTATAGTCGTATTCAAATAACTTGAACCCTGTGTAGTAACAATTTTGGGGTCTTAACTAAGGTGTGTCTGAGGTGTGTCTAAGGGGTGTGAGGCAGGGGGAGTAAAATTTTCTTTCACTTCTGTACCACAAAAATGTGGCCATTTTGGGTCAAGTTGTTTGAATACGACTATACTTCTTTCGAACTTGTCTTCTATAGCAACTAAAATGCTTGTAACACTTCTCGTCTTATTTCTTGAGTATTCGTAGTGCTTGGTATTATTTTAAATGTTGTATTTTTTATTCATTTTGCATGCCGCTCCGCACAACGCTTCATTCTTGCCTGATCACATTTGCAGTATTCTGGAGAAAAAACTTAGGTAAGCTAAGTTCCTATGTATCGTTTGCTCCTTGTTTCTAGATTTCACTATTTTATGTTTTATGCTTGTAAAGGATTGTTTACGTGTACTACAATAAGGTCTGGACTACACCAAAATGGAGACTGATCCATTGAAACAGAGAAATTTGTAAGGAAAAAAAAATTAAAGTGATTGAGAAACATATTTTGGTTTCACATATCTCTCTACTTTGGTAAGTCCTGGCTTTTCCTAAACATTTTATTCTCTACTACACATATTTCTGCATACTTGGACATGTTAGGACGTTTGTTTGATTCGATGTAGGCTACAGTTTAGAAATGATCGCAATATTGTTTGCAGACAAGAAGCTCTGCTGTCGGACGAGCAGGCGCAGGAGATCGTGGCGATGTTGTCGCCGCACGCGCACGACAACGGCGTCTCGCTCAACGACAGCTACCAGTCCGTGCTCTCTTATGAGAGGTAAACAACCTACTTACATATACTCATATACGCTACTCTCAACAATTTGATCACTTGTCGTCGCTCGCACGAAGGCAGGAAAGGGATATTAAGGTAAAGAGTAAAACAAAATAACGTGACAGGCAGTTTTCCATATTATATGGTGTCAAAAGAGATAAAACATCACGCGAACACAAAAAAGGTGCTGATATATTTGCTATCATCTACCATATCCTCCGCTTTTGATATATACTTTTTTCTCACTTAGCGAAGTTGTCTATAGAGCCTAGCCATAATTGTTATTGCTGCCTTGCTCTACAAAAAATTATGAGATTTTCTTAGAACTAAATCAAGTTTATTTCACATCTACTATTGCCAAAAGTCAACATTTACTCACCCAAACTTTGACATGTTATATCAGTGGATAATCACAAAAATAGCATAAAAATTTAATAAATCATATATCTGCAGTATGCAGTCAGTGGACGAGAGCTACTCATTCGTTTCACTGGAGGGAGAGACCGGCGGCGGCGACAGAAAGCAGGAAGGCTCTGTTTTCGACCACTACCCTCCCAGGCATCTACGGGAGCTGGCTGAAGACAATGGCGTGCATTACTTCGAGGACGGACACTTCTATACTGAGGTAATGAACCATACACGTGTAGATCAACGGCAGGAGAGATCTGTGTGACTATTACCCTCCCAGGCATCTACGGGAGCTGGCTGAGGACAACGGCGTGCATTACTTCGAGGACGGACACTTCTATACTGAGGTATTGAACCATACTTATGCAGATCAACGGCAGGAGAGATCCGTGTGACTATTACCCTCCCAGACACTCTCACGGGGGCTTTTTTTATTTTTTTATTACGTCCTACCTACGTTATTGTGGGCGGAGGCCAGTTCTTACACTTACGGGGGCTGACTGAGGACAACGGCGTGCATTACTTTGAGGACGGTCACTTCATTACTGAGGTACTGTACTACACTCATATAGATCAATGGCAGGAAAGCTCTGCGATTACCTACAGATAACAACAATATTTGGCCGAGGGCAATGGACTTTAAAGACGGACACTCCTATACTAAGGTAGCACTCCACAACACTATAAATCGACGGCAGAATAGAATTACCAATAAACGAAAATTGTCTCGACCGGTATTTGGTGCCCATTCAAGATTGATATAGGTCATTGCTATGATTATTGTCTTAAATGTTGCCGCGAATATGTAATAAGTCTTTAAAATATTGCTTCAAATCCTCAGGTGGCGGGTCTACCTCCAGTTGAAGAAGAAGAAGACGATGACTACTATCCACCAGTGTTCGTTAAAAAGAATTCCAAAGTTAAATTTAGGTAAGATTTCATCAGTAAGTAGTAGGTTTCCTTGCTTGTACATTCTTACTCTTAAATGAGTGTCAATAAATTACATTTAAAATGAAATATATTTCACGGGTGATTGCCATGTGTTTTATTTTAAATTGAAAATGCAATATTGTGCATATGAATTTTCATTATCATTTCTCTAGGAACACATCTCTAAACTCCAAAGAATCTGTTACTCAACATATTATTATTCTTTGCATGAATATGAATAGCCGCGTACTGATTGAGCGAGCAGCCTCGCGAGGCAGCCTCGGACATTTGCCGCAGTACGCATGCCGCGCGAGGCGGCCTCGCTCTGTAAGTTTTTAGTCCGAGGCTGCCTCGCGCGGCAAGGCCGAGCCACCGTGAGGCTTAGCCAGCATCCACGCTCAGTTTAACTTGAAGAATAACTGACGACGAATAAGCGAGGCAAAACACTACCGTCTTG
Organism: Hemithea aestivaria; assembly: GCA_947507615.1. NCBI lineage: Eukaryota > Metazoa > Arthropoda > Insecta > Lepidoptera > Geometridae > Hemithea > Hemithea aestivaria. The sequence continues at coordinate 10,690,874 of OX382337.1, read as the reverse complement.
AGTGAGCGCGGAAAACGTAGTGAGGCGCCTTTGAGCATCGACAAAAACCGACACCGCTCGCTCGGCTCGGGCCGCGGCACGCTCGGGCGAGGCAGCGCGTGCGTTTGCCTCGGGCGAGGCACGTCTTGACCGACCGAGGATTTGCCTCACGAGGCAGCCTCGCGAGGCTGCTCGCTCAACCAGTACGCGGCTAATAACAAATGACAATCACCACGTATAAATAGCTTGTGTCCAAAAGATGACAAGTGCAAATTAATTGCCAATGAATTTTGAACCTTATTCCTTTTCCAGTACGAACCCAATGCGCGTGTTCTCGACGCATTCAGTCCGCGAGTACGACCGCCGCAACGAGGACGTGGACCCGGTGGCCGCCTCCGCTGAGTACGAGCTGGAGAAGCGAGTCGAGAAGATGCACGTCTTCCCTGTTGATCTTGTTAAAGGCGCCGATGGATTGGGACTCTCTATTATAGGTAACTTACTCTAAAAGGCTTATAACACTTGGCTGAATTTAGTTCCTAAATTCAGAACTTAAATTCAAATTTAGTCAGTCCGAAATGAAAACTGCTTCTGAATTTAGGATGCTAACTTGCAAAATGTAATTACACTTGACTGAATTTAGGCTTCTGAATTCAGCCAAGTGTAATAAGCCCTTTATACAGAATTAATGTAGTCCAAAAGTTTACCAAGTCGCTTTTCCAGAAGAAACCTACTAATTGAACTCAGATATTTAATTTTTTTAACTATCATATCGATATCAGACCTATGTGTCTCAAAATAAGGTTCAATGTCGATTGTTGAAAAGTCAGACATCCGACCTTATGGTTATATCGCGCAAAATTGTAAATGTATGTATGTTTGTTACTCATTCACGTCGAAACGAGTGGAACGATTGAGCTGTAATTTGGTATAGAGATAGCTCTGACCCTGGTATAACCTAGCTTTGAAGAATGAGTTGAGTTTGAGACATTTTAATTATTATAAAATATATTATTTATTATAGAATTTTCAATAGGGCTTCAGGGAATAATGTCGACCACATAAAATCTCACAAATTACAGATATAGCTACATTTCTTCTTGTCTAGCTTCTTCGTAAAGCTATTTTCTGTTCCTATTCATCTTGCATTAATGCAATTTTTTCCAGTATCGTATTAATTCTACAGCTTTTAAGTCTTATTTAAAGTTAAGTTTAAAAGTGTTATTTTGACTAATTAACCAATATTTGGTAGGTATGGGTGTGGGTGCAGACGCCGGTTTAGAAAAGCTGGGGATATTCGTGAAGACGATCACTGAGAGCGGAGCCGCCGCCCGGGACGGACGTATACAGGTCAACGATCAGATCATCGAGGTCGACGGGAAGAGCTTGGTACGTAAATATCTGCCAATGTACAAAAGTTGTTAATGGCTAGACGAGACCCTTTGTCATAATAGGGATGTTGACTAAAAATTTTCAAAAAATTGTCCAGAATGTAGATTATTAAAAGAGGATATGCGTGCTAGGGGAGTGGATGAAGATATGACGAATGATAGAGTAGAATGGAGGAGAAAAACGTGTTGTCCCGCCCTAACCTAGTGTGGAATAAGGGCAGGAAGATGATGATGTAGATTATTAAAAAATATTATACACTTATTTCTTTATTTGTAAATCTGATAAAAAACGTGGGAGATACAACGCACTAAAGTTGCTTGATCGTGACGTCACACCACTAAATCTAGTACATTTTTGTTTAGTGGTGTGACGTCACGCGTCCGAATACATTCTGTATTGGTCTTCTTCACGAATATCTTGTAAGCGTTATATCTTAGCCATTTTTTATTTTATTTGCAAGAAAAAAGATACGTATCGAATATTTTTTATTATTAAAATTACGGACAAATTGTGTATTAAAAATGTTGACCATGTCAACATCCCTATTCAGTGAAAATGTAAACACACATTATAACATACACAATTACCGCAATTTTTTCACTTGGAATGCTAACTAATCATTTAGGAAAAGCACTATTTTTTAAGCAATCTGACTTAAAAACGTTTTGCTAGCAAAAAATATCAGATTGCTTAGAAACTTTTAATGATATTTTGTATTGAAAATACGGCAACCTGACTATTTCATAAGCACGATCAGATCAATTTATCAGAAGAAGTAAGGGACATTATGCTGTATTACTTTGCTAAGTTGACAATAAAGATTTTTTTAATACATTTACCAAATTTGGACCATAAATAAAACTGTCTTTTTTACTAAAGGTGGGCGTAACTCAAGCGTACGCAGCGTCAGTTCTACGCAACACGTCGGGTCCGGTCAAGTTCCTCATCGGTAGAGAGAAAGATCCGGAGAACAGCGAAGTGGCTCATCTTATTAGACAGTCTTTGGCAGCTGATAAAGAACGGGAAGAGAGGTAAATAATATTTCACAGTTTAAAGTACATACTACGGTTTTGCCATGGATGAAGACAAAATAACGTAAATGTTTTTCATAATTTGTCTATGTTTGAGTGTAATTTTTTTTGCAGTTATCATAGTAGGCAATGTTTTTTTATTCTATATAGTGAAGTTATACTCGTATCTATGTACATATTATTATTAACAACCTTGTATTCTCTGCTGTATTTCAAATTTTAACCCAAACCGTTCAGCGGTTTAGGCTGTGCTTTGATGGGTTCGTCAATCATTTAGTCTCACGCTTTCCTTTTATGTATTTAGGTTATTGGTTTTTTACTTTTCTTAAGTTAAAATGGCATATGAAATATATATAAAATGGCAATGGCAATCTCAGTGTGGCAAAGATTTTCGCCTGGACGCTACCGTGTTTCGGAAGGCACGTAAAACTGTGGGTCCCGGCTGTTTCCTATAAGATATGTAGGAGGCCAGTCGTTAGGTCATGTTGTAGGCCTTGTAGGAATCTCGGCGACCTGAAACTGCAACATATAGGTTCGCCACACAACCTATAAATTGTGATTTGACTCTGACATTGTAAGTAGGGCAACCTGTTCTGTTGGAGTATAAACCCCAATTATTATTATTATTCGCTTTATCAATTTTTAATATCTTCATAATAACTTATGTACGTCTTTTAAATTTAATGCACAGAATCAAATGGTCTTATTAAACATTAAATTTCGATTCATCAACGCTTAAACTCTTAAACTCCCGAGCGGCTCGATCAGGCCGCAACCACCTTATTCGAATTTAGGCTTTAATTTAAGAATTCTAGAAATTAATTCAATCCGCCCCCGCTAAAAAACAATTGAAGCGCTAGTAGCTGAGGAGGTAATATCTTCATTATATATAACTTATCTACTTGTTTTTACTGTACAGAGCCAATCGCGAGCGCCAACGTCGTCAGCAAGTGGAAGAAGAGGAGGCGACGCAGCCCACGCCTGCGGAGGCGGCCGCCGCTATCACTAGACACCCCGACATCAACGAGCTGAGGGCTTTCCTGCAAGAGGTCACTTATTATACCTTGTGTTTTTTTTAAAATTTTTTTTATACTAAATAGGCCTACGTTTGACCACAGCACTCCTGATGGAAAGTGAAAATGTGGTCGAAGAAGGATCACGTAAGATGCCTAGAAAGGTACCTATTCACTCGTGCCTTGAAGATACCCAAGTTGTACCGCTCGGGAAACACGGATGACGGCAAAGTGTTCCAAATGCGACCAGTTCTCATTAAAAACGACGAAGCAAAACGCTTGGTAGTTGGTAACGCCACTAAGTATGGATGCCGCATTGCCGTCTGCCGCGATATCCGTCGGTAGAATGGGCGTCGGGTCGTGGTTTTATGTAGTTTTCATCTGTTCTATTGTCATACATCTTTAAAAAGATAAGCTTATTTAACCCATAAGTCGCTGATGGGGTGTATCAGTTCTAGAGTGGAGTTCGCGTCTTCGCAAACATAATACTGTAGGACGCCCGCGGGCTATATGCGGTAACGAAATCTGGAAGGTCGCTGGGAAAATGGAGGACCGAGTTGAGTGGCGAGTCACGAGGAGGCCTATGTTAAGGACGAGCGTGAATTTATGACAAAACAGCTAATTAAACTTTATCTTATCCGTAATAATAAACGCCACTCCTGCCAAGACTCTGCTTAAAGTATTCTCAGCGACTTATCTTTTTTCGAGTATTTGGGAGACCCCACAAGCAGATTGGGTTGCGCGCCCGAAGTACCCCATATTAATTGCTTGACTATCTCCTTTATTATTTCCAATCATCATACGCGATTGTCTGTTTATTATGCTCTCTAGACTAAGAGTATTCAAGTAAAAAGCTTATTAAATGAAGAAGTTAATTAAGACTCAATTTGTATCGTTTATATCACAGTTGATGGGCATGGAGAGCGGCGGCGGTAACGCAGAGGAGATTAGCACTCGAGTCCGCGAGTGGTGCTCACAACGTGCTCCGGATGAAAACCTGCGCCTGGCACTCACGCAGCACGCCGATACTGCGCAACGGAACCAGAGGAAATATGAAAAGGTGATACTAATATTTTGTGCTTAGTGCACTATGTTTGGGGGGTCTTGTCTTGCCGACAAGTTGAACTGTCATGCCATACAACAGTCATCTACTTTTTTGAAAATGTATTATGTCCTTAAAATATTAACGGGCAAATCAGGTGTATTATAGTAAGCATCATGATTGCGCAACCATGAAGTGTTTTGAATTTCAAATTCTGACCTTCTTGTACTACACTTGTTACATTGAGATATTACGCGTTTAATCTTGTCATTTCCAGTAGTTTCGCTCGTAACTTTTCAGTCCAGAACAAAGTTTTGCTCACTTCCGCAAAATGCTCTTACTCTGTGCTAGCACCAAGAGATTAAGCGATCTCTGTCTCTAGTACAGTAATGTGACATAACGATGTTGACCTCAGGCCCGTCGCGCACTCCGCTCGTGGCGGCGCACTCGTGCGTTAGTGCGCGCGCGCGAGGAGTGGTGGAGCGGAGCACTGCGGGACGCACACAGGGAGTACGCCGGCGCACTGGCCGCGCTGCACGACAGGGTGGCGCGCCTGGAGGTGTTGCTGCTGGTACGTACACTGCTTGTGTTGCTCTCGCAGTAGTGCAGCGACACGCACACAGAGAGTACGCCGGCGCACTGGCCGCGCTGCACGACAGGGTGGCGCGCCTGGAGGTGTTGCTGCTGGTACGTACACTGCTTGTGTTGCTCTCGCAGTAGTGCAGCGACACGCACACAGAGAGTACGCCGGCGCTGCACGACCATGCCCAAAATAGATGAAGCCTTGCTCAAATATTAGTTATATCTAATATATAAAATTCTCGTGTCACAGTTTTTGTTGCCATACTCCTCCGAAACGGCTTGACCGATTTTGATGAAATTTTTTGTGCTTATCCGGTATCTATGAGAATCGGCCAACATCTATTTTTCATCCCCCTAAATGTTAGGGGTAGTCCACCCCTGAATTTTTTTTTTTATGTTTTAGACAAAATTTTTAATTTCTATTTTTTTATGATACAACATACAAAAATACATACAATCCTCAATTTTCACCCTTCTAAGATCAACCCTTATTTTTTAATAGCCATTTTAGTAATTTAATCATTTTTCCTCTCCGGTCGAAAACTGATCAATCGTCATTTAATTAGTTATCCCCGCCAGATGTCTACAGGTGTCACTTCTGACCCAGTAAACAGCACGGAGTAGGGATGAGAACGAAGCCGGTCTCCTTTCTTTCTCACTCCCTACACAGTTGTCGGCCATCATTATTGTTTATGCATCAAGTGTAGTAGTAACGTTGACAATTATTATTTTGCTATCTCAGTGTAACTCTCATATTAACTTTTAATCATTCCTATTTTATCAATAATAATTATATTATCAATTTTGAGTGTATTTTGCACGATTAGTTAATCAAGTGATTTTATAACCTCAAAAGTACTCAACACGTGACACGAGCTTCCAAAACAACGGATTTTGTGTTGTAAGTATATATTTTTTTATTTATATCGAAAATGTTGTTGATCTTATAAAAATGTAATTTTAATTTAATTTTATTAAAAAAATGTAATTGAACAATTAAGATTTTCATAGTTTCCAAAAAATCAATCATTATGAATCTTTATTTTGAAATGTCAATGGAAATTTTGGTTGTATGAAAAAATTATAAGAGACAATGTTTTCATAAAATATAATTTTTTACTTTTGTTTGAAAAATTTTTCAATAAAATAATGCTTATTTCACGCATATACCACATTCTTACATACATACAATATACACATTCTAACATACATACATACTTCCAATAAGTAAGCTATTTTTTGTCTACACTAGAAATTACTAGGAAATAATTTATATGGCAAAACAACGTTTGCCGGGTAAGCTAGTTCCTATATAGAACACTGACCTATTTACACACATCAAGTGCACAAATGTATAAAGTAACTATGTTTGCAGGAGACACAAAAGAAGGCAGGCCTGCCGGTGATGTTACCGCACGAGCCCTCCGCTCGGAGAGAGACGCCGCCGTTGCCGCGCCGCCCCGATCCTGACCCGCTGCTCATTAACGGTGAGTTCTATACTACGTATATGAAACTAGACGTACCGTATCGGCGAGAGTACCGCAGACTTATCTACGGGCCGCGACATTTTTTTACCATTTTTTAATATGCCAAACTGGACATACTTTTAAAATGTGTACAATAATGATGTGCAGGGCTTCCCTTGAGGAATTTTCAAAAGGGTAATTCGATGAATTTATGTTTCAAAATGTATCAAATAGTGCGAGCGAGTAGGCATAAGCGTTCTTAAAGTTAATTTTTTGCATGAAAATTAACTAGAGTGAGTTTCTTTTGACGTGGAGCTGAGAAGAGCATGATAGAACTGACCAATCAGTACTTTTTTTATTGACAGAGATTTGTATCACTGGGATTGGTCAATTCTATCCCGCTCTTCTCTTCATCAATGGAAGCGGAATCTTATGGCCTTAGGAAGAAGTTACACAATGATCTATTTACTTACCTTAACGATAATGTTTTATTTCAGATCCATGGAGCTCAGACAGCGATCTCTCAGACCTATCCCCAGTGGAGGACGAATACGCTAAAGTGGACAAGACTCGTCGCGAGCCACCGGACATCGGTGACGTCACCGCTACCACAGCCGGTGACGTCACAGTGTCCACGTCCTCCATCACTGTGACGTCACAACCCACACCCACCACCGCGTCACACGTCACGCCCGCACCTCCAGCGTCCACTGCGCAAACATACGAGACTATGTGAGTTAGCACGCTACTTCAGCCGGTGACGTCAAATCATCCATTGCGGGGAGGGTTTACATCGCAATACGGTTGACGTGTATTAGAAAACGGGTGGTATCTTCATATTACCCTTGTCTTGTAGTTATCAGTCCGACTTTTTTGATGTATAAAATCTTTACGTGTCATGTTTTGGTTCATTTTTATTTATTGTCTCTTTAAGAGTTAATGATCAAGAAAATAGTCTGAAAAGGGCATAATATAAAATGTGGCAGGTGTGTTTTCAATTCAATACAGTCCTAAATCACACGATCTTTTTGGTGGTGACCTCTTGACTATCGCTCTATGAATACAATGTTCAGTTCCAGTGTAAACGCCAGTGCATCCGTTGGGGCGACGTCCCGCGAGCTCGACGCGGCCGTACCTCGCTGCAGCGCACTCCTAGACTCGTCACTAGTGCGCGCGCGCACGGACGTGGCTCGCCACCGCCTGCACTCCGCCGCCAGCCACTCGCCGCACTCGCTCAGCAACGCTAGCTCGGTGAGTACATGTTATTGCGTCAGTGGTCCCTACTAGACCGGCATTAGTGCGCACGCACGGACGTGGCTCGCCACCGCCTGCACTCCGCCGCCAGCCACTCGCCGCACTCGCTCAGCAACGCTAGCTCGGTGAGTACATGTTATTGCGTCAGTGGGCCCTACTAGACCGGCATTAGTGCGCACGCACGGACGTGGCTCGCCACCGCCTGCACTCCGCCGCCAGCCACTCGCCGCACTCGCTCAGCAACGCTAGCTCGGTGGGTACATGTTATTGCGTCAGTGGGCCCTACTAGACCGGCATTAGTGCGCACGCACGGACGTGGCTCGCCACCGCCTGCACTCCGCCGCCAGCCACTCGCCGCACTCGCTCAGCAACGCTAGCTCGGTGGGTACATGTTATTGCGTCAGTGGGCCCTACTAGACCGGCATTAGTGCGCACGCACGGACGTGGCTCGCCACCGCCTGCACTCCGCCGCCAGCCACTCGCCGCACTCGCTCAGCAACGCTAGCTCGGTGAGTACATGTTATTGCGTCAGTGGGCCCTACTAGACCGGCATTAGTGCGCACGCGCGGATGTTAAGCCGGTTCTAAACTCGCGGCGCGAACGGCCGCGAAAACTGCGAATCACGGCGTTTTTTCAGTGTGATTTCACGGCGCGACTTTAGAGCCGGCATTAATGCGATCGGCAATACGTAATCCTTCCTATTACGTAGGTATGCCCACTAAAACGACTCAGCGGTGTTCTCGTATCGTCTTTGTGATGGAGTACTGAGAATCAGAGCCTTAACATCCAATCTTCCATCGAGGGGTTCGGACATTGACTAAACATAAGGTCTGGCTTACTTAAGACGCTGCGCTGGCTAACATGATCGTTATTGTCCAAACCTGTCGGGCTTAGCTTCGACTTTTATTTTGACGTTAATTATTTGGAATTGACGATATGAGAGTAAATAAGTATTATAAAATGATTGTTTGATCAACAGTATGACGGCTTGGACGACTCGTACAATGACTCGGCGGACGAGTCCCTCAGCGAGTCCACATCCGGCGCTCCCACACACGCTGGCAATGTAAGTATCTCAATATTATCTTCGGTCTTCTGTATGTCTTATTGTATATCAATGCACGAGTATATCGATGTGAGTCAGTGTTATGTCTCTAGAAGTGAATGAAGAAGAACCTATGTTCAGTAGTGGCCGAACGTGGGCTGATGATAATGATGAGTGTGTTCAGTGTTTATCATTTCTTCACGCCTATGCCATTGCCTCTTTTATCGATTATACTGAAGTGCAAGTAATAAATGAATGAAGAGGTCTTGTATTGTACGATATGTAGGACGATTGGGATAATATCCCAAGTGGATTGGGGTTTCTCCAAAGCTCATAATGTGTGCACCTAAGTCAGTTTTGTTGGCTTCCAACATTGGTAATGGACTGAAGTTAAAACTTCCAGACTTGCCAGGGAAAATTGCCACCCGGTGGTAGTTTCTGTACAGGATGTTAGATGACAGGGGTTGTTACGACGCTCCAGCCTAGCTTTTGGGACAACTCTCTCTTTCATGCTGTCTAAAAAACTGTTTCTGCTTGCATCATCATCTTCCTGCTCTTATCCCACATTATGTAGGTTCAGCACAACACGTCTTCCAACTGCATTCTACTCTATCATCCGTCATGTTTTCATTCACTCGGTTAATTCTTCCAAACCTGTTTAGGGCATCCCCTTCCCGAATTACCACCTATAACAAATGTCGACGGGGGACTGGATGCCAAGGCTCTGCCGATTCCCAGTCCTCCGTCACTAAGACGATGCGGGAGTGCCGCCGGGTTGTTTTAGTGGGTAAACCGGAGTCCCACATAACCCTCCCATTCTCTCGATGGGAGGGTATGCGTAATGCATTTTTTCCCGGCGATAACAAAAAATAAAACTTATAACAAATTTTTATATTGATTCCCCAAATATTTCAGGCACGCGACACGCGGCAGAGCTGCGGCAGTTCCATCGGCAGCGGGACCGACGACGCCGTGTACTCGCGCGACCTTCGTACCCATCCGCTCTCAGGTAATACACTGTTTTAACTGCTTGCCATTCTCATATCTTGAACTAAATACACATCGTTATGTTTTACGCAGAGTTTTGTATGTGTTATAGTTAAAACACGATGTACAGACAAAACATAGTTTTACTAAAAGTGTTAGTCAAAGCGCGATTCATATACAGAAGTTATAGGAATATGAATAAATATAGAACAAAAAGTTATATGACCTTGTGAAGTTGTAAAATTAGAATTTAAAAACTTCCGTATCTTCAAGTGGAATGAAACAGTAGTAAATCGTTGGCCTATTTAGTTTGAAAATAAAAGTTACAAAGTTTTTACGAAATGGATCAATAAATATGTATGATAACTCGAATTTTCCGAACTCTTGACGTTCTGGCTTTTCCATGATTTACATTGAAATTCATACCTTTTCTATAATGACTACACTTTTTTGTAGAATGTTGCATCTGGTTTTTATATGACGATGTGTATTTACTTCATATTGTTTGATGAACGCGCCGATGCTTTTGTGTTTAATGTCACGAGTTTTAACCACGTTTGTGCAAGCTTACACATGCGCTATTGTTATGACTAAACAGGGATTTTGATTTCTATAAATAGGATGGGATAATGGCAAGTGATAGTGCGAATATCCGAACTTGTTATTTGAGAATAAATTTATCGCCTTTTTCTGGTGATAAAAATAGTTTTAAAATTAATTAAGATCACTTTCACAAGATCACACAAGGAGAAGTGGACAAAGAAATAAGCACAGTATCTCGTAATGTGGTACATTAGGTTCCTTCGGCGTCAGTATAGTACGATTAGATCGTGCATTTGATGAGATACTTAGAGTTAGGAAGAAAGTTCTTTACGCACAAGAATCTTTACGTGTGCAGAACATTTGGTCCACTGCGATTAGGTCGCGCATTTAGGTAGATACTTTAGGTGAGTAAGTGAGCAAAGAAAGTCTCACAGTTCACAGTATCTATTACGTTCGGACAAAGTATGTGATATACTTGGCAGTGGCGCTACAATTAGGTCACACTACTTAGGTGACATTTAGTTAGATACCTTGAGTGAACTAGTTTAGAAGAAATAGGCAAAGAAACGCACAGTATCACGTTGTGCGGTACATTAGGTCCGGCGGCGTCGCTCGCGGAGCAGCTGAAGCAAGTGCTAGCGGAGCGCGAGCGGCGGCTCGGAGCTCCGGCCGGCGCCGCGCCGCCTGTGCCGCCTGATCCCGTGCAACTCACCAACGAACTCGTCGACGAGATACGACAGGCCGTCAGCGAGGCTAACGCTAGAGGTTTGTATACATGACACACCACACCGTACACGAGCACCACTCTTCTATACTAAACTTTGACTGAATGTTAAGTACTGCCGAGTTGTTCTAGTTGGTTTACTCATACAGTCGTCTTGCATCTGAGTCGTAGGAGTACCACATAAACTTCCCTTTACACCCCTAACTAAAGAGTACAAGTAAGGGTCGATTCACATCTGACGAAAGATGCGTCGACGGAATAGATTTTTGATGCTCGACGCACTATCGCATCATCGGTTAGTTATTATCGGGTTGATTCACATGTGATGGAAAATGCGCGTTTTTTCTCGGCGTTAAGAAACACCCACTAGAAACTAGGACTTCGTACAACATAATATATTATAGCATCTCTTTATAATACAGTTATATTTAGGTTAACTCTTTTTCTGAGTTTTGAAAGAACTTTATTCTGACTATAATTATAATGAATAGGTCGGCAATATAATGACTCTTATTTCACCACAGAATTGCATGCATAATACTTTGCACATCATTAGCATTATTAATAATAGAGATATTTTATATTATTTACTGAGGTAAATACTACTAGATATGAGGTATATACTATATCAAGATAAAATCTTTATTATTGTTGTATTAAGGTGATGGAAAGCTTAGCGAATAACTTCTGTGTTTACGCTTTTATTCTTTTATGTTCGGTGATGGTTTTTTTATTTTTTATTTTCGTTTTATATGTTTTATTTTATAAGATTTCGGGAAATTTTTGTTCCTCAATTTTTACTATCCTGGCCTTGTCTCAAATATTACTTATTGAATCTATGTTTATTGTGTTGTTCGACACTGAAACTGAGCTCCCAATTCGCACTGAACCCGGAGTATTGGCTAAATCGAAAAGTTACTTTCACTATACGCCGATAAAAACAAAATGTTCTTAGAGACATAGACGGACATACGCGTATCTTATTCTTGTCGCAGTAGAGATATAAACTTAGTACATAATATTATACAACAAAGTTAAAATACTCCTTTTAATTTTACCGTCTTATGTATCTAAGAAACTTTATTTAGGCGCTTTATAGTAATCTTTATCATCACAGTTAGCCAATAAGCTTAGTTCTTATACTCTTTTAGTTATTCAAACAGCGCGAGCGTAAACTTAATAGAGTATTATGACGTAGTCCCTCACAGTCCCCCCTGTCCTGTATATCTGATGTGCAGCGTGTGTGGTTGTAGTGAAGAAAGCTCCGGCTTGCGCAGTCGGCGGCGAGGTGCCGTGGCAGCCGCTGTCCAGCGCCGTCTCCGAGGCCAGCCTCACGCCGCCGCCGCCCGTGCCGCCCAACCACTGGACTAAACAACAGGTACACTACACTACACTGAACAACAGGTACACTACACTTAACAACAAGTAACTATACGAAACAACACGGAACTACACTAAACATCAGGTACACTATACTACACTAAACAATAGGTACACTACACTAAACAACAGGTACACTACACTTAACAACAAGTAACTATACGAAACAACAGGGAACTACACTAAACATCAGGTACACTACACTAAACAACAGGTACACTACACTAAACAACAACACTACACTTAACAACAAGTAACTATACGAAACAACTAGGAACTACACTAAACATCAGGTACACTATACTACACTAAACAACAGGTACACTACACTCAACAACAAGTAACTATACGAAACAACAGGGAACTACACTAAACATCAGGTACACTACAGCACTACACTAAAAACCTGGGTAACTGCATTGAACAACGGGGAGCTACACTAAACAATAGGTACACTACACTAAACAACTGGGTAACTGCACTAAACAACGGGGAACTACACTAAACAACTGCTGGCAAGTTTACGAAGGATTTAAGAAGAATCCAAAAGGGTAACTAGTAACTGCACATAACATTATGTCAAATAATTTCATTATACGATATACGATATAGACTACGAATCTAGATGTAGGAGGCATCATATTCTTCCGCTTCAGGAAAGACGTAAAATTTCAGACATAATATTATTAGTCAAAATAGCACAATCTCAAATAGATTCTCCTCAACTACTCTCTAAAATTGGTTTAAAAGTACCTACGAGGCCCGTTAGACAACCAATCTACCTTAACGTCCCGCATTGCTCGACTAATTATAGGCAAAATTCATTTTTTGTTAGATCAGCGAAACAAGTAAATAAACTTGGTGACTCACCCGATTTAGATTTTGATATATTTAGCTCCTGTCATGTTACACTTAGATCCTTATTTTCAAAAAGTTGGCTTGGTGTGAATTCCTAACTGTTTTATTTAATAACATAATTTATATCTATCCGTATATACTTCTTATTATTATTTCGTAACTGCTGTTTTTGTAACTCGTTTTCAAAATACCTTTGTATTTTCGTATGGTTTCCTATGTAGCTTTCTCTAGTTTGTTACCCATTATAGTTGTGTAAAGCAAACAAGTAACTTAGCTTCAATATGCGAAAACTTGTAAATGGTGACTAGAAATTTACATATTTTACCCACTAAGATACTTACACTGTAATGTTTTCTGAATAAAATAAAATAAAATAAATAAATAAATAAATAATGCAATGAGTTCATATCATTCATCAGTACATTTAGTCACACATAATATACGTAAGTGCTAGTTGTGAATGTTGTTGACATAGTGTTTGTGCAGGTGTGGCAGTGGGTGTCGGGGCTGGGCGAGGGGCTGGAGCGTCACGCGGGCGCGTTCGCGGCGCGCGGCGTGGACGGTGCGCTGCTGCTGGCGCTCTCCTCCGCCGACCTCAAGCTGCTGGGGCTGGGCGGGGACGAGCGCCGCCGCATGAAGCGCCGCCTCAAGGAGCTGCGCGCCGCGCACGAGAAACATCTCAAGGCGCTCAAGAAGGCCGAGAAGAAAGCCAAAAAGAAATAAACGCCGCGACGAAACTCCGCGACGGGTGCGACGTCCCGCGAACCTTCGACGTGAACTAGAAAATCCGCACTCGCTCGGGAGTAGCGCCCCACCAAAGAACGGATCGGTTCGCGCGGGTTCGATCCCCCGCGCTCTCGATTCTAAATTCTTCTTTAACTTTCTCCGAGTATATCGTGCGCGCCGCGGCCGAGAACTCCGCGTGAACCGTTTCCGATTATTCGAATGTATTATTTACGGTAGCTAAATGATTGTACCTGTCACCGGTAAATGATGTTCGTTCAATTTCATTTCTAACTGACACACGTTTTCTATCTCTCTGCGAATTCTTGCCTACCGCGTGTTGTCGCGTCCCGGAGTCGACGGTCACGGATATGCCGCTGTTGAGATAGTGCCCGGGGGTGTGACCGCGCTCCGGACGGACACGAGAGCTGTGTCTGATAGCGTACGGAGTGCCATCTGACCCATAGCTTAGATATTAGTAACGATAGCGCTTCTATTGCTTCAAACGATGAAACGAATATTAATCGAAAATTAGACTATAAGTGAACATGAAACAGGACGTTTAGAATTCGTTAAGTAGCCGAACGTATGTGACTTATTCGATTTTCCATATATAAAACTATAGACCGTATTTTGTTGGGAAATTCTGTCTTCATTGTTCCTACGTTTTGTTTTAATTGTGTCAGTTTTTCTTCAAGTTCGTCGCGGTTTGTGTACCGCGAGAAGAACGCTGGCTCAATCTAGTCATAAGAATGAATTAGATGTTCGAAAGTCATGAATTACTATAACATTTTCTCTTAGAAATTTTCAAGTATTTAAGATATAGAGAGTAAGTCATTCATATTATGGTAACTCAAAATATAAACATAATATATTATTACCTACTAACCGAATATTGTATCGCGATAATTTATTTAAATGTTTGTATTCAGGCAATGCAAATAGCGTTTTTGTATTCTTCGGCATTTATTTATATGTAATGATTGCACAAAAGTACTTAGTTGCATGGTGACCAAATCGCTTCCCTGTCGCCATTTATGTATCTTGAGTATAGTGAAGTAACATTCAATCCAATGTGATCTCATTTCAAGTAAGAATCAGATTATCTCGCCCTAACATTGATCATGATTTGCGGTAAAACAGTCACCTGAATTCTAACGTAATGAAATGCAATATTCACGATTAAATACATTCCAAGGAAACTTCTCAATATAGTTATTCTGTGTGAGGTTTTGAAGATTTAGGTGAGCTTTATAGTTTTCTTAGGCGACATGATTGTACCTACATACGATTTATCTAAGTGTTAATCAGTGTATTTTTGTGTGATGTGAACGGTTGATTCAGTAGACAAAGTGTGAGGTGTAAATAGGTCCCTAGGGACCGGCGAGCCCGCGAGGCTACTGCGGTGAGCTTGAAATCATTGCGTGACTGAATGTACTACCTTTAGGATATTTATTTCAACTAAGATTTAACAACTTATTCATAAGTAGAGTTCAATAACGATTGCCAAAATTAATCAGTACTTTGTTTTTTTTTTTATTTTGTTATTTACTTTCCCATAAATTATATATTTATTTCGGGACCAAATTAATTTATTACAAACCTACTTATTTTTATGTATTTTGGGTGTGTGTTTAGAAGTTTTTTTATTTATAATTTAATAAACAAACCAAAGTCTACATCATATTGTTTTTTACTGTGTTCTGTGTGAGTATCATGTACATTTTATGAGATGATGATGAAAATATAATCTGCAATGTAGATGTGAGTTTTCTTACTGATATCATCTAGCTATCAGGAGATACTAAAACAAACCAAAGAGAATGTAAAGTTAATGCAAAATCAACCTAAAATTACTATTCAACTAGTCAGGAGGAGGCAGGAAATGATATAATTTGTCTAAGTTTACAACAGTTTCATTTTATTTCTGACCACATATTAAAATTCAGAACTGCTGTTCACTTTCCATTCTCATGTCATAGAATAATTGGGTCCAAAGAAAACCATGCTTATTGATCTAGGTTTTATTCTCTATTTGTTTCTTATTTTTGTTCTTCTTTGATCGGTTTCTCTTTTTGGATTTTTTAGCTTGTGGTGGTGCTTCATTTACTTCATCATCGTCTCCTCCAAAGCTTATTGTGACAAATGCTCCAGGTTTCCTCTTCTGTGGTGCTTTGCTGACCTCTTCATCTTCGTCCGACTCTTTTTCCTCACTTTCAATGGTGTCTGGAATATTTAGCTCTTCTGAATCATCTGGTCGATCTTCCTTCTTTACTAAGTGGTTTTGTCTATTCATAGCAAGACAAGTTACCCTACATGCTGCATAACATGAACATATCTCACTCAAAATAGATTCATCCACAGTCCATACTTTCAGTTGTCCTGCACTTGATGCTGAATATAACATATCATCCTCATAATACAGGCTTTTGACTCTCTGCTTATTATGAGCAGAATATGTTACAGCATTTGTGTCAGAAACAGTCAAATTAATGATGTTTCCATTTTCTAACCCAATACACATTCTCTCATCATCTATCCATTGAACTGTTGTGGGTTTAGACTTCCATGTTAGCCTTTTTTCAATGCCAGCTTTGCTAATAGTCCACACATCTACCATCTGCTGGGATACAATGGAAAACCTGTCTCCACCTGGTGAAAATTTAAGTTCTGTGGGCTGTAGTATGCCTTTGCTGGCAAGATTGATGGTGAATGCTGGCCGACCTTTGATCAAATTCCAAGTTCGAAGAGTTTTGTCTGCACCAATACTTAGGGCCAATTTATCTGATGGGTGTACTGCTAGTGCAGAGACTGTGTGACCTGACAATAAAAGGAAATGCTTAGTAGGTACATAGTACTGGTAGTATTTGAAAAACAACTTAAATAAGTAGATAAGTGAATTTACCTCCATGAGCTTTGACCCAAACTTTTTCAATTTGCCAGTTACCAGTTCTGGTAATTATAATAGTTCCATCATCACTAGCTGTTAGCAGATGTGAGCCACTGTGTGTGAACGCTACTGCATTTATAGTTCCGACGTGGTTCATCAGTACCGTGTGTTCCTTGCGGGTTTTTAGATCAATGACCACAACTTTATCGTCAGTGCCACCGGAGGCAAGAAACTTGCCACCAACTGAAACGCATCGTACCGATGCTTGATGTGAATGGGTGGCAAAGGTTTGCTTCAGCTTTTTCTCCTAAAATCAGAGATGTTTCATAAAATCAATATCAAGCAACAGGCTGGGAATGACATCGTAAAACGTGATTTATATTGCAACTCACCGATTCTTCAGTTCGAAGAGAATATCCCAGGAGAAATCCTTCATAGGAGCCGACAATTAATTCATCCATGATGGTTTTAAGTATTTACAAACTCTTAGTATGTAATTTCGCCTTCAATATTTTTTAAAATTATAACCTCAAATTTTCATGCAGCTAGAGACAGCTGATGACAAATGACATTGACATAATGATGATACTGACATTTGTCTATGTATCTTTGTCTATAAACTGCGGCGCTCTACACGCAACGCTCTACATTCTACATACTTCGAGGTTCTACAACGTGCGAAGTGTAAGGAAATTAGTAGTTTACATTTGAGAAGTTAAATGAGCGAAAGTTCAATTTTTAATCTATGCCACGATTGCATTAATTGACAGCTGAAAACTACAAAAATTGACAGCGTCAAGAAAAAAACTCCGAAATAAACTTGGATAATTTTTGAGTAAATCGGATGGATACCACTATTTTATTATTATATTAAGCTACATTCTGTTTTGTACTTCGTTAGCTCGAGTATAATTATCATTCTGGTAAGTTGAGTAATTTTTTAATGCCATATTTTGGTTGTCCAACTGCATAGGCTATCGATCTCCACGGGTAGCATTATTTGTTTTAGGATTCCCAAAAGAGGACTTATTTGGACATCTACAAGATGGATTTGGCAGAGACGATGAAGAACGTGCTTGCCAAGAGTTCGGGGAGCGGTAGCGGAGCGTCCGCGTCGGCAAACTCATCGAGCGCACATCCCGCTGAGGGCTATGTGACGGAGAAACTGTACATGCTGCTGCAGCTATATCTGCAGAACAAGGGCTGGAGCCCGAGCATAGAGCTGCTACAGTGCTTCAGTGACCTTAAAGAGTCTTCTATGCTTCCCAGTGCTTCTTATTTACAGTGAGTGTTAAACTTCGTGCTTCTGCCACATGTACTTACTGTAAACACAACGTAAATATTGCACTGTTTTACTAATGTAAACATTTTGTCTTCAAAATCTTTGTTGCTATCAACAAATTAGTGACAAAATCCTATAAGAATCTTGTAATAAATGGTTTAACATTTTTATGAAATGTGTTTCAGAATGATGGCTTCCAGAGTAGGGCTAGACACACAAGGAAGACTGATATTACGCGAAAATGGTAAAATAATATTACCTTATGAACATTTTGCTAATGCTGTGATGTTGAAGCACATGAACGGTCCTCACGGCCTGCATCTGGGTGTGGAAGCTACTGTCAGAGCTGTAAGTACTAGTTATTTAACTATTACATTAGCCCAGCAGTTTTACCGCTGTACTGTAGCCTATGTGTTATTCCAGGGTCTAAGCTCTATACCAAATTTCAGCTCAATCGATTCACCTGTTTATGCGTAAAGAAGTAACAAACATACACACTCACTCGCAAACTTTCACGTTTATAATATTAGTGTAATTATTATTTTCTTATATAAAACTGCTATCTGAGAAAAATCTTAGCTAACTTTAATTTTTAAGTTAATTTCACCTTTAATCATAATTTTGTTGTTATAATAAATGTGAAAGTATAAATAATATAATGATTGTTAATTGTTACCTTTTCTCTAATTGGTTGAACTGAATAGTATCAGATAGTTTAGATGCTGTGTTAACAAATAGGTATTCAGCAGATAAAACTGCTGGGCACAGTTAGTTTTATATAAATAAATAAACATACAAGCTTCTGCCACCTCTAACCTAATTACCTACTAATTTTAAAAATCTATGGTCTCAGGTCATATATTTATTGAATAGGTGAATGAGTAAGTTGATCTTTTTGACCTGTTTAATTTGGTAATTGGGTTTGTTAGGCCTTATTAAAAATCATGTTCAGTCTTAGCTTCTACTAGGAAAATACAGATACAAACTACTTATTACAATATTATGGAGGGACCCTCCCTCCATAATATTGTAATAAGTAGTTTGTACCTGTATTTTCCTAGTAGGGAAGGGAGGCCTTTGGCCTGCAGTGGGATCCTATGGGCTCATAATAATAATAAACTCCTGTGCTGAAATTGCATGAAAATTAGCCTATGTATATTTTCTCAGGTACTGGTTAGTGGGCAAATTTTCTGCAATAATTGCAGAAAATTTGCCCGCTTTATGTGCACTTATTGTACAGTCAACTACAAAGAGATATATCCATGTTAGTCTTAAAAAATGAAGGAACTTTTAGTATTCAAAAATTATTTACCCTTACTTCGTGACATTTTCAGTATCCACCAAATATTATACTATATTCGATTCATTTTAAATGCTATTATTATGTATCACCTAAGGAAAAGTAGTGGGATACATCATTGTTGCATATTAAACGAGTCGATGATAATATAAAGTTTGATTGCTACTAGAAATGTCACGAACCAAGGGTAGTTCATTATGGCAAATGAAAATTTACTTCATTTTGTAAGCCTAACATGAATACATCTCTTTGTAGTTGACTGTACTTTGAAGTGTATAAGCTGGTACACATTAGGGAATTTAGCAGTGTGTGTAGAATAAATAAATATAATGGTGATTTACACACAAAATGGGTCCCCTAAGACAAAAATGGGCATTTAAGTGTGTAGGTACTATTTCTGCAAAGTTTGTTCTTTGTGTTGAATATGTGCACTTAATGCAATTTAAACGACCTAATGTGTACCATCTCTTATAAATCATAAATTCCAGGTAGTAGAATCATACACAATAGGCAGAGAACAATTTGGCATGGAAAAAGAGTTCATTCTTGAAGTAATACAGAACTGTCCCAACCCTGCTTGCCGTTATTACAAGAACCAATTGGAAATGACTCAGAAATCAATGCAGCATTTGTCTCAACAACCTACATACATACCAGGTAATTTATAGACTAGTTTAGCATAAATCAACTTTTTTTTTATCTTCCCATACTTAATGTATTGTTTTTAATGCTCTTCCTAACATACTAGGCTTTTTAGCTTAAAGCTTTTCTTTAAAGCTTATGTCATTCAAAGTTCTGTGTGTATTTCATTCTACACATATTATGTAGATTAAAAAATACAAAAACTGTTGATACTTATTGGCCATGGGAGACATGGCTTTTTACAACAATAAAAATTGATGCAACTTCCTCCTCTGTCTCGTTCGGTTCTTACATTATAATGCCGAGCAGGAGATTGTTAGCTTTTTGTATGCAAGAAAAACGTATTGACAAGCTCTGGGCAAGTTCTATAGTACACTGAACACTGTTCATCAGTCCTCATGTATTCAATTTTGATTATTTCATAGATGCGGGCGCGTCGAACCTGTCGGATAGTCAGGCGGTGGAGCGACTGCTGCGCGGCGCAGCACTGCCGCAGGACTACCAGCTACCACTGGCGCCACATCTCGCCGCACTCAGTGAGTTGCTATGTAAAAATCACTTTCATTATAGCTTCATACCTAATTCATTTGTGTGAAGAACATTTTTTTTTAATACATAATTAATTGGTCTGTGTTTGACCACATGCCACCTGATTGAAAGTGCAGATGCGGTCAATGATTAATCACATAAGATGCCTAGAAAGGTACCTATTCACTCTTGCCTTGAAGATACCAATGTTGTATTGGTTAACGTTTTAACATGGTTGACTGCAAAGTGTAATATTTATTATATCTTTTTTTTTTGTTCTACGTCCATCTGCCATCAGTCTCCTAACTATAAACAGATATGTTGTCGGGAGATGGGTATGTCAAGAAATTGGTCCAGCGACCAGTTTCCTCTTTCTTTCATTTTTTCGAGCTCCATAATGTGCTGCCTCTTTAGCCTTTTGGGATATATAATTTATGGAGGTCAATTGTGCAGCCAGGTGATTTGGATGGTTTTGTAATCGTTGCTTGTATCTAAAATAGATTTTACTTAAACTTTACAAAAGTGACTTTATGTATATCTTTTTAGATAAATATTTTTTTTATTTTACATCTTATTTAATTTTTTCATGTATAAGATGTTGTTAAAGGTTACTGTTTATGAAACATCATTGTAATAAAGCCATGCTGATGTCTGAATAATAAGAAAAAAGTCTCCTAACCAAATACACATTGTTTAATATACTTTATGTTAAACTAATACTGATTAAACTCTGATATTTTTTCACGATCTTAGTTACAGAACTCACAAATATTCATCATTGTATAATTTTTGTACTGTTCCAGCAAATCTGACAAATGAGAAGACAGACCGTCGAGCACAAGACAAGCTGTCCCAACACCAGCAGATGCTCCTCCAGCACCAGAGCAGGTCGCACGGCCACCAGTCCATGGACAAGTACAGCCACTCCACACGATCCTCCACCTCCTCCCAGTCTGCACTCGAGTCTAAATCTAAACATCATTATAGTGACGAACACAAGCTTACTGACTTTTTGAGGTGAGTGTGAAGAAGTTAGGGACTATAGTAAAATTTTTATTATTTTTTTGCTGTTGGACAATGTTTAGTTTTATATTTTTTCATGCAATTATTTAAAATTTATATGTGAGGTCATTTTAGTTCAGTCAGATCCGCTTTTTGTTTCCATATATGTAACTAGAAAGCACTCATAGCATCATATAAGCGGATGTAGTGTGTTAACCACCAGTACAAATAGATCTACGACTATGCCAGACAGTCTGGTTACGCATTGGAATTGGGCATTTTATTTTCATATTTATTATGTCCATGTACAGAGCGAACCTGGAGAGCCTAGAGTCGCTATCAGGGTCGGGCGCGGGCTCGGCGGCGGGCGGAGCGAGCGGCGCGGGCGGCGCGGGCGGCGCGGGCGGGCAGGAGCGGGTCGTGCGAGCGTTCGCGGAGCTGGCGCGCAACCTGCAGCGCATGCGGCCCTGCGTGCGGCCCGCCATGTGCAAGCCCTACGGCAAGCAGAGCGAGCAGCTGCAGAAACGTAACCATACACTTACTGAACACTAGTCTACATAGTTCGCGGACCTGTGTTCATACATTGACTAAACACTAATATAGACGCTGATTGAATCTTCTTTTACTGAAAAAGTGGCCGGTTTTCCCGCTGAAAAATAATTTCCTACACAAAAAACCCCTAGCCTGTATTATTCTAAGGTCCACACTACCTATACACCAAATTTTAGATCACTGTTCCGAACAGAGTGTCATCGCAACCTGGACCGCAATTTTGGAACATAGGTTCCAAAATTTATTCTGTCTCGGTTATCCATTTATTAGAAAATAAAACGTGCGTCTCGTCCTCGTTAATTCATTCGAAAGTAGAAAACTGGCACACTTGTTAGTGAAAATGTCCATGTATTGTTGCAGTGTTGTTGGACACGATCCAGCTGGTGCAGTCGCTGCGCAGCTACCTGCCGCCGCCGCACATACAGGTCACCTCCTGGAAGAACGACGACAAACTGCGGTAACATATGTACTACTGTCTTACTTATAAACGTGAAACTTTGTAACAATGGATGTCTGGATGTTTGTTACTCTTTCACACCTAAACGGGTGGATCGATTGAGCTGAAATTTTGTATAGAGATAGCTTAGACCCTGCCACACAGGCTATCGGGTAAAACCGCTGGGCGCAGCTAGTTGTACTCTACACGATATACCGGTGATAGGTTTCAGCCGTGGCTAGTTACCGCCCTCTGGACTAAACCGTGACACCAAGTCAGGATGATGTTCAGTGAATCCAGGCCCTCCCTACATAGGTTCTACTTAGGTCGAAGGACATTAAAAATAATTCAAGTTATTGGTCCATTCTGGTTCGCTCTTCTCCGCACCGCGTCAATAGAAACGTACGCTAAGTAGGCTCGACATATTACTACGTCAATCATTCAAATAAACAAAATGTCAAAATGACTTATTGTATCAGAATTTGACACTTCGAACGAAGTGCAGCGCCAACGTTAAACATGTTTCACACTTTGGCACGTATACCGTCTTTTGCACAGTCAAATTAAAGCTTTTTTTTTTTAAAGCTTAAATGTGTTAAACGTAAATATTTCCTCGTTTCCAGTACAAGCAACATGGACGAGTTGGAATCCCGCAAGATAACGAGCAACTAGCCTCCGTGACGTCACCGACTCTACTATCTCTTCTGGTTTTGTACATTTATTGTGTATCTTATTGGGTACAAACAATACTTTGTCCTCACACAAATATACCATGTCGTGTTGCGAACTATGTTATTGCCTATGAAGAAAAATCTTGTAAAAAGAAAACGATACCTACTCTAAACATATTCCATTTGACGGTATGTGCCCGTCAAATTTTGCCCTTTATAATATTACTTTACCTTGTTGTAATACAAAAGTTTGGACTATTGGATAATTTTGATTTTTAAGAACCTATATGCCAACAAAAAAATAATGGCAGAAAACCAGATGAAATGACAACCAAAATGTTCGTTTCTTAACGTTGCCGCGTAACATTATACGACAAAGTTAGAAACGTAAAAATTTTACTGTTCTTTTTCTACCAACTTTTTAAAGAGTTTAGAGGAAGAGATTCTGACTTTTTATTTATGTCAGCATATATTGAAGAACAATTTTTTGAGAAATTCCGATAGCCTCCACTCTGTGGTATAGTTTTTTGACGACAAAGTAATGTTTGTGATAGGGTTTAAGGAATTTTTAATGAGTGGTGTGATGAGAGCGTTACTAGACATATTTTCTATTCGTTTTTATTGGGAGCTTCTAAAAGTATTCTTGCCATGCTTTGTGGTTATATTGGTGTTTGTAACGTGGCGGTGCCGCTCTTATTTTAAGTCTGGGATACACGGGAAAATAAAACAAAAATGTACGAATTAATAAAGAAAAAGGATCCTGGTAAATTGCTCATGTGGAGAAAACAAGCCGCAGTGCAACTAACTATTCCTGAGATAAAACTAAACGAAATTTTATAATTGAATGATTTTAGATACTATCGTAAGTTTTATGTATTTCCAAAACAACACGGCTGATACTGAATACTGACTTTTAACTTTGGTGGTTTGGGAATAAATAAGTTGAGTACAAGCATGTTGTATTTGTAAGTACGTTTTTGTAGCGAATCAGTGATAATTTGATAATATTACGTGAAGTAACACATTGCCAGATTTCGCTGGCTTTGGTACGGAACCAAAATTTGAAAGGTACCCTTAGTATCCCTGAAGATTTGAATTTCTTCGTTCTATTGACAATATAATATTGATCTGATAATTTTGAAGCTGTTCTTTGGTACAACGCCTAAACGAATATTGGTCTAATATCTTGCCACTTTATTGGTCATTTTACAACTATTTTTATTTCAAATGAGTGTTCTGCTGTAATCTCATTTCTATTAGCACAAATCCGTTATATTTTCATTGTTTTCGCTTTTTGTTGGTGTTTGCTTACATATCTTTTATTTACAAATGTATACTGATTTTTCTTATATTTTAAGGTATTTGTTTATTCGTCCCAGTTTATATAATGTTTAGTTATTATATTTGGTTAATTCTCGTAAGTGCATTATTTACACTGTGATAGAGGTGTAATAGTTGTAGGTTTTGAGCGAAGTCTTGACATGAATGTAACTAGATGTAGTTTGATTTAAACACGCACGAGCGACAACTAGTCTCAAGGTAAAAACATCATGATGATAATTAGATGACACGTGTTTTTGAAATTAATACCAGACAGTAAAAAATTCTGCAATGGGCAGTATGAGGGGAGATGATAAGTCCCTTAGCCCTGTACTTATATGATTTTCGCGCAAATTTAATGGCAGGCATATGTGACAAGAGTTCGCGGCCTTAAAACTTGTATTATTGTTCTTGTAATATTTAATTAAAAATATACAAAAAAATTAATATTTGTCTTTGAGGCTTAGTTGAGTTACAACTTTGAGACTATTGAATCAACTTTTGTTATACACTGTCTAAGAACATAATGGATGCTACGAAAATGCTATTTTAGCATAAAGTTAGCTCTACCACTGTGCTAAATAATAATAAAATAACAGAATCTGAGCATAAGTGAAGTAATTGAAGTGATGCTGCCAGCATTCTGGGCACGCTGCCAACTGACAATGGTTTGGAGCACCTGAATTTTTTGTAAATTGGCGTCCGGTCGAGCTGTGGTTAATACAGTGTTCTTTACTGCTATAGTATTTTTTGCTTGTTTTTTCTGAAATACGGCATTTCCCACTTTAAAAAAAGTCATATTTTACCAAATGTATCCGCTGCCTAAATTTGTAAGGTACATAGATGCTAGTGACAGTGCCCGTATTCACTTTGTTCTTAGACTTGTAAAGTTCAAGTGCGTATTAAAATTAAGGTTTGATCGCCATGTCTTGTCTTGTGAATGATAGGAGGTTAGTTATCGAAGACTGCAATTTTTCACGTCTTAGCTAATGTTGCCTGTGGGTTTATATGTAAGTGTGTAATGTTTCTGTCTACTGCATGTTGGGAACCGGGGACGTTTACTGAATTGTTTTACCTCTATTGGACTTGATTTAGAAAATATTTCATTTATAAGTTTTTTATCGATAAAATGCGGGTGTGGATTTGTTGCCAACGTGCAGTAGAGTAGAATGGTAGGTCTGGTAAGATTTTTGAAAAATGTAATGGTTTTAAAAAATATGGGATTTCCAGTAAAAAATCAATGTATTATGTTTTTTGTTATTGCAATTTTCATGTAATATCTTGCCAGACCTACTCGCTGAAGAGTTGTGAGTGAATATTTTAGAACAGAAGTTGCTATTTACTTCCAAAAACATCACATTGTGTGAGATACATAGGTTTGTTAGTGCAATAATTAGGCAAAGCCTACATTTAAAATTTTGTATCCTAGTACTGTAAATCTATAATTATAAAATTTGTAATCACATCACTTTACGGTTTGTGAAATATTTAGTATATTGTATAAGTTTTTCAGTATATTAATCGGTCTTTGGTTACTATTTATATAATGGTATCGATGCGACTGTTTCGATGATTGTAAGCAGCTTTATATTGTTTATGTATCGGTGTATTGTGCGGGTGCGGAGTAGCGTCGCATGACGTAGGTTGCACTTGATCCGTCAACTATCCAAATATGTCGAGGCTATGTGTTGAGTGACCACTAACAATACACCCTAGACTAAGCTGATTAACCCTCGTATAATCTACTCTTAAGTATTATAACTTTCCAAAAGAATCTCTCTCTCTGTATTAGAATAAGCTTTCTAGTCAAAAATTGATTTCATAAATTGGTCCATTCATCGGAACATAATTTTCTGGAGACGTGAACGCTCGATCATTTGAATGTTTAAAATTCTGAAAAAGGTATTATTTTGGTTTAAGGAAAATTTTGTATTTAAATTGATCTCAAAATTAGCATCACGTTATTTTGTAAATTGCGAGCAGAGTGTGGGTTGGAAATGTTCGGGCGTCATTACAAATATCTGACTTAGACTGGTATATTACTCTATTTATCTTCTATATTATTTAGTTATAGTTATCTTCTAACGCACCAATTGTTAGGTCTTACGTACATAGAAATATAATGCATATATGTTACAATTTGTATAAAAAATCGTATTTTAATGCAATATTTTAACACATGACTATTTGGAATCGGGATTCTGTGATAAATTTCTCATTCAAAATTCGATTTCCCACACATTATTTCTATTTGATACGATTTTTATTGCATTAATTTTGTAAAGCAAATATTGGTTGATAGTTATTTCTTTGCTACATCATTTCTTAACATGTAAAAATCGTAAATTAGTATTCAAAAGCAGTGCTTAGAAATAAATGACATGAAAAGTATAGCTGGTTTTATTTTGTATAAACACTCCCGATCCACAACGCTTAAGACGATCTTCCATGCAGTGTGCTTTTATAGTTTTTTGGGTAAATCTTTTTTTATTGCATTATAGATTTTCTTCCATTTAGAAGTTATTGAGGACTATTTTTTCTATACTTGCAAGTATTTGGTATTTTATGCCTGATCGAATTAAAAACAATATATAAACATATAAAAACAATACAAACTATATAAAAACAATAATTATTCTTTAACACATTTATTTAAAATATCCACAATTTCAAAGATGAGATTTATGTTTAGATAAGTACAAAACGCACAATATATTATGTGTAACTAATAAATGCATAGAACGTATATCACACGTACACTTAAACATTTAAACAAAATTATTTTTTAAATAAATACATAGATACTTTGGCACACTGTGAAATGTGTATGATTTTCCAAATCACTACAAACCACGATTATGGATAAAATTGATTTTGTGAATAAACCTTATATAGAGTATACAAGTGCAATATTCAAACTTTTATCTTAAATACATTACAAGCTATATGATTGCTTTTTTTAATTATGTAAAATACCCTTCGATGTAGTTAACTTGTGTGCGTTTTAATTTTTCCGATTAATACTTATGTTAAATTCGTAGATTTCGACTGGATTCGACCAAATTCAACGTTATTTCAGAAATATTATTATCATCTCGTTTAAATGTAAGTTTTCCGAAAATGTAGGAACTTAAAATGTCTTTTACCTCAGGATTAACTGTTAAACAATTTTGGTCAAATCCAGCATAGAAGTTTAATTTTGAAACCAAATTATGTAAATTTTATGAGGTTTATAAACTTGATTATATATAAGACAATGAGCAAGAGCATATGAATTAGATATTTCTGATCGGAAACCCCTTCCATACGAAGCGTAGTGTAGTCGTCATAATTCGAAAGAATGGCCTGTTCAATAAAACAGTAATTTAGATTTTTTTTTAAGTAATTAAGATTAGTTAAGAAGGTTGGCTGCCCTGAAGTCAGAACCACCTTTAGATGTTAAAGTTCATTTGAGAATTAAAAATATTTTGCAAATCACTACAACAATGTTACATTTGTTTACTAAAAATATCTTTAAATCTCAAATCAACTATAGAAATATAAACCAATGCAGCCAACAACTACAGGACTAGTTTTATTGAACGGACTATATGGAGAAAATTGAAAGTAATACAATTTTGCATATTATATTAGTAATTACTACGAATACTATACGCGTCGTATGAGGCTTTATAGTCTCAGAGACAGACGAGGTAGATGAACAAGAATAGCAAAGTAGAAAAACTATTTACGTACCTATAAAATATTTAGAAAACGCTTAAGCATCAAGTCATATGAGTTTATCAAAGGTACACAGTGAAAACACATCTAGGAATGTAGAAAATCTAGCATTAACTATTACGTTCAAAGGAATCTTATCTGAACACTTCATAGTTATACCGTATTTAAATCAGTGGAAAATCCGCGACGTACATTTTTACATTAACATTTTCGTTAATTTAGTTTTTGTTCATCAGAAATATAATAATCACTGTCACAACAATTAGATCGCTCATTGATGGACATTTTCTAAATTTAGTGACAAATAACTACTCCGCGGATTTCCACTTCACACATTTTAGAATAATTACAAAATTGACAAATTTATAAGTACAATCAAAAATTCACCGATTCATAAAACTTAATACACCCAAAGGTCCAATTTTTAATTGGATACCTGAATATAATAAATTACAATATAATGAGTACATAGCTATTCTATAATAATATAATTTATTTTCTGTATTGCTGTGAACGACGAAGCTTAAAGCTTCGCGGTATGAACATAGTCACAAACCGTCTCTCGCAAAAAGGCCTCGATTTTAGATGGATTAAAACAAAATATACTTATGAAGTAATAAATAAAGTAAATAAACTTTGGACATAAACTTGTTAAACGATCACGATTTAAAGTTAAGCTAATTTCTACGGTAAATTTGGTTCTATCTTCGACCACATCACGACAAACATCAGACAAAATAGTACCTAATCAAAATTCGACTATCAAGTAAGAATCTGACAGTGGTTTGGAGCACTTGGATTTTCTGTAGATTGGCTTGTGGCCGATCTGTGGTTAATAAAAGTGTTCTCAACTGCTGTAGTAGTTGTAGTATTGTTATTTTGTTTTCTCTCCATATTCATTCATTAAATGTTATGTGAGTAAGAATTGCACATCTAACATTCTCGCATGGCGTGCGAGCTCTTACGGAATGTCAAGACTACAACTGTCCCATACATTCTACTTTTGAGAATGTATGGGATGACAGCAGTACTCTTGAAATTACTGCGGGATCCTGCACTCCATGCTAGAAGGGCTAGTAATTTGGGCTAAAGGCATCAAAACCTTTTTGCGAAATACCCTTCAAAAAGAGACGTAGACAAACAAAGATGATTAATTTAACCAATCTGTTGGTCAGGTTTAGGTCGGAACACATACACGGAGTCATCGAGCCAGTAGTAAGCCTGAGCGAAGTCCCCCTCGCAGAGGTAGGGCGCCCGCGACCACGAGACCAGCTCGAACCCTGCCTCCTTCTCCATGAACTCTACGAACGATACCAGCTGCTCCTCGAAACAACAGCCCTTTATGGGCAGCCGCTCTTCCGGCTTGTGGTCGCGGGTCACTGGAAAAATTAATATTTAATGCTATATTATACGGATGAGACCACGGAATAGCAAACGCAGCGTAGGACGTCCACACACAAGGTGCACAGACTACCTTAAAGGTTGCCGGAAGACGGTGGGTGCAGGTCGCTTTCAACCGGTGCATAATATGGAGTTCAGCAGTCGAGTCCTATGTTCAGCAGTGGACGTTCTATGGCTGAGATGATGATGACGGATTAGACTGATATTCAAATTGTATCAGGAATTTCAAAGCTAGGATACAAGATCATTTACATCATTATTATCCTGCACGAAGGTTAACATAATCCTCATTAGAACGCTACAAAGAGTTGCTTCAAGTCTGCAACTAACGTCATCCTGTACACAACGGTCCACCTTTCTGGTGGTCGGTTGCAGCGGCCCACCAGTATAGGTTCGGCTGTATAGTTATTTTCCCGTGATTAGAAAAAAAACTAAAGCCAATACGAGACAGCAAGCCTGTTGAAACATGAAGTGCGGCTTGTTGGAGCCATCGTGTAGGATCATATTCCATGTTAGGTTTGTAAAACAGCATCAGTGCCAACCAAGCATGCCGCTGTGAGCGATCTCACCGTAGAATATGTAGTATATTAGAAAAGGGTTTGAACTGATGGACCAGTCAGTTGTCAGTTGTATATACGAGTAGTTACCTTCCACATAAGGTTTGTAAGGCCAAGTGCCAATAAGAAAACGCCGCTAGGAGCGAACCTACCGCTGAATAGCATGCCCTCAAACGCTCAGCTATGACTTATTATAATTAATTACCTTCCACATATGGTTTGTAAGGCAGCACCAGTGCCAACACGAGCACGCCGTTGGCACCGATGGCGGTGCGTGCCTGCCGCAGCATGGAGTGTGGCTTGTTACAGCGGTCCAGTAGGTTCATCATGCACACGCAATCGAACTGCTGCCCGCGCCACCAATCCTCCGTGTCTAGCAACCTGGAAACAATTGTTATTAGGGTTTATCTCTATCAGCATCGTTGTTTGTCTAAGGCTAGGCAGAATGACAAAACCAAACAGAGGCTAGATTTTGAAGTTCTCCTATCCAGATGCTCTTCCCGCCATTCTTCCTATATATATACGACTCAAGAGTCATAGATGCAGGTCAAACCATTTGGAAAGTCTTTGTTAGAAAAAATAATTCCTAAGGACCTTTGGAGTTTGAGAGGTAGTCCAATGAACAAACAATTGATGATCTTTGCAACAAACATTTTTGCTAAGCATGTTCTAAGTTCAGCAGACGCTGCGAAGATTTGCTGTTAAGTCAACTGACATCCCATACATTCACAAAAGTACAATGTATGGGATGACAGTTCTACTATTGAAGTTTCTGCGGGATCCCATATGCCATGCTACGACCACAGGAAGGACAATGGAACGTCATAAACAGATCAAGACTATACAAATGACTCACGTGTATCCCTTCTTCGCCAACAGTTTTTTCATACTAGTGGAGATCTCAGTGGCGTACGCAGCTGCGAAGAGATGCGAGTATCTCCGGCTGACTTCTCCATCGCCGGCGCCTATGTCGACAAGGGAACCAGAACCATCGCGCACGTTCGATGGAGCTCGCTTCAATAACGCGCGTGTTTGTGCTTCCGATATCACGAACATTGAGCCACGACCTAGCCACCTGAAACAATAGGAATCGTGTAGAAGAAAGATTTGGCTTCGAATCCGAAGTCATTAATAAATAAGAAAGCAAGCGTTAGGTTAGCTACGCAGCTTGATTTGTGAGCTGTTGAATATCTATTGTACGTAAAACTATGGTATTTGGGAAACTTCTACGTAGCCGGTAAGGTTACCTTGACATATGAATTGCCCATACCTGTAGCTAATTAATTGAAATTTGCCTATAAAAAAATATGGTACCGCTAATTACGTTGGTCGTGGCGTCTACTAATAAACTCTTCTATTATAAGGAACAATTTCCAAGCGAGGAAGTTAGCAGCCACTCCGCCGTGGATAGTTGCCGTCTTTATAAAGAGTTCTATTGCCCCGAGACTAATAATTTTCTCATCCAAGTTAATTGTCGAACCAACAAAGTTGCCTCATCGTTTGAACCTTCTAATTTGGCGCAAACTTCCTTGAAAACGATTTGTGGCGTATTCGCGACCGCGCCGAGTAACAATAGCGCAATTATCCACTACCGTTGGTCGTGTAGTGTTGGCCGTAGCCGTTCCTGTGTCGGATAGCGCCGGGCCGCAATTACCGAGGATAAAGTACAAAGCGCGCTGCGGGCAACGGGCTCGGCGTCTAGCGCGGGCCTGCAAATTGTGCGCCCGCGGGACCGGCCGCCCGCGCCCGCCTCGTCTTCATCGTGCGTCGAGCCTCGGGCGAGCGGCGAAAGTGGATAATGAGAAGTAAATCCAGCACTCATTAGCTGAGAGCGAGCGTCGCGCCGATCGATACGAATTCGTCTTCGCCGGGTAAAGGGATAATCGACGCGAGGTTCGAGCTCTGTTATTAGCCGTAGTACCATATATCACGCGCGGCATTATCTGCGGCCCCCGGCGTCCGCGCCGCAATTACTGCACCGAGTGGTGCAGCACGGTTACAATTCCCTATCGGGCGGCTTAGATGCGCCTCCCAAATGCTCACGACAGGTAATAACACTTCTAATATTCTAGTATAAGAATTCGAATATCCTATTTCCTAGAACATTTTCCATTTCCTAGTAGTTATGATCATTGTCAGATCCACGTAATATCTTTATGTGTTGCGAACCTCTTCTGGTGTGCAGCTCGTTTGCGGACGGCAAGAGGGCTAGAGGTAGGGATTGATTGCTTTATTGTCCCATCGGCGGGGCTGAGTGGTGCGGCGGCGAGTGGCGAGGAGGTGACGACGCGCGATACATGATACATGAAGTGTGCGCGCTCCGCAACTAATGAGCACCGACACCGCGTAATTGTCACCCAGCAACGAGTTCGACACATTCCCGCCGCGCCGGCACATTACGATTGAGTCAACACGCAAAAATATCTCGAGGATATGACGATGGTCGTTACAGTTACCGCTTTACCGTGTGCCGAGACTTCCATGATTGATTTATTAGTAGTGTAACGAGCAAGTAGCAGCCTAGCTGTAGATAGTTCTAGGTTCTTTGGAGTTTGCCATGAGACTTAGGTACACCTTCGGAGTAATATAAGTGACGGCAACACTGCACGCTGTAGATATTGCGTACCTATATCCTAGAAGGTCTTGGAAATAGTGAAGCACAGGATGATGTGTAAATCGAGTAGAGCAGTAGGCGGGCGTGATGTAGAGATGGTGTGTAGGTATCTATTTCAATAGAATGCGGTGGCTTGCAACAAGGAATCCGATGCGGTTATCGAGGACGGAGGTGAGAGATGTGAGTAGTGTCGGGCGGCCGAGGAGGCGGCAGGGCTCGTATCGCGATTGCATCGGAGAGCAAACAAGCGGGCGGGGTGTCGCGCCGCCGCCCCCGGCACCTCAAATCATATTACCCCCGGCCTCACACCCGGCCGCCGCCACACACGTCATTTGAGCGTCGCTATGGCGACGGCCCGGGCCGTGCATGATATTAGTCCGTGTGCGGCTCATCTCCGGCCGTTTAAACTTAACGCGCCGCCGCTGCCTCGCGCGGGAAATTAAAACCGGCTCCGGACCGGAAGGCGCAATCGACCCTCGCTTCTCGCGCCCGTCCTCGCCCCATCCTACCGCCCGCTCTCAGAGGACACCCGCCAGTTTTACCTTTGTTGCTGTACCTGCTATTACAAAACTATGACTAGACCTCATTATCTTTCCCAACTCAAAGTTCTCTTTTTCACGAAACTTGCTCATCAATAGAGCTTTGCAAATATTTCGTACATAATATTATATTCCGTAATATTATTTCCCTACATTTACAGACTACTAAACGATACCTAATTAATGTAATATTTCTTCTATTGCATGTTACCCAATAAAAGGCAAACTAGATCCCATTTATAAATGTTCAGGTACGCCAATACGCGGCCTAAGCCATCCATCCATAATTTTGATTCATGTAGGTAACCAAAAATGCCATTAGAGAGTAGGTTGCCTCATTCTGTATTCACGTTAAGGAGCTTATAAGCGTTATTTACTGCGAATAAACACACACTAGAGATATGTACACATTAGAGACGACGGCACAGATAGGAAGAGCTCCACCCCTGTATGTAGATACCTACACATTTGCTTTACTCAAAGACATTGTCGCTTTCAGGCACCTCATTAGAGAGCGTCCCATGTGAGCCTACCCACCTCCCCGCCGCCCGCCGCCACCCGCCCGCTCCCTCACTCACACACGCACACGCCTCCGTCGCCGCGAGAGGGGGTGTCACGCACACAAACATACACACACGTATGGAGACGAGAGCAATTCTTTCTCTGAGCTCGCAAACTTGGATGGATAATTACACTTAGATAAGAACTCGTTCTCATGTGCTATACCATTTTCATGTGTATATAGTCAAAGACTTTGAAGATATGAGGGAATAGCTTGAGGGTATTCTTTGAAGAATTTAATTAGAGATCGAGTGATGGTTTATTTTTTTAGGATAAAGGACCTTATATACAAAGGGTGGTGTGGACAGATGGTCAAGTTAGGTCATCAGCTATTGATATTTAGCACGACGATGCCTAGGTAGGTACTTTTCTTTAGAAGTGCATCTGAGTCCGAACCTGTAAAATCTCAAATGTCCCTTATGACTTATGACTGGCGACTGTATGCGATTCACTACATACACTGTTCAGGCAGAAACCAGCCCTGAAAATATTCGAATTATAATATACAAGGAGTTTATATAATAATGTAGAGTTGAAGCGGAATGATGTAGACTCTGGCGAGAGTAGAGGTTTGCAAAGAGTTACGCAAATGATACAAACATGAAAGTTGGTAAAGTTTTGTATAGACATGAGGACTACGGCAATAAACATCGTGCGACAGTCGATGGCACGGCTCGCGAGCCGCGGCGTGACGCGCGCTGTCATAACTTCGAACAGCACTCACCCAGCAATAAACTATAAAAAAAACCAGCGATAGTAAAATGTATAAACAATGAGAGCATGGCTAAAACGTTTTAGTGTTAAGAGTGGGCCCATAAACCGTTGACACGCACCCGTAAAATATTAACGATACCTACAAGAAAAATGACGACTATCAATGTAGGTACCGATTTTCGGTCGCGCGAGGACGCGCTACAAATAATGGCGGTGCCGAATTTATACGCGGACCCGAATTGCCCCGATTGAATATTTTACCAGGCCACGATGCGTCCGACGATATTTTTCTATTTCGTCGCCCATTTTTACTATCAATTGCTTAGTTTCCCCTTTAATATAAGCGATTTGTGCAAGGATTGTGTCGTGCCTATCTGCTATAGGTACGCTACAGATGATTTAGTATCACTTAATAGCAGTAGATACTTAGATAAGAGTTTGATGTTTGGAGCATGCACATTTCATTAAAGCCTATCTGCTCGGAGATATTTTATGGTTCGCTGATGCGTGAGCACGAATTTCGCCTAAATGAGTATACGTAATTGAATGGAGGTTGCAACAGAAGATCATCGCATACAAAGTGCAAATGTTTGTGAAGATGCAGCGACGCCGTAAAACTTAATAAGTATCTTTAACGTTTTGGAAACACAATAACCTTTAAAAGGTGCAAAGGCGTGGGCTCAATTCGAATCCCAGGCATGGTTTAAAATAACTTCTCGGAGGCGAATGGTTTATTGCTTATTGAGTAGCGCTGACGAGACGCGCCTCCGACGATAAAACATGCGCAGAGTGGAATCTCAGTCAATATCGGTATATACACGGCGACATTGAAATTATCGCTCGGTGGGAGGTGCGCGTTCGAACGGAAACAAAATAAGAGAATAGTTTGAAACAATGAGTATTGTCGCGGTGTCTGTGCGTGGTGCGTGCGGTGCGGCCGCGTGGCAAGCGCGGCGCGGCGCGGCTGCGGCCAGCGCCCGCGCGCGCCATTGGACGCCGCGCGGTGGGCGGGGCCAGCGACAAACTGCGCGCACGCAAATAGCGCAACACCACACAAATTAAAACAATAAAATGAAACTAATAAAACAAAGTAACCACCGAAGAGTATCCACTATCGAAAGGCTAAATGGCCGAGCGGAGGCGGCGGCGGCATCTCGATTTATTGACCGAGGAGCTTCGCCCCGTTGCCGACTGATCGACCGACCAAATTCGGCAAGTGTGCGCATTGTTGGCAACTTATTCAAATAAATCAAACCGGTACTCGTTAGCACGTACCTACTTAATGGAAACAAAATAAGATTTTATTAATATCGTAGAAATCATAATATTAGTTCGTAGCGCGTCAATAATGCAGTTTTACACTTCTAGGAATACCTCATGGGAAAATTCACAATAAAAAAATATTCCCTAAAACTTAGAAGAATAATAAATCTAAGATTAGGTATACCTACAGGGTAACATTACATCTTCGTAAGAACAAATAAGAGAATTAAATCGGGGTCTGTAAATCACTCACCTTACAAATTTATTTTAATAAAGGTCTTGTTGATTCTTTTTCTAAAACCAAATCTTGAATGTAGAGTGACTGCTTACAATATATTGGTAGGTATTTAACTAGTGAATTATACGTGTCTCAATAGTGTCATACAAGAGCAAAGCAGAGACTCAACGGGGCGGCCTGCCACTGCGTTATAGTTTATAACCTAATAATGACTGTCTCCAACTCTACGAGCAAAGTTTTTAACTAGCATATGTTACCGCAACTGCAGTCGAAGTGCACTCTGTTTGGAACGCGTAACAAATAGTTGGAGATTCCATCGGGATTGCTTTAACCCTCTCGCAGGCAATGAGGAACTCCAGTGGAACGAGGTCTGAGTAACGAATGTCGTCTCATTTACTAATGTGTCACATGCAGGCGGCGTTGTTTCAATGCGGGCGAGGAGGAGGATGGGGGGAATCTTCCAGGGCGCAAGGGGGGAGAGATGACCAATGGCGTCGCGGTGCCTCCCGCACTTGGACGATGCAACGTTAATTACGGTGCACGGAGCCATGTCGGCCGCAGATAAGATGCCACGTCTGGGATGTCTCGTCTACACTACCTGGCTGAGTAGGTATCAGTACCTGCCTAGATTATTTAGTCTTGCTTCGAGGAATATACAATAGTCTCGTATGATGTAGATGTAGAGTGTGTAGAGTAGATGTAGAAATTATTCATTTGTGTTGTATTTAAGTGACGTTGAAATTTTTGCATCTATCATAAGTAGCTAGGTAGGTATTTAGTACCGACTCCATTCATAGAACTCAAATAAGGATAACGGACCCAAGGAAAAAGATTACAATTTCATTTCGCTGAAAATGTTGCTCAAAAGGCTCTCAGTGGAGGGGTACTTGTCGGAGACAAACATTTGACGTCACAGCGTGATTTTGTAAAGGAGCATGATTACGGTTTGCGTAGTTAGCGGAGGCTTCATTAGGAGCGCGGGGACCGGGGCCGGGGGTTTATCTCGACGCTGGCGGGTGCAACGCTGCGCGCGCAAACAAATTAAAACGTAAGACGCGCCCTAATCAATAGCCGACTACGCCGCGAAGCCGAATTAACTCGGCCGAATGAAAAAAATGAACAAAATTATATTCGCGCGAGACCTCGCCACCCTCTCCCCGCGCGCTCCCGCCGCCACCCTCGAGGAAATTGCTTTTCTTTCAGCGGGCGCACACACACGGCCGCCGCGCGAGCGACGTGAGCAAGAGAGGGTTAGCGCCACACACAATATTATAATTTACGTTTCCTCGTATATCGAGGTGTAAGTAGGTACTTTACCTGGGCGTTTCGCGCCCAACCAGCCCTCGGCTCACGCTAAATCTGAGCTTTATACGTTCACTTGACGCGACGAGAGCAATATTAGTTTCGAGCCGGTTCTGCCTCGCAACAATATTTATTAACGCTCCACCAGCCTCATATGTGCCAGCAATACGTGCGTCTTTTCATTTCCTCCCTTTAAAAGACTTCGAGGACAACAGGTAGAGGCAACTTTACGGTAACATGAGACTCGCGTAGGCGACATAAAAACGGTTTTACGTTCAAAAAGCTTGCTTACATCATAATGTAGGTTTTGTCTGTGTGTAAGTAGGCTAGACTCCGCGCATTACAAATTTTTGGTCTTTATGCCTCGCGTGAAGTTTCTTCTCAACAATTGTAATGCTAACGTGTATTAGGTATGTTTACTCAATAATAACTAATGATTTGCAAGATCACTATGCTACAGGTACATACCTACTTGTACCTAGTCTAGTAACAGAGATCATCAATCAGTAGGCAATGAGAGGAGAGTCGGTGTTTGATTAGCGGCGAGAGCTGGTGCTAATCTGGCAGCGAGCCGCCCGCCCAATTAACGCGTGGGCGATGAGATATCCGCCCGCCGGCCGGCGCACCGGCCAATGGCGGCCGCGTGGGGATTAATTAAGTAAGTTCCCGTCTGCACCCCCTCCCCCACCCCGGCCCTCGGCCGCAGCGCCTGCACCTCACACCCGCGCCCACGGAGTCTGCGGACACGCCCGGAAAACTAACCACCTAATGAGGGGAGATGACCTCACGTGCTTGTGTGCTTTGTCTATTCAACGTATGTGCAAACTGTGCTCCTTCATTTGTGTGCAAGTGTTGCCTTTTGTGTGTCGGTTATGTAAGCGGGCAGTTACATTATCTACACCGCGCCGCGCCGCGGTCGGCCCTCGTCTAACTATCTTGCACGAGGAAATAGAAAATTGTTGTTGAAATTCAGTTCTCTAACAAGAGCTTGTACTTCGCTGAGTGTGCACTCGCCATTAGCAGGCTCTTATCATTTTATGTTCAGAGATAAAAGGACTGTAACGTCCTCAAAATCCGAGTAGGTAAACCATGATGATTTCATAACAATAATATAAAAGTACCTCTCGCTATTACAGCGAAACGGTGTTTGCAGATAAACAAGTTCAACAATTCTATAGCGTCAATTTTCCACTAAATGTATCATACTCCTTACAACTAGGTAGGTACAAGTCCCTTCATCGTAGATGGCACTCTCCATACAAAGCTAATAGACATGTAGAGACAGACTCGCCGGAGCCGTGAGAAGGACACAAGTCAATTAAACAATGAGGTCGTGTGTCGAAAGCACATGACAGATGGGAGGGCGTCAGACGTTCACACCGACCACTCGTGGGGGCTCGGGATAATGCCCTAATCCTGACGCCGTAATGGACACTGGTCAAATCTATTTATAACGTCCTTGTACATATACGCACTTGTAATACTCGTTGTAATATAAAGCTGTAGTAATTCTCAGAGGGGAAGGAAGCGCTATTTACTAAATGAGGCAATTACAAAATTCATAGACTCTGCATTTCAATAAATGTAAGAAAAGGTACCTATGCTAATGACTTTCCTGTCATCATAATATGGGACAGATACACATAGATCTAGTCTCCGCTCTCTGCGCTCATCACCTCTCCGGTAAATAGTAGTGTAGAGTCGTCTGAGACGAATAACAACATCAAGAAAATCTCGATACCTATTTCTATTACAGACCCATTTTTACCATCACCTTATCACCATCATTACGTATGATTTTTACTACACTTAATCGATTTTAGCAGAGCCTGATGGATAACTGAGAAATTGTCGAAACAGGTCCGAAATTGAAGTTGAATACCCTCCTATTATACAAATAACAAGATGTTGTAAGAAATGTGAGTATACAAACAATTGCTTAAATAAATGTACTTCTGAACATTTTTTTTTACTCAGCTACCACAATATGGACATTTTCTGAGCCAACACAAGAAGAACAATTATTTGTAATACGCGAGAGAAATTTTAACAATTGCATTAAGAGCAGACATTATGTTTGCGTCGTGCGTAAACACTAGCGGCACCGACAGACAAGAAAAATGGATGAAACATCGAAAGGAAAACAAACAGGAAAAACGTTTGCAGTAGAAACATAATAAAGGTTTATTTTTAACGTATTCTGTTGGAAATAATCAAATAGGTTACAAAAGACGTCGTTAGTTTACGAAATTTCTTACAGAGTTAAGATTTACGTACCTACTTACGTAATTCCTTTATGTAAGAAGGGTACACTAATAACCATTAACTTTTGTAGTTACATAAAAAAATATATTCGACCGACTCAAAGTCGCTTGTTACTTCTGCACGCCTAAACAGCTGAGCCGATAGAGCTGACATTTGGCATGTAGATAGCTTAGAACCTAAAATAAGACATAGGATACTTTTCAGCGGGTAAAACCGCTTGGCATAGCAAGTTATTACATATAATTCGAATAGTGCTACGATTTATCTCCATTTTAGCCTTTCTTGGTTATTAAATAGATAATTTTATCTTGTTAACGCATTTTACAACGTAAAGTCCCACACATTGACGAAGGGACGTGTACACATTTAAATATGTAGTGGAGTTCATAAATAAGTTAACAGCAATGAAACTTTTATGGGCCATAATCTTTATCTTGTTTTGAATTTCATCGCTTCGTATGCAATGTTGGAATGAAGTGTTAACTCAACATTTTTGTCTTGCTCGTTGTTCTACCAGATGAGATTTTCTGAATTAAGTCTCCCACCTACCTTAGAAGAGCACGTTATTTATGGTTCAGGAGAAAGTCTTCACCTTATTAATTTAACGTAGAAACATTTTTATTTAGGTAATGGTAACACCATATTTCGGATGTAATTTATAAGCCTTTATAGTTTAACTAGCCTATGCTCGTGACTTTGTCCGCATGCGGAAATCCTGTCTTAGTGGAGGTCTAACGTCATGAAATCTATTCATATTCCAAATTTCAACCCAATCCGTTAATAGGTTATGGGCTGTGCGTTGATAGATCAGTCAGTCACTCCTTTTAAATATTTAGATTAAGTTTTGACAATATTTATACAGCATTAAGTTAACCTTTTAAGCGTTCTGAGCATCCCTTC
This sequence comes from Hemithea aestivaria, assembly GCA_947507615.1. Taxonomy (NCBI): domain Eukaryota; kingdom Metazoa; phylum Arthropoda; class Insecta; order Lepidoptera; family Geometridae; genus Hemithea; species Hemithea aestivaria. The sequence goes on along the minus strand of OX382337.1, from coordinate 10,650,161 downwards.
ACCTTTTGTCACGTGACTGATATTTCCGGTTTTAAAAGAGAATGTTGTGTAGTGGTCCATAATCGAAGTCAGGGGTTGTGTGGGGGTGCCAAAATAACTAATAGTTTTCGCGGGGGCGTGTTAGCATTTTTCTTCTGGCGGTGACGGCGGGCGCGGGTGTATGGGGGGTAGAGGGGAGGAGGCTGGAATAACTCTCCTTGAGGAATGGCTACGCGGATCATTTATACTTCATCGGCTTTCTTAATAACGCGGAGTGAGGCACCGACGAAATGAAACAAATTTATTGTTTGTTAGTTCGCTAACTTCGAGTGCCAAAGTTTTGAGTTGCGATGTGATTGATATCCTCTCGCTCCGTTGAGCTTCTAGGTACCAAGCACTTCACTATATTGAGAACAACGTATTTTTGCAATACAACAGTGAAATATTGTTGACTACCCTTTCACTATATAATATAAACTATTCAATCACAAAAGCATAAGCAGCCAAAATTCGCCCCAAATCACACCACTAGTGGATATCGTCAAGACACGCTTTATAGCGACGATAAACTCCCCAACTCGCAGATATTTGAGATCGCGGATAAAAACATCACGTTTATGGTAAATAGTGACGCATTTAAGGCAAGAGCGAGGTGCGTACTGCGTAAGAGGGCCATTTACCACGCGCGGGGTTACCGGAGCGAACTAAAACTCAATTCCTTCCACCTACATCTGTTTTACGTTCCAATGAATTGCTGCATGCAAATAGACCGACGTTATTGTTCCTTTGGAGGGAGAGCTCTAAGATCTTTATCTACTCGTCCGTCCAGGTAGGAGGAATTACGCAAGATTTGCCTGTGACGTCATCGGTTCTCAGATTTGAATCGGATGTGTCTGTAGGGGTAGAATGACGCCAATGGAAAGTATCGACGGTTACGTAACCGGTTTCCTGAAATAGATCATCGCCCGAGCAGGCGTATGCATTAAGGCGAGTCATCCTGAAAAACAAAGCGTGGATAGACAAGGGAGTGTCTCCGCGCCACTCCTTCGTTCGGGCTGGTGATTAATTGTACGCCCCCGGCTCGCCCGGAAAATCACAACCCTTTCGTCTTAATTACCACGCCTCGCTTCAGCGCCGCCCCGCCATTGGCCGGCGCAGTTGCCGCTCTGTCGCCCCGGTTTTTAATTGGTCGCGCGTAATTAACGCTACGTAATCGCCGACTGCGCGTTGCGAGGGGACGATGTTCTAATTTGAATTTTTAATTAGTGCCGCGTTTTCTGGCGTCGGATTGGTCCATTTTATGTGAATTTACATAGAAACAATGCCTACCTATTGTCTTTGTGTATTCGCCTGTTTGTAAAACAATAGGTAATAGGTACTTATAAGTAATCTTGATGGAACTAAAACATATAATATGTTCTAGAATAATATCGCGTTCAATGTTATGAACTAAAGAATGAAAAGGTATATTTTGTCTCCAGGTCTCTTTGCCTCCCTAAAAGAATGCGATGACAGAAAGACGGACGCTTTATGATGACCTATAGCTCTATTGATGCTATTGCGGACCTATAGGTAACTATCCCAAGTAAAGCAGAGCCTATGGGTACCTACTAAGGAAATCAATAAATAAAATAATTAATAAATCATCATCAGATCGCCAGTTTGTACTCCAATAACAGTAAACATTAGCCGAAACATATTCGAAAGAACTTTCAAAATGAAATACAGATTATGCACGAGTGCATTTCCCGCATTCCTTGGTGCATTACTAGTTACCTTCATCTGAAGAGGCAGCGAGCGGCGCGGCGCGGGGCGAGGCACCCGGCGCATGCCGAATTAGCTCATTACCGGAGCCAGCGCCTTCCTCCAACTTCCCCAGATTTATCCTTCCACTCGCCGTATTCCAAATTTGAATAAGACCATTAGCCGCTGAGTATTCTACGTTCGGAATTCGAATTGGACAATTACGTTTAATTCCAATCTTGAATTCAGTTTTATTGAAATTCGCTCTGATTGCGGGTATGACGCTAAGAACGCAATCTTTATTTTAATACCAAAGAATATAGCTATTGGATTGAAAATATTTATAATGATTATTAGAGTTTGTAAATACCATAAGTGTGGTTGTGTTATACCTGAGTACTGAGTACATACTGAGTATAGGAATATGAGTAGGTTCAAGTGTTCAGGATTTTATAGCTCACACGTAAGAGAACTGATGTAACGTTTGGTTTGTTGCCTACCCAGCTTATTTTCTACTAAAATGACTTCACTACCTCATTCCAGACCGATTGTCAATATTTAAAAAAGGGAAATGAATTAAATATTAAGTAGACGCTCTATAATGAACTTCTTGTTACCTCAAGAAGAATAAAAACGTGGATGGAACAAGAAACATCTTCATCAATATTAGAATAGTCAGCGGTGCGCAACGCATCTTACGAAAGCTCGTCAACGCTCACGACAAGAACGGTATATTTTTTATCCAATTAAAAGCGTCCCCGAGCGGTCATCATTAGAGTTTTTACTAAATGTTGATGTTTTTGCTCGGGGCACGGGTCAAGCGGGAGAGACAATGGTAACTCGCGCGTCGTGGCTCGCGTTTGGTTCCGCGTGCCGCTCTGTCATTGAACGATTTGAGCGCTAATCGCTTCATTCAGCGGCTGGAGCGCTTTTTCCCGTCGCGGCCGATCGGTCATGCATTCCGTACACCGGGCACCGGGTACCTCCCCAGGCCTCGACACTCAACTGTTATTTACACGATATCAGTTGGTTGTGGCAAATTAGCGCGTGCTTCTGCTGATTGTCAGCATCAATGCTTTCAAAACGTAACTGTAAATAATCGTGCGGTGATCGGTTAATCGGGTCTTCAGATTTCAGTTGGATAAAGCTTCAACAAACTCTGATTGATCAGTTTCGTAGAACTTGGTCGTAGCTCGTAGAAGTGAACACGTTGATGTCTTTCGTTTGTACGAGTTAATTAAGGCAATGATTAGAAACGTTAATACCCAAATATACATTTTATGTTAACAGATGAACGAGATGAGCTGGACACTCGTCTGCTGCGAGAACGCCGGCCGATTACTACAGCTGCAGTAAACCTAGTTGTCTACGTTGCATATTAATATTCAGGTTGAGCGACGTAGTCTCAAAAAGTCATTTTACAGAAAACGGCCGTTAAGCTTTTTCTGTAAAAATAGTTTTTTGGAGATGTGACATCGTAAATGGACGATATATGTTTGGTAGGTAGGTTTGTAACTATATTACAGGTATAATAATCGAGTCTGTGTATTGCGTAAATATATTTATTTATGTTTTAAATCCACTGAAAACATAAAAGTTTAAAGTTAAGTCTAATGAAAACACATTAACCAAACGAAGTGTTCCTAGCATAATTGCTAAGCTACCGTGAAATAAGGACCGACTAACAATGACTCACCGTGTTATATTAGGTAAGTATAGGTAGGTATACGCACACATAGTTACAATGTTTTTGTTTCGTTAAATCATAATAAAAAATGATAATTATCAGCTGTATTTCGGCTATTGATTCTATGCAAGAATCAGCGAAGCATGACTTTTACTTATTTGAAGGCATAGATATACATACTAATCTATATCTATGTTTGAAGGCAAAAACACTTTATGCCACATTTTTAGTGAATATGTCTATATGCCTAAATAATTCTTGTCTATGATATATGATGTCATCTTCACGATGCGATTCAGATCAGTCAGATTCTCTCTTCAGATACGAGTAGAATATTGTAGATAATCTTCAAAGTGTTCGTTTAGTGTGATATAATGTCGGAAGGCAGTCACGAGTAACCCAGTGGACAGGGTCATATACATCGGAGGGACAGCGAGGTGGCGCGGTGCGGTGGCGCGACGTGACCGCCGGAGCTATGCGCACGCACACCACTCGCTGTGACTCCGTGTAACCCTACCCGGCAGCAAGCGCACACACCGCCATAACATAATTAAAAATGATTTAAGGCATTCGCTCCGGCTGCTTTGTTTCGCGCATTATGTTTCACTTGTTCGCGGGCACCACCATTTTTAACTCGCCCGCTCTTAATTCTGTCACAGCTTTTTATATACCCTTTTGTATTTATTAATTCTCTTTCGGCTCCGGTAGCTCTACGCTTCTCGGAAACCGATTTTGACGTGACATTTCTTTGGGTCGCGGCCGTGTCCCTGCGTTAATGAAGCGTCCGATTTCGGCGCCGCCAATTTAATAAAGGGTTTCTGAATAGGACTAATCAGACGAAGGTCAGATTCCTTTCGAGAGTTATAATTAGGAATCTTTGGAAGTGTGCGTCATCCTTAAGAGCGGCACGAATGGGGCTTTTAATTATTGGCTTTAAGAATACCGGAATTGCCAGTCATAATATATTAAGCCGGTTGGCCGCTTCTCAATTTGGTCGCTGTGTCCTGTGTCAGCAGTCGAAAATGCTCAGTTAAATGGTAATAAAACGGTGGCAGAGCTGGCGAACAATGGCAATTCGCTCCACTGTTGGCAAGGAGTCATACAGTTACGAGTAAAACGTTAAGTATAAAAATGATTAAGTTCGCCTTGTTGACGTGTCGTGGTCGGTTATCGGATTTCGGCGCTCGGTTACCGTGTCCTCGACGTCAAAATGTGATTCGCCACGGACTTCTGATTGATATGTAATATCAAGGAAAACTTTCTTATTATTTTTAATGCTTTCAAGTATAATCCACAAATTAATATGTTATTTTCATTACATATTATTGAATTTAATGCAGCTAAAATAGAAAACAACTAATCTTACAAGACCATATTGTAAAAGAGAATGCTCCAGATGAACCATCTCCAAAATGCATGTAGGTGGGTAGGTAGGTACAACAATCATTAACTATAATTTATTTTAAAAATAAGGTAAAGGTAGACAACCTAGGAGCAATGCCCCTCTACAGGCATCAATACACAGCGATAACCACATGCCATCAGATGTGTCTTCAACTTGTTTGACACCTATGGCATAAAAAATGGTGTAAACCTGTGAAACATAGTAGTGAGCCGTGGTTATAACAAGTGTTTGCGGTAGCGGTCCGACCAGTGCCTGACTGGCGACGATCGCGCGATCCATCACCACGACAATCTATCAGCCGCTGTCTCTCAGAGGACAACCGTCTCAACTCCACTATGTGGTAATACATATTGCTGCGTCAATATTAACGTCTAATAATAATATTAAACTAGAGTTTACATTGACAATGACAGCTCCAAGGATAAGCGAGAATGTTAGAACATTTATTGACGCGTTCTAGTTTTATACAGATCTGATTAAAAGACATGAAGCAGAATGTACGTATCTTAATAAGGACGTGAGCACGTACTAAGTAACAGTAAGTACGAGTATGTATGTTGGGTATACATACCCAGTCATTTATTATATTTCAACGAAACGAGTTGGATAAAGAGCATTTGACCGAACATATGCAAGTCATCTGAACCAGAGTTCAAATTAAAATTAATCATCGATAGTCACCGTCGTATCGTTTTATTTTGTTCTTGCGAATGCACCTTCGTATCTTGGTCCATCTCTGTTAATTAGTTTTTTGTGTGGCGCGGCGGGGCGGGCCGGCTGACGCCATCAAATTACGATGAGTCGGCCTTTCGGTGCTTTCGGCTACTGCTCGCCGGCGTACCACAATAATTATACACTCGTTACTACTGTGCTGCGCCGGCGCATCTCACCGATGTGGCCTCGACCACGTGACGAATGCTCCCGATTAATGAAACCGGTGAAATCGTCCAACACCGCATTAATAACTTGTGTTTGATTAAAATACAAATTGGTTATGGTTCTGGAATGCTATGAGAAACGGGTTAGCGATCGTTTACCACTTACACAATGTTTTATCACTGAATTTGGAATCACAATTTCTTATTGTTGTTTATAATGTGTATTTATACCTATAACATGAATCTTGGCTGTTGCTTATACATTTTACGCAGTCAGCACTATTAAGTGCTATTGAAAAGTGATCGATAGAGGAGCGCAGCAGTGGATGCGGTGCGAGCGTCAACAATAAATTCCATCGATAAAATCGGCGGCGCGGCGTCGACTCCGCGCCGGTAATTTCTTAACGACAGCGTAACCCGGTGGCGACGCGTGCGCGCACGCATTTTATTTCTCTCGCATCGGCCGACTCCGAAATAATCGCTCCCCACTCAACATAGATGGTAATCAAAGCTATTAAAGACGATCTTAATGTAACTTTTTAGTAGGAGTCAGAATTAGAAAGGTCGGCGTGATTTTACGATTGCGACTGAGATGGATAATAAAAGTTGTTGTTTCAGTTAATTTGGGGAATGACGCAGCTTCCAGGAGTTTTGTGGGGAAATGAGGTTTGGTGTTTTGTTCGTATTTGTGAGGCGGTCAGCGGAGAGCGGTGGACGTATTGTGTTTAAATTGAATATATTTATGAAGGTGATGGAGCGGATCGAGCTACTGTTTACATTGTTGTCTGCTGCTAAGATACAGCTCCGAATAAGTTTTCAATAATTATTACCAGGGCTCAGTTGAGGGTTCAGCTAATTCACAATATTTTGTCCATTACACAGATGAAAACATAGATAAACCTATATGGAAAGCCAGTAGCGCACTTCTATATCAATAAATACGTATTTTGACAACATAAATATTTTTTTAAACTATATCGTTTCATTGGAGATAACTAAGACCTTTATGCATGTGACGTGCCATTTAAATTCAGAGAAATTGGGAGAGTTAATGCCATGTAAAGTCATGAGAATTCAGGGGATAATGCTTGGACCTTGACCTTATCAAAATGTGGAAACATCAGGGGTCAATGCTAAGCAAATATTTAAAAAAGAAAACAAAAAAATACAAGTAGAAATTTTTGATTGGACAACCCTGATCGTCAAGAAGCACAGCAATCAAAGTATCTACGTGGAGCTATGTTAAATTACCTTTAATTAAAAACTGTGAGTGAGGGGGCCATCTGTAGATTAGTACAAGCCGGTCACAAAAAGGGTTCCGGCGAAACACCTTCATGATTCGTCACGATCCTAAAATTTATTTTTATTCGGTGAAGGAATCCTTTGTTAGAGCTCACCGAATTTGCCTTACACTAAAAACTGGCTAATTAAGAAATGTTCCGACTGCCGTTAAAATTTTTAGTAGTCGTTCTGGCGGTTCGAGCCCCAGTGCGATTTGTTAGGGTCTACCGTGCGGATTTATGACGGCTACAGTTTAGACGTACGATGTGATTCTGATAACGTCGGCCGCTACTGTGCCCTCTCGATAATTTAATATACTCGTGAGTTCTTCTTCACGCTAACGAATGGTATTCCATTAAACATACACACAGGCGGAAGTATCTTACTACTATTTATTTTTATAAAATAATCTTCGATGGTTATAAAACTAGTTAAGCAGCAAGTGCAGCATTAATCCAACATAAAGGTGGATTTTCAAGCTCTAGACCACTATTATTAGTCGACGTGAATAGAGGAAGAATATTGTAGATAATAATAAAGTTATGAGCACATTAGATGTCGGTGATCGCATCTTGTCGCCTGCTTAGCGCTGCGATAATGGTGGTCATTACGTTCCGTGCCTGACATTCCACAATTATTGCTCTCACAATAACTTGCATATTGCAGCGGAGAGCATGCATTCGCCTCTGTAAGCAGGGCATTACCTCTAGCTGACGGTTCAATCCAAGGAAAAATGAGACAGCAATGTAAACGCGAAGATGTACTTCTCCGATTTATGTTCGTATTTCGTCTCAAGCTTAGTGCAATGGAGGTTCCGTATCAGCCTTCTTTATAGTAAATAGTATTCTTTAGGTGACATTTTAACGAATCCAGTTTTTTTTTTACAGGGACGTTAATTGAAAGGTAGGTAACCAACACTTAAAGTGGTTGCGGTGTACGACACTTCGGTCAACAAGATGTGAAAATTGACTCGTAGAGATACGAGGTGCTACTCGCATGAGGGCGTATAATTGCGGCCGCGGTCCGCGTCTAATGTGCGGTGTCGCGGAATGTGGCACTTTCCATGTTAACGAGCTCCGCGACGTCATCGCCCTTTTGCAGTAACACTATCGTACCTTCCACCGCAACGTCCGCTGCGACGCACTCAACGAGAGTAACTCCTATTTGTGGTGACGCTCATCCTGCCTTATTACTAAATTTACCATCGGTATCATATCTGCCAACTGCCACGGCCACCTAGTTAATAATGATGCGTCCATCTAACGCGGGCGAAGGCAATTTCGCGAAATGAATACTGGATTTCTGGTACATCAACACGAGACGTACGCTTTCATTACGCGAGGAAATAAATCAAAATAATACCCGAGGTAAAAGATAGCGAATGGAAAATCATCCCCGCGCCCCGCGCCGCCCTGCTCGGGTGATTTATGCCCGTAATTTTCCGGACGGTTACGAAAGTAACTTGCGATTTTTCTCTTTGCACACACGTAATTAGATAATTTTCATGAATATCTTGCGCGGGCGATTGCAGACTGGGGCAGGGGGCCGTTAATTTATGCACCTTCGTGAGCTAGCACGGGAACTTTGGAGCGGTTTATGATGTTCATGTGGAAGGAATTTGGGGAACCTTATTTGAAAATTTGTATTCATCATATTATACTTTTGCGTAAAACTTTGTAAGGAAGTTGGAATATCTTAATTATAAAATATTTTTTATTTTAAACTGCTACATAAAAAGGGTTTATTACTCACTAAGAGGATTAATAAAGCACACAAGCCGTGAATTAATTCCCAGGTGCGGGCCGAGAGCGGCGCGGCGCGGTGAAGCGATGCTCGGCTTGTTCTGGTATTAATTTCTGTCACAGATTTAATTGCTCACCTCTGGCTTAATCTTTTTAATAAATTCGAGGTCTCAACGAAATGCGACGCGGCCAAAAAATATACGACCTGTGCGCGGCAGACCAAAAAAAGGATGGATTTTAATTTATAAAAGACAGGACAAACGATTAATAATTTATTTGTATCCTCAGTTTCTTGCGCGAGAAGTTCTCGAGCGTTAAAAACAACCGTTAAAACCGGCGACTTTGTATAGCTCGCGCTTAGTCCGAAATGCCAATTGCGGGTAGACACAAGTATACAGCGAGCCGGAATGTCGCTTTAAAAAACCTCGCAAATAAATAAATCGCGTCGCACACACCGGCTGGACAAAAAAACGACCGCCATATTCGAATCTTTAATGTGATTTAAAAAAAATAGAAGTAAGCGGAGGCTGGCTTCGATTGAAAATGAATGAAGGCGAACGCGATAGTGGAAATTAGCATCGAGGTAGGATTCAGGAGCGGCTTTTGTGCGATCATATCGAGGTGTATTCTTTGCGCTTTTTACGGAGCATCGGGATCGGCGCGTCCTTTCACTCCCTGTTAAGATACTGTCGACTTTTTGTTGCAAATAATTACCGTCGCCCGCTACAGAGCCACAATCACTTTCAGATAATACTTGAGCACCGGAGGCCACTTATAGCGAACTGAAAACGTGATAACCAATAATTAAAATTAAAATTTCGTGTCACACACAGTGTTTCTTATAAAACTACAAAATGGCAAAAGCGATTTCTCCAATTTTTTGTGTTAGGTCATAGGTCGTAAAGCATTTTTAAATCTGAATCTCTGAATTTCAGACGAAGTTGGGCGAGCTAGCTATTATAATTATATAAGGTATACTTGTACTTACTAGCATAGTAAGTACACTGCACGTAGTAGGTATCCATGAAAAAGAAAAGCCTTAAGAAATTTGAAATGTTACACATTGAGTAATGATACTCTTCACTGGGCCCGTGCTAGATTAGATCTTGATGATCGGCGCGCCCATCGCAGTGGTCAGTGAGAGCTATAAATTAGCGATTACGCATAATATACAATGATAATGGCAACAATGGGATTGAATGCAGATGAGAGCGAGCGCGGGGAGTGCGCAGAGCACAACCGATCGACATTTGTATGCGATATCTAAGCGCACAATTGGACGCCGGCGAGAGTCTTCGCGCTAATGGTACACTATCGAACGATCGCTGCCTCCACTTGAGAAGTGGAGACCGCCGCAGAATACGAACCGCGCCGCTGTTTAGTGGCCACAATAAATAAATAAACATTCCCGAGGTGTGGTCAGACTCCTCGATTACTGCTTCAACCTCTAGCCGACCAATTCTCGAAACGGATTACTGAAACTCCATTTGCAATATCCCATACTATACTGCAATGACACAAAAAAATAACGAGCCACATATTTTTTATGCACACGCATAAAACCAGCCTGTTTAAATAATGCCACAGAATTAATCTTTAACGGCGTCCTAAATATAATTACACGGTATTTTCGAATTATTAACATGAAGGTTTAAAAAGGTCGCAGTAATTAAAGTCCGCAATAACAATCATGTTAATGTTTAATGTGAAACGTTTATGGAGAAATTTGCATTTTAAGTCGATTCCTCGCCTTTAACGCGTCACTTCTCAAACACTTAATTGTTGTTCTTGGTCACTACGGAGAATTTGTAGCGTTAAATTATGACGAGATATTGGCGGTTGTAAAAATAACAATCACCTTATAAACGCATTTCAAATTAATTAAATTTTCAATCTTGGTCTATTCGTTGACAAAAAGTAAAAGACGAGACTTGTTTGTGCTCGTTCGCGAGGATTATGGAAAAAAATTAATGGTTAATAACGACGTGTAGAATTACTCTTGTAAATTACCACGGTGCGGCGCGAAACTAATTTCGCAACCAACACTGGTAGCACCAAAAAGGATAAACAGGAAGAATTATAAAGAACAAGGGCTGTTCCTATATTCCACATTCATACATTTGTGTTAATATTTTTAAAAAGGTCCGTCATAATATGTAAGAATAGAGACCTCCTGACCACATAAGAGTCCTAAGAGAACATATTATACTATAGAGAAAAAACATAGATTATAATAATTATTATTATAGATGCATAGTAATTAGAGATCGATCTGTGATTGAATTTGGCCAGTCGTCTGATGTTAAATCACCGTCAATGGAACAATAATTTATTTCAGGTCATTTTAATCGAAACGCGATTGAAACAATTAGAAGTTGCGATGTTAAATTATAAACAATGAGCAGTTATAGGTAGAGGCATAGGTAGAGCGTAAATAGGTATATATACTTATACACAGTAATTTTAATCGTATTTTTTACGACTTTACATGAGTATATTATAGAAGTTTTTTTTGTACATAGGCCGGCGAACCTTAGAATAGTGGGATCTACTGAACGAGATATCTGCTCTCCTTATTCTGCAGAAAGGGAAGTCACAAGAATAAGCTAGTTTAAATAAAAACATGCATTAAAGTACGTAGGCCACCGCTATTTTTACTTCGTAGAATACTCATGAATATGCATAGCATTAAAGGAAGTTATGATCAAATTAAACAATATTCTAGTATAATGTAAAGGACGGGCATAAATCAAAAGCTACCAATTGAAATCCATTGAAAACATATTCATTTAGACCGGAAAAGCGAATGCCGACTCCGGCGGTGTCTATTGAGTCATTTATCCTAACTATAGGCAATGATTAATATCCCGGATATTTTGTATTAGGGGAGTCGATAGCACCAACATAAATTATGCACTTAAAACAAAAGATTGATATGTTGAAAACGTATAGTTTTCAACATAACAATCTTTTGTTTTAAAGACAGATATACATATTAAATAAAAAATCCATCATCATTATCATCTGAGCTATTGGACGTCCACTGCTATTGTGCTGCTACACAGAAAATAGGCCTCCCCTTTGAACTTCCATATGTACCGGTTGGAACGACCTGCATCCAGCGTCTTCCGGCAACCTTGCAGGTCGCCTGTCCACCTTGTGGGTGGACGTCCTACGCTGCGTTTGCTATTAGTTCGTGGTCTCCACTCAAGCACTTTTAGACCCCATTGGATGGCCGATGGGGAGCACTCTGCGTGCTACACAGCTTGTCCCTTGCCACTTCAGCCTGCTAATTCGCTGGGCTATGTCGGTGACTTTGGTTTGTCTATGGATCTCCTCATTAAAAAAAAAACAGAAACTTCGCCCACGGCGACTTTTTGTACTATCACGTAGAAGCGATACAGAATCTGGACATAGATTGGTACATAGAACGCGACAGCATCGCGGCTGTATCGATTAGAACACGTGAAATCATCGCTAAATGTCGTTTTAATTCATATCTTAAAACAACTGAACCGATTTTGATAAAACTTGCCCCAAGTTGGAAATGTAAGCCAATAAAAATATGGTCAAAATTTGATTAATGTTTGGAGAAAACCCAGCACAAACATACAAACATACGTTTCCCAAAAGTTGTATATTTGATATGAAGTCTCAAAAGATTGTCCCAAATTACTCGCTCCAACAATATTTTATACAAACATAACCTCCTTTAAGTCCGTTAAAATAAAACGTTTACACATAATTTGCCTTAAAAGATGAATAGAAGAAACCTACACATTAGCGTCCAATACTTCAACGTACCTATACGTTCGACCGTCAGTAGTCAGTGGCAAGTGATAAATAAACCGTAATTGAGAGACGGAAACAGCCAATGAGTAAATCTCGTCCGTCAATTTATTTAAATTATTTATTAGTGCTTCGCTATAGACACCCGGCCGCGTCGTTTTCAGTGCGCGTTCACAGAGACCTCTCCGGACGTTGATAGTGATGGCCTAATGACTTGAAAACGATTTGTCGATATCGAGAAATTATAGACTTCTATTAGTCGACGACATTTTCAAGATCGAAGGAAAAACTTGGTTGCGATCCGCACTATGTCTAATGCCTACTTTTAATGGTGAAAAAAGGATGTCCAGAATTGGTCAGCGATAGAAGCTGTGAATGTTAATTAATTATAATAACAACAGAAATGGGAGTGTCCCAGCAGTGGGACAGTATAAACTAACAAAAAAAAAACAACAGAAAAGGTTACTAGAGTAGAATAGACTGCTAGAGTCAAATCTTAATTAGAGGTTGTGTTGCCAGCTTTTACCTATGTTGAAGTGTCAGTTACAATATACTTTACTTTTCCCTTAAATATTTTACTATCATGGTTTTGTGCCCGACATTGTTGTGTCTAATATACATAATACATAGTAGTGTTAAGGTAGAGCATATTTTTATTATTATTCAAGTAACTTTTAATCGATAATAATTTCTATCGACATGGGATATCACTAACGCTGAGTCGAATTAGTTAATTTGTGCAGATACACGACACAATGGATGAGGAAATAATACCAGTACTCAGTACTCATGTGTTAGTAGTACATACTCACAGCTACCGGGAGACGTAATTGGCGTAATTGAACGAATCTGGATGCTTAATAATGCCCCATTGTCGTTACTCAAACGGTAATTCATCGTTTGTGAAAGAAATGATTCATTACTTTTAAATGAAAAGTTTGGGGTACGGGTATGATTCAGTTGTTTATTAACTCTGAATTCTGAATATGCCTGATTTATAAAGGCGTGTTTGAGTAGAGCGAAAATGTTTGAGATATTTTCCGTTAAACAGATAACTTTAATTTAGATTGGCCGCCATGAAAAGTTTGAGCCAGTACTGGCATCACCAGTTCCCGGTCAGTCATGGTCAGTATAGATGTGTGTTGACTTGTCACACCTGTACGGTTAAACTGATTGAGCTGAAATTTCGTAAGTAGCTAGCTTTAACGTAGAATAGCACACGTGCTACTGTTCAGCGGGTAAAATCTACAAAGTAAAAAATGTTACGAGTATCAAGTGACTGCCTAAGTGCTTGTTCACGCTATAACACGCGGGCGCGGGCGCGGGCGCGACAGACTTTGCTCACACCGCACGTGCGTTGTACGTGAACACCTTCATAGCACGTCATATGTTTGATATTTCACGCCCGCGCCCGCGCCCGCGCCCGCGCTCGCGCTCGCGCTCGCGCCCGCGCCCGCGCGTTTACGTGAACAAACCCTAAGTCGGACTGAGATAGCGCGTTATTGAGAAGTTTATATTTTAGTTGGCGATTTGGCCAAGCTTTTATGTCATATTAGAATTAGTTTTAACAAAACAAATTATCATCATCGTCATCAGCCTATGTTCGTCCACTGCTGGACATAGGCCTCTCCCATGGCACGCCACTCAACTCGGTCCTCCGTCTTTCTTCTCCACCCACCCCCAGCGACCCAAACAAATAAACAAATTATGGTTTGGACAAACTTGAGGCGCGTTTGAAAGGCGTGGCCGTTCCTATAACTTTAATATTAGGTATCTATGTGGTGGTTGACGGCGACAGTAAAATTCGGCGCTGCAGTTATCGAGTCGCTCAGCACTGTGAGATGGCGTGTTACAGTTTTATGGTGCGTTTTGGTAGAATTGTGAAAATACGTTCGTATTAAAGAAATGCGTTGTTAAATTTTTATTACTATTCGATTTTATCAATTGGGGTTATTCTGGTACTGCCAACATATAAGATTATACTGTCTACACAGGGAAGAATACAAATTGGCAATATCCTAGATCAGAGGATGCCTAATATTTGGGGTTTTACTCCAACAGAAGCGGTTACCCTAATTACTCTGTCAAAATTTACACTGTGTAAGTTTGTACAATTAACCTTATAGAGGTAGTTTCTATGGTCAATCCATATGTTGCAGTATCAGGTCGCTCAGTGTAATTTTTCTAATTTTGTGTGTAAAATTTGTTATGTCTAAAAAACTCAGTTATTTTATTTGAAATGTAGCATGTAGACTTCTTAGACCCTGGAATAACAAATAATAGTTTAGGCACAGTTAGTATTTCCACTTACCCATTGATATCCGTGATAGACCAGAAGTACTTGAGGACAGCTCTAGCGAGGAGGTACCAGATCTGGGTCCAAACCCACGAAGATTTGTCTATGGACTCATTGAGGAACTTCTTGGTCTCTTCATCTGGGTACAGCTGAACAAACTTCTCGTTTAACTCTGGAGTTATTCGCTCTGGGTTCACTTTGTACCACTGTAACAAAATACGACTAATTTACAAAAATAAATGACTAAGATCGTTACAATAAGCTGGGAACAGTTTTACATGTTTTTGACTTTGATTTAACATAGCTCGACTAATTATTAGCACGGTTAAAGGCAATCAAAAGTTGAAAACAAGCAATCATAGTATTCCGTAGTTTTGTGTGTAACGTCGAGCGGATACTATTAATTACTTGTAAAAAAATGTTCTTATTACACTTGTATAACATTGGCACGTATATTTTCCTTTTTTAAGTTTTTATTTGTTTAAAAGAAGGTGTGGTTCAATTAGTTAAAGTTAAGCATGTCCAATACATAAAATGAGTTCAAAGAATTATGCACTTTCCTCAAGCATGAAATAAGCAAATTCTAACGAACACGAGATAATGAACGCCCATAGCGTTACACATTAGTAATGACGTGATGAAAGGAACATCGCGAACGACGGCCGCGCCGACTATTCATGCATTACACAAATTGATGTTTAACAACCTATTGCTGCGAGTCCTTAATGAAACTACACAAAAAGGCGTAATCGAGTGCAAATAAGAGCGTATGAAAGGAGTTCGTAGCTGGTCACCCGTTGTGTGTTTAAGTCAACGCGCCGCGGCCCTACAAAGGGCTATCCAGCGGCTGTTAATTTCACGCTGCCTCGAATTAACATTTCTTTACGCCACAGAATAATGACGAATTAAAAAAAAAACCTCCTCGCCTCTATATGTAGCGGTAATGACGACGGGAGCCGAGCGACGCGAACTCATCAGCCCAACTTAATTAATGCCCGATCTGTCTTTGTATTAAAATCGAGTCGAGTAAAAACTCAGGTCGAGTGTGAACTTTTTTATACTGAGAGGGTTCGTGCGTCAGCAAATTAAGGTTACTGGTCTGCACAAAATTGCCATAAGTATAATTTTAACGTTTGACATGCTTTTAATAAAAAATAAAGAGTTTAGAAAAAAAATACAAATAAATGTATACCTATAGGAATGTGGACTTTACATCATTATCCTTACTCTTATAAAGAGTCAAAAATTTAACAATTAGTCGTAAATGGAAGACTAGGTTATTATAAAGGGAACATTCTCATTCATGTAACATACTCCAGGAAAGAGAAGTAGGTAGGTACAAATCCAACTCTATACGGAACCCTGAATATTAAAAAACCGGTAGTTGAAACAATCGTCACGGTGAATCAAAACGTCGTATTTCGTCAGTCGGTAGTCAGTATTCAATTTAATAGTAGGTAACTTCGATTCGGGAGCTCTACAAAATAAATGTTGCCTTTAGTTTGAAATATAACAACACTACGAATTTAAATGCAATTTACTATCCTTTGTTTTCGGAGCTGAATATGGAGTGAGGATTGAAGAAGTCTTCCGGCGTAAGTTGTTTGAAATATCGATTTTACTCTATTTACGATTTATTTTCAGATACCTACAGATACAAAACCGGTACAATAAACGTTATTTATTTGCAGAGAAATATGGGGATAATCGGTAAGATTGAAAGCAGAATAAGTAGAAAATTAGTGTTTATTTACTATGAAATTAAGTATTTATTACACCAAAGCACATGTCTCTGGCACGATAACTCATGCAGGTAGCATGAGCTTTAGGTGGCCAATGAGATATAATGATGTCAATAGTATTAATGTTTAGACATGTTCGTTATATTTGGTTGATGCTTTTTACTTTTTCAAAGAACTTCAAAAAACAATAAAAAATGAAGAGGAAATAAATAGTACTTAATTCAGATAGGGAATCACGTTAGTGATTATGCAATGCGCCGTCTTTACATTTAAAATAGCCTGCATCGGAACTACGGGATCCGACGTGGCGAATTCTCCAGACGGAATACAAATCGTGGAAAATTTTGAATTCTGAAGTCAGTGATGTTATACTTTGAATTTAAGGATCGTTTGTTTGTTGTACTATCAATACTTCAAACAGTTTCTCGAAACAGTAATGTAGCGTCTTCGTTACGACAGAGGCGTTTTGTCGAATTGAATCCAATTAGAAAGTAATGTTTATCAATTTGCTTTGTTTGTACTCACAGGTCATGGATTGGACTACTTTTGTAACATAAATGAAATAAATTAAATTATTGTGTAAATAAATAATACAGATTATTAGCATATCTAATAGATTTATTATGAACGACCAAGATCGCTATCTTGGTCGTTCATAATAAATCTATCCAGCCAGAAGACATGTCTCTGCCTAATTAATAACTGTAACATAGTCATATTTATAGCATTATACGTATTTAATAACAACGAATAATTTTGATTTCAGTAAATGGCACGACTTTTAGATTAGAGAAGTACCTAAAGTAAAAAAAACACAGAAGACTGACCACCATAATGTGAGATACATTGCCAGAAGCGAAAATATACTTAAAGAATTATCGAGAATGTGTCGAACAGTTATTTGTCTCCGATCCTGATATTTTCAATTCAATTCATTTTTCTAGTCCACAGTCAAATGAGTTCTAGAAAATAGAATCGTAAGGAGGCATCAACGTGCAAAACGATGGGTTTTTATGTTGTTTTTGTACAATATGTAGATGCTAGGATCTAGATTATTTATGAGAAACTCGTTTGGAATTCATTTTCAGCTCGTGTAAAGCTAGATTTGCATGAATAACAATTTCCTCATTTTAAAAAATCTACCTGCTGAAGATAAATCGAGGTTGATTTATACAGACCGGCAACTTATCGAGGTCGAATCGATTTTTTATTTGGTGCCTATTGCCTACATTACTTGGATATTGGAAAAGTCTTTACAATACGTAGCTGAGCGAATTCCTGAGTGCTTTGAGTTGCATGAAAGGGTTAATTCAATTGTCGGTAAGTGTTAAATGTTAAGCTTGTGTCACTCGGGCAGTCATAGCGTTTCAATGCGTTCATTATCTCGTGACTCGTTAGCGGTCGGGTCAGCGAAGGTGCGTCCATGGAGCGAATGGAAGGATGCCGGCCCTTTATCTGCAGGTCGTTCGCCTGCCGCTAATGAATCAACCTCCTTAGTGTGAGCATATTGTCAATATCGAGCAAAATATTACACATGCAGCGCACACGTGATTCACCTTTTATGAAATTAATGGTCATACAGCCTTCGATATTCTATTTGCGGATGGTGGAGGCTCTGAATGACTGTCATTGAAAAGCTTTTCGCTAAACTGCTGTCGTGACATATTTCTTGTAATGTGTTTTATTGGTGCGTAAAATATCGCAATTAAAATCCTATTTATAAAATAATACAGTACCTAAATATTCTCTTTGATGTGATATCTATCTTCAACTCTATGAAAAACGACGAGCTTAAGAAGTTCTGAATTATGAAATTATTAAGAAAAACAATACCTCCTCTCTCTCTCAATCTCAATACCTTCAAACGACAAAACGCAGAGATGTACGTGTAGAAATAGCTTATACGAATAAGAGTACGGTATGCCAATGGCGCATTAGGTGGAGTGCAAGAGCTGCTATAAAACATTGTATGTTCACAGCTAAGTGGCGCATAGGATCCCGGTGGATTTGCCGTAAGCGGCTCCGAAGCTTGTTTGCCGGGCGCTCCATTAAAATGGGATCAGCCTGGATGCAGATCGGACGGACGTACCCGCTGCAGACGAGACGTGTAAGGCACTCTTTGGAAAATGGATGGTGCAGTATATTGATTATAATGTAAGTGAATAGAAACAGAGTGCACAGAAAATAATGGTACGACAAAATGTGACTGCAATTATATACTTATAATAACGTAAGTGTGCGTGTGTTTAATATACGTATATGTAGAGATTTCACTATCGATGGTTGGTATACCAGCAAAAGATTATTAGCACCATTTCGGCAATAAAATTTTGTGGCCTAAAAAAAATGATCTCAATAGTAATTTAGGTTGGATTTAATTCTTGAGATCTAAGCCAAAAAGTATGGTATTTTTAAGTCTGTTTTTTGCCGTAAATTAAAAGTTTTCTATTATTATGAAATAAATATCAGAAGAATTATTATAAGAATTATCTGCTATAGGCTGCCTATAAATATTACAAAAAAAAAATTAAGAAAAACTACCAAAATAACTGACGGCTCAGATGAGTCAAAAATGTAAGTTTTAGAAAAGTTTCTGAACATAAGTGGGCCTAGGTATATTTAAAGATTGGTGATTTCTTCACACGTAATATTCGTATGACCTTTTCCTACACCGCACCACACATTGTGTGGACCAAACCATAAACTATTGATATAGCCCGAGGCTCAGCATATAATATGCCAGCGATAGTCTCAATTAAAACCCCCACACTTGACTTATGGCCGCAAAACGATCGGTTTCGATTAGCCTTCGACAATGCTACTAAACAATAAACCATTCATATGTTTTAGCAATCTTACATAGGTATATCTATGGGTTTTAATAGATTTATGGAATTGGCCATTGACCACTTAAGAAAGGATCTCATAATTAATAGGCGTAAAGTTTGTAGGTAGGTATGTTCGTGTATAACATGTATGTTTGTGTTTCTTTGTGCTCAAACAGGTTGCCTAGGTTTTAATCGATTTACGGAATGTACCATTGACCACTTTAGAGAGGATCTCCAATTTAAAAGATGTAAAGTTTATGTTATGTTCATCTCTGTCACCGGGGGTAGACTTCCTTTGCAGGAGGTCGTCTAGGTGGGTACCCCAACAGTGCCAGTTATTCTACCGCCTGAGCAGTGATGTGCAAACATTACTTTGCTCCGGTAGGAGGGCACTGTAGCTAGCGAAATTACTGGGCTAAAGAGTCTTAACATCTTATGACTCTTGAGTAAGAAGCGTTGGTGCAGTGCTCCTAGAATTTCACATAATTGTGAAATCCTAGGTTACACTGTACTGATTATGGGCAGCCGTTATCTCTTAACATCAGGAGAGCGTCTTGCTCGTCTTCTACTTCATCACATAAAAAAAAAAATCTATATAATATGTTTGTTCTTCATGCTCAAAAAGTAAGCTTAAATTTTGGTACATTATATGTATGTCGGTACCTTGGAATAACACATAGTGTTTTAGTGGGTAAACTGCTAGGCGTAGTTAGAACGTAATATGAACAAGAGTTTATAATAAGTGCCTAATAAAAGAATATCAAAAAGTATAGTTTGTTTTACTTATTATTCCAAAACAATAAAAATGTAGCAAAACTACATGCACTTAATTTCTCTTTCCTTAATCTTTCATAAATCAATTTGTGGTTTTTCTACAATATAACAAAAATGTTATCTAGTAACGGCGTTTATCGTTATCACAGATCGTTATAACGACAAAACCTACTTCGGATTAATTATAATCGGTAATGACCTGATAATAAAATATATCAAGTACAAATCTAATGATTTGTACTTGATATATTTTATTTTATTCAGAGCGATAAAGCCATAAAACAAGAAATTGTGAAACGAGTAACGTATTAATTACTAATTACCTCGTTATTCAAACATATTAGAGTAGCGGTATAATAAGTACCTATTACCTATATATTATATATCATATCTTACTAATAATATAATCGTGAAAGTTTGTAAGAGTGTATGAATGTACCTATGTATGTCTGTTACACTTTCACGCCAAAACGGGTGGACCGATTGAGCTGAAATTTGGTATTTAGAGATAGCTTAGACCCTGAAATAACACAAAGGCTACAGTACAGTGGGTAAAACCGCAGGGCGCAGCGGGTTCAGATATAATATGGTAGTAGAGTAAGAGGGAAAGACATTAAAAAAAATTATTTACAATTAAATATCTTACAATCTAAAACTTATTTATATTTTACATCATTTTTTTTAGATAAATTCATTTTGTACCTTTATTTTAACTTTATACACTGAATTTACTTCTGCTAAACACAGTCTGGTAGGAAAATCAGAGTCTAAAGATATACAAGTATTTTCCATTCATAGCATCACGAACCTTCCCTCGGGCCCCTGTTGCGTAATTGTTTTAAACTCGCCTTTTAATTGTTCTATCGGGTGTTACGATTTATTGTCCGACGTGATCTCAACGGCAATACCATTCAGATTAATTTGCACTGCCATTTCCGCGTCGACGAGCCATGGGAATGCAACGTCTACGAATTTAATCAAAGATCATTTCGCGCGAACAACTTGCAAGGCTATAAAATTAGCATCGGAAAATTTAGGTCTTTGACAATAATTTAAATGCATTGTTTGTGTTCTCGGTATTGAATCTGTTGTCGGTAATTAGCTCTTTGGTAATTAGTTATAACCTCCGTGGCTATAACCCTGCACAGCATTTCATAATTTAATTTCTTTTTTCAATGACTCTCGTTTCCAGATTGGCTCGACACGTCAACGCATTTGCCTACTAGTGCAGTCTACAGACCAATATGCGAGATGCGGGATGCAAGAGACAGCGTCACCGAAGCGTGGGCACGCGCTCGTAAGATTTACGAGTATATTTAAACTGGTTTTACATTAAGAACCAACTGGACCGATTTGATCGTAAAATCGGCTGTTACGTCTCGAGACAATATCGTCACCGGTTACCACCCAAGCGCTCTGTTAAATTAACTCCAGGTTAAGTATGGGTCGACCTGTGGTCAGCTGGACGAACATTCCGCAGTTATTTTCGTAAGATGGAGCTGTTTACGATTCCATATTGTTAAAATGGTTGTTTTTATTTCGGTGTGGTGTTGGAATGGAAGTGATTCGCCAGTAAAGAGAGCAATTAACTGGGCGCACGCCACGCCACACTGGGGATTGTTCGGGCGCGAGAAACGATCTCGAATCTCGACGTCCATTGTCCGGCTAAATTAACAGTGTCTACAAAAACATGCGCTGCAAGAAACCTGGAGAGTAAGAAAATTATTTCATTTGACTATTGCATCATCTGTCCATCTGAACTTTGGTTGCATTTAAATTAATTTCTTATCATTTGTTACACTCCAAGCTTAATGCATTTCAGGCTTTTTCATCAGGATATTATGACGCTGGAAAAAGTGAGATTGATTTAAATGAAAATGTGACATTTACATAATAAAGCGTAGCGCCTTTCCACCCGCAGTCCAAAGTCACAATATTTTATTAGAGGAGTCAAAAAGTTCAGTGAAAAGCCAATCGAATGGCAGCCGTTGATTGAATTGATTGAAAAAGAAATGGAGAGGGGGTCGGGGAGGCCCGTCCACCGGTATTTTTATAGCCTGTTCACGTCCAAGAACGCGAGGGCGACACATTCTCGACGAGGCGACGTTTTTGCAGCGCCAACTTTCATTAGACACCGCGCGCCGCGGGGACCAAGCCGTTTCCTTTTAATAAATGAGTTATGCGTTTATATCCAAGATGGCCGCCGGCTGTACCGCAAGGGTGTCAAGAATGTTACGATGACCGTGAGCTTTTTTGAGTTTTGATTGTTTAGTCGGTCAGATTTTATGACGGCTGATGGCGCATGTTAATTGAAGTTGATTAAATTCTGAACACTTTATTTAAGATTGAAGGACATGTAATTTAATACTACCTTAAATTGATAATGAGATACTGTAAGAATACTGGGGCACTCGAGTCATATTTTGAGAGAGAGCAAGAGAGCTTTAGAGCAGTTTTGAAAATTTCAAAAGGAAAAATAATGATATTGTCCTTATGTGGACTGAACAGTCGAAAGCTGTCAATATAGAATTCATCAAAATATGCAGAGGTATTTCCACATTCGGATGGCACGTACGATGTTTTTGTTGGCTGTAAACGGCCTCAAACTTCGCCAAGCGCGCGTTGTCAGCTTTCTGTGTATTTATTTACTCATTCATACATTTCTTGTATGTCTGCGATGTTATTTGCGGGTTTTCACTACTTGACCATTTTACAAACGTCTCCATATCTTAATGAATACTGCAATTTATCAATTAAAGAAAGTTATCGTCGCATTTACTTAAGCTACATAAACACCTATCAAACACAGATGACTCTCGCAACTGGTTTATTTTTAATCGAGATTTATATTCGAAGCCTCTTAGGAAATAAAATAATCACAGCGGCTTGGATTTGCATACAATGGTAAAATAATTTTACGCGCGTTTCGCAGCGCTTAATTCTATTTTTTATTTGGCCTTCTGCGCCCTATCTACGAATCAAACGGACTCCGCGCGCCCATTTTGGTAAGTGTTAACATTCGAAAGATCTTGCAAAAAGATCTTTCGAATATGTATTGTTTAGTAGAGTATTATTGTTGAATTGAGTGCTGGTTTGAAACCTAATTACAAAATTCAGAAGCTTCATACATTCTGCACTAGGCATATTCACGTCTTGCTACAATTTTTTTATGAGATATTTCGTAAACTTTAAGTAAATTTGATGAAGTAAGATGATAACCATTTTAAATGACAATAAAGTAGCGTGCCGCTATCAATGTAGGATCCTATTGGCCATAAAAGCGTTTGGGGCGCACGGTACAACTGACGCAGACTGCGTGGCGAGGTCGCGGTCGCCGCCGACAGTCGACGCGGCGCCGTCACTGAGCACACGCTCGCTCGCCTTCACCCGACACCACACACCACACACACACCATGATTAACTCCTCCCGCAGGATATCTACAAAACTGTATACATCAAAACCAAATTTACATTCATAGCAAACAACGTTAGCCATAAATTCCACACAAAAGTGCGAGCGACGGCCGACTAGCAACAAAAGGGCATGACTTTTCCCGCAAAAAAAGATGATCCTTAATCTGATTAAATCTCCATCGCGGCGGACGTCGGACCGTGAAAGATTAATGAATATTTGTGCGAGGATTCCCGGAGCTGGGTTGGCACGTAGCGCTGTCATAATCATATTAGCTGCGACCGGAGGCCGGCTTCGACTAGGCACGCACGCACGCACCGCTGGGCAGCCACGACACTTCTGGACCCTAATCTCTAACCTTCCTACTATATTATACACACACTACCGACTACCGAGACAGACACTCAGAGACACAATGGTGACATCTCAATTTACTCTAAGAATTATCCTAACTTCTTTATAAAGATAACCGTACAAACAGCTACTACCCGTAATAGAGGTAGAGCCGAGGCGAGGACCGAATCGTAAGCGTAAGTAATTTTGATATCAAGAGAATGTTTATAAACGATAGCACCAACGAAGTCAAAGTTTTGTTCTGAGATACACATTTTGCCTTTGTACATAAAACAATAATTGCAAACATGGACGGCATCAGGCGATACGCAACGCGTTAATGTAAGTGTTTTCTCCGTATGAAT
The DNA here is from genome assembly GCA_947507615.1 of Hemithea aestivaria. Taxonomy (NCBI): domain Eukaryota; kingdom Metazoa; phylum Arthropoda; class Insecta; order Lepidoptera; family Geometridae; genus Hemithea; species Hemithea aestivaria. The sequence continues at coordinate 10,625,907 of OX382337.1, read as the reverse complement.
TATACATTGGACCGTGTTCAGGCGGACTCTTTATCTCGAACGTTGGTCGCATCCAACACATTATGCCATGAAGTGCGCTAGATTTTTATTATTTATGGTCTAGGAAATGTAGATAGCATTTGGACTGTTTGTATGCCCAACAAAATGAACGAGATAATACAATAAATAATAAATTGACTGAAGTTGATAATGACAATGAAACGAGCACGAATTTTTTTAAAAAGCTCTAGTCTACATTCATAAGGCAGTATAGGAGCGAATGCTATCAAAAATCACACAATTGAAATTATAGCATCTCAAATGTGCTCAATAAACACACTCGTAAAAGAATCAATTGTTAAGAACCAGAAAGAAATTAAACGTGAGAATGTATTGTTTCATACGAGCGTGAACAAAACGAAAATCGCTGTTTGCGCTAACCAGCTCTCAGGTCGTTTTCGACTTGCTTTCGTGAACGTAAATCCCATTAAATAAAAGCATTATTTATGACGGCCTTACTTCCAATTGAAAAAGTATATTTTGAGTTATTCAAGGGCCTTTGTATACGCAAACCATGCGTTATTTTTATGAAACTCAGTTACCTATTAAACTCGAAGGATATTATAAAATACTTTATAAGGCAAACACAATGCAATACCTAACATACTTATGTATTAAACAATATTAAATTAACATACCAAAGTAAATTCAAATAAGAATCAAGATACTATTAAAAAAAAAATTTTCCGATATCTAAAATCCATAAATACATTATTAATTAAAGCTTTAATTATAAGTTCCAAGAACTGAGAACATACATATTTATTTTTTTTGTGGAGAAAGAATTATGGAACCGTTGATACTTTACGATGTCCTGCCGCCTACCGTTGCAAACAAACCGACTCCGAGTAAGTGTAAAGATATCGCAGATGGCAACAATATTTTACACGATTACAATGAAAGCTGTGACATCGATGAGCATAAAGCGTCATAATCACGAGTTTCTAGACATATTTGGGAGTAGTCCCGCCGAGAATATCCGAAACGGTTGCGGTTTGCGGTGTCGGATTGGTAATTAATTATTCGGCGAGTCTGGCGGCAGTAATAAAGGGGGCTCATCAATGATTCATCGGAATAAACAAAGAGAGCGTGTACCTCAGGCATTATCCACCATAAGACATCATAAACGGAGCACCATCATCTGAGCTTATAAAAAATTCATGCTCATCTCACATTTCGGCGCCCCTCTTAATTTCGCGTGAGCCTCTTCTTCGTTCGTGTAAAAACTTCGGGTGTCTTTTTATGACTTTTACTGCGGTATAATTGGGGTGGGGCGAGCGCTTGCGTCCCCGAGGTGACATAAATATGCCCCCTCTAGATACTCGGCTTAATCTCATGTAGGTGTATCTACAACACACGTATCTAACTACTTCACATTAATACTTCTCAACATCATTCTTGGTTCCGACATAATTCTTGGTTCAATTACTTTAAATTCTACTATAAGCTTTTCGCCGTTACGTCATTAACCCCAACAAGTAGGAACTTTATAGTGTGTTGTATTTCAGCCGTTTTTTTATTAAATTTACAAAGTAAGTAAAAACAAACTCAAATTATTGTTTTCGTCCGAATTCTATGTTTATTTTCCATCCAACCTATAAAATTAAATGATGTATATCCCATAATTACTCGCACATTAGCGTACTAGCACTTCCTCAAATAACAAAACCGTATTAGTACAAAAGTGTTATATCATATGAAGTAAGACAAGGTGTAAGTTCGGTGCAAATGTACGAAGCCGTCAGACGGGAGCTCCCAGGTGGGTGCGTCGCAAATGGCTTTTGTGTGTTACAACCTGCGACTTATGTTGCACAGCTCCCGACCTCTCATATAACTTTAACTTATATGTACATTAACTAGACAAATAAGTTGCCAGTGCCAACCGCTCTAACCCTTGTTACTTGTTACGTGGCAAAGTTACAAACAATACAAGTATAATTTTAGAAATGATTGTTAACTTTTTAGTCACTTATGTATCTTACTACTTATTCATGAATGAAAGTACAGATGTATGTGTCATCTATTAAAATCTTAATCAGTGTTTTTTTAATTATAGTATCGATTAAATTCGTTAGTCGTTAGCTGAGCCCATCGGTTTTACTCGTAAAATAAGCTATTTCATTCAGGGGCCAAGTTTCAGCTCAGTCGATTTAGAGCTTCAGATGTTCAGCGGTAACAAACATAAATCCTCCAGCCGCACGTATTTTGTAATAGGTCGTGATAGCAGCGATTTTTCCTGTTTAAAAGTAGGTAGATAAAAATGGGATCAGTTAATAACATTTAAATAGGATTGCTATAATTAAATCTCATTAAACAATAGGAAGAATACCACATAATATGATCAAAGACTGGATCTCGTCAACATAAGCAATTTCAATTTTATGAAGTCAGGTGCACCACGCGAGCCGCGCGAAGACGCAACGCTGCGCTGCTCCGTCGCGAGTCAACACCGAGCCAGCGCATCGTGGCAGTGCCGCGCCGCGTGCACGTGTGTATTTATTTGCAAATACCGAATAGCTTTCAATATGTAGACGCGGTGACTCCCGCCTGTCGATCCACTCCAATATCGCACTCCTTGTGAGACGTCACTACGGCGACGCCATTATTCGATGCGACGATTGACTCACGGGAGAGCTCCACCTACTCCGCATGATAGATGGGACCCAAAAACATATCAGTAATTGAGATTTCTATTACAGAAATTGAAAGCAATTTTTTTATCCATGTTTGTTTACATAATGTGAGTGGCGTCAACGTGGTAGACGCTATCGCGTTTCGGAAGTGCTCGCGGACGTCAATTTGTATATTGTCATTATTAGAGTTGGCGCGGAAAGTTTGGGCGCGTTCATCCATCATGGAGTGACGTGCGACCGGTCCGATATCGCGCCTAATACGTATTGATTTCCCACTTAGCGTTTTTCTTGGGAATCGCAGCGCTCCACCCTTCCGTCGTCGGCGGAGGCCTAACGAGCTGTTTGTCCTCCACTCGCGACAACTAGGGCGGCTGTCGGTTCGCACTTCTAACCTACTTCCTGACCCGCTGTACTTATAACATACACAATTATATCTTTGATTCACACATCAATGTCAATTAATACAAGTAACTCGCTTTCCAATAAATCACCTCAAGTGGTGTTGGGAATTAGGGATTTATTTTATGGTTACCTACCGAGGAATGTTTCAGTTTATTTAGGGAGATTATTTTAAGATAAACAATTAGGTATCTCGTAAAATAGGTATATGAACTTTTTAAGCAAATGTGCTAGATGATGAATTTTTACAATCATTTTACAAATATTATGGCAAATGGAATAGGTGCCAACAATAACTTAATACATATTTTATATCCAGCACTTACGTATAATGTATAAGATTCTAGCTACGTTTGCCTAACTGCTGTAGAAAAAGATTCGTCACCAAGGTCCCCGGTGGAGGCAAGGAGGGGGAGGCGAGAGAACAATGGTTTCGGTTCTCACACGTGTGGAGGATTATTTGCATTCGGAAATAAAGAGAGGAATGATAAAAGAAAGGCGCGAGCGAGTTCCCACCGCCTCAGGGAGGGGTGTGGGAAATGGAGGAAGGCCGGGGTGAGGTGGGCAGGAGACCCCGCGCAGGGTGGCAGCTCGTTACGCGAACAATGGAGAAATAATGTACAGATTGCAGTGAGCGATGCGCGCACCGCGCTCAGGTGTCTTAGCTGTGTGGACATCACGCCTCCAACCTCCAGCCTCCAGCTCCTGTATCGACCACTCTCTACTTACAATACAAGTCGAATGAGAAAGTGTTCCTAAGATTATATTTTATATGCTGCTTATTGACTGAAATTTAGAACCCGACTTACATTTCGTTTAACTGACTCTAATTTATTCCATTATTTTATCTAATAAACCATTCTGCTGTCAAACTCATTCAGACAGCCATAAAACAGTGCATCACCACCCGAGCATTCCCGGCCATAAGTGTTAACTGGATTTTTAATGTCTAGTTGAGATCGTAACGTTTAATAAAGGAAATATTCATAGGAAGCGCAAGCAATCACAACACAGTCACCCCATCCTCGCGTGACACCGAAAACGTCCTCGTACAAGTAACAAGTATAAATTAATCCATTTAGAGCGACCGACCGGCACCAACCGCGACCGACGATTAACGGAAGCTTCTACTTAACTAATTTATCCTCGGGTGGTTTTAACAGAATGGATAGCAGTGATTACGGCAGATTGAGAGGATCGTGTGACGCTCGTTGGAGCGAGGAGCGCGTACGCAACCGTCGTGTCGCATAATCAAATGTAATTTGCGAACTGCTGGACGCTTATTGTGAATCCAAGGTACGCTTTCAATCGAACGATATGAATACGAATGTCGTGTATGCAGGCAATTCTTGATGGAGAATTTCGGAAGATATTACCAATCAAATACAAAGCGACGCTACAATACGGTCGACAAGAGCACTAAATGTTCGAAGGTTTATGTTTATGGATAACAGAAGTCTTCCTATCGTCGTTATTTACTGCTTTAATCCGTCGATTTCTGGCGTAGCTTTGCTTTTACTTTTACATCAGAAATTGATTTACGCATAATCAACGTAAAATTTCACGCGAAAGGATCAATAATTTGTTTACGAGTCATGACAAAGTTTGCGTTTTTAAATATAATAAGACAAATATTGTATTCTTAAGTAGTTTAAAAACTATTTAATATAGTCAAATGTTTGTAATCCGCGAGGCCGCGACATTTTAATAACATTGATCAAATAGAACAAAAGTATGTGGACCGAGCACTCGACAGAGATGAAAGTTAAAAGGGTCGTGGCGTGGGGGCGGCGGTAGGCGAGCGGGGTGCAGGGAGAGGGTTGAATGTCTTATTCCCTCCACAATTCAGAGGTATTTCGTGTTCTTCATACGCAAATATATCCTCGTTACCGAGGCACACGTGAGGCCCCGATTGCGTGCGCGTCTATGAACTACCCCCGGCAACTGACTGGGTGACTCTAGAGGTACATTGCCAGAATAGTCCCTTGTAGGAAAATTGGATCTAGCAATCAAACGGCGAACCCGACAAATGTTTGGTCGTTATCGTGCGAGCTCTGATTTGCCGCTGGATATACAATACCTATTTGGTTTCTTTGTCTAAAAGGAAACCTTTCTACTTGTGGCAGTGTAGATAAAAATAAAATAGGAATCTTAAATCAGAAAGGAAATCAAGTTAAATGACGATTTTAACAAGTCTTCTAATTATATGAGAATTATTGGTTGCCCAATTTTTTTTCCGAATAGCGCGCAGTAGCTAAGCTTCAAATTTCAGATCAGTCAAAAAAAATTGAGCGATCGGAATCGTCTTGTAAAATGAGGTAATTTAATTTTTTAGGTTTACCATCAGCTTTATGCCTTCAATCTATAGGTCTATATAATTATTATAATATGAATTTAGATAGGTATGTATCAACATTTTATTATTAGAATGAGGTAGAGGTGTCAAAGCAAATGCACACTACATTTACTGTAGGGAACTAAATCTTAATACCTTTTTGAATTTGTAAAATCTGAAGCATTTAAATGCATATGGTCCGGCTGCTTCTCGCAGTGAATTGATTACTTTTGTAGTCGAGTAGTTTCTAGAATGGAAACTGAATTGAGCAACTTGTAACCATTAATCATTTGTTTCTAAGGAACAAGTACTGGCAAATAGGTACTACACATAGGTACAGTTTCAATTATAAATCAAAACAGTGTTCATCAGATAACAGATTTGTGTCTAAAGTACGGCTTTATACAAATATTCTGTGTTAATACAAAATGTGGATTAACAATAATTGTACCCGGACCAGAACTAAACCACATACTAATAAAATATAGAATAGAATACACTTTATTGAGACCAATAGAAAAATTACATTAAACTTGTTACTATCTAGTGCTACGATATATTTTGGTCCACGTAAAGAGATCACTTTTAGCGATAAGACCGCCAATTGTAACACATAGATTATAATATTGTGTTTTTATTTTTAAGTTTATTTTTATATATTTTTCTGTTTCAATAAAGTGTTATCTATCTATAACATACGAAAAAAAAACACATACTAAGGCAACATTTGACATGCATAAACTCATTAACTCTCAGTACTATCGTAAGTCCAGGTTTTTTAATGTGACAAGCTGTGCCTGGAGCAGGTTTCCAATAAAATAGAAACACTCTTTATTGTTGGCCAACATTTACAAAACTATAGAATAACACTGACATAAACACAACATTAACGTTGGCCTATAATGAGTGGCCTTATCGCTTTAAGCAATCTTTTCCACCAAGCACCAAGTACAGCAAAAATGTAGCACTATTTTGGGCAACACATTTTGGGGGGGTCATGATAACAAGACGAAAAGCGGGTTAGGTCTTTGCGAGGCCCTTTGTTCTTCGTGAAAACTAGAGATTTTATTAAAATGCTCTAAAATTAAGAAAAAAAAATCGTACAATTCATGTCCATCAATATCACATGTATTATACTCCTACTGTCAAAGATATACTAGCTATGCGATAAAAAAAAATGTTAGAGTTCTATTTAATGTTTTCTTTACTTATGTTTAGAATTAATAAATATTAGTAAACTAACTTACTTTTAATTAACCGTTGTGTTATAGCCACCCGGGCGGTTGCCTGGTTCGCCCCCCCTAAAAGGCTTATTACACCTGCCTAAATTTAGAAGCCTAAATTCAGTCGCCACTGAATTTAGTCAAGTGTAATCACATTTAGCATCCTAAATTTAGAAGAAAGTATCGTGCATCCTAATTTAGTCACTGAATTTAGTGACTAAATTCAGCCAAGTGTAATAACCACTTAAGGCCGCCACTGCTCAAAGAGTATCATAAACATTAATCAAGTGCTTTGTCGAGTTAGTATGACCAAGTGTAATGTGTCTTTCTTCATTATATCTAGTTTCTAAAGTTAAACCAGTTAATGTTTCTATGGCTTAACAAATGAATCACTTGAAATATAGCTAATATTATAAAGAATGTAGGTATTAAGTATTTTATTTAGCTAAGGACATACCTCATTTTGGTCGAATTCCTGTAGATATCTGTCATTGTTTTGTTTCTCATACAATGCCCTTGCAAGTGCACTTCTAGGCCTGTACAGGCCATACGACGAAGATCCAGCCATCTCCTCAACATGTGGCTCAGTGTATTCGATTTCAAACAACTCTCTATTTACTTCACTTCTTTGTTTTGGGCAGGAAGGATGGTTCCCCTTTGCATAACAAAGCAAATCCGTTTTAATACATTTAGGCTGTGTACTATATGGTAATACTTGAGTTATCACGACAGGATATAATATTATCCTCAAATAACGCCTCATTTGGGAAAAACCACATTGTTTTATTCATGGAAAATAGTTTCTTACGATTTCTTTAGAACCACTTAGTTGTAACCTCACATAACCCTGTATTTTGGATATTTGGTGCAAATCATGCTAGTACAGGCTTTGTGTTATTTAAATACAATTTTTCTGGTTTTATTAATAATGTTAAGAAAGCTAAATTTGTAAAAAGAAATAGAAAACTTGAGGAAAAATAATTTTCAAAACATTGTTTTATTTGACGTTGACAGTTAAGTTAAGACAGATGACACATGCGCAGTAAGTGACAGTTATTTTCTTTCTGATTTTCGTAAAAGCTAATAGTTTATTCATTTGCCAGTGTTAAACTAAAGTTTATTTTTATATAAAAAATATGCAATCTATAATATTGTATAATGAATTTAATAATATAGAATCAAATACCTATTTTCTTCATACCTAGATAACGACAGATTTCACGATAGATTGAAAGAGCATATTATCAACGTCGTATTTTCTTTTAGTGGGGATTGGGGATTCCATTCCAATAAACATTATTTACCTACCTATTTATTTTCTCATTTTATATTTCAAGCAGAACTTACCGTTTCTTGTTTACATTCCACTGAAGCTCTTGCAACAATTTCCCGTAACACTAAATTGAAGTTAACCATATTGCTTTCACTTTGGTGTTAAAATCATTAATTACTTTTGAATTCCAAACTATTTTAGCAGTTGATTGTTTGGAATGATTTCTTTAGGAGCACTAGATATGTTTTAGGTGTTTCGCGGGGTATAGTGAAAGGTTTTATAGGATAATTATCAATAGATGTGTTTGGCCTTGCCCGTGACCGACCGTTCACTGTCTCTTGCTTCGCTTGACCACCTCCAAAATGCGATAAGCCGTTAACCGAACAATGAAATCTGCTTGAAAATGGAACAGTTAACTACTTAATTTAGAATTTAGTTTTAGTAATAAGTAAAAGCCAAAGTAGTAGAGAAACAAAACTACTTACCTATTTAATTCCTATAGTGGTAAGATCAGACTTTCTTTTTAAATATAGGAAGGTACTTGGTACCTACCTGTCTACCCTACATTATAATAGGTACCTACCTACCTACTTATTAGGTATGCTAACTACTTATTATTTTCAGTCATTTGGAATTTTAAGGAAAAAAAGTAGTTCAAACGTGAATGTCTAAGTATAGGTAGGTAGTTACTTATTTTAAGAATAATAAATCCTTCTTAGGTAATTCTTAATTATTGCATTGTTGTAAAGACCAGCTGGAGAGTCAACATAATTAGATATTTACGTAGGTATAAGCAAATTATTAATAGTTCTTAGGTCTTCAAATAGGGTCTTACTTTTTTGATATCATTGGTGATATGAAGCTATCCAAATACCGACTACGTACCTACCTATCTAATTAAAAGAAAATCTTAACAAAAAAGCCTTTAGCTATTACTTATTATAGAAACATTTTTTACTACTTACCCCATCTCTCACAGGCGGAATACGAAGTTTGTGTTGAAACATCACAAATGATACTAAGATTTTTTTCTATTCAAGATAAATTAATTATAACTTATGCCACTTTTCACTGTAAAAATTTAATTAATTTGGTATAATAAAAACATTGACGTTGGTTGAGCAATAACTATCACTACAGTGTGGATAAAAATAAAACGATATGATATTATAAGGTGTTTAGTAGGCAGTCATTTATCTTAATAATGTGTTATCGATAACAGCTACTGATAACAATTTTCTATACTTAGGTAGGTACCAATATTATAATAACGATATTGTAACGACGCGACGGTTTTAAATTAGAAAATGAGATTTTATTTTTCAGTGACGGTGGATTTAATGGTTTTTATTGAAATTTTGGAAAAAAATAATATAAATTTTGGAAAAAGAACAGTAACAACAGCGACGCCACATCAATTTGAATTCAGAATCCCCATGTTGATAAATGATAACTTGGTCCTAGGCATAGGCGGATCCAGGATTTGGTTCTGGGGGGCCAAGGTGCAGACGGCCAAAAATATTATAATTTTTACTAGGTAAAGTGTGTGTTTAGTTCGCTCTGAGCAGTTAGAAAGTTTAAACATCCTTAATAATATATGCGCGAGCAGCTTGCTGCGAGCGCCGAGAAAAAAAATACGCCTATGGTCCTAGGTATAAAATTAATTCCTTCCTTTTACCGAGTATTGACCTGGCCACCAAGTCAGAATAAGCTTTCTGGCATAGGTACATCATATTAGATATAAGTGAGACACACATGAGAGGGTCAGGATTTTTCAAAACACCTAAAGGACATAAGGTTAAGGGAAAGAGACCTCACCGATACGATGGACGGACCAAATAAAATCCCTTACCGGCATACCAGTGGCTGAGGCCATGAGATTAGCGACAAATAGAACAACATGGCAGAGTGTAATTCGAAGAGTGATGGCACATCCTGCAGACTAGACACGACCTTCACTTCGTGAAGAAAACGACCAAGAAGAAGAAGAATAAGAAGAGAGAAGAATAGAATTGACCCTTTTACAAAACATGACATGATTGTTGTCATAGGCGGATTTAGGGGGGGGGGGGCAGGGGGCCAAGGCCCCCCCCAGAAGCATTGTCGAGATACTAATTTTGCACATATTTCATGGTCAAGATTATAATTTTTTTCTCGGCGTTCGCAGCAAGCTTCTCGCGCACTTATTATTAAGGATGTTTGAACTTTCTAACTGTTCAGAGCGAGCTAAACACACACTTTTCGTAGTAAAAATTATAATATTTTTGCCCGTCTGCACCTTGGCCCCCCCCCAGGACCAAATCCTGGATCCGCCAGTGATTGTTGTCATACACACTCTATAGAGTACAAGAGCACCGTGCTCTACATGTGCTCTGAGCATCTAACCTATCCCTTAATCAACAATGAAAAAAAGTGGAGTCAAAAAGAAAAATTAAAGTGAGTGTATGATCTTCAAATTAAAAATAAATAAGCATGTGCAAGCATATTTTAGTGCGGGATCAATATGGGCTGAATGGCCGGATCGCCCGGAGCCACAGTTGCATGGTCCGACTTACAACGGCTGCACAGCGCGGGACATTTAAAATAATTACAAGCCATCGGGGCACCGTAACACCCAGTATTTTGAGACCATTACTTATTTTTTAATTCCAAAAAATATTTAAAGCGCACACTTAGTGCCTATTGGTGCAATGTTGGTAATAATTTCAACTAATATGAAATAAGTACAACCTGTTATTCGGAATGAATATTATTATGTTGCTTAAAATGTTGTTATTATGTTTTTTTATGCGGAAATTTATTTAAAATTGGATTGCGCTAAAGGGAATAAGAGCGTTCGCACACAACGTGTACCGTGCTGTGAGTGGTGAAGATATTTATTCAACTCGAAGTTATAAAACATTCCTAGCGTGCCGTGCAAATAATGTGTTACTTTTGATTGTCACTTTGTGTGAAGTCTTCCTTGGTCTCTCCCAACTTCCACCTTCCCTGTCCAGCTACATAAATGTAATAATATACTAGACTGCTTTTCACGAAAGATGTCCCGAGAAATTTAGCGGAACTAAATTAAATTTAATCGATTATTATCCTGTACGTCATATCCTAAATAATTTTTATTTCTTAGATAAAGTAATTACCTGTTTAATTAAGAAATTAAATATTATGTGAAATTATCAGGAGTAAAAATGTTATAGATATTTTATATTTAAAACGCGCGATAGTGACGCCCCGCAAAAAGGACTCCTTTTGTGAAAAGCACTCTACCTCAATAATATAATGAAGTCTCTTCGGTGGGAGAGTACTTATTTCAGTTGGAGATCCACCTTACCCATTCTGCCACGATATTTTTCAGGTTGGAAGATCATGGTGGCCTGGCCAGGAAAAAGGGTAGTGAAGTATTTAGTAAGGCTTCGCAGTATTTAAATATGTATATCTAAGACTATACCTAATGGGCAGGCGTCATCATTTATTCTTGCGATCTTCGGGTTCGTCCCTCTCACTAGCTTGCATCAATTTTGAATGTTGTTAATAATCAAGAGCCGTGGATCTTAAAAATAAATATATAAATGAGTGAATATATGAAATGGGTGAGAAGTGTACTCGTATATAGAGATAAATTTAGCCAGGCAAGTTCCAGTTACTGTTAACGCTACCATGATACACGTGAGCGAAACATATCTATAAAAACTACTTAAACTTGTTTGCTCTTACCAATTAAATAATTAATTTAGTGGTTACCAATCTACCCTAAAATTTTGGACAATAAAGCAATAAAAGTTAATTGTCCCGCAACAAAGCAAAAGCGGTCAGTTTAATTTAAATCCGAGCTCATACTTTTTGCACCCTCAACCGCATTCTCACAGCCGAGACTTGATGCAGTTCACTTCTGATTGGATCATTACCGAGTTCATCATACCTTCTGCGATCCACCACCCGAGACAGAGACGAAAACATACCAAATAACCAGCCCAAGACAGAGACGTAAGATGCCCAGTCGAGCACATCGCCCAGGAATTATTCCATATCATGATTATTGGAACTTTATTGCACTTCGTAACTAACAATTGACATTAGGAATTGCAATCTCACATTGATTTCGTAATATCGTTTATTTTTATGAATGCGGCAAATGTATCTATGATTTGCGGGTAACCATCTCGGAACATGGTGGTTGTTTTCTTGCGGCTTCACGTTCCGAGAAAATGTCATTAAAAGCTCGATGGGGATTAAGCCGGTTTAAATTTTCACGTAGCTCGGCAGGAAATCAGTTTAGCCGTAACAAAGGGTGGGAAGAAACCGAGAAATTATCTTTTCGTCGGAATACAAACCGCTAAACGCGCAATTATAGCGTTACAGATGAGGCATTGAGTTATCAAAATGTAATAATTCTTCACACCGGCCGGAAGGCGTCCGGGGCACGTCCTATGCCGCAATCACTCGATGATTTCGGTATTCGGTGCGCAACGATAATGTTTCGTGTTATTACGTTTCTAATAAAATCCTTAGCCCGGCATCTGCCTGTCGTCTTGAGTAACCGCATTTATTGCCTTAATGGTCGCCTTTCTTTATATTAATTTATGTTTTAACGGTCGCTACTACGGTAACTCGATCCTGTTATTGACAGTGCACTTATTATCCGCAACCGCACAGCTCTAGTAGGTAGAGATTTTTATTGGATGCTATTAACCCATTTCTGTATTACCTAATAGAGATAAATGCAGCTCTATAAGACAGTTTTAAGAGATTAAGACGCGGGTGCGGTTGTATCAATGACGTCATTATGGTTATAGCTTACTTCAACGACTTTTTATGGCGAAAATTGGATCTCCCTTTTGAGTCAAGGGTCCCATGTGATGGTGGAGTTTTCGGACTCGCAGTTCCTGATATTACGCTTAGTGCTTCCTATAAGTATTTCTACTAATCTTCTGGATCTTCAACGAGTAGACGAAAGTCGCTTCTGTACTATAACTATAAGAATTAACTAGATTTCTCGCAGTATTTGATAAGTGAAATCGACAATCCCTAGTAGGGCTCCAACAACGGTTGCATAGACATCGAGCATTACCATCGAGATGGAAATGAATTAAACATAATTCGAATAATCGAGGCTCGGCCAATACAATAAAACAAAGGGAAAAGTACGCCTGCGGCCGAGGAACGAAGGATTTCAATTTGATACGTGATGAGGCGAGTTTTCATTTACGTAGTGATTCGATGACCGGTAATGATTGCGATGGACTTCGTAATCTAGCTCCGTTTATGGCAGTTTTCTACTAAATTCTTTGTATCTATGGGGTATTGCAATCTACTTAGTCCTTAGTTTTTGAAATATTAAAAAAGTATACATAATATCTAAAACAGCTTGCGCAACTTTGGCAGTGTCTTTACGATCTGTTCGTAGACCTAGTGAATATTTCACTAAAATCGGTCAAGCCGTTTCGGTGGACCGTATTGATAACAAACACTGTGACACAGGATTTTTATGTATTAGAATATACGAGTATCTAAGTGTCAGGTACAAATACTTAATCAAAAAGATCAACTAAAAACTAAACGATGAAAAGGAAACTTACTTAATATCTAAGAAAGTACATATTCTTTCAACTTTAAGCTGTTTTTTTCTCAGATAAATTTAATAATTACATACACTTTGATCTCAAATTAACTTGAAAATGACTTTATTTTATTAAGTAGATTATTTTTTTGGTTGATTATGTTATGGATGATGAAATCTCTTTTGACTCACCGCAAGCTTAATATTAATTCATAGGGACTAAATCGTTATTCTTGTAACTGCATAATTGATAATATTAAGCTCAAGAACCCACAATAAATTCCACACACACGGTAAATCTCTCGCAAGTCGTAAATTTATAACACTTTATTTCACAGTTCACAGTAAAAATTACAAGAAAATAATAATGAGCTGAAGTCATATCTCATTACTTAAAGCTCTGAGCCTGTGGACAGGCTTGAAGAGCTTAGGATAGCTTGCATTTAACTAAAGCCTTAATTGCGACAGCTACTAAGGAAAATAACTTTAAAATCAACAATATAAAGTTGGTTTTCGTTTGATTGAAATATTTATTTAAGACTTTTGATAATAATTAGCATAATACAGAGGCGTTCGTTAGTTTTATAATTAAAAAACAAAATTGAAGCTTTTGCAACGTGCTGAAAAGTTTAAAGATTAAGTGATGCGCATGCGCATTTTAAGCCTTGATTTGTGTAATAAGCCCATTTAATTTATTCTTTCCGCACTGTGTATTAGTTATACTTAAGTCTTTAGAGTTTTTCCTCGAGCCGACAAGACGCATGTTTTAATTCATAATAAGTAATTTGAAAAATGCTCGGCAGTTTTTTATGAAACTTAAATATTATTTTGAAAAGCACCACAAACATTGAAACAAAAAGGAAAGTAATCTTCGGGTAATCGGAGAACATACAGACATAAGTAAAAAAATCCTGATAAGGAATTGTAGACCTCTCCTTATGTCATTTAAAATCTAATAGGTTAATACTAATAAAGCTCTATTTTAGACTACTTTATTTTTATAACACTTTAAACTTTCGCGATTTGAACTCACTCTATCTCTTTTTTTTTTTTTTTTCTTATCTCTTTTATCTTTGTAATGTTAGTGTGATATGTGTATGTGTGTGTAAGGTGTAGAAAGACCAATCAATCAAAGCTCGCAAGAAGTGAAGAATGTTCAGGTTTCTAGATAACTCAGTGCATATTCTCGTTCAGATTACAGAACAAATTGCAACGCATACTTCACGCGTGTCAACGACTCGCCGGCATTTCAAATAATTACTGCACCCACTGCAGGGCCGTAGCCAGGGGGGATTGTGGGTTTAGTGGGCATGATGTTATTGTTTGGAGCCTACGGCTAGTTGTCTATGCAATGCGACATTTCCTATGGTAATATTTCTTACTAAACTTCTAAAATTTAAATAGTTGACGTAGATTTTTTTTGTCTATTTTGCACAGATTATTTCTACATCGTGCTACGAAAAGGTGAAGCGAAATTAGTAGCACCCAGTGGTATTAATTGACGTCTAAAAATAATAATATTAAAGAGCGTATATATCGAGTGACGCTCTCTCGCTCGCACTATTTGACAAATTTTGAAATATAAATTCATAGAATAGAATAGAAAATACTTTATTGTAACACCACAGAAACATAGACACAGAAACAGAAACATATAGAACTGAAACAGATACAGAAACTTAGAACTAAAACAATTTATAATATAAAAGTGTAACAATTGGCGGTCTTATCGCTAAAAGCGAAATAATTTATTGAAAATTCCTTAAGAACAGTTCTCTATAATATTGTTGCACACATTTAAAAAGTGTTTCCAGTTTGATATATTTAAAAATGGTATGAAAAGAACTTTGAAATAATTTTTTTTTTAAGTGTTCGTCTTCAGTATGTTCCCATTGGATATCTAAATAATTATAGCGTGACTTTTATTTATTTTTTAAACCACCATTTCTAAAATCCTTATTTATTTATAAAATAGAGACAAAAATAATAAGCGATGGTTATGATGCCCCAAACCTTGCCCCAAACCTGTCCCTAATGACATCCCTGTCGGATTATAATTACCAGTTGTGTTTTAAATGCAAATGTTGTCGCCTCCAGTATTTCAGTAACATATGTGAAATGAGATAAACCGTGAGATTTGAGATTTACTCCTCGACACCTTGTCAGAAGAGTAAGGCTGGAATGGGCTGACCGGTGGTTTCCTGCAAATCTTAAAAGATACATTTTATACACGTTTATGCCAAATGGCTTTACAATATAGATATGGATTTAGGTACCTATAGGGACATTTTCTATCTAATTATTAATTACTAGCTTGTGTTCGCGGCTTTGCCCGCATGGTAAAATACTTTCTTAGCGAAGGTCTACATAATAACACTTATCTATATTCCAAATTTCAAGCAAATCTATTAAGCGGTTTGAGCTGTGCGTTGATAGATCAGTCAGTCAGTTACTCTTTCCTTATATATATTTAGTTTCTTTTACATATTTTTCCTTTTTAGTAATCACACATTGTCTTTCCTTTTTAGAAGTCACTACGAAAAGAAAGTATAGGTAGATATATTTTGAAAGCACTCAATAATACTATTTCTTAAGGAAGATTGATTAGCAGTAGATTTGATTTAACTGTTTTTTTTATAATGGCAAATGCCTTTATTTTTATAACCTATATAATATTATACCTAATGTAAAGAACGTTAATATTTACACTATATAGGGTATTAAAAGGGTGGTTAACTCATTAAAATCATTTGGGGGTTAAAAGGGTGGTTAACTCATTTTCGTGAAACTCCAAGATGATTGTATCATGAGAACCTCACTGGTGCGAATCATTATTTCTATTTAACTGTCTGTTTCATCGCAAAAATTGCCAAAAAATAACACCAAGTTTTTCACACTGGGGCTTTTACAGTATCAAATTTTATTGCAAATCCATTATTTTTTTGAAATTTGCACACGTCTGTTAAATTATCTGACAGTTATGGAAATGAAACTCGACTAAATTAGGTGCCTAATGCGAAAGCTTAGTGAGTTTGTCACGAAAGCTCACTAAAGCTTCCGTGTTGTGGGTGCAAAAATATTCAAATCCCTTCAGGGGTAGGAATTAAAAAAGTGTTGTTGCTTAAATTTGAATTTGTGTAAGAATTTTTTTAGTAAGATCAGGCTTCTTGACGAGTTCATAATTTCACTAGATATGATTAGATTGACAGAGTTACCGATGTAATCACGTTTTTTAACAGATTGTTGAAATCAGTCAAGTAGAGGTATGAGATTTTTGTACTTTCTTCTTGCTTATTATCTAATATATTAATAAGTAACAAAGCAAACCCAGCACAAACAAGACGTCCAGATTCAATTAGAAATAGTAGCATTTTGTCCAAAAAGAACAAACAAAAATATCTCATTTTGCGTGGAAAAACTGCTCGCAAAGAAGCGTCGACAACAAAAGCTAACAAATCCTGTTTGTCCTGCGGGAAGCGGCCGTGATTTAATACAAATTATTATTAGACGACATAAATAACGTAGTACAGGGGCGAAGCTGGCAGAAGCTCCTTAATAAGTAATAAAGGGGTCATCTTTCAGGGCTCTCTTGCAAGGGCATACGAACGTTTCGTCAGTTCATAAAGCTACAAAAGATTTCATTCTTGGATACCCAAATAAATATAGTAATAAGTAAATTTCAGACAAATTCGTTTTGAAAGAGAGTGATGATAGGCTATAGCAGAATTAAATTCAACCATCCTTAAACAAAATCAACCAGCTTTAAGCAAAACTCAACCAATGACACCTCAATAAACAAACTTATTAATTAATCAATACCACAACAAATTACGGTTCAGGTTAAAATTTTGATGATAAATGATATCTTAGTAGGTACGAGTTAAGTTAATTTAAAGAAATTTTAAAATTCAAGGACTAACCTATAGCCCTTTTCCACGATGTTTCGATGATAAGGATGACGTAAATTTTATTTATTTTATTGGGTAGTGTAAGTATCTTAAAACATTAGGTAGTGTAAGTATCTTAGTGGGCAAAATATATAAATTTCTAATCACCATTTACAAGTTTTCGCATATTGTAGCTAAGTTACTTGTTTGCTTTATACAATAATACATATATATTAGGTAACAAAGTAGAAAGAAACTTCACGGGAAACCATAGAAAAATACAAAGATTTTTTGAAAACTTTTGATTTTCCATGGCTTTCTATAAAAATTTAGGTAGTTTCTACGATTTTGGAAACTACCGTGAGTGTTATATCCATTACATGTGGCTGTACTCACGGAATTCGAAAGATTACGTGCCGTGTCGTATTTATAATGGTTAGTTTCTCTCCTTCTAAGATCTATGGTCAGCAGAATTAGCCCGTAGACATACGGTGCGGCGTGTGTCGACATGGGGACACTTAATTGATAGAAGTGTGGCGCACCATATCATGGGATTTGTTTTATCTCCTTAGATTATGCTTACTGACGATAACTTTCGAGGGTAGGTCAGGTGAGAAATCATGTAGTTAAACATCCACATAGCTCTTGTTTTCTCATGTATGGTTTACTAACATCAGTCTTTAAACTGAAAAGTATGTTACACGTCATGTAGCAGCTCAAACGGTTTAAACGTTTAGATGTGTTAATGACACACACTCATACATACACATGCACATCCATTACACTTTGGTATGTATTATATTATTAACTATTATAGTTTAGTAGGTATGTATAAAATATATGTTTTAAACAAAAAAATCCAGTCCATAATTCAAATCGGTGGATAAAAGGTAAAATTTTGAAATAAATTGCCGAATCTAAATTTATTTATATTAAGTTTTTAAAAATAAAACGCGTTATTAAACTTCTTTTAATTTATTTTTATATTTTCTATGATAATAATAGAAAGCACGGGCAATAATTCTCACTCACCTCGCTCACAATAATTTCATTTATCAACACAAACATGGTTATATTCTGCACTCCATACATTGGTTTATTAGCAGCATGCGTGACGAGAATAGGTACTTGAGATCATCAATAACTTTAGTATTATATCGGCCATCATAGGAATATTATAGCTATTAAAGCTAGTTTTTTAAATTATTGTATTATAAGTTATAGAGATAATAGAAAAGATCACTATAAGCAGAAATAAAACGTTCTTAGAACATTGTACGATATTCTAAACGTTATTTCGTTTTAATTATAAATTTAACTAGCAGCAATTAGTTATTGTAGGCCGATAAAAAAAATTTCGGGGACTATAATACCACATTATGATGTTAGAAATAACACCTAAGGATTGCGATTGTAGTAGAGTGATGGCATTACAAGTGTTATTCACTTCGAGCAATAATTTAATGTGTCGAATTCGCAAACAAAATGTCTATGTCACTTTTTTATTTAACATTTTGGGCACTTATTTGCCCAAAATATAAATGAAAATCACTTCAAATCCAAAAAATCACAGTTTTAAATTTAACCTATATACTTAGAGCTCCCTAGGATAAAAAACTGGCGTTCGACTAAGATAGCGCTAACGAAGTGTGTTTAAAGACAGTTTGCGCACACCTCTAGCTTGTTTCGTAGCTTATTACGGCCGTTCCTCTACACAATTTGTTTCGCGATCAAGGCAGCCGGCGGGAGCGGTCAGTTAGTTATCATTATTTATATACGATACAATTAACCCTTTATTGCTTGATATATCTTGTTTAGTTAGTGGTTTCTTTTTTGGGAATCTATGGAACTATTTGAGCAGCCAATTATTTTCCTTATTGTTACATGAAAGGTTCACCCCGATCTACGAGTAGTTATAGCCTTCGAAGTGAGAGAAAAATTCGAAGTTATAATTTGCTTTAATATTAACTAAATTATCAAAAAGTAGCGGCACGTCCTCGCTTCGCTTCGGGTACTATTATGAATAAAAATAATTACCATTCATAGTTTCCGCAGCGCATTCGATGAAAGATATTTTAAAGACACATTTTTTATACCTTAGTTAACAATATTGAAGTTTTAATAGGGATCCCTAATTTTTTTGAATCCAAAACATAGCCTATGTTACTCAGGGATAATGTGTGATTCTAATGGTGCAATAATTATTTAAATCCGTCCAGTAGTTTTTGAGTTTATTCGTTGCAAACATACAAAAATACAAATCTTTCCTCTTCATAATATTAGTGTAGATGTAGATTTAAATATTATATAGCCTGTAGTTACCAGTTACCACTTACTGGACTAAACCGTGTCTCCAAGGGGTCATTATGACCGTCTTCCAGCATGATGTTCAGTGAAGCCAGGAATTTAGCCCGCCTGCTAGGTTTAGTCTGCTACCATCTATGGCCGCATAATCACGCGAGATCGTGGTTCAAGGCTAGCCTATAATGATTTAGAAAAAAAAAGCTTTTGAATGTCAGCTGGGATGTGGTAATTATGAGTAACTTACGCATTTTAATGTATTTTTAAAAACCAATAAATCCAAAACACAGTTGAAATGGCACCCACATAAGAGTACGTTTATGAAAATATAATCTCAGAATTCCATCACAAACATTCTCATTGCACAAATTCATCATAAAATGTAGTACTCAATTCCACAAACACCGAAATGAAATTCAAGTTGCGTTAAGCTCTCCACGAAATAATTTTGATAGCTACAAAGGCCGAAGCTGAAAGGGTTGGTGGCCGCAAAGCGCTGTAAAGGCCGCGCACAGCTCCCATTACCTTACTAATCGGCAGAGTGCCGGCCGATCTAAATATCGCTTTTACACGTCCATCGAACCGTGAATAACGACTCTATGGAAATATAAATGTTTTTTTCTCTATCGTTTTCCGACATTCGTATTTTTTTTCATAGAGTCAAAAGCTTGAACAGACCACTTTCGCATTATGGAATTGCCAAAACTCCATTTGATTCTGATGTACAAACGGCTTATGTAGGCTCGGATACCATCTATTTAGAACTCTAAATGCACATTGATAAGATTGTATATTGAATGGTTATCGTGTGTAGTTATTCCATTCGGAGGTCAAAGGTCGACTGTGAGCGTAGAAATGAGATATTTTGGCAGTATTACGCAAATTGGATAGCTTTCAACACTCAACGGAGTAGGTTCCGAACTTTCGCGGGGAAAATTGAATTAAAAATATCATAAGACGTAAATATGTATGGGAGCCGTAATGATGTTGCTTCTGCGAGGCCGCAGACGTTTCGTATTCAGATTAAATAAGTTCCATCTGGATTACTTTACCAAATTCTGATCTTGTTATCATGGGAGAATATTTTTATTTCGATCTTACCTAAGTAGGATCATACTTTATAGCTGGCTAAAACGTGTTATATTCAGATACCTTCTACCTACGATATGGTAGAGAAACTTAGTTATACCTATGTATAGATACTTATAATCACATTACACTAATACATATTATAAATGCGAAAGTTTGGGAGTGTGTATGTTTGATATTTCTTCACGCCTAAACGGGTGAACCGATTGAGCTGAATTTTTTTTTTTATACGAGATAGGCCTACGTTTGACCACATCCCACCTGATGGAAAGTGAAAATGCGGTCGACGATAGATCACGTAAGATGCCTAGAAAGGTACCTATTCACTCGTGCCTTGAAGATACCCAAGTTGTACCGCTCGGGAAACACGATCACGATGGGAAACAGGGTCTACTATTTCTATACAATTTGGTATAGAAATAGCTTAGACCCTGGATAACACATAGTACAGCGGGTAAAACTGCTGGGCGCAGCCAGTATAATATATATCCTATATTGCGTAGTGGTCATCTTAGACTGACCAGCATAGGTAAAGAGTAAGTAGTGTAGCAGGTAGGAGTAATAATATTTTGTTTTTTAATTTAAATCAGTCTTTTATGCGCAATTGCTTGCGTTAAATAATGCTTTTTTTATACTCGTTGTCGTCATCTAAGACTGGCCTATAAAATGTAGGCAGATATTTATTTTCTGCTGTATATTCGCAGAAGCACTACAATGACTCAGGTAGCCATAATTAATTAAATTTCCCCAGGAAATCGATATTTAATCAATTTCCACTTTCCACAAACTAATTATACTTCTACGAACATATTCTATGGCTACGGAACATAATAACTCGGCTCCGGGTCGGCCGTAATCCTGTCGGTGTGGACTAATGATCCACTTTGGGAAATTAATTATAATTATATTAACGTCCTCATTTCCATAGCTAATGTTATGCTTCATAATTCGCCTCTAAATCTGAGACCAAAATGTTTAATTTTATAACAAAATCGTTGTTTTTGGGATATTTGATTATCCACCGTTCTGTACCCGAACTTCGATGAATTTTTATTTTAATTACAACTTTTGGTACCTATAAGTTTTTCTGAAATAATAAGCTATAGTAAGAAGATGTAGGTCCTACTCTATATTACAATCTTACTCGTATTGTAAAGTAATTTAATTATATTAAATGCCCGCTTTTATCTTAATGAAAAGAAACATTTGAGTGGAAATTAAAATTGTTTTAATGATTGAACTATCATCGACATTGAGACATCGTTATATTTCACAGTTATTATAAGTAATACGTAACATGATGAGTAATTATATCTAAGCCTGAGAGCCAAATATTCCGATGGGATCGTGAACAAAAAACTGAAATTACATCCTAAAAACGCCATCGGTAATTTTTGATAATTGCGTATAACCGGTCTAAAATGTACCAATCTAACTACAGCGTGGGATGTAGATGTATGAGTAGACACACATACATATATAATTGTTTCTTATTAAAATCGACGTTAATCTTTTTTCGGAGCAGATTCCGGAGAAGGCAACATCGTATTATGTTTAAGAATCGACAGCTATAATTTCTGTTCAATCAAGATTTAATTGTTTTAATGAGGATACATGCGTGAATGGCCGGCCCAATTATTGTTTATTTTTAATCGCCTCAAGTGGTTTTTATGTTCGCAACCAGGCACGCATGGCGGCCCGGGGCGATCATTTTCATTATTTTAATAATGTAAACTTCCAATAACAATTTACAGTGATTTGGGGTTAAACACGTTAAGAGATATTTATGAATTCCCTGACTGGCTTCAAACTTAGATGTCTGTAATTTTATCCGGGCTTGATGACGCCGGTTTTGTTCCTTAGCTTAATCGAGGGTTCAGAAAAAGATTAAAGCGAGTGAGATTATGTTAGTTAATTGCAGTAAGAAATAACATTCTTAAGCAATTGGAGAGGAATTGTTGTATACTTTTCCATATCTATGTGGTCGCTATACTCGATGCAATCCACTCTGATCCATTTGCTCCTCCGTCTCTAACCAAATGACCAATGAGTGACGGAAAGTCTACCTACCTACCTACATCTGTTTTGGGAATACATTTGTTATGCGCCCAAATGTGACAAGATCTCGCACCTCCAGGACTCTGTATACCACGAATATTATTTATTCATTTTTTGATTTGATAAGGTCATGGAACCACTTCGAGCTTTGCATCAATCCGTGGCGCTTGAATTCCAATGTTATAAAACCTACCACGGAAAAGAGGGGTGTTGTTAGTTTGATGTGCGTGTCTGTTGCATAATAATAGCTCCCGAAAGGATGGAACGATATTGATCAATTTTTAATGAAGTTACCTAATTAATGGTGTTTTAAGATTTATTGATAAAATCGTGGAAGCAGAATTTATTGTTTGTGAATGTAAACAAGTGAAAATTTAAAAAACCCTTATTTAAAACAAGCTTTTATTATTATTACCATCTAGCACTAAAGTACTCGTCAAGACGAATAAAATGAGCCCAAACTCTGTGCGAATTGTCCTGAAATATTTATATTTATTATTATTATTGGTCAAATTTATATTTTTTTTATAGTTATAATTACATAGTCGTAGCGTAGGTGCAAAAGTAACTTGGCAAGCAACTTGGCTTGGCTAGGCTTTCAGTTGGTTAATTACAATAAATAATTTGACGGGTGTTGATGAGTGCAGCCAGCGCAGTAACAAGTCAATCCGGCCGCGGGCAGATATGGAGTTTATATCACGCTTTGCATTATGCTTCATTATCTCCGCTATTTTTGCTTTGTTATGCTTCTCATGTAAGGTTGTCGAGCGAGAAGATTTGTTTACAGAAAATATTATTGTGCTATATGATAATTCGTAACAAATGTATAAGCTAAAGAAACTTCACGCAAGATCCAGAACTAAGATGCTTTTTGCAGTAACTCCATCTTCAAATCCTAATAATATCCGATTAATCTATGATATATCTTTTTTGAATCAAATACCATTATTTACACCGACCTAGAAGGCGGGATAAATCCCTCTTGGCTTCACTGAACATCGTGCCGGAATACAGTCGTAATTACTGATTGGCGACACGGCTTTATCCAGAGGGTGGTAACTGCCACAACTGAAGCTTACCACTAGTATAGAGAATGATGATGAGATATTAAAGTTACTGTTGCAGGGCCGAAATTCGAACTCGATGATCCGCAATAGTATGAAATAATATGTTTGGCGGCGTCTGTGGCGCGGTGGGCTAATACCCGCCTGCAACGCAGAAGGTTGTGGGTTCGATTCCCGCATGGGTCAAATGTTTGTGTGATCCACAGATATTTGTTTCTAGTCTGGGTGGCTTTCTGTATCTATTATATGTATGTATTTACAAAAGAAACGTATACAAGTATTATATCCGTTACCCTATCAACCATAACACAAGCATTAAGTTGCTTAGCTTGGGGTTAGATGGCGCTGTGTGAAATGTCCTCAAATATTTTTATTTATTTATTTATATAGTTGTGGATTTTTCTTGGCAGATGCTTTTATTGAGAAAACCAAACCAGATGGCAGAGTGCCCAGAATGCTGGCAGCATTGCCACGTTGAATGGCAACACTTAAACATTGGGCCAAATATACCCCAGCATTTATGTTATGCTCAAAGTCAAAGTCAAAGCTCAAAGTCGCACAGCGAGCTATGGAAAGGGCTATGCTCGGGGTTTCTCTACGTGATCGAATCAGGAATGAAGAGATCCGTAGGCGAACTAAAGTCACCGACATAGCCCAGCGGATTAGCAAGCTGAAGTGGCAATGGGCAGGCCACATAGCGCGGAGAGCGGATGGCCGATGGGGTCGAAGAGTGCTCGAGTGGAGACCACGGACTAGCAAACGCAGCGTAGGACGTCCACCCACAAGGTGGACAGACGACCTTATAAAGGTCGCCGGAAGACGCTGGATGCAGGTCGCTTCCAACCGGTACATATGGAAGTCCAAAGGGGAGGCCTATGTTCAGCAGTGGACGTCTTACGGCTGAGATGATGATGATGATGATGATTTATGTTATGATTATGGTTTGTGTTTAGTAGCAGCCCTAAGTGCCATTGCACGTTCGCAGGTGAGACAGTGCGTCGCCCGAGGCGCTCCACCGCGATGCGTCCGCGCAGCTCCACTCACGTGCAATTCGCCATAGATCGATCATTCACCTACCCGTCAATTAACTTATTACAACAGCTAAGCGCTAAACGCACGTTCTCATATCAACACTGAGAGCTGAGATTAAATCGTAACTCTAGGTCTGTGTGTGAAAATTTAAGAGTAAACTATGAATAAAATAGATTTGCCATAAATTACTTAATAGTACTTTGATATGGGGAAACTAATTTACTAGAGTTTTCCCTTAAACTCTATAATTATAATTTTTTTTTTTGTATGGAAGTTTCTTACATCTCCCATGCAAAGCAAATTAAGCTGAGATTTTATAATTGAACTTACTATTATTCTCAAATATTTATTAATTTGAGAAGTTATTTTGGACGAAAACAATTTAGAATAGTAAACAATGTTGATAAATCAGAGCTGATTCGCGTTAGTGTTATTATTTTTTTACTTCCAACAAGACTCTCAACGATAAACATAGTCTCTCCGATTGTTTCTAAATCGTTCAATTTATGAAAAACTAACCAGTCATCACGATCAAAGTAAACACGACTAAACTCACAATTCCATAGTTTCAGACAACAGTGTTTAGTGTAAAATTGACCATTTCACTAAAAGGACAATTAGGTAATAATGACGAAGTGGAAATATAAGAACTGCCACCATTAGAGAAGTTAATCTCGATGACGGAACACATTACCGTGGTAATGATGGCAGCGTGAGTCCGGTACTATTTATATCCTTAAGGCATTTAGAGATCAGGTAAAGTAAGCTCTAGCATTGACGAGGTTCAGTGTTTCATCGGGATGGTGAATCTCATTCTTTAGCTCTGATAGAGTTATACATAAATTAGGTTGAGTATGGAGTGGTGCAAGAGTACAAAAGAGCGTGTTTAATGTGCTACTTAGCATGTACGTATATCATGTGCTATGTACATTGTAAAGATACGTATATGTAAGTAAATAGTTTGACCCAATTTGCGGCAGAATGATTGTTACAATCACGTTACGAAACTTTACTATTATAACCCAGTTCCTATCCTGCCTATTGCAGGAACACACAATATCCTACAATGTTCTTCACATTACTGGACCCTCCGGCTATGATTAGAGACGCTGAGAACGTTGCTGAAAATTACTTTGCATCGGCAATAAATACAGTTCACTGACACTTCAATTTCAGAACGTAAAGGTCTATAAACTTGGACGTGATCGCAATGATAGAAAATTAGCAACATCCTGGTAAGAGTTGGGGTGAGGTATGGATAGCCGGCGGCGGCGGCGAACAATACTGCCCCGCGAGGCCTTGCAGCGACAACCGCCCGACCGCACCGCCGTCAGACTGCAGACAAAGACAAACATACAACTACACGACTCGACCGAGCAGGACACAATCACTGCACTCGCGATATTTTGATTTATTTCGTATAATTATCGAGTAATCTGCTTTGCATCTCTCGTTATAACATTACGATAATTTGGTTCCATTACATCGGGTTCTAAGCGGTGACCGTTCTCTAGCACAGCGATTGATAATAATCGCTGGCGAAGTATAATGGCGTACACCCACGGGTAATTATTGTTGTGCAGTCGTGAGTTCGTGAGCCGGTGGAATGGCGGAATGCATCTCCTTCGGGGGTTGCCCGCTGTAAACCAACACGGCCGACCGCGTAAATAACTGATCGCTTTCCGCGCTAATGATAGTGCGGCCGCGAGCTCGCGTCCTCTTTAGCCGATCCCGATAAAATAATTACCGGTATTTATAAGTGCTCGCACTTAATCGCACCTCTACACTGGTCATTAACTTCGCTGTATACGTGTCTTAAAATTTCCTGGTGAAATCTGTGGGAACGAGACTGTCGATAATTAAACTGTAATTGGATCTCGTAGAGGAGGCTCTCGAACGGGTTACAAAGTAATGTGAATTCGAAGAAGTTGTAAAGTGTCTCGGGACTTGAAACTATCGGAGTTACGATGAAGTCATACCTTTGTTCTGACGTGTTACGCCTCGGGGATGCTTCGTCGCAAATGTGAGTGTAAAACTCTAAGTCGCATTGACGTTTGGTCACGGGGCATCGTGGAGCGCAGTTTCCTTGCAACGTTAATGGGTCGGCGGCCGAGGGCTCCGTTATCCCTCGTAGCTAATGATTGGCCGGCATTAAGTCGGACCGTTCCGTGCGATTATTGGATCTAACAGATAATTTTATATCGCATTGTCCCGGAGCGTAAAATTTTCTGTTGTTATTACGGGGCGGTCAGCACGCGCGGTGCGGTCGCGACTCGAGATATCTCCGTGCGATGCGATGGAGCACACGCCGAACAAATCACATGTGTATAGGTACTCTACACCTGTATATAAGTGTACCTATTTGTGTGTGTGTGTTACGTGGAACATAATAAGTTTAGCATTGTTATCTTTCTTTTCGAAGTCA
This sequence comes from Hemithea aestivaria, assembly GCA_947507615.1. Lineage (NCBI taxonomy): Eukaryota > Metazoa > Arthropoda > Insecta > Lepidoptera > Geometridae > Hemithea > Hemithea aestivaria. The sequence goes on along the minus strand of OX382337.1, from coordinate 10,598,595 downwards.
TTATTGTTTGTGGAGCAGGTATTTAAACATTTCGTAGACTATCAAGATATACTTAAATCTATATACTTGAGATTACATGACGATGATACTACGCCTGATACTAACGCACACCATCTTAAAACATTCATCGTCTGTAAAGTCTCACTACAAGCACTAGAGCGACACAAAAGGTTTGCCATAAAGAAATTACGAATGATCGTGCGTCAGGGTTCGCACCTTGGTTCACGATCCTTCCCCGGCCGTAATGAGCCTCTCTAAATCAAACAATGGCATTAAAGTGTCCATAGTGCCTCGATAACACCTCGCCGTTTTCTTTTGCTAGAATTATGGCTATAAATCTGTTTAAAGCCGCTTTACAAGTCGCGATCGGTCCTCGATTGTATTTACTAGGCACACTTGTTAAAGGGACAACGGAAAAAAAACAAGTTCAACATTACGTATGTAGCCATTGTAACCTTTCAGAATTTAAAAAATGTATTGTTATTGTTCTCAAGTTTCTGTCTGCGTTCTGGTTGTCTGTAAATGATTGCTTTATGCGATGAGGCCGCCTGATTGTTTATATTTAGTTACAAGTTTGTTACGTATTTAATTATTTCTTGTAATTAAGTATGCAATCAAGAGTTACTCTTTTTTATGTTGGTAAAAAATTGCGAATTGAATTTAATGCTTAGATAGATTGTCTTGCTATGATATTTGTTAGATTTCTTAACTATGCTGAACCGATTGGGTAACCGATAAATAAGTAAATTAGTGTTTTGTTATTACATTGGTACCTCAAGAGCATTAGTTTTAAGCAGATGTTACTCTTAGAGGTGATAAACAGTAAAAGAAAATACTGTAAAAATATCATTTTTTCATACTTCACTAGTACAATTAAAATAAACTATATCAATCCATCCTTATCTACATATATCCATTTGATGTAGGTTTCTTTCGGGCAAAGTATAATAAATACGACAAACTCTTTAAAATAATAGCCCATAAAATCTTAGAAACCGAAGCATTAATTTCCCCCCGATAGGTGCTTTAACCGAAATCGCAGGGTTATAAAGCGTTTTGGCATTTTAACCACAAATGACTGTCTAAATTATGCTGTTAACTTCTAGGGCTAACAACGTCTCACACCCTCTGTTTCTTGATTTTCGACCTTTGGTTTATACGTTCATGGCAACATTTATGAGAAAAATTTAGTTAATTTATTATTAATTTATGTGTATTGGTTTGGAATATTATACTAGCCATATTTTAATGTATTACATTAAAAATGGTTTACGTACCATATTGTACAGTTACTATGGTGGTATGGTTGGTTATGGTCAATCAAGTAATGATTTATTTAGATTTTTAAAAGAGTAGACCTTAGTGTACATTGATATCGATTCATCGATTATAATATTTTTCTTTCTTATTTTTTATATTAGGTATATCGATTTTTCAGCCTTAAAATATTAAAATGCTTATTGTGACTTTAAAACATATTTTGCCACGGTGCGATGGTCAATATATACATAATTATGAAATGAAATGAAATGAAATATATTTATTTGCATAAAATATGGTACATTTAGTAGGTCTTATTAGGTATACAGATCCTCATATCTTGTCAGTGACACTAACATGCAAATATTAAAGGTGAGTATAATTCTATTGTTTATTTGTTGTTGTAAAAATGTGTAAAATATTTTATTAATTTTAGAGATGTCTTAATTGCCATACGCAGCTTATGTATACGTAGATATAAATAGCTACATATATGCAGTGGCGGATTTACAGTCTAGGCCGCCCTAGGCCCCAGTCCATGCAATACCTGCACCTACGTCGTATATAACATGTCTACTCCTACTTACTCCTTAAACAGTGGCGGATCCAGATTTTTTTTCTTGTGAACAAGGTAGGTTTGTACATTTCATCGTTTACCTACAATTTGAATCTCTAAAATAGGAAATGTTATATCTCTGACAAGAACGTGTGCGTTAAACTTTTAAAAACCTTGTAATGCGCGAGCAGCATGCTGCGAGCGGCGAGAAAATTTTACGTTTCAGACTACAAAAGATGTGCAATCAGAGCCGGTTTTAACATTACCAGCGCCCTGGGCGAGATTTCTACGGCGCCCCCTAAAAAGCAATTCAAACCCATACTAAAAAGGAAAAAAATCCAGGATTTTTTTCTGGGCCGATTCCAATGGGCAAAATCATGGGCGTATCTAGAAAAAAATCCACCTTTCCAGCTTGCTGCGAGTTCCGCGAAAATTTAGATTTGTTCAACACGAATGATGTGCGTTTAGCTTGCTTCGAGTGGCAAAGAAAGTAAATGTTCTCATTTATAAAAGCGTGAGCAGCTCGCTGCGAGCGCCGAGAAAATTTTGAATTTTTCAGCACGAATATTGTGCGTTTAGCTTGCTCCGAGCGGCAAAGAAACTAAATAAGTATTCTTATTTATAAAAGCGCGAGCAGCTCGCTGCGAGTGCCGAGAAAATTTAGATATTTTACAGCACGAATGATGTGCGTTTAGCTAGCTTCGAGTGGCAAAGAAACTAAATGTCCTTATTTATAAAAACGCGAGTAACTCGCTGCGAGCGCCGAAAAAAAATATGAATTTTTCAGCACGAATGATGTGCGTTTATCTTGCTTCGAATGGCAAAGAAAGTAAATTTTCTTATTTATAAAAGCGCGAGCAGCTCGCTGCGAGCACCGAGAAAATTTTGAATTTTCAGCACGAATGATGTGCGTTTATCTTCCTTCGAGTGGCAAAGAAAAAGAAAATTTTATATTTCAGGCTACAAAAGATGTGTTCTGAGCGGTGAGAAAATAAATATTCTTATTATAGAGCAGAGCCGCCGAGAAAAGCCCATGGCCCCTTGAAGCCTTTAAAATATTTACGTACTTTTAGTAATTTCTTGTCATCAGTGATTTTTTTGTCACGATTGGCCGCCCCTAATATCTGGCCGCCCTAGGCCCGGGCCTACTGGGCCTTAGGGCAAATCCGCCACTGCATATATGCCAAAGTCCAAGGAACAATTAACTAGAGAAACTAAATCTTTCAATACAAAGAAAAAACCTCAAAGACAATACAGACAACAAACATATCTAAGATCGAACAAAACGGAACAAAGTCAATGTAATGTCGACGAAGGGTTGAAGATAAATACGTGCAAGGGGTTGGAGGCTCCAGATAAACAGGGGGTGTGCAATTTGTACAACTACACAAATGCGCAAGGGTGCCCTGACCACGATAACGTCTGACCTTTGGAACACTGATCAACGCAATTATCGTCTTATTGATGTTTTGTTACAAAAATGTATTGCGAATCTGAAATGTGTCTAAAAATAAGTCGCAAAATTCATAATAAAATGAGAATATATATATAAATCTGAACACTGATCAACGCTATTATTGTCTTATTGATGTTTTGTTACAATATGTGATGTCACGAATCTTAATATTTAAGTCGTAAAATACACGATAAACTGAGAAAGCCTATCACTTAAATTCGTTTATTTTTTTCGTCGCTTAAGATCAGGCGAGGTCGTGACCTAGGTACATAATATTTAAAAAAATACAAATGCACTGCAAGAGTACCTAGTGCCTACCCTGGCCACGATAAAGTCTGACCTTTGTATCATTGGCGTACCTATGTAGGTATTCTAATCAATATAAATTTAACATTGTGATGAATATAAAAAAGTTTAAAAGGTAGTACCAGATGTATCTCTAATTCTATCAAACAGCCATCATAAGCAGTGTAGTTTTAAATTTTCTAGTTTTCTCAAATTTACCGTTGTATCAATTTATTTCTATACTATTCTGTATTCGCAAATTTTGAACATTTTATAGTTTCGCAGAAACGATGCGCCTATTCGTACGTACAATGAGTGATATAGGTACACATTTTTATATTTATTGTCATGATTATTTAACTTAAAACATACTCCTAACACAAAATCATTACTTTAGAAAGTATCATTCATTAAACTTAAGCTCAAGTACTCCGTCTTACTAAAAAGTCAAATTCATTAGTCAGTCAAGGCGTACGACGGAAGCCTACACGGGCCGAACATCACAAAACATTAAGCCGCGCTACCGTTAATAAATACTAAGCGACATACTCTGAGGCCACATACGATTGTCAAAAACGGAGGCCACATTTACTATTTTTAAATTTAAATAGAAACATGTATAGGTACTTCTATATCAGTAAGCAAGCAACATCGAGTTCAATAAGAATCACAAGAAAGAAGAAAAAACATAGAAGGGTCAACCTAAAAGGCCACATTTGACATTTCATCAAAATGCATTATTTTTTGGTACACATGATCATAAACCAGGTACAAACCAGGAAAACGACCGATCGTCTCTCTATTGCCAGAGACTGCTTTTTAAATCATCTTCCACCATTATTATACATTTGCCACATATCCACTTTTTAAATGAAATACTTTTAAAAAAATGCAGTTTGGCCTCAATTTCATTCATAGAGAGCGGGGTCTGACTAAATAACATTAGCCGTGTGCGCTCGAAAGCCTTCTAATCCTCATTCAGGATGCTCCGAATAAACAGTGGCTCCTCATTAATCACCTGGTCTCGACTCGGAAACTTTCTCCATTCAACCAAGACTCCACCTGACTTGGATATTTTCTTTTAACTTTTAAGCTTTGTTCAAAACTTTTGATGGACTTTGAGTTTTAAGTAAGTTGAATAGTAATATATCTTGTGCCGGAGCTCCTTTATTGTGTTATCAAGTGCTGTTACTTCGGTTTTATGCGCTTTTAAGTCACTGACGTGAATAAAGATGGCGATAACTTGCTCACGTAATAAATATTCGTATCTATTATGTTTACTCATATTATGATGTTACTAAATGGTAAGGTTACAAAACATGATCAAAATATTATGATGTTACTTAGTGGTAAAGTAAAGGTTACAAAACATCGATAAATAAGAGGATTCGTTGATATACATATATTCAAATGTTTTCATTGTAGAAAATCTGGAAATATTTTGAAAGAACTTGCTGAAAAAATCACACGGAGTTCTGACTCAAAATAGACATTATTTTAATGTTAAGTATGTGGCATAAAATTTTGCACGACTACATAAGGTTGCCATCTTCGTCCTTATTAAAAAATGTCTTGGTGGATATCCACGTTTTATCTGTGTTGCCAAATTTCAACCCAGTACGTTAAGCGGTTTGACCTGTGCGTTCATAGATCAGTCACGTTTTCGTTTAAGTATCCACGATTACAATGTATGAAGCTAATTCCATTACGCGAAGTCCATTACAATCTCACTCTGGATTAGTTCTACCTTATTGCCGTCTCGAGAATTTTTATCACGGCTAAAGCAATCAGAGCGCCAATAATTTCCCTCATAATGACTTCTTGGTCGTAAAATTTGAGCATTGCGCCAAAATGGTGGCACATTAAAATTCTCTCCCCATCGTTATAAGCGGAGTTATCGGCGGGTACGTCGATCGGGACAATCGACATTTCCATCTCAATCGCCCCTCTCCCCCCTTCTTAAGGCCGTTAGTTTTCTTTTTTAAATCGCGCGTTAAGGATTTGGCGTGAATGCGTAAGGGTTCCACCCGTTTCACCCCGCCCTCTCATATGTCCTCATTTTGACAGAGACACGGCTTAGGATTTTCGAATTTTACCCTAATAAGAGATAGGATTGTTCGGACTACGCTTTATTGTACCATATTGTTATTAGGAGTGATTGTCTTACGTACGACGTTTACTACAGAGGATAATGATCAGTACATTCGTTTTACAAGTTTAGTGGTTCATACTGTAAAACGATTTCATGGAGAAATATCCACGCTTTTGTGTGATCGTGTGAAGTTGGTTTATTTACGTGAAAGAGAGCATAAACATAAATTTCCGGTGTGACAATATCAAATCATCGTTGCATTCGCTTTGCAGTTGACACCCTATAACAATATTGCGGAAAAATACGAGTTCCAGCGAATACATTCACTAAGTTCACACTCCGAGAATTAGGTACTCGCTGCAACAGTGTCTCATATATGTAAAATAATGCGGCCGATATATCCTTAACCCCCTCGGGGTGGTAGGGTGTGTGGGGGTAGATAGAAGAGGCACCCCCGAGCGACTTATTCCGATATAATCAATAACTTAGTGAGATCCCCTTTGCATCCGGCCGTGTGACAGTTCCTCCAATCGAAGGGTTGTTTTTTATTTTTTTGTTCAAACAGCGCCTGATTAGAGACACGTCGTACCGAGCTTTTGAAGTAGATGTTGTTTCACGAATGGCTAGTTCTTCCTGATCATTTTCCAGTTCGGGTAATAAGTGTTTGTCCTGATTCCTCGTTTAAACATAAACGTATGTAAATGTTTGCCTCGGAGGAGCGAGCGAGTATTTTATTTTCATTGCACATGTATAGATATTACGTCTCTATTGGTATTTACATTTCAATATCGGCAGTCTGATTGCTTTCTGAAGCGGTTCTAAGTGCGAGCTGTTTTCACATTTGTGATAGTGCTATAGCAAGAGTGAGATTAAAAAGAGATTGGTGCATATTCTATGAGGCTATCTTCTATAGTTTTTAATGCAAGGAGATTAACAAGACAAACTCGATGCTTGATCTTCCATAACTATTCGTTATCTCTTGATGATGTTTTCTTAGTTTCCTACCCAAAGTTTTAATGATCAAAGTCTTTTTGAACTACGCAAATAATTCATTTTTACATTATTTTTATGATTAGACCTCTATGTATTATGTAGTGTAGAGGTACAGTGATTTATTCTTAATCGTTTCAGCCCATAGGTGTGAAAATGTAACAAACACACAGCTAGACACATATCTATATACATTATACATCCATACTTTCGCTATCATAATATAAGTAGGGCTCGTACGTGTTCCGTACGTTATTTTCTAACATGACACCTCTTATTTGGCTCGGTTAACGTGATAGAAGTTAAGTATGTACATAGGAAATAAAAAACTCGTGTATCTATGGGTTAATGTATTATATGTAGAAACCTATCTTGTGAAGCGAGCCTTACATCATCCCACTAATATTAAAAATGGAAAAGTTTGGATATTATTATACGTGGAGGTATAAGTAAGCATCTCTCAAAACTAAATCTAACATAATTGTGAAATCCTAGGTAACACTGTACTGATTATGGGCAGCCGTTATCTCTTAGCATCAGGAGAGCGTCTTGCTCGTCTTCTACTTTATCACATAAAAAATAACACTATAACTATCTAAAACTATTTACGAAAATAATTTATATTTGATCGAATCAGTAGTTTTGATACTACGAGTACTATTTATAAATAGTACCTATAAATTAGAATTTAAAGAGTATTCACTAAGTTTTTCTTAGTCCTGTTCCAGGTCTTTACTAAGTTTCCTTATAATCTAATTGTTAAATATAGGTAGGTATAGGTACTATCTGTAATCTGTACCCAGTGATTTAACCTGGTTCGAAGTAAAGAAAACTTGTTTTAAGGTGTAATAATCCTAAATACCAAACGTCAACTGAATCGGTTCATCTGGTGAGGCATGAATAGATAACATGCAATATGCACACTGCATATGCACTTGCATATACACAGAATTCTAAGACCCTGGTATAGCGCCACACTTTTCTACAGGAACACATACAGACATGCATATAGGAATAATAATATAGTTTTAAGTGTAGAGCTCAGAATAAAACTTATACTTTATGTCTTTTTTTTATAGTGAATAGGGCTGCGTTTGACCACAGTCTCACCTGTTGGTAAGTGATTACACGGTCGAAGATGATGCACACAGACCTAGTAAATATCTATTAACCCTCGATTTAAAGACTCCCAAGTTGTAATTTACAGGAAACACTGATGCTGGCAGAGAGTTCCAAACCTTCGCCGTCCGAATAATGAAGTCTTTATTTTTACAAGCTTTTATTTACTTTCACCTGTCTGTTGTCTGTCTGTCTGTCTGTAATCCTATCTTGCAAGCTAAGTTTGACCCACTTCCCGGTTTCCGATAGAGCTGAAATTTTGCATGCATGTATAAATCGGATGACAATGCAATATTATTATAACATGAAGCTGATCTGATGACGGAGCTGGAAGATGGACATAGGAGCTCGGTAATTAAACGACGCGACCCCATCGAGTTTGGGCTCATTTAATTTGTGTTGACGAGTACTTTGGTGCTAGATGGTAAATATAATAAAAGCTGTTTTTAAAAAGTTTTTTATATTTTCCTTGTTTATTGTAATGTGGTATTAAAATAAAGAGTTATGTATTTGTATCTATAGGTACTAGAGTACTAGCTATGGGCTCAAGGCACACCTTACGGTTACCTCTTACTCTGCTCTCAGTTGGAGCGACTAGCCTAAACGGTGGTGGCGGGACGTACTGAATTCCTTCTGTAAAAGCTGAAAAACTACAGCACTTCTACTCAAAGACGGGAGGAAGAGAGACCTTGGCTGAGTAGTGGAACAAACCAGGCTGTTGATTAATGATAATAAACGATGTTTTAATGTCAGTTATGTGGTCGGCTACACCTAGGTTTAACTGGCTAAACCTAGGTGTAGCCGCACTTCGGATATACACACCTATACGAGTACCTATACGAGTTATTCAGGTGAGACATAATTAGGTATAGACTTGACCCTGATTTTTAAATATATTATCATGTACAAAAGCACCAATAAAATGTGAGCCTTTCGCGAACGACAAGAAGCCATCGTTCTAGTCATTTACTAAGTTTATTTGTATATAGCCTGTCGTATATTTTAACTGTACTATATTTTTTATCTAGTTGCAAAAATATAGTACCTATAGGTATCTATATAATTCTATTCAAACTGAATTTGAAATAGCTTTAGATCATTTAAAAGTGTATTTATTTTACGTGCCCACATCTATAATTATTATAATAGCATTTTACTGTTTACCTACCTACTCTGCAGTTTCATGTACTCTGTTAAAGATTATGTTTAATATTCTATAATCACTACATTGTATAAAATAAAGTTGCTTTCCGCATTTGTCTGCCCCTATGTATGCTTATATCTTTAAAACTAAGAAACGGATTTTGATGCGGTTTTTATTAATAGATACAGTGATTCAAGAGTAAGGTTTATATATATAATACATGCATAATATAGTAGAGAAACACTAATAATTTCTATTAAGCGCGACGAAGTGCGCGCGTTCCGCTAGTAATATATAAATATAGCTAAATGGCACATATTTACGTGCCAGCGTGGCTACGTGCGTGCGTGTATATAGCATAATATGTATATTTATTCTTAATGGTCCAGTAGTTTTAGTTTGAAGATGCGATTACAATTACTTTGACTCATGCGAGCGAAGAAGCGGCTAGTTTACACCATTCACAGATGATAATTTTTATATCTGTTATTAGTCAATTCTAATAACTAATAACACTTTTCTTATATTTTCTATTCTTGTTCTTGTAACAGAGACGAAACGTTGAGGTAAGTTTTATAAGGTTTTTGTAAAAAACTAGCATTACCTACGCGATAAGTCCCGACTAATAATACAACTAATATGAGTATAAATCGCGGAAGTTAAAAATGTTATAGTCAATTCTAGTCCTCTGCCTCACTTCGCGTCAGTGAAAACGGACCCTTTGACTATTACTTAAGGCCTATTCAAACCGCTTGTACGAAGTTTTGTTTCCCTTCCGCTATACCTACTTATATTTTCTACCTTACTCTACATTGCTTACTATATTTTTACAGCTATTTTATATTATAGTTTCGGAAGCACGTAAAACTGTGAGTCTCATGATATTAGGCAGTCGTTAGGTCATGTTGAAGGCATTGTAAGAATTTTGACGACCTAAAACTGCAACATATCGGTTGGTCACAGAAATTATAATTGTGATATGACTGTGTCAATGTTATTAGAATAACATTCTTTCGGAGTATTGACTTAATATTATTAATATTGTTGCAAAAGTGCTCCATTGTAGCCTATCTGAATAAAGGAATTTTGAGTTTGAGTAGATTTTTTTTAAAGTCTATGCTGTATGTGATATGTGTATGTATCCCTAAGTAGATTACCAATTAAAAATTATCATGGGTCAGTGGTGAACTTTAACGCCGCGTCTACGGTTCAATTTTACCATAATAAGCGGCGAGCACAATAGGCCAAGCATGGCCGCAGTGATAGGTAGGTACTTATAGCTGCAGCACATATGTATATAAAAAATATTAATTAGCATTGTTTTGTGGTAGGGTTATTGTAAAAATAAAACTCCAGTGTCTGATAAACTAACTTTGAGTTTATTTTACCATTTACACTTGACAATGTACGTAATCTGTTGGTGCTACGGATGACATGACGTAGCGCGTAGCAGCGCGTAGAGAGTCTACGCACACGCCATGGCTAAACGCTACGAAACATTCTGCGATATATAGGATTTTTAGCTATTAGGTACAATCAATTTTTAAAAGGAAAAAGTACTGATAGAACAAATGCATTTAACTGATAGGATAAGCGTTCATATTAAAGCTCTCATATTAAAATATGTAGGTTTGTTTAGCTTTTGACCATGATCTTGACAGATCTTAAGTGATGCTGTGGCCGAAGATGGTAGCGAACTGAACCTATAAAATGTGGAATTTTTAGGTATTTAGTGAAAAATGGTAACGTAGTCTTTTTATTAACGTATTTTGTCATTTATTGAGTTAGCAGATTGTGAAATGTAAATTAGACAAACGTAGAGCTTGTCTCGACAAGATGTTTACCAAAATCAGTGTTGCATAGGAATTCAATAGACACGAAGTCCTATGCATTTTTTTATAGCAGACTAAACAAGCGTTTGACCGCAATCTCACCTGTTGGTAAGTGACGATGCAGTCTAAGTTGAAGCACGCTTGTTCAGTTAGAATCTATTCACTCTTCATTTGCACGAACCCACGATAGCAAAACTAACGTTGCGATAATACTGCTTTGTGCTCATCATATGGTAAAAGAAATTCAATTGTTTATGCTTTTATTAATATTATTAGACACTTAAAGGACGTACAAATATTAAATGATGCTTTTTAGTCTTACAACTAAACTACGTTACCATTTTCTACTGTTTTAAATAGTCATTAAGGATAAGTATTTTTTTTATTATTTGTGTGATTTCACTTTCTGAGCTGAATTACTGTGTAAATGTCTTATTGATTGTACCTAATTTACAAATGAAATTATATTTTTCTATTAAAGACAATGAAGAATGTAGGAATTTCGTGGTTACACTTTAGATACAGATTAAAATAGTAGGAACGGTATATTTCACTAGGCAAAATTTAAAATAAGTTATACAATACAGTATTAGGAACTATGATAGACACGCTACCTTCATCATAAACTAAACATTAGCAACCAACATCTAGTATGAATTTAACTAAAATTGAGGGTAGATGTTAAAATGAATAAACAACATGGCCGTGGCGGCATCTCTAGCGGACACAACAGACTAGTCCGAATTAATCTTAAATATTAAAATTTGTATTCGGAAAGTATAGTGAAACATGCGATATCATTGAAATATACATAGGAACCATATTCATTCCGCGGGCTGACGTCCGCGGAGACACAACTTCGCACTACCGACTTGTCTACGCTAACCTTACCTTACATACTTTATATTACTTTATACTCACCGATGGAAATGTTTACTTAAACCATACAAACGTAATAATACTAAATGTAAAACGCTGGGAATGTTACCAACATAATCAAAACAAAAAACAGATTTCACGACACATATTTAAGGAATACAATAAAGAAACGCAACATTTTTTATTTTAGAAAAGTTTTTGAAGATAAAATTAATTAAAACGCATTAAAAATAATCTAGAAATTGAATTGTATTAAATAGTTTATTTAAATAAATACGAAAATACTTAACCGCGAACAGGTCTGGTACGCGGCGGAGTTCGGTCGTAACATTCAACGAACGCAACAAAATATACGTGCTTCAATAATTAAATACTAATCAAACAAATTAATTGTGTTGTAGAAACGCGCGCCTTCGCGTCGACGATGCTCGAGGCTTCGCGGCTCTCTTGCCTTTTGAATTCAGGCATTAACTAAAACAAATGTGTTGCGACGAGGTGTCGCGATTTTAGATTCGTAATCTCTACAGCGAGTGTGATATGACGTGTTCTACAATTAGTATTAGAGATCGAATCAAATCGTATACGTTTCGAATAGTATCAAAGGTTAGTTAATCTAAATAAGATTCTTGTTTTCCTTCTACGATATTATTATAAGGTAAGAGAGCAGCGACATCTCCAAGCATCGTCTCATTGCACACTCATTGCACACATTTATAGACATAACAAGGACCGGCTACCGGTGGAATAAAACATTGCACTTTATGAAAAAACAAACTCAATTTTGTAGTAGGATTCACTCGTAGATAAAATGTTGTTATACACTCCGCTAGATAAAATGTAAATATGTAAAATACTTTTAATAACATGTTCTGTGCCGAAAATATTAGGGACTCCACGCACACGGTAAAGCGGCGGCCGCACACGCGAAGTATTGACGTAAGCTTGCAGCATCCAGGCCGCGTGAAGTGAATAGAACGCTCGAGACGTATTTGAAGCAGCACATGCGACTCACAGACTCTCGCGTGCCGCGTGTGGACGCAGCCTAACGCCGCGCCCGCGTGTGTGACCGCGTCTTTCAAATAGGACTCACTTATGCAACTACTAATAATCATTACAATATCAATAAAAATTCAAGAATCACACTTAGTTCCAAAATAAACTCACTTGTTTGCGAGGTAGGCTGAGCGCTAGCGCGCAGCCCGAGTTTCGAGTTCGTTCGTTTTGGAAAGTTTGCTACGATAATAATAATTATTATTATAATTAACCGTTACCAATAAGCCTACGCGGGTACGTCGCGTCTCCACGGGCGGCTTGCGTTTACGCCGGAATACTGAATGTACGGTGGCGGCCCGCTCCTGCCGTGTGTGGGCCGGCATTGTGTCGCGCGCGGGTGCGGCGTGGGGAGCTTTCGTCGAAAGCAACACCGCGACACACGCGCGGATCTCTAGCGATCACTCGGCCGGTACGGATACAGGTGAAGCGAGTATAGACAGCTGTTGAACCGCTGCGGTCTCAGAGCGAGGACCCGCGAGAGAGGACGACCGCTCTACTGCTAACATACGTACCTAACTTCGCTTCATGTTTTAAAAAAATCATATACGTATATCACTATATATATCTTCATACATTTACGATGCATCAGGAACTTCTTACGAGAACGTATCTATGCCTAAAATTAGAACGATTATATGTATGTATTACATAGCTTTAAACAATAATTAAATCGTAATTATCAATATCGATAATATTATATGCCATAAAGATAGGAACTTGCTTTCCTGGGAGTTGATGTTAAAGATTTGAGAGGCGCCGAGGCGGCCGCAGCAACGCGGTGTCGCAACGATAAACGTATATAATAAAACCTGTCTAACGTATGATATGCAGTGCGCACACGCATGCGGCCGCGTCCGCGCGCGCCGGCGCCGCCTCCCAGTGTGCGGCGGCGGCGCGGCCCGACCACACCCTCCGGAACATTATAAAAACAGGACAACAACGGTCGGGCCAGTTAACCTACACTTAACACTACTACAAGCTTTAAATGTATAACTAGGAAAGTGCCGCTCTCGCGGCGACATTCATCAACGAAAAGAAGCGTTAAGAGCTAATAGTGAACTGCTGCGTTGTCGGACAACGGAGAGAGCGAGGGGCTCTAATAGATAGTAACTATACATTTCGTCAGAGTTAGGATTAGTGTCCGGCGCTGGCGAGCGGTAGTTCCCCGGGCGGCGGGAAGCGCGGGCCCGGCGGCGCGCAGAAGGTGGCTGCGGGCTCCGCTGGCGAGGCGTCCTGCGCCGCGCGCGCCGCCAGCAGCGTGATCTGGTTCACCACGTCCTCCATCTCGTGCGTGAGCGGCTCGGGCGGCGCGGGTGAGGGTGCCGGGGCCGCGCGCCGGGCGTGCGCCTCGCTCTCGGCGTGTCGCCGGTACTCGGCCGCGGTCCGGAATCGCTCTCCGACGCAGGTGCGGCACTCGAGCGCGGGCTGCACCACGCGGATCACTCCGCGCGCACCTTCCCGGCCGGCGTAGCACGAGCGCGCCTGGTGAGCTTGCAGCGGCGCGGGCGAAGGGAATGCCACCTTGCAGTGCTTGCACACGTAGCAGAGGTCGAAGTCGAGCTCGCGCGCGCCGGCCAGCGGCTCGGTAGCGGGCGGCGGCAGGCGCAGCGTGGACGCGCCCGGGTCGGCGGCGATGTGCCGGATCTGCTCGAGCGTGGTGGCCGGCAGCTGCAGCACGCTGGCACCGTTGCCCGTCTCCACTATCAAACCCTGCGGTTGTGGCTGGAGAGGGTTCGGCACGGGGCTCGGTCCTGTAACAATACAAAGCTTCTATGAACACAAACAATAGTCACAAGTACTCGTAAATCTGTAATATAGTTTGGCAATAAATGGTCTTATTTTTTTTATTTTTTTTTAATAAGTTTAGAGAAATACAAAAGAATATGAATAAAGATTTATAAGTTGGTGGTTTATCTTGCATCTATTTTGCGAAAATTATAGGCATACATATTATCTTATGGTTTCATTTCCTTCCAAAAGTTAACATCGTCAAATCAAAAACGATACATTGCACTGTAGATAAATGTGAGCCCCTGAATGGGTGATGGGAAAATGTCGAGAGTGTTGTTGAGACACGCTCGTATCGATACTCCGACGCGTTGCAAAGGGGTTAATCCACTTACGGCACGCCGAGGGCCAAGGGTCGCCCGCAGCCGTGAACTGACCTTACATCGTACAATTTGCACCTCTTGACAACGTTCCAGCAACGGATATTATACGAAACCGTACATTGTTATCAAAGATTTATTTATTATGGACGTATTCTTAGTGAAATAATCTGAGGCGAGATCGGCGCTGACCAACTATGGAACCCAAATTGGGCATATTCCATTGTTCACAATAGGTTAGCACCAGATAAACGCTGTTTACCTGACCACGAGTCGATTGTACATGCGTGATGCGTTTCTAACGAGCCCGGCCCGACTCTGTAATTGATTCGGATGCTGCTTTATGCGGCTTATATTCACGAATGCATAATACATAGCGTTTGAGTCGCCATCGCGAGTTTTAAATCTGCGAGCGAGTATGGTCACATCGCTTTGTGCAGCTAACTCGCTGAATAACGATGTTGATTGACAGAGACTTGTAGATATCTCCTTCATTTTATTAAGCAAATGAAACATTAGCATTAAAAGACGACAGAATAAACTGATGTCGCAGACTAGTCGAGAATTCGGAGCCGTTATTTCATCTTAGTGGGACACATTCATCTCGTATTCATGAATTCGTCTAGTCTCTTAATTAAACGTGTTGTTTTTTTGGGCATGATAATAGCGTACCTTGTTTGTTAGAGTAAGACAATGGTATGATAATTGTGTTGGTAATTTAATCATGTATATGGATCAGCGGGTACATCGTGTGAAACGGAGCGTAGCTTTCAATCAGGTAACAATTGGTCGGGCTGATTGGCCGATCGTGTGCCCAGTAATGAGGAGCTAGGCCTCGGGCATGTGATTACTCATACCTATGTCATGCTCTATCTGCAACCACGCTGGACCTACTTTATACGAGAATTATCTGTCACGATTACATACTACTAGTACTTGTACTTGTACTACTTACAACCACGATATCGATAAATTGGTCCTATCAGCTAAGCAAAAGGTTTTCGTCTTTAACGTTCGACGAACGAAAATAGTTTAAGAACTTTAATTTAAGTTTTATCTTTAAGATAAAGATACGATAAATAATGCTTTATTGATATGAAAAGTAAGTGACCCAATTGCCGGTTTAATCGCTAAAATCGATCTCTTCCAGGCAAATATGCAGGAAGAGGAAAATTACAATACTGGAAGGATAATAACAATGTTTGACAAATAATTAGTTACGTACACCGTACGTAAGTATTATTATTTTTTAATTCAATTACAATTTATCACTTGAATGGTATTCAATGTTATCCCAAGTAGTAGGTGTAAGTAGATACCTCGTATTCACAGCGTCGGTGGCACAAAGGCTTAGCCACGACACGGCGCGGCCCTGACGTTAATTCGCAACCCTTTCTGCCAATTAGTATCAAAATAGCCGCACTATTCTACAGCTAACACGACCACACATCGTATCTAACGATACTACAAACACATCTCGAATTTCAGTCCTAACTGTTTAACAAAAAGGTTGAAATTCAATTGTGTTTTCTTATGATAAGTTGGTTCCTTCTTGCAGCGTCCAGGTTTAAGTAAAAGGGCTTCTTAATCCGGACTTGTAGGTCGTTATGCGTTATTATAACGCGGACTGAGTCGGCTATTTCTTCGCTCATTTACATCTCATTAAGGAGGCTATTATTGGCTAAGGACGAAGGTAATGTTCGACCTAGCTGGTGATGGTCGGAAGGCTTAGCGACTCAGGAAACTATTTGTGTATAATTTGGAACGCCTTTAAAGATGTAATATAGATAATAAAATAACGTTAAAGAAAGAATAAATACATTTATTCCGCAAATAAAAAAAAAACATGTGCACAAGTATAGGTTTTCAATTCATTTATTGCACTAATTTTTTTAAATTAATTAATCAGAAAAATCAAGCCATGACATTCAATAAAATGATCGTACCTATATACATATCTGATATTGATAACATGAATCAATTAAGGACCAACAGAGTCACGAAGTATTCTTTATGTTATGAAATAATTACCTGCTAATAGAGATATTTCCGTCATTTTTAAAAGACATGAGATATTAATTGAATTAATAAAGGATCTATTGACTATGCATTGAATTTTAATGTAGCTTTATTTATAAATATAGTTGTGTATTTTAATATTATAATACAATACTTATTGATCATCTACTTAGTTAAATATAAAATAGTTTATGTTGCTTAAAGTTAATATATAGCAGCCGTTTGGTATGAAGAGGTAACAAAATATACATGTCTTAGTATTTTTATAGAATGATTAGTATAAATAAATAGAGTTTTGACAGGCTTCTTTAGTTTTTCGCAATAAAAAAGTGTTACTGTCGATTGAAGTGATAATACTAATATGTATTACGAATATATTGGCATTCCTACAAACTAAACTAAAACTCTTAGGCGGGAGATTATGGCAAGTAAACTGTTTTTTGCAAAAAACTAATAAACAAAAAGTTCTAAAAGCATAACCGTAAAAAGAGGAATTATTTCTTTTTTAAATTAAATTTAAAATTAAAGTTTTATTGGTACGACTTTCTCGTAAGTGTAACCAATTGAAAAGATGTTGAATAGAGTGGGACGTGTATTAGCGACATCAATTACCGCGGCCGTATCGGGAGGCTTCGATGCGGCGATACGTCGTTCTGATCGATGGTAATTAAACTAGATCGACTGACCCGCCGACTGTTTACATGCTGAACGAGGAATGCTGGTTAACATTGATTTCTGAATTTGTCAGGATTGGACTTAATTGGTATTCGTTGCAGGGAGGAGGCTTAAGCACAGCTGTGGGTTGAAAGAGGTTGATGATGATCATATATGTCCGATCTAGGCTTTATATTTTCATCGAAAATTTTAAAATTTTGTGAATGTCATCTGCCCAATGAGACAAGCCAGTCAGAAATAAATGAATAATTTTTTTACAAATTCCAGTTTCTTTTTTGCAATAATATGCTACAGATTCATGCTATACTCGTATAGAGCACAACAAAGTCAATGCAGCTGCTATCCAATGAAATGTTACAATTCAACTAAAAAAACAAACTTAAAATCTTTCGAGAACGATTTACCAAGAAGGTACCTAGGCTATATCTACCACCAGCAATTAGCGGAACACGATTCCATCCCGAGATTAGTCTGGCATCCCGTACATACAAATAGTATCCTGAAATCAATCTTTCCCATAAAACGGAACATTATCGAGAATATTCTGCGAGCGTCCGATGCAGACAAGATGGGACAGACGTCCGTCTTT
The DNA here is from genome assembly GCA_947507615.1 of Hemithea aestivaria. Classification (NCBI taxonomy): domain Eukaryota; kingdom Metazoa; phylum Arthropoda; class Insecta; order Lepidoptera; family Geometridae; genus Hemithea; species Hemithea aestivaria. The sequence continues at coordinate 10,580,538 of OX382337.1, read as the reverse complement.
GCGTTCCATCAACGTCCGAGCAATTAGACTAACGGACTACGGACTTTGGAGATGAATCTCGTATGCGTTTAGTTTACAATTCTCCATTTATGGTGTCGTATTTTTAAATCGAGTCAAATATTTGAATATTCCATCAGAATATTTAAGAATTATAAATTCGCCTGATGATAAGTGATGATATTACTTATTTACCTATCGTAGTTTAAAAATCGTAGCAAGCAGTTTTGTTATATATATGACTGTCAGAACTGCTTATAACCAAAGTCTTAATCTAGAGCATACAAGAAACCCTAAATGCCATAGGTAATCGGTAGGTACATTAGAAATTTCTTCTGTGGATGTGTAGAATTTGGGTTCTGTTTAGGCACTATAGAGCAAACACAAATGTATGGATTTTAATATTAGATTTTTCTACTTGGTGGCTAAAGTCAAATCAACCAGTAGATAGTATGAAATCTGTACAGTGTTTATAGATGCAACTTCAGATTTTTCTAGAATTTTATGTCCAAAGTTACAAATGTTTTTAAACAATGCTAATTTCTCACTGAGCACTCGCATCTAGAAATATCAGGCTACAAAACAGGGTTAACACGTTAATAAGTCAGTGGTACAAGAAACCCTAGGTGTCAGTCGTTAGCCAGCGTCTGTAAGTCGAGCAATCGGCTTTGTCCACATTTGCTTACCGCTTTAATAGAATTACTGTGTCGCTGTCGGTGAGAACGTGGGCACGTCTTATGATCGCGCGTTGCTTAACATTGACAATCATTAACAATGCACAATGGTGAACTGGACATGATTGGCCATTAGAATAGAATAGAACAGAATATATGGTTATTCTGTTCTATTTAAAAAAAATAGGAAGTTGCGGTATTGACGTTTCTGACATGGACCGCTTCAATTAGGCCCATGGGCCTTATAAGAGTGGAAAATTGTGCCTGGCTTAATTTTACTTCGGCGCGAGTCAGCGCGGCAACCGACACTTTCCGATCCAACAGGCCCTCAGTTTGGTATAGCAACGATAGAGTTATAACGCATCTTCCCATTTTCTTTTAATCTAAGCGAATTACACTTTATTGCATACCAAGTTAGAAGAAATAGTTCTAAATATAAAACGATCTTAGAACTAGAGGTAAACACCTGACCGTTATTAGCTAATACAACCATGTGAAGTTTTTAAAATTTTTAATTTAATTCACTTGTTATATTATAATTACGTTTTGTGCCCGTAAAATTACCAATGAAAAAAAATGAACTTCAATTTTAATATTATCTCCCGAACTGCTCGTGTAAACAATTGAAAAGCATTATTTTAGCAGAACAAGCAGTGTCCCGGTATCTAAAGCGATAATCTGTGGGGGCGGCGGCTTCGATGGGACATCATCAATCAGGTCGCCATTGTGGAGACATTGAAAACTTTGCCAATAAACTCAGTAGCGTTAATGGCTAGTCGTGTAAACAAATTGTTTGCGAAAACTTTACGATGATCTAGTCCCTTGCTATCATTATATAAGTTAAAAGATTAAGATAGGAGTTTCCTCAATTATTTTACTTCCTAAGAAACAGATACCCAACATTATCATTTCTCTCTCGAAGCAATCGTAAAGGCCATTAAGCAATAATTCCATCGAATTTTATATCCATCATATTAACGGCGCGCCTGAAAGTTCCATTATCCTCCCTCACTCCCGGTGGAAATCTCACCGCATTCAAATATTTAATTACATCGGAGCTCGATCGTTTATAAATTCGGGAGTGCTATCATAAAACGCGCTAATGCTTTATAATTAAAATATTCTCAACAAGCCGTGGCGTAATGGCACCTCCGGCGACGTTCTCCTCCTTCGGAAAAAACGCATAAAAAATTACATTCACCCTAGAGGACTCACCCCTTGTGTCGGGAAAATCGATTAAAAAGAGGAGTCGCGGGGAGAGTGGCGCGGGGTGTGGGAGGCGAGGAGTTTAATATGTACGAAAAAATGCACGCCGCGGGAGCGAGGGAGAGACCCAAGGAGTGGGTCTCGAGTTGCCTTCAATTTTTATAATTACGTTCATACGTGAGCACCGACGCGACGTCGCCGCGTCGCGCTGCGGTGAGAGGTGGAGGCGCAGAGACGAGGTTCGCTCCTGCATGCGAATACATTATTTATTTGTAGGTACTTGTACTATATTTTCGAAATTTTGAGACCAGTTGACTCTCAAGGCAGTGCATTCTTCGACCATATTGTTTAAAATACTAGAAGGGCAAGTTGAACAACTTAAATGTAAGAACACCCTTAAGAATACGATCTACCCGAGAAGATAATCCACATTCACAACTTTTTCGGGACAAAAGCAATTTCCATCAGCGAGAATCAAAAGTTTTCCACACTCAGCAATCAAGAAAAGAAGGAGGCAATAAGAACGGGATAACCGAGTGGAGGACGTTATCTCAGGAGACGGTTTGCAAATGAGCACGCACACATCGCCGACACCCGCACACATACGCTAATCTCGCGTCCACACATGAGCGTATATACATACGTGCGTACATTTTATAAATAGATATCGCTTTTTTTATCCCGGCACAAGAATGGGGGGTCACCACCCGCGGCACACCCCTGCGGGGGACGTGTTGGATTTCAGATTGCTACGAACTGCAAAAATGAGGGATGAAAGAAATATAGCTTAAAACGCAGATATTTCCCGGCGTCTTAAGGCGCGGGGGGATGCAGGGGGAGTGTGTGGAACAAAGTAGAGAGGCGATATTGAACCGAAATGAAACGGTAAACGAACCGTGCGCGTCCGATCTAATGCGAATTTATAATTTGGACATCGCCCCGGTGCGGCGTGCTCTTTGAACTGGGAAGGAGGGTTGCGGAAGTGAATTTACAAAGAGCGCGGATGTGATTTATAAATAGGGGCCAGGAGTGGTGTGCACTGACCGTCAGAGTATATTCTTACATTAATCTCGGAGGTGGTTAATAACCGCGCATCATTTTGGCACAACGAGCGGTGCTTAGGCGTATCCTCATTGCAGGTTAACGCGTGTGTCCGCCGACCTAATTGTCGTCGCGCCGCTTCTAATCGGGATATGCGCCACGCGATAATTGCGACAGATTACTGCCACGAGCGCTTCCGACACTAATGTGCCCACGATACGCAAACACCGACTTCATTCCGTCGACGACGCAACGTTCTACGTACCGCCTACTCTGGCATTCCCAACAACAATCGCAGCTATAATTGAACTCACGTTATTCTAGAATAATGTTAGATGCCTACACTCAGAGAAATCAGAGTCGCAAGCGTCTCGTCTGCGAGTTAAATGCTCATTGCCTTTATTACCGCCGTTAAGTGCGACAATTGCAAGTCTTGCTAATTCACTAGAAAGAAGAAAGAAGAAGAAAGAAAAAAGCATTTATTTACAGCAACACATTTTGATACAATTCATACGAGTAAAAAGGGTCTACAAAAATTGGTATAAATACAAAAAAGTGTCGTTGTAAATAGACTCAAGCTCAGCTCAAATGTTGGGGACATGTCCTCAACGCTGATTTTCAGCTTGCGTCGTGGCGACTATGTGGACACTATATAACAATACATTATATACCAATACAATCAAAAAAGTATTCAAATTAATAACTATTAAAAATAGAACAACAATACAATAAAAAGGACCGCCCAGTGTGTGTGTGTGTGTGTGTGTGAGTGTGTGTGTGCGTGTGTTTGTGCGCGTGCGTCTGTGAGTGTATGTGCATGTTTGTGCGTGCGTGCGTGCGAGCCTGTGTGTGTATGTGTGGGTGGGTGGGTGCGTGCGTGCGCGTGTGCGTGTTGTGTGTGGATTGTGTCATACTCATGATCCTGTTACATACTAAAAATATCATAATAATACACATAATATAATAAATACCTAATCGCATGTTATAATAATAATAATGTAATAATCATAAAATTTAAAATTGATATAATATTAACTTGACTTCTGAGCCTCTAATTTAGATTTTTTAAATAAGTGGCGAAAGTAGGACTTAGTCCGAAGTTTGTGTAAAGGGGGTGGGAGAGAATTCCAACACTTGGTTGCAGCAAATCTAAAACTGCCGCGGAATGCAGCGGTGCGGTGTTGAGGGATGCGCAGGAGATAGGAGGCTGCACGAATTGAGTGCTTGTTATGATCACGAACCCACTTGAATTTCGTGTATAAGTAGTGCGGTTGCTGTGTTTTAATTACACCAAACATTAGTGTGGCCAAGTGGATATCTCTTCGGTGCTTCATATTTAAAACATTATGTTTATTCAAAAAGGGCGTTATGTGGCTACGTGGTGGAACATCGAAACAGAAGCGAGCACACGCGTTTTGAACCCTCTGTATAAGACGAGAAGTTTTTTCAAATAGTCGCGGGCCGTACACTGTGTCAACATAGTTGAATCTTGATAGCACTAGTGAGTCGACAAGGAGAATTCTAAGGTCTATGTTTAAGTAAGGTCTAATTTTGTAAAGGACCTTCAACCTATAGAAGCAGTTGTTGGCCGCCTCGGCCACGTGCTGTTCAAACCTTAGCTGCTCGTCCATCAATAACCCGAGGTTCCGTGCTACAGGAACACGCTCTATTACTTCCCCTTCGATAGATATATGTGGAGCTAATAAATTAATTTTATCTATTTGGACTCTAGACCCCAGGACCATGTACTTAGTTTTTTTCGCATTCAGCAGTAAGGAATTAGAAGTAGCCCAAGATTGAACCCTTTTCAGATCTTCACTTATTCTCCTTTCGGCGGAGCGAATATCTTCCGGTTTAAAGGAGATATATAACTGAATGTCATCAGCATATATGTGGAACTTGCAATGCTTAATACTATTGACAATATCGGCACTGTATAAAATGAAAAGTAAGGGTCCAAGTATGGAACCCTGAGGGACCCCTCTGGCAACTTGACGAGTCTCTGAGAACGTTGCCTCTCCATTACCTCTCCGCAATTCAACCCTCTGAGTTCTGTTACATAAATAAGTATAGAACCATCGAACAGCATCGGAATCAAACCCGTAGTAATTTAACTTTGATAAAAGCAGGGAAATATCGATGGAATCGAATGCACGCGAGAAATCTAATAGCACAAGTATTGTTCCCATACCGCCATCTAGTGCTGCAATAATATTATCAGTGACGTCCAAAAGTGCTGTATTAGTTCCTCTATTTTTTCGAAAGCCAGACTGCATTTCAGGTAATATATTATTACGTTCCAGATACTGTGTCACTTGGAAAGAGACTACTTTTTCTAATATCTTGGAAAGGCAGGGTAAGATACTTATAGGACGTAAATCCTTGAGCTCACTAATGAGGTACGTAGGTGTTGCGCGGGCGAAATAAACGTTTAGCTCTAACAACTGGCGGCCATTAACGCTAACTAGATCCTACGATTACCGTTAGCTTTAAATACACAATGGGTCACTCTTCGGATATCTATGATGAAATACCTATTTAAATGCTAAATGGTTTTCATTATTGGTACATTAATATTATGTACGCGGCATGACGTCACCATTAAAGCGTATCGGGATGGGGCAAGCCGAGCGGGAAAGTGAAAATTGCGTACGTGAACTGGAAGAAAAAATATTAAAAATTAATCAAGAGCTCGGGCGGGAAGGTGGGGCGCACATGTGTCGACAAAAAATCGTCTCCCTCTTACGGGGCACGTGCGAAGAGTCGTTTCGGAGCCGTTCCAGCGTCGAGTTAAAAGTTCCTTCGGACAAACAGAGGATTTGTCACAATTACGGCGGGGCGGTGCGTCCCTACTTGATTAAAACCTAAATCACGTGACGTGTTTACAGCCGCGCCGGACGGTGTTTTCAATTTGCCGACTTCTGGAGTCGCCATTGGCGTTCCGGACACGTACCGTAGCACCTATCTGGGGGCGGACCGGAGTTTTGAATTTGTTGCGAATTAAATTATTGACGATCTAATCGGGCGAGCCGATCTCTCTCGGACTCCGCCACCCGCCGCGCCGCGCTGGCTCGACGCGCCTCCTGAACTCACGTCCCTTAATTATTTTTAAATGTCGCGCCCGAAATCCGTGTTCGATTGCGACGCCTCACTGTTTAGCCACGGTAACGTTCCGCCAGTAAAAAGCTACGTGAAAATAGGAGATTAACATTTGAATTAATCGGAAGATTTAACATAATGAAAGAAAATCTCATTACGAGCGGCATAATAGCGGTGAGAAATACCGCCCGACGAGCGGTGAGGAAAAAACGCAGCATTAAAGAAAAGGCGCGCGCGAAGAAAATAAAAAGCTCGAACGAAATTAAAAAATGTTGAAAAAATGTAATCGACGCCGGAGTGCGATTAGGGGGAATGCAAACAGGAGGCCCCCGCCTCAGACGCCGAGGTGCAGGGAGAGGTGAAAAGTTCTCAATTAAAGAACGGCTACGAAGAGTCCCGTTGTAATTAGATTCTTTCTCATCTCCTTAAGTCAGCAGTCTCGGCCGCACGACACTCGCCCTGTTTAATTTGTAATCGAGACTTGTTAGCTTCCGAGTTCTCTTAATTTTATTTTCTCGTCGGGAGTAATTTTCCAACGGAATTGATTGATATCCAATTAGAGGTTCGGAGCTGGGCGTGATTAACGTTCTGATTTCTTTGCTTTCCCTTTACTGACACTACAATTTCTCTAACGATATCATTACAAAGTTGCATTTGAACCTAATTGAAAACAATTTAGTCTGGAGATTGATTCCTTAAATTTATCTTCGAGCTAAATTGGTTTCGAAACCTATTAACGTACAATCAGTGATAGCAGTAAGTTTAATTGAAAAATTCTTATTCACGGGGAATTGCTGTATCTACGAGTATCTTACTCTGGGGGAACCGGGGGAAAAACAAACAAATTTCTTTTTCACTAAATATAGTGTGTAAGTGTATGTGTGTTCTTCAAGGTAAACTTAGTATGTTGTAAAGACAAATAGGTAGAAAAATACAGAAAAATATTTATACACGATATTGTTGTTTTTATAGGTGTTTAGACCCTAGAATATCACACAAGACTTTACAAGGGTTAAACTATCAACCGCGACTGAAAATAATAATATAATATAATATTATATATCTACTGTATTTCGAATTTATCAAACACAACTAAAACAGCTAGAAATAACTAGTAGGTACCGTAGAGTTAAATCTCTTATTAATCTGTTTGTTCTTACCCCGGCCTAACCGAGTGTCCTCATTTAACTAATAATAAATAATAAAACTATCATAAAAGGTTGTTCAAACGCTGGGTATTTCTATGCACTATTTGTTATTGTATATTATAGTTGGTTTCAACGGGTCTTCATTCAATATTCCTAGTCCAATAGTAACAAATTCAGCAAAGACATTCATCTGTTGCATAATATGTCGTAACCAGGTGACCTAGAAGCCGGTCATTAAACAATAATTCACATCTCCGGTGATGCCGCTGTGTGCGTGACTACACACATACATCCTAAGGATAGTGGATAATTACGTGTCTCAAATACTACATTAAGGTCATCGTATTTGAAAAAAGTTGAGTTTGAGGTAAAAAAATGTGATATTGGTCAATACTTTGGAACAGTTGTATTAACTATTCCAAAGTCAATTCAGTTCCTACTAAAGTGCGGGTGACATAATGTGTCTAGATCTCGTGACAAATACCCCATTTTTTATCGAAATTAGTAATATCCATCTTATATAGCTTTAAAACTGCTTTGATTAGTTTGGTACTAGAATAAATAAAAGTGCATATACGAATCATTTTAAAATATTTTATAAGCAAGATATTTATAAAATCGTACTCTTTTAATTTGGAAGAGTCCAAAGTTGGCAACGCAAAGAAAAATCATCACAAAGCAATTCCCACAATGAAAACGAAACTGCAAAGTTAATCCTCAAATTCAAAGCAACACCCTCGAAATAAACAACAGCTTTAAGTAATTAATTCCCGGTGTCCGGCGGCGCGTAATTAAACATCTCGCCTTGTAATTACCGACTTTAAGTTGCCGGAAGTTGCCGGGAGTTGCCGGGACTTGCCCAGCTTAAGTGGTCCGGCCAATTAATGCCGCCCCCGACGACGCGATTAAGCAATTAACAGAGGGGACACTCGCTCGTTTAAACTCCACTTTTCAGGAAAAGTGAGGAAAACTTTGGTTACCCGGAAAATGGGGAGCTGTTTTTATGACGCGGTTTGTGGAACGACTTTGAGCCTTCGTTATGATTTTGTGATTAGGGTGTAATTTTCTTAATGAAAATTTTAATCTGAGATTTTATTTGGGTTGTAATTTGGTTTGGATTAAGGAGTTTTAAGAAGACTTTTGCTGTTTTTTATAAATTGTGGGGTAGGGCAGTCAGAAATATTTTATGGGAAAATCAACAATTCACAATAAGTGAAGTTCTTCCTAACAAAGGTACCTACATACTAACACACACACAAGTACAGATAACACACTTCGTAAAAGTACTTATATTTTATGTGAAACATTGTTTTATAATAAAAAAATACCAAAAAAAAAATTCCGTCACAGATGATATTGCTGAAAAATTTAACTGAAACACAATCACACAACCAACTAGACAAATTACGCTACTAGGCTTTGCAAAGTTTTGTCGATAAAATGCATTACATTATGTGGAGTTCTACTATTTTTAAATTGCACATAAACAAATACAAAATGTTCCTTACCCTTAATAGAACGCTGTCTACTTTAAGATGAGTCAAACTCCGCCCACTAACATAAAATTTATAAATTGTTTCAACATTAATTACCAAAACAAATCATAACCCATTAACACCCACTAATCCGGAGATATTACGAAGATTAACACTTTAACCCTTCATCCCTAACATTGAAACAAACCAGAGCTAATGACAAGCCCCCGGGGTCGGGTTATTAATTAAGACAAACCGACAGGATCGTCTTGCAAAGAATTATCAACCCTTCCTTGTTGTGGGTTAGGGATGTGAATAAACTGAAAAATATGTTATATCGATAGCACATATTTTCCATAAATTCTCTTCAATCTCTCTATCGTTTCTATTTGTCGGAGACCAAATGCTCATTTTGAGTTAACGTTCTAATTTAGTTAATAAATTTTTTGCCACCTCAGATTTATATAATATCGGATGAATATATTTCGTCCGCTGTTTTGAAAGTATATATACATATATGGCTAAGAAGTTACTAACTATAAATTCAAAAACACATTACTAAATTATCTAGTTTTAATTTATCGATAAAACCTGTTTCCATTTTCCCATCACTAAGCCCTAATTCAATAAGACAGTGTAAACTGCTCAAACAGCAGCGAAAGGGTTAATTTGCGTGTCGGTATTTGCAGGGTTAACCGGCAGTTCGTTAGGGTGAAGCAATTAATGGAAGGGTTAAAGCCATGGGAAACTTGCCGTAGGTCAGGGTTTCACTTTGGCTTTTCATTGAGCTTTTCAAGGGAAAGCGGAAAGTGAAAAGGCAAATTCGGTTGGAGCCGTTTGTGTTTTTAATTGTGTGCTGTATTGTGATTGATAGGGTTTGGTTAAATACAGATACCTTGACATTTTACTGGCAATAATATTATTATTATTTTAGGTAATATTATTATCTTGGTTAAAGAAATATTTTTACATTCCTTGCCAATTATGATTAATCAAGATCAAGCTGATTATCATTAAGTAAGTTAAAACCTTATGAATACTTTTACACGTTTTTTAGAAATTATCGAAAATGCATTGAAAATAATACAAATATAGCAATATGGCTGTCATGGTATGACTAATCGCTGTACTGTTCGTCGATAAGTAAACACTGTAATTTTGCTACATTAGTCATAATAGTCATTAAATTTAATCGTCAAGTGTTAAAAGTTTACAAACAATCTATATATATAAAAGAAAGTCGTGTTAGTTACACCACTTATAACTCAAGAACGGCAGAACAGATTTGGCTGAAAATTGGTAGGGAGGTAGCTAAGAGCCAGGAGACGGACATAGGATACTTTTTATCCCGATTGGTATGATTTGAAGAAAATTTTAACTAAAAATAGTTATGAATGAAAAACAAATGACTGTTGGCGAAATTTGACAGCTGATTGTCATTTTGACGTGTATTCTATTTTCAAAATTTGACGTAAATGACATAAGGAGGTCGGTGACTTGGTTTGTAACTTATTGAATGTGAATTAAATTTGAATGGTAGAATTTGATGGAAATTTAACTGGTAGAAATTTAAGAGTTGAAAAATGATAGAAATTTTAATCTAAGAAACCAAGATCATCAAAAACGGTCCATGCGTTCTTGAGTTATGAATATTGAAACTTTTACGAAGTACCAGGACACCAGAAACATGTAGGAGATGTTTGACAAATTTATTTGTATTATAAACTACTTGCTGGAAGTATAACAAAACGTCATAAAAACAATGACAATTATAAATTTTGAAGTTTAACGTTTTATTTGTTTTGGTTGGAAAATATTAAAATATTTGCAGATAGTTAAGAAAATTTGATTAAAAGCAATGCCGCAACCAAGACAATCGAATCTTTACCGACAAAGCTGAAATGCGACTAGGATTCGGAACATTGCGAATGAAAGGACAGATGAAGAACAAGAAATTGCACGTGAAGAGACACGCGTTAGTATGTCTCGGCTGCGTACTAGAGCAAATAGAGGCAGCCCGAGAAACGGCACCCTTGGCAATGCGAAATCATCAAGCAAATCTCAGAGTTGAAGAAATGTATCAAGTCATGATTTGAATAGAGTAGCGTTTCGATACATTGCCTGCATACTAGCGTTCAAATTGGGCCAATGGACATTGTTTGCGAGTATTGTAACGCATTGAAGTTTTCTGTAGAAACGCAAGGATAATCCTGATTGTTGGTGAAAACTTGGAAAGAAGAGATATTGTGCTGTCACGTCGCGATAATGGGCAACTGCAAAAAATATCAGAAACACATCATTTATATGACATGTTGCAATAACCGCTGATGTTTTGGAAAGGAGAAGATGGATATTATTTCCATATCAAAATGAAAAATACACTGAATGGAGAGTATCACTATCATAGTTCGGAAAGCAATTATTGGCTATTGAGTGAGGTAGTCACACAGCCCACTCTTTGGCTTTAGTATTGTTATATCTAGCGTAGGTACTATAGTCTCTAAGCATTGTAGATGTAAAGTATTGATACAATAAATATATAAGGCATCGCCTTGCAGTTTGTATCACACACTACCCCACATTTTTTTTTATGTGATGAAGTATAAGACGAGCAAGACTCTCTCCTGATGTTAAGAGATAACGCTGCCCATAATCAGTACAGTGCTACCAAGGATTTTACAATGATGTGAAATTCCAGGAACACTGCACCAACGCTTCTTACTCAAGAGTCATAAAATGTTAAGACTCTTTAGCCCAGTAATTTCACTAGCTACAGAGCCATCCTACCGAAGCACAGTAATGTTTGCACATCACTGATCAGGCGGTAGAATAAATGGCACTGTTGGGGTACCCACCTAGACGACCTCCTGCGAAGAAAGTCTACCCCCGGTAAGAAAGTCTACCCCCGATAATTAAATAAATTTAAATAAAAACAAAAATTGGGTAATTTTTTTTTTATTACTCTAAGGCGGAACGAAGTTCGCCGGGTCAGCTAGTTAATTATAAAATTCAAAAACTCTAAAACGTAGCGAGAAGTCAGAAGCTGAATATTTAATTTGTTTGACGAAGCAGAACCCCACTCTATAATTACATCGAAAACTTCGTAAAAAACGAATAAAAAGTTGAAAAATTAAACAAAACACCAAAGACAAATGAAGAAATGTTTCGGGAACATGAACGGGGGGCGTTCCTCATACATTTGTTATTCACTAATTCGTTGTTATAAGCGGGTAAAATTACAGCCTTACAATTATATTAGTATTAATGAGCCACGCCTGCTGTTTTTCTAGTGGGTTTTTTGTTGAGAAATGTAAAATAAGATACCACGGTAGATAATGTATGCAGAGTTAAGTGGTAGATTTATTTTAAGGTTTTAAATATGAATTTGTCATGCTCCGTTGTATTTTAAAAACATGGTTTAGTTACGAAAAAATATTGTAATTATGGTGTGATATAACAATGTGGAATAAAATATGTATCAACATTGTGAATATCATTGATACCTTGTCCTGTGGACGTACTGTTTTTTAAGGTGACATAAAAACAGTTTCGGCCTAATTATTTTAGCAGCATTGACATTAAACTTAACACAAATCAGCACACAAAAAAAGTGATGATGATGTCATTTTAATTAGTTGATTTTATATTTTGATTAATTTATGATTTTATGAGAGTTCAGTAAGAGATAATTTCTGAACATCAGTTCACAAATATTATTTTAATATTCGTATCATGACATATTAAAGAAAATGCGACTCAAAAAAAAACTCAGTCAACCAGCTGACTTTAATAAGCAGCTGGACTTGACGTGTGAATGACATTAAATATTCCAAAGAAAGTTTAAACACCGATCAACTAATTAAATAACTTAACACCTGTTAACAGTTATTAACGGCTATGAACGTCAAGAAGCAACACGCAGGAGTCACGAACAATTAAAACTTATAATTATAAGGAAGTTGGATATTAAACCTAAGACTATTGGAATAGAAACACACGCCGCTGTCCGAATACAAAACTGACGCCATAAAGTTAGTATTAAAGAATACACTTTACAGTACAAACCAATAAGTAAGTACCAGTAATAAAGACCAGGTCATATACATATTTCTTTGAGAAAATAATACATATGGTTACAGCCCCTACAGACAAATGCAAGATGATTGTCAGTAACGCTATAAAATGTATACAGTTGACGTTCGTTTTTCCAAAAAGTCTATAACACTAAAACCCCCGCTCCGCTTCCGCTCTTCTTTGCAGAATAAAGACTAAATATTAATAAATAATTATTATAATAGATTTCCGCAAACGCTTAATTCCATTAATTATCACAAAGTCTGTCATCCCAGTGCATGTTTTAGCGTTAGCCACAAATATTTTGCTCTTGTTTATCTTGCGTTGTGCAAGGAAGGGTGTGTGTGCGTTTCTATAAAAACTATATAAATAAAACTATTTCTTTATTCTCTAGAACTACTTAAGTTTTTCTACATAATCGTATAGAATGGCTTTACTTTTGTATGCGCGGTATCTGACTATGTTACACGGTCTATGGCCACAAGTTAAACCTTCTTACAAATATAGGGTTGAAGTAAAAAGTAGTTAAAACTATGGAATTATAATCGTCGGGTTTTTGTTTTCATTTCACGCGCTATTTAGTTTGACTGTGTTTATTTTAACAGGCTGTAAACACGCTTTAACTTGCATTTATTATAATCATAGATATCATCTTTATGAAAATATGTATGTATAATAGTTATAGTTAAGAAGAATAGTATTTGTTAGTTTTAGTACATGGATTAATGTTTGAAAAGTTACCTAGGATTTTTTTGTATAAGGTGCTTCAAAAAGGCATTTTGCCAGCATGTAGAGGACAATTACTTTAGCCTTATGGCTGGTGCATTGGCGATCTACGAATATTTTATAGATACAATCGACGATCTACGTAAGACAGATATTTTTTGTCCTAAAGATAGCACATTATAGGTGTTTTAATATTGCTTTAAAACAAAAAAATATATATCAATTCAATTACATATACTAATAATAACATTTGTTGGTAAAATAGATAGACATACACCTTTACTCATTCACAGATAAAATCTCAGGCTAACAACGGCTTTAAAAGTATTAATAAGAAAAGAACCACAACCACTATTTCCCATCTATACCTTTTACAAAAAAGTTTCAGGAAATGGAAAAGTTTTTTATATACGTAGCTGATTTCTTATTATTGTTTCAAATAATAACGCAGTGTGGGAATACATTGATTCTGTGGTTTTTAATACAATTTAAAATTGAATGAAGTAGACGATAAGTGCAATAATTTCCTCGGCCGCAATGATCGCGGGGAGGTTGGGGCGGATTGGAGCGTGCGTCGGAGTGTATCGCCGATCGATGCAATTTTGATTGATTGCATTGCTTAGTGTAACCAATCTTATTGAAAACTCGCATTGTATGACACGAAAGGCCACTGCTGCGTTCGACGCGCGGCTTGTCAAACGGTTTAAAATGAAAAAAAAAGGGGACAACCCTAAATCCGGTACCATTATCGGCTGACATTTTATTTTTTTGGGGAAGTTATTATATTGAACTTTTTGGACAAAAACTTCAATTACTGTACGACGGAACGCTGTATGATCACCAATACAACAATAACATTTCATCACAGCAATATTTTAAGGCAAAATCTAATTTCAAGGTGAAAAAAAAAACATTTTGAGCGGTGTTATTAATCTTTATATTGCTACCGATATCGGGCTTATGTTTTTTAAACGTTGAAATCTAGCGTTCACCAAACATATTTACATTTTATTTACTAGCTTTAAAGTTACGTGTTCAATCAATCCTTTATTGGCTGATCATGTTGACAGAGCACGCTCATCTGTTCGCAAAACATTTGTGTAGCAAACAGAAGTCCAATAAGTAGAATAAATTAGCAATCAATACAAATAATAGATGCAGACGACATGGGTCCCTCCCGTGTCGCTTCATGTCAGCTTCAACTGTCGATGTTTTCAATTTAAATCGATAGAGACGCCCTTTCATGTACAGAGACGAGCACTTTGCCTTCAAATGGGATTAATTAGGGTGAATTCAGTTCACGCTTTGCCTTTAACATACAGACGCTTGGCGATTTTAAAAGATGTTTTTTTCTTTTTTTTTTTTTTTTCAAAATACAAAAGATTGTAAACATCTTTAGAGAAAACAACAATTAGAATAGTCGATATCGGAGCATCGCCGCGGGCTCCCTGTGCCAAAACACCCCACACCACCCCATTATTTTATCTAATCAAAAAGTTTTAAAAGGAAAAATTATACCGGCCTTTATTATGAGTCAACTTTCTTTTGGAGGGGAACTGAGGATATATTTTTAATAACGATACTGGCAAAGAGTCACTTACAAACATAATCATTTTTTCAAACTTTAAATAGGACTTTCTCTGAGTTCACAATAACACAGGTGGCGAAAATACGTGCTTGCGGTGTCCTGATATTTTGGTTAATGCATTACCTACGTAGGTAAAGATTATGGTGCATTTTCTACAGGCAAATCGATGTAAGTCACAAAACGAGTACCATAGGTTTTATAATTACATCTTTTCCTTAAAAAACACCATGAGACCATTATTACGGATTTTTACCTTTTAGATAGGTACATAGGTCGTACTAAAATATTTAATAGGAAGCCTTATAATTGAAACTGTATAATTTAGGTTATGATAAATCACTTTATAATATAAAGAGAGCAAAAGGAATTTAAATTGAAAATCAAAATTTTACTATCACCATAAAGCGTAACGTTCAAAGGAAACCAAGGAGTGAGACCAAAATTCTACATTAATTAAGGAAAAGATGGCTCCAAAAAAACGGAGGGTGCGTAGCGGTTCCCTAAAGCAGTTTCTTAGCTCAACATTTTCTGAAAGCATTTTGGGACAATCAAAACTGACTCTTGCTTGGTGGTGTGACGATGTATTTTTGTTTGGCGGATTTTGTCTGTTTGAATAATATTTTTGTGAGGCGGCATTATTATTGCACACCTTGTATGCGTAAATCAGTGCCTGAGGCGAGCATTTTTCAGACAAAGCTGCAATTATATGCAAAGGGCGGGGGAGAGCAATCCAGTAATGAGATATATTCGCAATTTCTGTTGGGGTGTCTCGTAAACAAAACGCCAAGGAATATCAGGAATTGAAAGTGTTTTTTTATCTAAGTAAGAAATGACGAGTAATGTTTAACCAAGTTAGATAATACGTACCAATATTTTTATTTTAGTTTATACAATGGATAATAAGCAAATTCGTGCATTGACTTACTGATTTCTCTGTTTAGAATATTTTAGATAGACTATTAATATTAGTTGATAGTTTTAGGGACCAAAGTTAGTAAGATTTATGAGTTTAAGACAGCACATAGTTATTTCACAAAGTTATATTTTGAGTAAAAAACAAAAACGGCACTACTCACGTCTAATATTGTCGAGAATATCTCGACCACGGTTATATTTTGAGGCTGAAACGCATATTCTTAGACGTTTCCTATGAAAAAATGTGGTTACATGTATGCAAATTATGACTGATAAACACGGCCTTGAAATTAAAATTTCAAAGCATCGTAAGAAGTGTATACGAGACTAACTAAACTGTCTGACAAGCATACATTACCCGTATTATGTTAAACACTTTAGCCCCTTGTTTCGTTTCTATTTGAATGTCTTAAGGTAAAATGATAGGAATCACTCGGTATTGGCGTCAATACTTAAAATGCAATGAATAGGTCAAGGTTTGTTTTGTCCATAATGTAACGGAATAGATATGATAACAGTGTGAAAAAAAATTGCAAATTGATCATATAGCTTAGCTTAGAACATCTATAAAATATGGTTCAATCAGAGTACGTTAACAGCGAATAGTAAGGTCGATACGAAGAGACGAGCAAATAATGCAAATAAAAATAAATTGATATCCTAGTGAGGATAGAGAAACTTTGAACTCAATAATTGTAAACAATTTCAAGAAAAGAAATAGATTATTTAGAGCATTAAAGACATCAACTCTATTGCGAATATTAAGGTCGATACGGAGAGACGAGTAAATAATGCAAATAAATCGAAATCCTAGTGAAGCTTGAAACTTGAACTCAGTCATTTTATTTTTTCATTGTTTTTTTCTTCGGTGTATCTCTAAATTTTGTAGATTTTTGGATGATGTTGTCTGAATAAATGATTATTATTATTATTATTTCAAACAATTTCAAGAAAAGAAACCGGTTATTTAGAGCATTACATACATCAACTCTATTTATCGACTATTAAACGAAAAAGATATGTTACAAAGTTACACGCGTTAAATGTAAAAAAAAAAGAATAATAAATAATTTTCGCAGTTTTTCCGTACACTGATTTAAGTTTAATATTATCCTGTGACTATTATACCATTAATATTAATGTGCACCAAACCAAGGACACTTGGAGAAGCGGTGCGTCATTCCACTCCTGGTTGTACTGCATTCTATTAGTTTCTATAATTCGCTTTAAATTTGATCTAGAACGTATATTTTAAAGTTCCTCGGCCGTTAGAAATTTTCCATTCGATGTACTGTGGAACGTGTAAACGCTATTTTTGTTTAAAGATATTCATGAATCATGAAAGTATTATTACCTTTGCTTTATTGAGATGATGTTTTCGTATACTTAGCATTATATGCTTTTAGTCTACGTACTAACGAGTTACTGAGATGGCTGGTAACTGGTACAAAGCTTTTGACAAAAGGTAGATTAATAATAAAGACCTATACAATTTTTAGGAAAACTTCTTTTAAAAGTTTGTAAAACCTACTATAGGTACACAATTACTGAAAATTTCATGTACACAAGTAAGTGTCATTCTGAAGCGCACAACACGCATTTTAATTTCGCACAAATTATTGTGGATGAGTAAAGTTGTCATGTCAGCTATTTTGTGCGTATATTAGTTACAGTGTTAGACTTATCTTAGTAAATGAGGACCATAAAACGACAAAATACAAACATAATGAAAGGATATTTTTATTGAACGCATTTTCACCTCGGCTAAAAAGAAAGCTTTTTTAAGCGCACTCTTGAGCGGCATGTTTATTACACATACTCCGCGAAATCCGCCCCATGCTGCGCTCTTTTACGTCCACAAAAACACATTTCCGTAATCACCTTATAAAGGGATTACTATAAATAAAGAGGAAAAAAGGAAATTAACCGCATTACACGAGGAAAAAATCCCGTCCCCCTACAATATGTGAGCTTTCCCACTGATAAAACACCGTGAGGTTTTTCGCGTAAATGAAACAATGTGGCGTTATGGTTTTTTATGGGTCTTCGTCGAAATATGTGGTAACAAGGTTTGGTCTATGTGTAGTTTAACAACACGCTGGCATGTCATTGTGAATATTTTTAGAATGCCTTTTCTTTACAAAAGAATAAAGTTACTGGAAAGGAAATCCTGCAACATCCAAATACTTGCACAAATTTAGGTGTAATCAAGCCGATATACGAGTAAACACATGGGTTTGCTACTCGTCAGTTTACAATTTTTCTATATGTAGTGGGAATGCAGATAAATGTTTCAGATGTGCCATCCCCTACGAATATTAATCAATCATAAGTGCATATTGTTTAATACCGTTAAAGTGCTTTCCTCATAGTTTCTTTCGGAAATTAAGATGACCAAGACATATTGGGCAAACAGCGGAAAACACACAAGATACAGGCTACCCCAGTGTGCCCAGCAAGGGTGGCACGACTAGGGGATAAAAAACAAAATGAGGAGTTATGTTTTTGGTAATAAAGGACGGACGAGAGAAATCGTTTAAGACGACGCCAAATGAGACGGAACGAATATATTTGATTATTTTTATGGCGTGGAATGGCGATACGCACGGTTTTAATGTGTATTTGTTTTACTTGCATTTTATATTATGTTTCGTCTGCGTTTTATTGGAGACGGGGTTTTAATAACTTATATAATATAATAATTTAATAACAAATGGTAGTGAGTTAGTTCATGCTTTCATCTAACATAACACGAATTATAATCCAATTGAAATGGTTACCAGATTGCGATAATATTTTACTTTTGCTGCACAGAGGAATCCTTTCTTAGCAGATGTCTAAAAGTCTAGATCATAAAAGTTTTCTTTAAACCTAATCCATTCAGTGGTTTGAGGTGTGACAATATCGACAATATAGACCAGTCATTCAGTCACAATTCCCTTTTAATACATAAGATTAGAATTTTCGCGATTTTTAAGCATTTAATTAAAAAGCTTAAATTATTCAAATTTAACCAGAAACAATGTACTAAACTCATTTACCAAATGCGCTACATAATACCATGTTAAAATTTATTGTACAACTAGGACATAATATTAATCAAATCCGTACTATGGTAACCCTATCGATTTACGATCAGCAACAATTGGTGGAGAGTCGTTATTTTTATGGCTTCTAAAAAAGAGGATATGAATCAATACTGGGGACACAAAGCGTAATTTATAAGTTTGTCCCACCGACTTTAATTGTAACTGAGCGAAAAAATAAAAAAGTACTGCGCTTTCAGAGTAGGCCATGTTTCCTCCGCGTTAATTTCGAGATAGATTCGTAACGGTGGGGTGTGTGGGGCTACTCGTATTTGTTTATTAGTTTCTGTGTCATATTTTTTGTGATAAAAACAGTGTTTGGGCAATAAATTGTTGCAACTGAGATCGCCACTTGCGAGTTAGATATTTTAGTTTTTTCTATTTAGTTCCAAAATTAACTATCTATAATTTATAATAATATTATGTATATATTTATTATAGTTTATAATACGTATATTTTTCAATCTAATTAGAGCTGTTTTAGTTTTTGTTTGTTTTAATAAAAATCTATCTATAATGTGAACATATACACCTTTTTATGAAATATTATTAAGGTAAGGGGTTAATTAATTATTTATAGATTAAGTTATATTTTGTAACAAGAAAATTGTTTACCCTTTGATAGCCTTTTTATATGAGTAGCGAGAAAGTTAAACTTACGACCAAATTGGAAATTGGAAAATAGTATTCTTAGAAGATGGTGACTAGAGTATTTAAATACTTATTAATACGTATACTATCCAATAAGAACATTTTCGTATAAGATCTTAACAAGTATTTGCTTACTATAGTAAAACACTCTGAAATCGGCAAAACTCCTAAAAACCTCTCACACACACTCCGGCTCCCTCGCGACCCACGACACATAATGAAGGGAGGGCATGTGATATAATGCAGTTTTTTATTGCTCTCTCCTTATACCCACAAGTAAAAAAACAGTGACCGTACACGCGTACATTTTAACTATTAGTGCTCGTATGGGTTAGAAGGGTTCGCAACGCGAGGGTTAAGGCAACGCTTGATAAAAAATGTACGTCGAATCTAGTTGGCGAGGATGCGATGCGTTGTTTGTCCGTCATTGAGGGTCGCCGGAGTACCGTCGCGTCGCGGCGGCCCTCGCCACTCTCACTCAACTTCACTACGACTTATTTTTATTCGGGTCCACTAAAAAGGACCGGCCATTAATAACCATGGAATATAAATATCGCCTTCGTTTTCATTTCACGGGCATCGAAAACAAAGAGGCTCTTTGATTTTATTATTCTAATTTAATTTGGCTCGGGCCTCCGTCGTCTGCGCTTTATCGCCAGGTAGCCTTCTGCTTCTAAGAAAAAAATATTTATATCTCTTTCTATTAGAAATCCCATTGTTCGCGCGAGGGCACGTCAGCACGCGACAAAAGGAACATTAATTATAATATCCGATTAAAAAAACGCCATTTAGCTACGCGAGAAACGTCCTTTGTTTGAGATGATTGAATTCGGAATTACCAACATTAGCTCCCATCCCGGGGGAGAAGATGCATTATAAAAAGTAGTGAGGAGCCTACTGTATTTGCGTAGGTCCGTAGGGTCGCGACTTTTTTCTCCGTTTATATTTGAAATTCGTGTTGGCGCGGCGATAAAGATATCAGATTACACCGGAGAGTGTGGCGCGCTAAGACACGGACAAAAACTATGAGCACCGAGAGACTGCCGAAATATGAGGATCCAATTCCATAAACCACATCGGTGGGAGGAAGCATGCGAGTTATGTCCGTACGTGCTCGCACATAGTAATTAGATATTACGTCTCTGGCTAATCGTAACTCGCACGGGTGTTGTTTTACCCAAAAGGGGGAATAAATCACGACCGACACCGCGCCACAAAAAATAATAACAAAAAACGAAACAATATCAACGTGCGGAACAAAAGAAATTATAACGCGCAGATCCATGGCGAAAAAAATCGTTATGATAATAAAATGGTTGAAAAAGCGGTAATAATAACCGTACAGAACAATACGCGGTATTTATTCGTTAGGGAATGAATCAAAGTTTACTTTAGTAAAGCGATGTAGATAAACTTTTGACATTTCGCGCTCGACTAGCCGCAGCAGCTGGCACGGTGTGAGTTTTCGGATTAAATTCGCTCAGATGAAGAACTGCATTATAATGAGACATTTTTGTTTCGCTTGTCCTCTTTTATGATAACTAACGCCATTCAGATTAATAATTACATAAATTGGGGGTTATACGAAGTCACGGAGCGAGAGTAAGTTGCACAAAATTGCGAAAGTTTGTCACACAGGGGCCACGCACAGACACATTTTTATAATAGCACCGGCCACAGATGCACTATTAATCTCACGATGCGTAGTTATTAAATCTTGTAAGAGCGAGACGACATCGACGCGTTGTTAATGGAAGTGTATCACGGGAGCCATTAGATACGTAATTAACATCGATCTTCGACGTAAAAAGAATAAAAACCTACTCGACGGAAGAGCGAAGGCGCATTACTCTCACGGCGACGAATAAAAACGTCATTAAAGATTGATCGCTGCGAGGAAGTATCATTAATATTATTCAATTAATAAAACGTAATTCTGCGAGGTAAAATGCGCACCCCGAGGAGGAAAAAGCAATTAGTGGCTAGATTGCGATCCGTCAAAACAATTGCGTCGAGTGTCGGAGAAAAAACGTCGACGAGCATTCATTAAAGTAAAATTTGCGAGGGGTGAATATGTAAGGACTTTTTTGCATAAGACGGTAGCGCCCCATTTTTTAAAGTTTTTTTTGTATGGAAAACAAACTATGGTAGAGGCACAGTAAGCTGTTTTCGTCACACTTGCTGAGTGTTGGTGTTGGCAAAGTTTTTTTTAATTGTGTTCATAATTACTGTTGTTATATGGTTTGATGGTGGCGTAATGAGAGAAGTCGTGCGGTGACATTTGCATGTGATCGCGGGGTGGTTTTTTTGCAAGTCTTGCTAATGAAGTTTTTCAACTGTTTTTTCTAGAATGTTTATAGCGAGCGGGACGGCTTTATTTGAAGTTGTGGTTAAAACATTTCAGCGACTCGTTGTTTATGGCTGAGGGGTGTTTTATTGTTGTTTTTTGAGTGCTAGCTTTAACGTCATGTGAAATTAGCACGATACGGTGGAGTTTCGATACATATTAGCACCTTCATCAATTACTCCTTGACATGAACCTGGTTCGTCTGTAGTCAAATTAGAATACAAGAATATCTCGAGTTAGGTTCGTGGCTACGACTAAAGGTACTATGACCTAGCAAATCCAATCTGTATTCCCTGCGAAATGCATCAATGTTTCGCGTTTTACACGTAATTACGGAGGTAGGTAAATCAGTCGAACTAGAATAATGGTTTCGATAAAGGTAACCCCATCAAGGAGTTGTTCGTCTGAACCGATAATAATAAAGGTCGAATTGACGTGCGGCGTCCCCGATTTGGTATTAGCAATCATTAAATTGGAAATAACGCTATATCGCCGATACACGGCTTTCTTTTATAAATATCTCTCACGTGATCCCGGTGCCGTGTCGTGTCACGAACCTCACTGAAAACGATGGAAATATTCAAATAGCCATATAAAAAAGACAAGTTAGGTAGCATTTAAAAAGCTTGTTTGTTGAGCGACGAATCGCTTTTAGTCATGACACGGTGCAGGGCGCATCCGAAACTACGAATACGTGACAAACTTATATTGCGACCTTGTAAGCCTCTATTCTGAGTGTCATAAGGCTCGATTTACGAGTTGAACGGTCGAATAAACATTGTGAAATATGCAGTTGTATATCGCGGGATGAGGCACGGTTATGAAATATGAAAGTCTTCAGGAAATGGGTAATGTAAGGGTTTTGATGGCAATGTTTAGGGTTATGACTTTAGCAGTTTTACATGAAGCTCTTGAGATCTTTTCCGCGTATAGGAATGATATCGTTCTTATCAGATTTCGACTGTTATAGCCAATGGGACATAAGAGTTTATCAAATATCTTATTAGATTATAAAGGAGTTTCAAGATATAATTATTGTAATACGTTTGACAGTTTTTTTTTTGTGAAGTTATGATATAAACTAATAAGTTTAAATGTAGTCACGTATTTTGAAGTTAAGCATATTTTACAGTATCGAAGAAAAGAGCAATGCAACCGAGCAGCGAGCATTGATTAAATTATTATTAGCAATAAATGTTCGATAACGAGCCGACGCCGAGTCGTTAAGGTCACGGAATTTGACACACATTCAATATATTAAATTAAATTAATAACACGTATTTCAATAAATAACAAACACCAAAGTTAAAAGCGAACATATGAATATTCATATAAATCACGATTACTCTTTTAACGATACCCATTTATATCGTAAAGCAATTTATTTGCTTATTTATTGAAATTTGTTACGCGTTTAAATATTTTTTTGACGCGTGTGTTGCGCTAATTCTGTTTCAGTTTTAATTCGTTTTGTTAACGGGTTAGAAAGAGAGATATTTAGCATCGGGGCGCATAATGTGATACAATTGATTTCATTGGTATCGAAGCTATTGATAGGATTTTTAATGGTTTTAAAAAATGGCAACAAAAGCGCGGAGTCGTTCGAGCGACAGAATTATTTATGGCCAGTCGTAAATTGTAGTTTAAATTAAATCGCCTCTAAATCCCGGTTTCCTTTCTTGCGGGAGTACACTGTTAAATGTTTCCAATAATTGTAATAAATCAATTCAAAGCTACCATATGCGTACAAATTAATTTAATTTTGTTAATATAATTCTACACTCAAATCTAAAGATATCCAATGTATCCCTTTTAGACGGTACCTACATTTAAGCTAAAATTGTTTTTTCACATAGTTCACAAGCCAAATACAAAAGCTCAGGATGATTTCATACAAAAAGTTATTACAGTTTTACTGTTATTGCAACTATAATTTGAATAATAAATAGCAAAATTACATTAACCTTTTTCATAAAAGTTATGCTTATGATATTATGTGAGTACTTAGATTAATTTACATTATGTTGATTACATTTGACGTAGACGAACAAAGTTCAATTTTCTAGCTTCACTCGTACATACTGAACAGATATTATAATCTAAATATTATATCAAAAGCAAGCGTGTCTGACAGTCAGACTGATCTATCAACGCACAGCTAAAATTTTGAACGCAGATAGGTTTTATGACGTAGACCTCCACTAAGAAAATACTTTTCTACGCGGGCAAAGCTGCGAGCATAATCCACATAATAGTACATTCATACACGTTTTAAAAAGGCTCTATGTATCTCTATGTAGAAAGTTACCTCAAACAAAGAACGAGAGAAACCTGAGTCCTACAATAATCAGGCTACACAAAGTGCTCGTGAAATAAGAACCGCACACCTCCAATGTGCCAAAGACAATGATGATTGTTCCACATGAAATATAGTGTTGCCACCGACAAAAGGGAGAATAGAGAAAAAAAAATACATTTTTCGTTTTAACACTCGGCCCATTCACTACAGGTGGGTAGGGGTGGGACAATGAATTGTATCAATGGATGGCAATATTTTTTGCTACGAAAAAAATTAGGTATTGAAAATTTTCGCCATTAATTATGATAAAACGATGGCAGGAATGGGCGTGCGTGAGGCCGAGTGCTCGGATTTAGGAAACCGAGCATATCTTCGGCTGGTTCTACCAATTGAATAAAGCCTATATTATTTCAATACGATGAGAGAAGTGTTTTTTCGTAGTAAAAATATTTAATGTGACAAGTATTTTTATACATTAGCAGTATAATTTTTACTCTTATTTTCTTAAATAAATGGTTTATGATTTCTTAAACTGTGTCGCCAAAAGGACCTTATGTCTGGCAAATAATTCCGTAAAAACTGACAAAGAGAGAGAGAGTTCTACTTTCATAACGTTCTTCATACACGGACATCGGTTGTGAATATAAAGACAACTCTTAGTTTTAGAATCTATAGTTTTACATTATGTTTAATTATTGCAAAAATAGCTAACAAATTAAGCATAACTCACTCGTAAGAATAATACTCAAAATTGTTTATGGGTGTTTGCGTATACACCCAGTAACACATTTATCCAGAAGCCAAATCCTACTTGCGTGAAATAATTCCCAGAAATGTTGCCAAAATTATCTCTCCATCTAAAGACAAATCTCAGGAGCGTGCAAAAAACAAGCACCTATTTCAATAGACGACTATCAATACATGCCGTTTGTTAAAATCTGCAGCTGCTGCGATATCCAACCGCGTGTAAACTTCATGCTTATGACAATGGTTGCTTCTGATGAGTGGGATAAATTAACGGGCAAAAAATTAAACCATGTCATAAAGGTGAGCGAAAATCTATCACATACGAGTATTATGTCGGTGTTAAATCTTTAATATTAGACGCTTACTACATTTTTGTAGTAAAAAAAAATCTCTTGTTAATTTTCGTTATCTGTGTCTTGGGGCCTGGAGCACTTGAGTTTTGTATAGATTTGGTATGTGTTAGGTGGCCAATCAGTTGATGGTACAAAAGTTGTACCATCAACTAATCGGCCACATAACATCTGTTTCATTAGCTTGCGAGTAGCTGTAATATTTTCCCTGATAAAAAATACTAACTAAAAGAATTTAAAATTTTCTTCTGAAATAAGCATCCTCATTATTCTCACCACAAAGTTATAACAGTGTTAATTTTTAATAACATATTTAAATAACTAAGTTAAAAGAAACGCTTAAAATTTAAAGTCCTAAGTCCAGATTACTGTCATAAACTATGGCTCGTGCTGCCAAAGACCTAAAAAATATAACACTATTGTCTTAACCACTCGAAATTTACTTCGATTCTAAGCCCACAGTTACCTAACTTTGACAAAAGTAACAATTGTTTTTGTGAAAACTAAACAAATCTTTGTGACAAAAGTTTTACGTCACGGGTTTAAAATAAAAGCGCCATTTGTTCAAGGATTAAAGTCCCAGTTACGGGACTAGAACCACAATTGTGTTTAGACAAAGAGTATGAAAGCTCAGGTAGCAATTGTCATTACCAGAACAATTTTCAATTTCTATTTTAGTAAATTAAACGAATTTGTACCTTAAGGCATAAAAGACTATGTTGTAAATTATATCATGTCCTATTGTTTATATTGCATATAACTCATAATATTTTTTGAAGATGGTGTCAAAAATGTAAAAGATAAACGAGTTAGCACTTATCAAGATGGTGATTCGTCAATAGGGTCAAAACTCAATAAAACAGCAAGAAATGGAACCATTTATCAGTCCTATTGATTTTCATGATAATGAAGACGAAGACAAATACAAATTTACCATCGTTAACGTTGTCAAACATAAGAGACAGGATGTTGGGATTAGTTAAAAACCCCAAAATCAATAAACTGGCGATGACCAATTCTGCGAAGGTATTTGAAGAAGATAACGTTTGCTCAGAAGACGTCCGTTTTACATGTCTCCGTCGGTCCTGTAAACAACTATAGGCTCCACAGATATAAATTATAACCGCATATCGATCCTATCTCTTAAACCGGGGTAATATGAAAACACTATTGACGCGACTTCGGCAAACCGAGATAAAATAAATATTTTAGGGTGGGCTCGCCCTAAACAAACATATCCAGGATTTGCTGACCGTCGATATAGTTTCAATTTAATACGCCGAAATTTCATCACGTACACGTTTATTCAAAAACACGTCTTATATCCGACGGAGGAGAAACGATTATTGGTGAAGCGAACGACGGTCGGTTTAATCGTTTCGAGGTTGTTGGTAAAGGATAAAATATAACGCTATCTAACACGTTGTTTGTAAATGATTTTTTCGGCGTCCCGGAATAATCTTGACCGCTTTCTTTTTGGGGAAGAAACGTTAATTCGATAGGTGTTTTGATATCGGAAATTGGTAATATTTTGGGAAGGTATTTATTATCAGATGACGATGAGCTAGAATGAGGTTTTGCAAAGGTTTTGTAATTAATATGGAGGTTCCTTCTCGCCCGAGGCGGGTCTGTTATCGCGCAACTTATCGAAATTTCGCAATATTTCTTCATTAACGACGCCACGAGGTAGTAGAGCTCTTCGTCATAACATCTGTTAAGGTTTTTACATATTTTAATAAATTATTGTCGATGCATTTTTGTAGTTATCTGATGTAAGTACGAAGTAATATACGTGTAAACAAGAAAATTTATTGTGAAAGGTACCTACTCCGTTTACTGTTTTAAAAAATATATGTGTGTGCTTGCTTTTGACCGAAAGCACTAAAAAATCTTTAGCGAAAGGCTATGTCACAATATAGGTAACTTATATCAATGCCAAATTTTAACTGACTGTTAAATGTTTGGAGCTATGCGTTGATAAATTAGTATACGCTTTCTTTTGATATATATGTATGTATGTACAGTTTTTATAGTCATAAAAAACAAAGGATGTCTTAGAAAATTATTGTATTTCATGTAACCTACTGAACCACTTATTTAGGTGGTATTGAGTAGGTGTATAAGAAAATATTTCATGATAGAAATTAATCCCTAGATAGATACTATTAAATTCCAAGAAATTAAAATCTATCATTCAGTGCCACCTTAAAACGAAACAAAGATACGCATTACCGACTTTTAAATTATACAGAAGGCCCGACTCGATTTATCAAATAATATGACAGCATTGAAGGAACATAATTTTAACGAAAATTGTAAAGAGTATTGTGTTTCATAATTAATGAAGCAAAAGACTTTCTTGGTAACAAAATACAACCGATCTAAGTTTCGGATCGTCATTACGTACCTCTTTGTGCGACATTCTTTTGCGCCCAGGTGTTCATATTATAATTACATTGGATGGTGATAGAAAGAGAAACGGAGTTGAAACATCTAATGTTAACGAAAGAGACGGAAGATCAATTCTAGCGTTGATTGATAACTGTGACAAAAACGTAGCAGATGAAAAATAATAATTATTTGAGCCTTTGTTAAAGGCACGAGATTTTGTAGGGGTGACGCGATTTAGAAGCACTTTAGAGAGAATAGTTATTAGGCTCTAAACTCGTAGTTATTAGTTTATATACTTCAACGTAATATTCTATTTTGTGTCTAATACTTCAAATACATCTTGAGTTTTGTAATAACAACAATTTAAAATCTCTATATTATTTTTGAAGTGAAAACTTCTTTAGCGGCGCTGAGCACTTTTTTGTATGGGTAAAAACTTTAAAACTCGCGTCAGGGTCACGTGATGCTGATCGAAAAAGCGTAAGATCGAGGGGAAGGGAGAGGAACTAGTATCTCCCACTCTTTCTACCGTGCCTGAGTGTGCTGCTCTGTTGATGGTGTAAAAGTCGTCGAAATTATGGATGGAAGTTGATTTTTTTGAGAGATAAAATTTAATGTAATATATAAATAACGATATAATATTATAAATAACAACATATAAATTGTCATATGTGTGTACGATAGCGCAATAAATAAACATTGTATTCTACCTCATAAATGATAGTACTTTTATACTTATAATTAAACACAACGTTAATATTGAAGTTTTCACTTCTGCCGGCACTCCCGGAGTGCTACCTTTTTTTTTTTTTTTTTAAAGGTATCATCTCAGGGTCATGTTTATTAATTCGTAAAATAAACATTGAGAATGATTTAAAAACCCAAAAGAAATATAATTTCGTAAGTAAAAGACTGATTAAAATTGTAATTTGGCAGCCCTGCAAAATGCATATGCCGGCTGTGCAAACCTAGACAATAAGCGGCAAAGCGCGAGGGCAGGTAGATTAATGCAACCAAGTTCATTTACAATCACAACACCTTCATCTTATTTAACTTAAACTTTATGTCCTACATCAAAAGGTTCATTTCTGTAGTCTTAGTTATTGTAGTTGTTGATGATAAGTTTGTCAGGTGTACTTACAATTTTTTCATCTTTCATTAGCTAAGTTCGCGCTTCGCATCCCGATCGAGGGTTGAACGGACGTGTCCTATTGTTTCGTCGACTACATGAGAAATTCTGTCAATAAAAGCTGGGTGGTTCGATTTTTTGCCTTTCGGTAAACTTTTTGAGTGTATTGGTTCTATTCTGCGGAATATTGATGACTTCTATCGAGCTAGCTTACTGGAATATAAACTTCTTTCTACACTTTTGTTATTAAAAGTTCTTGGACAAATAAGTTAAAGGATCATTAAAATATCTAAAACATGATTAATGAAAATTAATTAACTTAACTTAGTTTTCTGAAATACAAAATTCAAATCGAATCGATTGAATTCGAAATTTGTTTTCGAAATTCTTAATTGTTAAATTTAAAACAATAATTTGATCCTATAATGATCTCCAAACACAATAACGAATGAAATAGTATCTTTTTAATTGGTGTGTCTGTTATAATTATTGGAATATCTCAAATACTGCAAATGTTCGCCGGATCGTCTTTGTCGGCGTCACAAAGCTTCCGATCAATAGTTACGGTTTGTTTAACAAATTATTGTTAATTATACTTTTTCATCTAAAGTTTTGCTTCTTTTGTTATGTTTGAGATGATTAAAAGTGATAACTTAAGGAGTCTGATTTGAAGGTGGTACTGGAACATTCGAAGCTTCAATGATACTTATTGCTATTGTTATAGAGTTTATATCTTCCTTAATAAAGTTCGATTCGTCAGTACGCTCATCTTTAAATGGAATGTAACTTATGTAACGTCCATGTTAGTCACGGTTATTATTTGCCGAGCTTAATTACCATTCCCATTCATCTCTATCAGTACGTTTGATCTATATAAAATAAATCAATTTAATCTAATTAAAAGCATTACATGTTTTTTGTTCGACATCGAAACAAGACGAGGTATTAGAAGATGGAATCGTGGAGATACGTGAAGGCACCAGCGGGTCACCGATCATATCTGGCTCTGTACGTCAAACCGTCCATCCGATGTCGAGTTCTATAAATTATTCTAATTTAATTTAAGTGACCTACGAGTACCTTTATAGCGGAAGAAATCTTTCGAATGAGACTTGTAGGTCGTAGGTATCTTTCACAAGTTTCATTATGGTTTTATATTATAAAGGTTAACGCCACTTCACACTGTATAATATAACGTAGTGTCAAATATTTTACTAAAATAAAAGTAATTTTGAGACTTCGTTTCGAGAATTTGGCACTGTGGTACAAATTGTTGACAAAAATTTTATATAGGTAAACGTTTATGATTAGATGAGGTCGAGACAAAAAAAGCGTACCTATAATGATTGACCTAAAATTTGGTATGGAGGTAGATTAGACCTTAGAATAAAATACTTATAAGCTACTTTATATCTAGATTTAGATGTAGCTAAAGTTGTTATACAAATACTTCCAAAGAAATCATCTTAGATCTTCATGTGTGGTTTTTCGTATGAATTTTAATTTTGTTTAACGACTCTATCACAGTGGGTGTCACCGAAGAGCTCACTTTCTATGAATGAGTACCTCTTAAGGTGTCACATAAGAAACATTATGTGTAATTATTGACAACATTCTATAGACTCTTGTTAGGCTACTAATTTAATTCAAAGTATTTAAAAGTAAAGAATGGCCATTCAATTTGAATAATTAGATGATTTAAGGTTCAATAATTTACAAACCCGATTATGGAATCCTCGTTTGATTAAAATTATAATCCCATCGAATATTTTATAGAAATTCTATTCAAGAATTCAATTATGGTAATGTCAATACATATTTGTGTGTAATAAATGAAGTTTGTAATAGAAAAGGAGATGAGCCGTGGGTTGGTATTGGATATAGTGGGTGCGAGTTAGCCGTAGTCTGAAGGCTCGACGTCTCGCCACGCAGTCTACAACGGAAGTTTACGATCGGCCGCCAGCCACTTTTATTGGCTACCTCACAAGCCTCACAGCCTCCCATTCACTTCAAGAAATACATTTTTTTATTGCTCTGTCACTTGGGTAATTTATTGACAATGAACACTGAACACACGTGCATTTCTATTAATATTTTATGTAGGGTTTTATACGTCCTCCGGCGAGCATTGTTGTCCGGAGATAGGACAGCTTGTTTTATTGCGATCTCGACGTTTAATTGGTGGGTGAAATATATTTATTCCTAATTGTAATGATAATGGTCAAAATTCCACCTGTTTCACGTGAGAACTTTAGTGGTTGAGCTGTAGGGAAATCATAATGAAGCGATCGTAAAGAAACTGAGGGTTATTATATAGGTATAGATACTAAGGTTATTATTACTTGATAGATTGTGTAAATTGGATTTACATAATATACGAGCACAGTTTAATAATTAACATTCTAGTTTTTCCTTTTTCATATAAATAATCCTACGTATTACCACAACCGCTTTATGTCGGTTGACGATGAATCATGTAAGATGCCTAAAAAGGTTCACTTGGGCGTTGAAGATGCCCGAATAGTATCGCTCAGAATATGAATGATTTCCAAATGTGACCATTTTTAAAAAAGCAGAAGCGAAACAAAATTGTTATATTTTGATTTATTTCAGAATTTTACACTTCGCGCGAACATAATTTGTACTAAATGTTGTACTTTCATACATAAAAGTAGGACAGTTTTAAAAGTAGAAGTTAGTTATATTAAACAGGAGATAGGCAGTCATTGGTCAGCTGTCATAAAGCCCCCCATAAAGCATCCTCACTTGCACCATAAAAATGTGGTTTTCAACGACTACCACGAGACGTCGCATCTTTCGAATTGGAACGTATAATAGCAATTTTTGTAGTGGCAATACTACAGTCTACAGTTCATAAGTGACAATAACAAAATGTTTTATGAGACTAAAATCAGTTTTTATTTTAAACGAGTCTGGACGTCGCTTGGCCCGCGCCGCGTAATAAAGTCCTTCTTAGCTGATTTTGTCTGTTCTATCTCATATTATGAGTCATGTGTGTATCATTGCATCAATTTATATCCAATCCGTTGATTTAGTTTCCGTTGTAAGTTACTAATCGGTCAGTTAGTCACGGTTTCCTTCTATGTCCTTATAATATGTTTTATAGAGTTATTCTAAACATGGTAGCCTAGTGCCCAACTTCAGCCCAATTGGTTCAGCCATTTAGACATTAAGATGTAAAAAACATACACATGAAAACTTTTGTCTTCATCGCGATACATTAGTACACTTTAAGTTTATTGTCATTTTCAAATCAACTAGTAACATTATCTTCAAGTGCCCAAGTGATGGTCACTACCACCATAAATAACAGCAGACAAAGTATTGGTGGCGGCATTCGCCATACAATTAACAGTTATGCCTCGGACGGGCAGTAACTCTCCAGCCACGCTCCCAGAACAATGAGTGCCATCTTACACACCTAATGGCGGACCTGATGAGCTACGGAATATAGGCTCCTCGCTTTCATTTGTGGTTTGAACACTTTAGTACAAACTATGTTACTTTTATGTTACTTAAAAGAAAGGCGGACATCGCGTACCAATACAAAAAGTGAAGCCAATTTTAATTTGATCGCATCATACCAATTCTAGCGATTTTGGATGTTGTGTGTGAAAGAGGGTATGCATGCTAGGGGCACGCATATCCTCTTCGCTCTAGTGAATAAAGATATTATGACGGATGAAAGAGCTCTAGAATGGAGGAGAAAGACATGTTGTGCCGACCCTACATACCTTATGTGGGAAAAGGGCAGGGAGAAGATCAATCAATTAAAAAAAAACAAAAGCACCAGATTCCTGAGCACAGAAGATAAGTAATATGATTAATATGGAGTTAATTGACTTAACATCTTATGTCTCTGGATGACAAGCGAAGTTCTTAGAAGCCTAGGTTACACCGCGACTGTACTGGGCAGGCGTTATTAGACGAGCGTTTCGTCGTGATAGTCTGAAAATTGCATGTGTATTTTTGTTCCTTCTTATTTAAAATGCTATATTAACTCCACTGCAGTTTATTAGAATATTTTTTATGAAACTGTTTCCATTACACAGTTTTAACTGCAGTCGTACGTTACTTTTCCAGTGCAGTACGTTTAAACTAGTCAGACTTGTTTTGTAAACCACGGTATCTGTCTTTATTACTGTAGTCTGAGCCAATGATCTTTATTAAGAGAAGTAGAGGACAAAGAGTTGTAGTTAGAATTTGTTTTAAAAATAGATGCAAGATTAACCACCGCTACTTAAACAAAATTACTTACTGTTTTCTAAAGTGTTGTTGAGTAGAGTTACTTACCTGAAAATAGAAAAACAATTTTATGAAAAAATTTACAATAAAAAAATCTATTAATATACAAAAATATGCATGGAAATTTTAATTCGTGTTCTTTATTAAAAACTAAGTTGATTTCGGAAGATATTTTTGTATTTTTTTTATTACATTTAACAGGCGGCGAAACACCGCAATCTCGCCTGCTGGTAAGTGACGATGCGGTCTAAGTTATAGCACGCTCAGTAAAAACCTATTTAATCTCGATTTGAACATATTCTCATCTCTAATTTTCGGAAAAGACTGATGACTGAAGCTTTGCAGTTCTCATACGTTTTGACTGCAAATATTTATCGGGTAAAATTTTGTCTATAAAATAAGTAGCTTAAACTAGCGGCTTTGCCCGCGTGAAGAAATCCTTTCTTAGCGGAGGTCTTTGTCATACTCGTAAAACCTACCTGTGTCCCATATTTCAATCGAATCCGTAGTGGTTTGGCATGGGCGTTTGATAGATCAGTCAGCCACTCTGTACTTCTACTTCTACACATATAAAAAGAAAGTGTGACTGATTGACTGACTGATCTACAACACACAGCTCAATCCGCTGAACGGATCGGGATATTTGGAACACTAATAGGTTTTATGTCGCAGACTGCGAGCTTAGCTAGTTTTATATATCTATTTAGATAAGGGTGCCTTGTATAAAATATTAATTATTAATTAAGCATAAGAACAAATTGTGCGTCGGCGCAGGAAGAAAGACCCGCATAGCGACGTTCCTATTGACACTTCGCGAGCCTCGAAAGCATACCGTTCATAATAAGTTTTTCCACAAATGCCGGGACCTGTTTCGCTCCACTAATTGCACTTAATTTTTGCTTCGTGCCTGTTTAAATACGGACGAGATCACTTAAAATGGTAACGGAGAATGTAAAGCCTCTAAGGAGCTGCGCAAAGAAATTGACATGCTATTCTGACGGTGGCTCAGTGGATGAAATCGGAAGGTCTTCGAGATTTTTCTTTTTGTCGTTTGGAGATGAAGCTATAAATTTTTGGGTTTTGGTTTTATTTTAGTCAATAATTGTATAAACTTTGTTGAAGCTACAGGAAAGTCGGGTATTTTTTGTTTCAAGGGGGCAACTTTAAGTCAAAATAAAAAAAAAAATTAAGCATTAAGTGTCTTTGCACCTACGTTAGTAACAATTGATTGCCTTATATTATAGTAGTTTTAACTTTTTTTATTAAGACAAAGTTTCTCTTCAATCCAAACTAACACGGGTCGTGTTACTTTGGACAGTACAGTACGAAGGTATTAACTCTTCAACTTCACTTCGTCAAAGTTCTGTTGCGCAGAATACACCTATACCTATTACAGTAGTCTGTACTTCCATCCAATTTGCGTTGAGAAAATTTAAAAACGTTAGAGAACAGTAAAGAGTACAGAAAGCATGGGAACACAGTAACGAGGCGAACCTATTAAACAAGGCGAGGCGTGGAGAAATATCTCACGATCCTAGCTCATTACAAATTATGACCGCATTCCTACATCATGCACTCGAGAATGGCTAGGAAATGAGCGCGAATCTAATGAATGACGACACTCAATTAATGTGTAATTTAAACAAAAACTAGACCGGAATTAATGACAAATTGCTGTAAAAAGTTATGAGAACATCTCAGGATAATACGAGTAACTATTATCCCACCAAAAACATTCTGTAAAAAACTAGCCAAGTCTCGATGGAGCTGCTTGTTTATCTCTAAAAAGTAATGAAATCTAGACAAAGTCGTGCCAAGTAATAAGGTTCCTTACTGCGATTTCTTTATTATTATAGTTAATGTTGTGTGACTTGGCCGTTGAATGGTACACAAGGGTACAACACCAGATGCTCCATGACACTTGGATCGCCTAAAATAAGTATTATTGAAATACGCAGCTTTATCAAGCCTACAATTGACTGGTTATTCAATCAACGTTTTCCAAGTGACAATTTTCTATCGTGAATGGGTAGCGGACATATTGGTGCAATAGTGTCATGTATAATACCCTTCAACGGCCAAGTCACTCAACATTAACTATAATAATAAAGAAATCGCAGTAAGGAACCTTATTACTTGGCACGACTTTGTCTAGATTTCATTACTTTTTAGAGATAAACAAGCAGCTCCATCGAGACTTGGCTAGTTTTTTACAGAATGTTTTTGGTGGGATTTCACTTATTTTTGTAGAAACGCTATATTATAAGGTTATCAGAAATACAAACCGTAAGCGCGTTTTAAAATACAGTCAGCGCCATCTAGATACGTGTGCGTTCACTCTTAGTCCAATGCATTATAATATTATACCGGGAAGTGGGCCTAATTAAACTTGCAAGATTTAATAACAGACAGACAGACCGACAGACAGATAGACAGACAGGTGAAAAAGCTTATAATAAAGGCGGTATGTCGATCTCTTCTAATAGTTTGGTTGGGCTCTTGTGATAGATTCGTTATAGGTTAGTCTTAGACCACGCTAGATATCGCCTGAACATAACTGACGATTTACGACACATATACTATAGCACATATTTTATCTTATACTATAGCTTTATAAATTTTTTTAATTAATAATTTGGATATTACACAATTTTAACCCATTGACTGCAAATGTAACTTTGTAATCCTATACATTTATATGAGATTACAAAGTTATTTATGCAGATGAATTATCTCGAAAACGAGACCGAAATTGCATGTTTTTTTAGTTTTCCTATGGCTTATACAATAAATTCTTAGTAAGTACCAAATTTCAGCTCTCTGAGTTTATGGGAAGTACTAGTTCTATTTTGATGATCATGAGTGAGTGAGTGTCGAAAATGCGAAACTTTGCTTTCGCTTAACTTCGGAACTTAATGACCTACAGACTTGAAATTTTGGATATTAAGTATGTAATTATAGCTTACTGGATGACGAAAATTTCGGTGTTCTGGTCTTATCCAGAGGTTCTCAAATAGGAGCCTGAAAATGCGGCGAAATGGTTCCTGTAAAGATGGTACGGCAGTGCTTGCTTCGCGCTCGACTTGGCGGGGGCACTACCGTGCCCCCAGATTATAATTTAATGATTATTATAGGTTAACATTACTGTGCTTCGGTAGAAGGGAGTGCCCTTTGCTACAGTGGTAGCTAGCGAAATTACTGGGCTAAAGAGTCTTAACATCTTATGACTCTTGAGTAAGAAGCGTTGGTGCAGTGCACCTAGGATTTCACATCATTATGAAATCCTGAGTAGCACTGTACTGATTATGGGCAGCGTTATCTCTTAACATCAGGAGAGCGTCTTGCTCGTCTTCTACTTCATCACATAAAAAAAATAAAAAAAAACCGTGGACCACGATTTCGTGATGTTAAGCGACGATGCCGTATTAGCAGACTAAACAGAAGAAAATGGAAAGAACATAGAAGGCGGAATAAATCCCTTCCACATTTAAAACACACACATATTATCACACTAATTTTATAAAGTTTGTGAGTGTGTATGTTTGTTACTTCTTCACGCATAAACGGGTAGATCAATTAAGCTGCAATTTGGTATAAAGATAGTTTTGACCCTGGAATAACATATAGGCTGTACAGTGGGTAAAACAGCTGAACGCAGCTAGTAATATAATAAGTTAAAGTTTTATGTTTTTGTGTTTAATAAAGAACTAGCTTTTAACATATTAGTGTGATTATTTATTTCTATATATTTAGCATTTAATTTTTACTTTACATAATACAAGTGTCCATTTTTGTTAACAACAAAACTAAGTAGAACCTTTGCAATGCATTCAAAGTAAGAAGATTCCATTGTAGACTTCATGCAATTTAATTTTTTGAACTCTTGCCAATTTATTCCAGCGTCTTTTGAATTTTAAATTATTTGTCACGTTGACAGATATGTTAATAAGTAGATGTTATAAGACAGAATATTACGTTCATAATTTTAATTTCTTTTATTATATCGAGCGTTTTTGTACCAATTGCTTTTATTAAGAAAACAAGTGAAAATCAACTTCAAATCGCGCATGTGTTAATTTGTAGCCAGTAATGTTGGCAGCATTATGTCGATTATAATTGGAAACAACTTATATCTTAGACGAGATATTATAATAAAAACCTGTATTTTGGTCAAACGTCGCATCTTTTAATGACATATCAAGAAATGCAAAACACCACATATTAATAAGTAGAAAGTAAATCCAAACATTCCTTCCACATTCTATTCCTTAGAGAGTCGTTCATCAAGAATAAATAAATGCGGTCCATTACATCTCAAAACGTAATTGTATCGATACAAGATGATATAAAAAGAAATAACCATGTCACGAAAGTTCATTCCTTTGGTACACATCTGACAAGACGTGGCACCTCAAAACAACCTTTGTACTCTCGTTAGCTCTGGAACGACCACCCGATAAGAATAGAACGATGCTCCTACCATGAATTCGAATGTAACCACACTCGAAAGCTATGATTCGTTTTTGTATGAACTCTGTAGCGATAAAAGTGGACACTGATTTAGAATACTCGTAGTAGGGACGATGGAATTCCACAAGCTCGCGCCGATTAAACTCCTTGGTGAAAATAAAAGAGATTGTTTATAAAGCTCGAGAAGACGACATGACAATAGATGACGGTGATGGACCGAGACTTCTATGGCTTACTCCACGCAACGATCAAAACTAGTATTTACAGACCAAGATTTAAAGTTTTAATTTCCAGACGTGACTAAAACATGTGACTTTAAGAAGATGATTAGGAAAGTGGGGGCGTGATGTGCGAGCGAGAGGAGTTGCAAGGTGAGACAAGGAGGGCAACAGCATCGAGGGTCACAGGCGTGATGTCAGGTCAGCCACTTTTGCACCTCGCCGTAACAACGCGACTCAAATTATTATGGACGTTTGATAAGTGTTTGAAGATTGCACGGTCTTGATACTTTATGGCGTTAATTAAGTATTTACTTTATCAGAACTGAATAACTTGACGACAACTGGGTTTGGAAGCATTTATGATTCATAAACCACTCAAACTAGTCTATCACTCAAAACATTAATAAAACGTCTGACGTCTTTTTGAATTTGTATAAAATACATTGAGCGTTATTTAGTACCAAAAGTTATGACGTCGATGTGTATCATGCAATATCGGAGATCATTTTATCTCAACGCGATGATAAGATAGACAACACTTCAAATGTATTTGGGCTAAGAAACAGCACTAAAACACCCGTAATAAAATAATATTAGAGTAATCTGAATTTATAGCAATAAAACCGGTTATTGCCGTGGCCAATAAAGTTGCCGAATTTAAAATAACTGAAGATTAAGGGTGAAAGAGCTGGTAGAGCGTACAACGTCGGTCTCTTAATGCGTCTTAATGTACATTTTACGATTGTTACACAAGACGCAAAACAGTTTTACATCGGTTTAAGCGATGTCTATCTGGTGTTATTAAATCCTCTGATGTTCCGGAACATCAAATTATGAGCGACGAATAAATCAACGGGGGCGATCGTAAAACGCTTTATGTTTTTGTTCTGTTTCATTCGATCGGATTACTTCTTAGACTAAAATAAATAAGGAAGATACGGTAGGCGCTAGTGTTAGTATAGACAGACCTGCATGTAGATTCTGCACGAATAAGAGACGACGGCGCAGTAAAACGTATATAGAAAACACATATTTTATTTTCAAAAACGCCACTTTGAAGCGACCAAAAGCTGCCAAAAAAAATGAAGTTGCATTTGATTTTGTACTGGCATCGTAAGAATTTTCAAGATTTTTTCAATTTTTTTTTTAAATTTGACAGTGGACGTTAGCAAAAAGAGAGGCGATTTTGGTACCAGAATAACCCCGCAGCTGGGTTGGAAACTGTCGTTTGCCGTATCGACTTTCGCCTAACTAAAATTGTGTGCATGAACCTAACTGGAGCGATCCATTTGCGAGACACATGCACCTATCTTCCCCTTTTATTTAATCTACGGAGTGCTCTCCGAAATTGCCCTAGATGTGGGCTCGCAAAATCATAATCTCTCTCTAGTGGTATCCAAATTAGAAATGAACTAAACTGACCATTACTGGACCAATCACTTTCGTTTGATGGAGGCGATAAAATTAATAAAGCAACAATAGAGATCGCTGTTTTCCTGTATATCTACTTTCCTGTTGCAAATTTGTAATTAGAGAAAGTATGATTATTTCTAATCTATTGGATAAAGGTAGAGCCACATGCCTATTGTGGGTTATAGAGAATCATATTCATCAGAATCATATTGGTTTCATTTCTAAATGCATTCATTCAAATGTACGATGATCTACGATGGAGCACTTTTGCAAGATACATTAATAAGTTTTGGGTACTTTATGAATCTATCACCCATTTGAAACACCTCTATCAGAGGAACATCTATGAGAACCAAAAAACTTATAGGATGAGTTTATTGTACCTAGTGTGTGTTTAGAGTTTTGGTAACATATTCAATTTAGGAAACCGAAATGATTCTAACGCGTCAAGACACAACACATTACCTCAGTGTGACTCTAGCTTGACTATTCAATAACATTATCAAATTATGTAGTTTAAACTCCAAATTATTATAATCATGTCACTGCTCTTTAACGTCATAAAATAATTTAAGAAGTCGCTAACATCACTGACCATCGTTTCATTCAAATCCATTTCACTATTAAATTTACTAAATGTATGAAGATTACGCATCAGAACGTCCGCTTTGATGTATCATAAACGCATTACCTCTTAATGAAACATTCTGAATAGCACATAATATTAATGTGGGGTGTCGATATGACGAATGATCGGGCCGTGACTGGTCATATCACCCGGCTTTTCCTGTTTCGTGATGTTAGGCACTGCCTCTTTTATAGCAATGAGACATTATCAATCAAAATTAGGATTGATGAAATTAATAAATATTGATCTATTGAATTGAAAGAAGTTATTTAGAGACATTTTACGAACGTCAGGTGAAAAGCGAGAAAATTCTTTCAAAATTTCTATTCCTCAAGTTATGTAAATGTTCCTCAAGTTTTGTAAATGTTCAATAATTTTTAGCACTATTATTGTATTGTTTTTATTTTATTTTTTTCATTTTGGGTTTTTAAATCGAATGTATACTGTTTTTTTATGATATAATTATTATTAAGCTTTTATGTTTTATAAGTATTCCGGATTAATTAGTGTAATTGGCTATATAGCCGTCTAATCAATAAATAAATAAAAAAAATAATTTACGCATCTATAAAATTAGGTTCTATGTAATTGTGTGCGGTGGTTTTACCTTTTTTTTATACAACGAAGTAAGAAGACGAGCAAGACGCTCTCCTGATGGTAAGAGATAACGCTGCCCATTATTAGTACAGTGCTACTCAGTATTTTACAAAGGTACAATTCTGGGTGCACTGCGCCAACGCTTCTTACTTGAGAGTCATAAGATGTTAAGACTCCTCAGCCCAGTATTACTGAAAAGTAGTGTTTATGTTAATCAAAGTTTCAGCTCGATCACACAATTATCAATACTCTCGTATTTAATAGGTATATTAGTAGTAAGAGAGACACATAATACCTATGTTAAAGTTTTTATACCCAGTAACATACCAAAACATTTTTTAAACTTAAATATTCTTTATCTTGCATTATAATGTTCTAAAAATATACGCAATTTTCCTTTGCAAATTTTAATTTAAAACAAGAACAATTTAAATGATTCTCGTACTTGAATCAAACAATTTAAATATACATAATAAACCCCTGTTTAGCATTCATAAGATTGATTAACCGTCTCGCATTACCATACTTCGAGAAAAAAGGGACTGACTTCGTTCCTTAAAACATACAAACAATTGGAAGGAGGGAAAAAAACTTGATCAAAACCTGAACGAATACAATGACAACTGCATGCTGAATCAATCACAAAAAACGGAATCCGAACAAAAACAACAATTAAAGAGGTTCTTCGGACGGCCAAAGAAATATTTAGAATGCGTTAGTCAGACCCAAATTTTTATTTTTTTATTTTTAACTATTCAAACACGTGTCCTGCTATGTCGTCTTTATTGGTTCAGTCCAATTAATGGGTCTAATGTTCTCGAAACGATCGTAACACAATAAATTACTAATTTTCATTTATTTGTGTTGGAGTCCCGAACTTTTATGATTTTGGGACACGCTTTTGACGATATTATGCCTGTTTTTAATAAACGAGGGTTATTTATTTAATATACATATATTTTTAAATAAATTTTTGAACGGATTGGGTCATGAATTGACAAAGTCACACATCTGCTAAGGAAATGGAAGTGAAGCCAAAATCATAAGTCCAGCCGAGAATTATAAAATTTGGGGGCACGGTAGTGCCCCCGCCAAGTCGAGCGCGAAGCTAGCACTGCCGTACCATCCTTTACAGGAACCATTTCGCCGCATTTTCAGACCCCTATTTGAGAACCTCTGGATAAGACCAGAACACAGAAATTTTCGTCATCCAGTAAGCTATAATTACATACTTAAAATCCAAAATTTCAAGTCTGTAGGTCATTAAGTTCCGATGTTAAGCGAAAGCAAAGTTTCGCATTTTCGACACTCACTCACTCACTCACTCACTCATGATCATCAAAATAGAACTAGTA
Organism: Hemithea aestivaria; assembly: GCA_947507615.1. Taxonomy (NCBI): domain Eukaryota; kingdom Metazoa; phylum Arthropoda; class Insecta; order Lepidoptera; family Geometridae; genus Hemithea; species Hemithea aestivaria. The sequence goes on along the minus strand of OX382337.1, from coordinate 10,538,645 downwards.
CTTCCCATAAACTAAGAGAGCTGAAATTTGGTACATACTTAGAATTTATTGTATAAGCCATAGGAAAACTAAAAAAACATGCAAATTCGGTCTCGTTTATGAGATAATTCATCTGCATAAATAACTTTGTAATCTCATATAAATGTATAGGATTACAAAGTTACATTTGCAGTCAATGGTTATAATTGTGTAAAGCTTTTATTTACTTTCACCTGTCTGTCTATCGGCCTTATAGTAACCTTATAATATAGCATTTCTACAAAAACAAGTGAAATCCCACCAAAAACATTCTGTAAAAAACTAGCCAAGTCTCGATGGAGCTGCTTGTTTATCTCTAAAAAATAATGAAATCTAGACAAAGTCGTGCCAAGTCTAAGATTTCTTACTGCGATTTCTTTATTATTATAGTTAATGTTGTGTGACTTGGCCGTTGAAGGGTACACAAGGGTACAAAACCAGATGCTCCATGACACCATTGCACCAATCTGTCCGCTAACCATTCATGATAGAAAATTGCCACTTGGAAAACGTTGATTGAATAACCAGTCAATTGTAGGCTTGATAAAGCTGCGTATTTCAATAATACTTATGTTTAGGCGATCCAAGTGTCATGGAGCATCTGGTTTTGTACCCTTGTGTACCCTTCAACGGCCAAGTCACACAACATTAACTATAATAATAAAGAAATCGCAGTAAGAAATCTTAGACTTGGCACGACTTTGTCTAGATTTCATTATTTTTTAGAGATAAACAAGCAGCTCCATCGAGACTTGGCTAGTTTTTTACAGAATGTTTTTGGTGGGATTTGATTTAATATTAATATTATCTTCTAAACGAAACAAAAGCTTGTGAGTACTGAAAACAAATGACTGATAACATCGATATTAAACTCTGCTCTGTTTACTCGCAGCATCACCTATTAAGGGCCGTACTATAAAATGCGTTGTTATGCGGTCCTTTAATTTGCAAAGAGTCGATCGAAGCTCGAAGCTCGCTGAGTGATTGAGACTGAGCGCTCGGACGCATTGACAGCGCGCATTCTATGTAAAATATGAAGGACTCTCCGACCGAGATGGACAAATGGGAAGATAGATGTGGCAGTACTCTCGGTATAAATAAAATTGGATCTAGAATGATTGGGTACTTGATTTCTGATACGGAGTTTCTGATTTGATACAACTGTAGTTATGCATATTGCATGAAGTTTTGAGTTTGTATGTAAATTGCTTGTAGCATTTTGTTATTACATATTCAAAAAATTGTATAACAATAATTTATCATTACCATGTTCAAACAGATAAAAGCTAGATTGCTATTTTTCTTAGTCTGCATGTTCTCATTTTACATTAAGCACTACGGTCGGGAATGATCGAAAGTTGCGAAATGAGTGTGTGAATGAATTCAGTGTGAATGAACTTATGGACGCTTCACCCTGTAAAGATTACCACGGTAAGATTTCTTAGCAAAAGTTCGCATCAATAGTGCGGAAATCTATATCTATTAAATTCACCACTCTTTAAATGAAGGTCATCCTATACACATCACTAACATTTGTCTTACAAGTGCATTTATAAAATGTCTTCTATCTCTACCACATCCAGTCCTTCACACGTCAAGGGCCGTGGTCATCCAGCGATATAAAGCAGCGGTTGAGCCTCCGTCCCGATTGAATTATGGGTGCACTACAGCTGATTAATGCGACATCCACGTTGAAGGACTATTGTTCCTGTGGATCTGCATCAACGGCCGGTAAAATGATCTCAGATCGGAATGTTTAACTATCTGGGTTTCGATTGTTTTTTGTTTATTGGTACTTGTATAAACGTTGTGTCGATATAAATTGCCAAATAAAACAAGCGGTTTACCTATCTAACATAAACTAAAATATAGTATATTTATTTTAGTTCTTTTTTTATATTTTTGTAGGTACGTAATATTTATGACGAATAATGATTAGTAAAACGATAATGAATATTAGTTTGTTAGAAAGAAGACCAATTAATTATGATTTACACAAGGATATTTTAAAAATTAAAACTCAAGTAGAGTAGATTGAGATGCCATATACTCCTAATATACTAGTACTGACCAAAGCTACTTATTGTCTCAAAGAATAAGTAAATAAATATTAAAAGGATCAATAAAACTCAACATGGAATTCATTGCGGTGCAGATCTTTTCCTTAAACAAACGAAAATAAATGAAAATTCAAAGGCCAAAATATAAAACGATAAGAGGATTAGGTGGAACGGAGATGACATTGGAAATTAAGGTTGTTTTCTTTTGTAATTTTCCCCCCATCTCACCCTTGGGGGAGTTTGCGTTAAAAATGTATGTTTTCTACCCCCGGTCAGTGGGGTGGCTTCGCTCGGGTAATTTTCAGGATGTGTCGTTGTCCACACACACTTTATGATCTGAGACAACCGGTGAAATTTAATTTCAGTATTGATTTTTTAGCATGTCTTTGATTTTACTACTTATCTCCAAAATTAAAGTAGGTACAAATAAGTTAAAGAAAGACGTGAAGTTATAAAATGAAACAGTAAAAATAAACAATGGTCTTATCAGGCGCATTCCGTACGGCCATAATTAAAGCGATTCGCGGACAAAAAAGTGCGCGGGCGGTACGCGAGATCTGCGCTCGAAACTCGCGTTTTTGTCGCCTCAAAAACACAACCCGATTCGCAATAAATTAGACCCAGTGACGAAAGCCGACATCGTCTCAATACCCGCAGGCGTTAAATAAAAACATTAAAGCCTAAAATAATCGACGCGATGGGAAAAGGTAAGTAGGAATATTGGACAGTTTTGGCGAAACTGGGAACAAGATGTGGATGCGTCTTCGATTCAATCTGGTGTTCTTCGTTAGCAATTCACGAAATGTTTTTTGACAGCACCATCTTTGGGTCGACCTTATAAGTGTTAATTTTCACGTCTCGAATAGGTTATTGAAATACTAACTAGGGTGTGAAATAGTTGGGCCACTTTCCAAAAGCATATTACAATTGAATTTGAGAATGTAATTTCTAATACAAATATTAATTTGTGCCTGACTTTTCCATTACCTTTCCAATTTAAATTTATGAGTCCTACATACATAAATCACAAATTCTGAACATTTAGTACGTCAACTCATATGAGATTTCAATTTAAAACTCGGGGGTGAAAGAGACATACGAGTAGGTACCTAAGTGACGTCAGTACTCGAGTCGAATCCAATATTAAATCCAAATATCGCAAGGTTCACAATGCATTTATAAATTGTCGAACGATTTTCAGAAGAGGAAAAATTAGTATTCGGAAATGCAATTTCAATGCAGCTTTTCCGTCTTATCTACATAGAGGGGCGGTCCGAAAGGGGTGGTCGGGCAGTACATATCCATCTTGTTAGGTATGCGCCCGGATGCGCCAGCTTCGGCAAACACAATAAGAACCTTCTTGGCCCGACTACCCTCCCCCTACCACCGTTCTTATGGAAAACTTATTAGAGCGCGGCCCGCCGGGGAATCCTTTTTCCTTCGGTAAATATTTGAGGGAGAAATTAAAATTTGACAGCGGACGTTCTCAGAGTTACGAAGGACGACGCAGTCTATTCTATATATGCCCGCACGTGATATTTGAGGCGTAAAATGAAATTTAGATTGAGTTTGGGCAGCGCTGCCTGCATCGCTTATACCATTTTTATAGCTCTGAACGTGCTTTTACGGTCGCGTAAATTGTTTTGAATATTTTGCTCGGCTCGGTTATCGGTGTAAGTATTTTATTAAGGCACTTTACGTGCATATTCGGTGAAGGTTTTTCGAGGAGGTTGTGTCTCAAAATATCAAAGATCATTGAAAATGTTGCGAAAGATTAAATAAAAATACATTTTTCAATATTTAACTTGCTTTGCTCCTTTTTTTTTTGAAATCGACCACCATCTAATTAGCAATGTCTTATTGCTAAAATAGCTTTGCTGCAATAGTAACTTTTAAAAAGGTTACATTTAAGTGCTGAAAAGAGAATCCTATTTCCGTGCTCAGAATGTGCTCCAACACAAACAAACGAAACGCCCAAAAGACGCTACCAAACAATAATTCACACGTAAAACCAATGTAGTGAAAAATGAGAGAGGTACGGCACGTGAGGCGCATTCATAGTACCACCCCACGGGTAACAAATGAGAACATTTGCCTCCACGTATACCTAAAAAGTTATATGTCGCTACGGATGTAGTTTTGAGATATGGCTAATGGGGTTTTTGGGCGAAAGGGGTCAACCCACTACGAAAATGAGAAATGAAAAGATAAGATGGTTGAATATGAGAAAATGTTAAATAACACGACAGCTTATGGAACCTTTTTTGTGTGAAATCATGCGATGAAACAAATTGTCTATTTCGTTTTAAGCATGGACTGTTCACCCAGAAGGAGAATTTTGAAAGGTCGGGCTATACTAAGTTTTTTGGTATTGTACATTCATAGACTATGGTAATCGCTTACCATCATAATTTCCTCATAGTCATATACTTGTTGGCGCTATTGACCCATTATCTTCCTCAGTAACCTACGACTCATTATAGAACTCTTATACCTCATCTTAAAAGCTTCAAATATGAACCACGAAATTACTAAAGAAAACATAAAAGCAACCTATTTCCAGACCCAACAAACAAACTCTAATTAAACCATATCGGAGCGGCAGTTCTGCCCGACCGTATTTAGCCTCATAACTCTGCTAAAATTGCTTTCTCCGCTCCCTTTGGCCTGAAAGTGATTACAAAGGTTGTATATAAGGCATTAAGGGTTAGGGGTAATGTCTTGGCAGCAATTAATCGGGAGGATTGGAGTGGGAGGCTGTGTGGCTGGGCGTGGTCGACGCATGCGTCCTGACGCCTTAATTACAAGAACAAGGCTCATTCACGCCGCTGTTTCATTAGGGGAAAGTATATAAGGAGGATGGTCTTGGGCTCAAGTGAGGTAAACTGACCCTTAGTATTGAGTAATTAAGAGCGCGGGTGCAGCTATGTAGAAATTAGGAACACCCATTTGAGGATGTGGAACTTTTCGTTGTGTTATGGACCTTGCTCTTTAATTATTAAGAAATATGTAATGATGGTTCTGCCACACATAGGTACGTTCCTATGTACCTATATGTTATATACGCAGGATAAGGCAAACAAGATTGGAATATTGACTAGCAAAAAGCCCAAGTAAATCTTATATGTAACTGTCTTATATGTGACTTAGTCCCTTAACTTTTAACTGTAGGGGCCTAACTTTGCAACAAATTTCAGTCCAATTGGTTCACGTGCTATAGGGTGCTGAAGTAACATAGATCCATTCACCAAATACCAACTATTCCTTGGTTCGTACTATTTTGTACCCCATTCTGTAATAAACCCATAAAAACCAAGTCAGAAAGGCCTCTAATTCTATAAGGAAATCAACAATCACACCACACGACACGTAATAAGATTCCTACTAATGTATGTTCAGCACATTCAAATGAAATGGGCTCGAAATCGCAGATAAGGCTTTACGGCGATAGTGAGAGAGGGGGAGGGAGATTATAGGAGGCTTCTTCTCAAGCCATCGACGACTCTATGTCAATGTCTTAGAGTTTATATTACCATGGCAGATGGCATGTGTACTTTTACTTATATGTAAAGAAAATGGGAAAATTGTAACGTCGTAACTCGTAACCTTGCAGGGCGTATTTGCTTAGTTTTGTCAGGAAATTAAAGAAAACATTATATAAGCAATGCTTTACAGTAACGAGATTGTGGCCCATACAATGTGATTATACTCATGTGCTTTAACAGCTCAACAGTTTACTTTGTGATTAATTCAGAAATAAGAGTAATAGTTAATAAGTATAAATTAATTGTTATTTTACAAATTTACACGCCAACGAGTCAGAATGTTGAGGCGTTGTTACTGTATGCTGTAAATCATACAAACATCTGGCAAATAAAAGATTAATACTACTACTGCATACGCACTACAATTTTTAATTTGACCAAATCTATAACACTATAGAGCATCGATAATACAGGTATGTGTTTAGATAAATGAAACTCTGAAATAACATTGTTACTTTAATAGCGCTAATTAGAGCGGAATTAGCACTAAATATATTAATTAATTTTAAATTTAACTATTAAGTAATAATTCCCTTCCAACCAGGTTGTCTGTAAGATATTGCTTTATGCGATAAAATCGCCGATTGTTTACCTCTAGTTTTATGTTAGTCATATTATGTACATAATTATTTCTTGTATTTTGGTATGCAATAAAGTATCATTCTATTCTATTCTATATTATGGATTTCCGCAAAGTAACGCCTAATTCAATAAATTATCTGAAATAACATAATATACATATGTTATACATATACATAAAATAATATAATACCTGCTTCAAATAATTTAAGGCATGTAAAATAGAGGTAATGGACTAGGTGTCCTAGTTAAAACTTTTTACCTTTTATTAGTTGTAGAAGAGTCTTTCGGCATATGTAAAAAGTGTGATTTAAATAAAAAATCGCGGCACGCGACGATGTGCCCGTATTCTGAATATCGGGCATTTGGTACCCAAATCACGTAGGTTGGAAGGGTGCATATATTTTTGATTTGTTCCTGGATAGGCAATTTTTTTCGGAGGTAATACATCATCTCTTTGTTGTGGTGATTTCTTGGTAAAGAAAGGTAATTAAGCTGTTATAGGGATGATTTTACCGTACTGGGATGGAAACAGGGTATGAAAACAAAGTTTAGAATAATCTAAAGAAGTAATCTCTATTTATGGATTACTAATGTAGTACGTACAAGAAATACGTTTGAAAGTTAAAACATTTTAATGGAAATGAGATAAAAATATTTTACTGAGCCACACTAACAAACCACAAAATAACTAAAGCCACAAAATAGTTGAACAACAGAAGACCGACCCCCATTACGCGAAAAAATTACACTACGTATTATACCACTTTACACGTAACTCGTAACAAAAATCTTAAGTAGTCCGCCTTCTATATCTATTTTAATCTTAAGGTAACTGCAGCCTTAAATATAGATGAGTAACCATTTGTAATAAATATGTGTAAGTACAACAAAAAACACAATTTTAATACAAGACGCACAACCATTGAAAATCTAAGAACAAGTCTGAAACACCAATAAAAAACTAATAAATCTGATTAACACAGCCGTTCTTCTGTACCTATTATTTTGTGGCTCAACGTGAGTAATCAGTAATCACTCAGAGATCGGAGCAGAAAATCGTGGCTCAAGGAAAAATCAATGATTGAATGTCATACCTATGGGAATAAATTTTCCATAAGGGAGGCAACTGGCAACCCCGGGTTACACGTGTCGCAGTTGAATCTATTTGATTTGAGAATATATATTAACCAATCACAATACACGATGTGTGTTGGTTTTATTCTTCTTCCTTATAAAAACGTATGTTAAAATTTTAGGCTTCGATTTTAGAGAAAAGCTCTCTCTTCACTCGTTCCCTCAATGTTGAGGATCGTGACTCTTTCTTGCTGCTTAGCGAGAGAAAAGCTCAGTTTAGTTTAAAAAAAGGTTTGTTTTCTTAAAATCTCTATAATCTATAAAAAATATTTGAAAAAAAGCTCTGTTTTTTTAAAGATGAGAAATTGTACATAGTTTAAAGGAATCGGAAGTCGGATTAAAGGAAATAAATATAAATTATACATAATGCGCTATATATTTTTAAAAGATTTTTAATTATTATATTATGCATGGTATATATTATGCATGGTATATGGTATATTTCGTAGATCGAATAATACATACCTATATAAATAAAAATAAGTGAAAATAAACTTGGGGACTATTCGGTATTTATACAACACTGAGATTGTATTGTATAAAATGGACCAGTTATTAGGTATATAAAGACACTCAGGCCTGAAACAAACTTTGTAACTTATTTTAACTCAAGATTAAAGGAAAAAGAGAGCTCGTACCTACGTGTAGTTTCGGATGTGAAATAATTACGCTTTACAAACTGTCCCCTTTATCTTTTCCCGGTCGTTTCCTATCTTCGTTACCCCATTTATCGTTTCCGACGAGAGATTCTACGTTTTTTATCCTTTTCTAGAGGTATTATATGTATCTAGATATTATCTACGCCTATGCTACAAATAAAAACAATTGAACATCAGGATCCAGTCATTTTTATATAACTCTACATTCGATGCGATTTTATTTTAATATCTTTGAAATCAATCTTTATTTTGATAGTTAGGCATAATAATATCTCTCATTTTTAATTATAGACCCAAATTATAGCATCAAGGCTTTAGAATCCTACTATTTCGACTTGCATCTTACTAATATGTATTATAAATGTTGCACTTAAAAACGTTTAGATTGGTGTGCGAATGTTTCACGCCGAAACAGTTGAACTAATAGAACTGAAATTTGGTATGAACAGATCTCAGATATTAAAAATAAATCATTTTAATAAATCTACATAATAATACTTCTATTTAAGGTAGAGGTAGCCTAGCTTTACGTTTCCATCTTTAAGTATTTTGTGGGAAGATATCGTAAATGTCAATATAATAATAACTTTTATAACATTCCGACTCATTTCTCCCCATGCCTACACTCACTGTAATACGATCAACAAAATTGCTTCATCGTATTTTCAGTATGAATAAATATGTAATAAATAAATTGGACCACCACTCATAGGCTCAACCGAGTATTTTATCTTAACATGTTTACGTACTCGTAACAAAATTAATTTCGTATTTCCATCAACATTATTGATGAGATCGAATAAGCAATAAACGTACACCAATAACATGTATTTGCTTATGGTCGTTAAGACCGTGGATTTATCTGAAGAGAACAAAAATGTCCCAAGTAACCCCGCGATCAACATCGTAAAAGACCCGAGAAGCACTACGCGGACCGAACGCAACAAAAATACTTTATTTATATGCTAATGTAATTTATATGACGCTTAATGTCTTGTGGATGGTAACGCACGATTCTGTTCCATTCTTTCAGTCGGCCGTGGTACGCCAAATGAGACTTTATTACTTTGAAGCTATGGTGGTATTTAGATCGTGGCAACGGTCGTATGTGTCGATGCGATTATGAATGCGCGGTAGGAGGCAGCTTCCATCCCGGCTTCCTTGCCAGTGGGAGGAGGGAGGTTCGGGAGAATCAATAAAAATACGCGAGAAAAGCGTTGATTATACAACGGGAATTCGGTAGGAAAACTGCTCTTTCAATAATGCCTACTATGAGGCTCGAGTGAAAAGGAACGTTTATTGGCTTAGTGGGACCGATATTGAAATGATGGAGGCTTTATTTGCAAGGAAATATTGAGTTTACGGTAATTTTGTACCACTATGTTCACGTACATAAAGTCAAAACATTCATTAGGCGATTGGAGAGATTTATAGCGTAGGAACAAACCAGTTGTGGGCATTGGTTGGCTGTATCATTTCTTTTATTATAAATTTATTCTATTATACATTCTGTCCATACAAAAGCGTCAACTGATATAGAAGAGTCTGTGACCACCCAGTCTACAAATCACCATTATTTAACATAATCAGATTTAAAATAACCAGTTCTCAATAAAGTATCTTAACCGAATGGTTATCCTCGTGCATGTTTAACCATACTTGTGGGGATATGAAGGTCATCGCTCGTTATATCAATTCGACGTTGATGCAACTCCGATTCGACTCACAGCTAAGCAATGCAACAACGCAATTTTGATCTTTGTGTTTAGAACAGAACGGTAAAAACATTATTATTTTATGAAAAAATAAAAAGTGTGCCTTAAACAATTTTTCAATAAAATGTTACCATTAAAAACACAACATAGAGTTTAGAGTTCTCGTAAAGCTGCAAAGTTTTTCAAGTCTGCTACCATCTTTGACCGCATCATCGTTTAAGATCGGGTGAAATAGTGATTAAAAGGCAAACATACATAGGTAATTAATAAAGAAAAGTCTAGTTGGAGTTGCATCAATGTTGAGTTAATATAATGGGCTAAGACCTTGTAACCATACTTGTGGGGATATGATAAGACAGTACATTAGACATTCAAATTAGATGAAAACAAACTATGGCAGAGTGATGGACATTCCATCTGTATTGCATAGTATTTGCATCGAATTTTGAGGGCCAACGCAGCGAGTCTGTGTTTTTAAAGGTGGATTTACACTGGAGATTTTGCGTTTTTTTTTTGATTTTTATATATCTTTGTATAAAAAAATGTTAAATAAATTTTGCGTTTTGTTGGTTTTTGTGTATTTTGAGGTACATAATGTGTATGAAGTAATATAATATTTTTGCTGAAGTATGTAAATGAGATAAAGTGTCTGCAGTATCATAAATTTTCAAAAATTTTATATTAAACGTCTTTTTTATGGATTTGTGTTGGAAACTACTTTTGGTAAAAGAAACCGAAAAAGATAACAACCACTATTCAACAAACGAACGACATTAAAAGACACAAATACAGTTGAATTAAATGAATATTGTTTAACAATAAACCTTGATTTCTATCTAAAATATAATATTTATTTACTTTTAAAAGGATATTTGCGAACTTTACCCACCCTTGTATGGTAGTCTTTAAATGCAGATGTACAGGATCGTCAGTCCGATAAAATACGCGCACAGAGAATAAAGATAAAACATGAACGAAGAACTATCAGACTGAGAATGTTGAAAGTGAGTCACACATAGTAAGCCCACGGCCTTGTGAACACACGCAAAGACTCAAATAACTTACGAATACTGCTCGTTTCACTTTTCACACATGCACGTACATAAATGACATACAATATTGCTCGTTCACTTTTTATGTGCATCTCTACTTCATAATAAATAAAATGTCGGCCTAGTTATCTGGTAGAGGAGATTAGAAATAAGACCGTCAACAACATAACAAGACTTGTTAATTTTTAAACGTGTTTATTTTCGTTTGTATTGAAATAATTGTAACGTTCATTCTTTAATGAACTTTACAATTATTTCAATACAGACGTTTATGAGATTTTTTTATTTTATTTAGATAAGTATAAGAATTTGGACTCTTTAGTCCAAATTCTTATATCTATATAACAACGACAGTGTATGTAAGCCGTTTACGGGCGTAGGTTTTTGGTAATAAGTGAATGTATACACAAGCAAGTGGGCTTACTATATGTGCTTCATTTCTATTTTATAGAATCGCTTTTAGTGGTTTTGTATCCACGAGATAAATGAAAAATATTTTCGAATTGCATGACTTGGCAGCTGCGCACTGTCTCTCAAATCGTAAAAATTGAATAAAATATTAACAAGTGCTTCAAAGTCGTTTTCGCTTCCGGTTTTCCGTGGTTTAGAGGGAGTTTGCATTTTAAATGCTAATATTTTGATTTCTTGCGGTAAATTCTGTGATTTTATGTTTTTTTTAGGAAACTAGCCATGTGTAGCGGTTTACCTGCAGAAAAGAAGTTCAAGGTCTAAGCTACCTACATGCTAAATTTTAGCTATCGTTCACTTGCAACAACAGCGTGATATCTCAAAAAGCGTAATTTTTGTAAAACGACCTTGATTTATTAAAAGTTCATTTTTTTTGAGATGGCGTGATGTTGTCGCAAGGAGCCGATATATCTAAAAGGAAAAAATCTATAATCATACTACTCAGAATCAATTTGCGGCTAGCACGTACTTTGTCTTAAATGATCCATAAACATGCACCATATTTCCCACTGTTTTTCATTACATAATTAATGCAGTTTACGAACTAATATGGAAGTTTACTTAAGAAAAGACTAAAGACCTATTCAAAAGTCCGGCTGTAGGTCACCTGCAGTAATTTATTGGGTTGTTAATTTGTGAAATTATTTGCCCACTGTTTACCTGATCCACAGAGAAACTGAGAATTCTGAAGAGGAGATGTCAAGCGCTACATCCATAATACTGAGAATTTTGATAATAATGAGGTTAATATGGACTGAGGAGTGACGAATTACGTCACTCCCCAGTCCATGTTACGTCGTTTTGCGAAATTTATTCATTTGGTACGTTTTTGGGAAAGTACGTTTTTGCAAAGATCGTTTTTGCGAAAACGCTAAATTGGCGTCAAAGCTTAGCAACAGATTCATCAAGCTTTTTAAAAATAGATGAAGACCATAAATTTCCCTCCAGTTTTACGATATAACCTCCTTCTAAAGTACTGATGTTGATAGATCTTTAAAGATCGGTATCGCGTCAGTTTTACCCTTGATTTTGGACTCAATAAACCTATTAACATATGTACATAATCATATCATCTATTTAAACACATGATCATATTTAACTAAAAAAAAAACTAGTGTTCAAATAAATCCACACACAACTAAAATTTTCACAAAAACAATGTGAGATGTTTACGCTTGACATCTCCCCTCCAGGTTGCTCTATGACCTGATCACATGAAAGTCATATAAATTGCTTAAAATGTTCACATGTTATTATTTTTAAGGGACGAATACGGTGTTTAATATTTATTTTAATCAACGAAGTGTTTATTAAGTTTAATAGGATTGTCGCGTGGTTATTTTTTTACCATATATTACGAGTTAAGTTGGCGTTAAAGTTCCTTGTCATTATTTTTAGTGGGTATGCAGTTTATTGATTTTTTGGCCTAGGGAATATTAAAAGAGGCTTATTATTTTCAATTATGTGTCGCTTTTTGAAGAAACGCTGAAGTTAATTATTTTAATTTATAAACAGCCGAAAGGGTGAAAATTTAATACGTTTGCTGCAAAAATTTCTACAATAAGAAAAATAGGTAATGTAATTTTGTATCGGATTAGAATTAAGCCCGTTGGTCAGCTTGCCTATTCTTGAGTGATCGTAGGATTAAGCCCTATACACACTGCACTGCGCTGCGAGTTATTGCCAAGAAGTGCCGTGAACTGCCGAGAACGCGAGTGCGTCCATACTCGCAAATATTCATAATACCCACAAGAACGCAAATTCGTGAATAAATCCACTTGATCGTTTCGCAGCTTTCGGCTCTTTAGGGGCCACAGAGTGTAGCAAACTCGAGAACGACCTGCCAATACAATGGTCACATTGCTTGTATTATCAGTTGTGTGACAGTGACAGCCTTAGAGTTTCAGATGACTAATACCGCGATTGGATTATCATGATACATATTATATTGATATAGATCACTCCGACCAAAAAAACTTATATCTGTCTTATATAAAAGTAACCAAATACTCGAAGCAATACTTTACGACACAAAATAAACAATACAAGGCTGTTCCCTTCAGATTTTTAAGAGATCAACTTACTTAACATTGAGAAAAGCAATTAGGCACTTCCTTCTCACATTTTACGACAAAATCCGAACCTTACGAGAGTGCACGAAACCGTAACCATATTTAATATCAATACCTCCCAATACGACGCAGTGTCATAACAAGGCTCTACTCAGAAATAATTCTGGCAACAAAAATGGATTTAAACTTTCAGAAAGTCGAAAATGTGTGTGTAGAGCTGTTTAGTTACCTATGACTTTTAAGAAAAAATCAGGCATTTGATACTTTGCGTTTATTAGTAATTAAAATATCTAATCTTTATTAAGGTGAAGCAACAACAATTAGGTTTAAGTTAAAAAAAAAACTTGAAAAAATAAATCGTATCAAACCTGTCGTCTAAAGACAAATATTATTGTTTCACAGTAGACCCTGATTCATACAAATCTTTGCATTTCCCTTGGAAAAAAAAGTTTAATATTTGCAGCACGGCGATTTTAAGGAGCTATAAATTTTAGTCATTAGGATAATAATAAGAGGTGAGTGTCGCGGGAACAGGATGTCTTATAATGTCTTTTGTCTGTCTGCTCACTTGTTGCATACCAATGATCTTAAAATACACCTACATTTTTCCACCGATTGGTGTTATCAAGTTTAACAAGGTTTTTCATTGCACCGTAAAACTGACTACTTAGCAAGCAGCTGCGCCTCTGACGATTTGCATTTTTAAATGATATCGTTAAATATAGCATGTGTGCAAACAAATGTTCACGTCTTTGTATCATTTGCTCTTTTTTTGGGAGTATTTGTTCTTTGTTTGGGAGTTAGCAGCATCCGCGTCCGTAGGGATTTGCCCTCGACACCCTACACGTGACTCCTGGTTGGCGCTAAATGGATGCTCAAATCTGGTGGTAGGCTTCGGCCGTGGCTTGTCACCACCCACCGATCAAAACCATGCCGCCTGAGTGGCTTGCCGCGCTCCGGCATGATGGTTGGTGTAGCCATTTGAAGGACGGGTCGGAACAGTTGCTTTGCGCTAGATACAGAACGTAGTGACTGATTCTGCGTTGCATCACTCTGAAACTAGTTCAGGAGGGTAGCGGGATCCGAGGCACGGTGCACCGCTGGCCGACCGCAGGTAGTAGGGGGCCCAAGTAATAAGCTAGCCACTTATGAAAGGCTGCCCCGCCAACTGTGAAAAATCCCGGGATGCGCCATCGTGCCGGTCGGCGATCGGATGAGAGGGCCCGATGGACATCCCCGGGGGGGCTCGGGCGTCCCCGCGGTCTCCTGTCTAGTTTCTCTTGGGTGTTGTATTTTCAGTACTTAGTCTAGTGTTCTGTTGCGTAAAGCCTCGTTCTACTGCTGTCTTTCTGTACCTTCGCACACTTTAAAACAATCATGAAACTGAGAAATAAGAGAACGGTAACACAGCGGCAGCACTCCCTCTCATTAAAAGTGCACCTCTCCAACATTCGAGGTCTGCACTCCAATCTCGTAGCAGTCCACCACCACCTCGAGACTGATAAACCCGCTCTCTTGTTCCTCACGGAGACGCAGATAGGTCCGCCGTCAGACGTGTCTTATCTTTGTTATCCAGGGTTCTCCCTGGAACACAATTTTAAGCCACGTGCGGGGGTATGTATGTACGCCCGCGACGACATCTGCTATCGGCGCCTCCGGAACCTTGAGGATCCAAGTTTCTCCGTGGTGTGGGTGCTGGTGGATACCGGAATAGAGAAGATTCTCTATGCCTGTGTCTACCGGTCGCACAGCGGTGATCGTGAGATGACCAGGTTGATCGATTACCTGTATGAGGCGGCTGATGAGGCTCAGCAGAGGTATCCTACGGCCCAATTAGTGCTACTGGGGGACTTTAATGCCCACCATCAGGAGTGGCTCTTCCCATACCAGTGCACTGACCATGCGGGTAGAGAGACGCGAAGGCTCGCCTTAGCGTTAAATCTCACCCAGCTGGTTAATGGTGCGACCCGGATACCCGATGTTGACTCTCACACAGCTAATTGCTTGGACCTTCTACTGACAACAGATCCAGACAGTTACTCGGTGTCGATATCATCGCCACTTGGCAGTTCAGACCACTGTCTGGTGAAGTCTGTGTCGACCTACACTCCGCTCGACTTTTGCCCAATGGGCACTCGACGGATTTGGCGTTACAAGTCAGCAGATTGGGATGAGATGCGCTCTTTCTTCGCATCTTACCCTTGGTTGCCCACTTGCTTCTCCTCGCACGATCCTTCGACTTGTGCGGATGCAGTGACGGATGTGTTGCGTCAGGGAATGGAATATTATATCCCATTCTCAGATGTGCCATTGTCTGTCAAAACCCGACCATGGTATGGGGCAGAATGTGGACGCGCTGAAGCGAAGAAACATGAAGCTTACCTAGCATGGGCGGAAGCGCGGAAACACAAGACGAAGGATATTCGTAGTAAGAAGAGAGCCTATAACAGGGCAGCCAAGTCCTGCAAAAAAGCTATGCGGAAGGCAAGGTTCGACCGAACCAGGCGGATTGGGATCAAACTGGCTTCATACCCCGCGGGTAGCAAAGCCTTTTGGTCCCTGGCCAAGTCGGTCGAAACTAATTTCTGTCGCCCCTCATTTCCTCCGCTACTCAGGCCTGACGGATCGCTAGCTCACACTTCCAAAGATAAGGCGAATTTATTCGCCTCTCTTTTTGCAGAATCTTCACGCCTAGATACTGCTGGCGAGATACCTCCAGTCCTGCCGGATTGTGGGACTTCAATGTCCGACATACACATCCGGCAATCAGAGGTTCGTAGTACGCTGCGGAATCTGGACGTGAATAAAGCTAGTGGACCGGACGGAATACCAGCGATAGTGTTGAGGACTTGTGCACCTGAGCTCACTCCGATCTTGACACGCCTATTTCGCCTCTCTCTCAAAACTGGTGTAGTGCCCAGGTCTTGGAAGCTTGCCAACGTGCAACCAGTGCCCAAAAAAGGCAGTCGTACTGACCCATCCAACTACAGGCCAATCTCGGTCACATCCATACTCTGTAAGTGTATGGAGCGTGTTCTGAACAACAGGCTATTGACATACCTTGAAGCGAATGATCTCCTCAGTGATCGGCAATACGGGTTCCGTCGTGGCAGATCTACTGGGGATCTTCTTGCGTATGTCACCCACATCTGTAGTGAGGCCATCGAGAAACACGGAGAAGCGATCGCTGTTTCTCTTGACATCTCGAAGGCCTTTGATAGGGTCTGGCATGACAGCCTTGTCGGTAAGCTTCCATCATTCGGGTTACCCGTTGGTTTATGCGTGTGGATTTCAAACTTCTTGAGGGAACGGTCGATTCGAGTTGTCGTTGACGGCAGCTCGTCCGATCAATTAGCTATTAATGCTGGGGTACCTCAGGGGTCAGTTCTCTCTGCTACACTTTTCCTGCTGCACATCAATGACTTGCTTAAGCCAGGTATTGTTGGGTATGCAGATGACAGCACGGTAGTTGAGCGATATACATCTAGCGCTAGAGCCAACGGAGATGAAGTCCAGTCATGCAGGGAGGCCATGGTTGAGCGTATGAGCTTGGCCTTAGAAGCTGTTTCCGATTGGGGTGCAGCTAATTTGGTTAAGTTTAATGCTACAAAAACCCAGGCGTGTCTATTTACCGCAAAAAGGAGTCAATTCAGTGAAGCTCCTTCTTTCCAAAATGTTCCTTTACCGGTAACTAACCAGCTTGAGTTACTAGGAGTTACTCTCACGTCTGACCTTAATTTTGGGAGTTACATAGAATCTAAGGCTCAATTGGCCGCCAGGAAGCTGGGTATTCTGGCAAAGGTGAGGCAATACTTCACACCGGGACAGCTGCTAATGCTGTACCAAGCACAAGTCCGGTCGTGTATGGAGTACTGTTCTCATCTTTGGGATGGTACTGCCAAATACCAGCTTCAGACACTGGAGTCAATTGAGAGACGTGCCAAAAAGCTAATAGGTGACCAAAAGCTTACAGAATCTCGGCCGCAGAGCCTTGAACATCGTAGAATGGTCGCTTCGCTATCGGTCTTCTACAGGATTCATTTTGGAGAGTGTGCGCAGGAATTACACGAACTAATTCCTCCATGCCCATTCTATCGACGGACGTCACGGCAGACGGCAATGCGGCATCCCTACTTAGTGGCGCTACCAACAGCCCGCACCAAGCGTTTTGCTTCGTCGTTTCTAATGAGAACTGGTCGCATTTGGAACACTTTGCCGTCATCTGTGTTTCCCGAGAGGTACAACTTGGGTATCTTCAAGGCACGAGTGAATAGGTACCTTTCTAGGCGTCATACGTGATCCATCGTCGACCGCATTTCCACTTTCCATCAGGTGGGATGTGGTCAAACGTAGGCCTATTTAGTATAAAAAAAAAAAAAAAAAAAAAAAAAATTTGCATTTTAACTCATTTACACTTTGAGTCCCTACATTTTGTAGCTTTTGATAAAAAGGTTTCGTATGCGTTACAAATGCATAACTTACACACGAAGACGTGGGTGACAGATAAAGACTTTCACGCGCTGATGCCACGACCGGGAAGTCAACTCCATTAGATATTAGCATTAGAACCAGACAAAAAGCTGGCAAAACGTCAGAAATGCACACGGTAAGGCACCGTGGAGAATCATAACGACTGGGTGAAAGTCCCCGCGGCTGATTTGCGCCGTTTGATAACTTATTTGATCACTTTATGATGGCGAAAACTACTAGGAACTTATGAGGTGCAGCCGATGCAAATCGTGCGTATTAAGGCGGAGGTAACGGCTGTTGGTGCGAAGCCGTGAAGGAAATCTCCTGAGCCTTTATAACGGGACTTGATTCACGTAACTACAGCCGACCATAGCGCACAGCACAATCTCGAGGTAAATGACTCAATAACGCGACACATAAGTTATGTCAATCCAACACTAAATAATGAATCGATGAGCCAAGTGTAAAGAACCCATTCAAGATCCCACATGAGTCACTTAAGCGCAAAAATAGCATTATAAATTTTAACAGCAGTTGGACTAAGGACACGCTTATAATAAGAATAAGTTAATTTAAATAAAATGTCGAATTAGCATGCTCGTATGTGCTCGGATCTTTCCATTGTTTTCGCTAAATGACATCAAAGTTGTGTCGGCGATGTGTATTTAGCATGTGAAGTAAAAAAAAACACTGTTCTTAGAAAAATGTAGGACTGGACAGGTGGACTATCGGATTTAGAAAATCGAGTCACAATGACTTTTTCCTCTTGTCAGTCTGTCTTAAAGTAAATTAGAATTGAATGGTTAGTTTATAATAAACATTCTAGAAGCATGTCGAGAATTGAAGATGTTCTTGTATTTCCATAAAAAGATGTCCATATATAGTTCAGTCCCGTTTTGAAAATCTATCCATATTTAGGTTGCTAATCAGTATACGTTTTTGTCTTTCCATGGTCGGATTAATTAGCACAACATGGTGTATTAACATTAACAAATACCTACTTATGCTATGTAAGGCATCATTGGATAGTTGGTACATGAAACAAAAAGAAATCACTATGAACAACATACTCGTACCAAATCGGTGCGAGCAAATTTATCAGAATGTCACAAAGAAGGTACACCTTATATCTGAGAAGAAACAAATTTTATGTAATGGTTGACTCTAAGGGTATAATTAGTGTGTTCTGTTCTGTAGGAGTGTATTACGATAGTATTTTACACGAATAGCTGTTTTTACTGGTTTAATCAATGCTATTTCAGGGCCTGATGACCAACAAATTTCAGCTTAATCGGTTTAGGCGTGAAGAGGTAACGAACACACACTACTTTTAATATTAATAGGAATAATTAGGTACACACCTTTATATTATAGTATAGTAAGGATAGGATTATTAAAGGTCATGTAAATTCTGTACTAACATAGGTAAATATTATTACAGAAAAAGTTTGTAGTTATGCCTCTATACGTAATTTATACGAGCAAATCTACCTAATATAAGTTAAAGAAGGTATGTTATTAACTCTACTTATGCGTGAACGTTGGAAAAATTTAATCACAAAGACAAAAGAAACTTTTCATATATATCAGCGTACGCGCGCGTGATTATGAAAGTTTGAGTTATTTACACGACTGGCAAACTTCACCCACCTACAGCACACCTACAAAATATCTACTTTGGTGGTTACTGCTAATATAATACCAAGTTATCTGACTTGGTGGCTAAAATTAGAACTACAATGTGACCTACGAATAAATAGTAAGTCAGAAAGTCTAATATGAACTAAATCTTAAGAAAAGTGGGTCATAGCCCATAGCGCAACAAAAAAGATGTATAGGCACATGTTACAAAAATCGTAGTTACTCCAATAACCGTTTACATAGAAGTCTAACTAGGAACTAAGTCCCAAGAAAAAATTTGATCGTCTAACGAAAAGGACATAATTTTGAAAAATTCTAATCTAACATAGTTTCACCGGGGGTAGACTTTCTTTGCAGGAGGTCGTCTAGGTGGGTACCCCAACAGTGCCAGTTATTCTACCGCCCGAGCAGTGATGTGCAAACATCACTGTGCTCCGGTAGGAGGGCACTGTAGCTAGTGAAATTACTGGGCTAAAGAGTCTTAACATCTTATGACTCTTGAGTAAGAAGCGTTGGTGCAGTGCTCTTAGAATTTCACATAATTGTGAAATCCTAGGTAACACTGTACTGATTATGGGCAGCCGTTATCTCTTAACATCAGGAGAGCGTCTTGCTCGTCTTCTACTTCATCACATAAAAAAAAAAAAAAGTTAAAAAATCCTAGTCAGTCCTATTATCTGTGCAACTACTTTATGTAGATAGCAAGGACTTATCATACCACCTTGAAACGTTCCACAAAAATGATTTACATTTATGAATTTACGAAGCTGTCACGTTTTCATACAAAAAGGGGGGAATAAAAACGCGAAATTGACGGAAAAGAGTAAAAAATCCGGGTGATATTAAAATAAAACGAGACTCGCCACGCGTGGCGGTAAGCTGTTTGGGTTACAGTCACGTTCACTTGTAATGACAAATCTACCACCATTGTTGTTGACTGACTTTTTTTATTTTTTTTTACTCCAAGGTTCTCATTTTGAGTAACAATGCGTACGTGCCAATAGCGTTATTTATTGGCATTAATTGGTTTGAGGTGCTATTTTATAGTAAACTGTAAGCTCTAATGCATGCTGGACTCGCCTGATGAGTGATGGGACTTTGACAGTATATGGTAGTGTGTGTGTGTGCGCTAGTGTCCATAATAAAGCGATCTATCTATATTTCTGTTTATTCTTTTTAAATAATATGATAGCCTTAAATCCAAAAGTACATAGTTGATGTTCTGATTTTTAAGAAACCGCTTAGTTAGAGTTAAATGGGTGCCTCCCGACGCTCTCCCTAGTACGTCATTTACTTTATAGACCTTCTGATTCGGAGCGATTTACATTAGGGTATAATAATCCTTTTTTAGGACTACGAATCGATTTATATGTTGGCGACTGTATATCGAGCAAATCTATACTACTGCGTACCTATAGTAATATGGGACGCGCTACTATACTATCCCGTACAAAATGTGCGCGAGTTCCAGTGACGTACCTGGTACTTATCTAGCACCTATACTGTAGTACGTTGTGTCTCACACGTTTTTTTTATCAAATTTACAAAGAAAAAAATACATGCACAAAAATTTTTATCTACTATCTAGTGGACTTAAAAAAAATAGTTTAAAATAAATGCTTTTTAATATCCACCCTATTATTATAATTTATAATCGATCGATAATTATGCTGAACATCAAAAAACTCCTCAGAAGCAGTGAATCGTTTAAGGCAACTTATAAAAGGCGTCGCAGAGGTTCACCGCAGCGCAGTTTAATTTTTCAATTATACTATCTTAGGTCAGAAGTGAAATCAGTCGCTCTCAAACCGTGGATGCGTGTAATTGCGATAATTTGCCAATTAAAATGTTCCATTGACGCAACTGTTATTAACCGCAGTCTAAAGCAAAGGCAGACTCCGCAGATTTCTGTTTACGCTTCGTTTTATTATCTTCATAGAGCGAGGAAGAATATAAAAAGCTCTGAAAGATCGCATCAGAAAAGAAGTGATCCGAGAGAGAACTAGAGGTGTCGTAGTCAAGGTAGAGGCAGCTGAAGGGATTAGCAAATTGAAGTGAAAATTGGTTGGTCTCATAATTTCCCAAAAACCGCTGGGATGGGATGAGTTGTTGCGTGGAAACCGCGTTTCGGCAAACGGAGTTTAGGACGCCTTTGGGTGACAATATTTGGGGAGTCACTATGAGTAGCTGGAAGAGGAAGATAGAAGACTTAACTCAAACTCAAAATTCATTTATTCAAATAAGCTACAATGGTCAATTTTACATTTTATTTTAATATTCTACCGCTCATTCACAAGGCACTTCTATGAGCAAAACGAGCAAGACACACATTGGATTGGTTTTTTTTTAACATATGTGTTTACAATGTTTATCTTTTTAACATAATTTATTTACAGGTGGTTGCAGAGGCTTCCAGGCATCTTTGTCTTCTATGTATTGGCTAATTTTATGATAAGCTTTCTTTTGTAATATGTTTTGGCTTTTGAAATTACCTTCCTTATTATTAATCGAGTGTTCTTTAAACTTGGCTTCACTTTTTTATATGTAGCGCGAAGTCTGTTTTTGTTGCATAGTCTGTTATTAACGAACTGTGTTTATAAGATACAAAGATAGGGGGTAATTAAGTACGGTATCGAGGACTCTAGACTGTATTCAAACATCGAATAATTAGGTACAGCGTTTAATAATTAGCTGTGTTGGTTGATTACTGAGCTGTGAGACTTAACATCCTTTGTCTAGGGACATAGGATGACAAGCGTTAGTTTAGTACCTATTGAATATAGAGGTAAATATGTAATGAGCCAGCGTTATAGCTTAAATTGAGATATTTTTTTTCAAATGATTTTTTTGAAAATCGCGATGTTCAACGACAATTGAAAGAACATTGTGTAAGTATTGATAAATATAATACTCTTAATTGATACATCATAACAAAGTAAATATACAACCCCAAAAATTAAAGCTAACAGTAATAATACCAATTGGTGGTCTTAAGTGTTGCCATCCAAGATGGCAATGCTGCCATCTGACAGTGGTTTGGAGCGCTTGGATTTTCTCTAGATTGGCGTGTGGCCGATCTGTGATTAATACCTTCTAGTGTTTTTCACTGCTGTAGCATTGTATGCTTCCTTTTTTTCTCAATAAAGGCATTTGTCACAAAAAAATGGAATATATACCTCTAATGAACTACTATGGATGAAACTATGTAAAAAACTACTTACTACTTGATAGTATGTAAAAATATTAGGAAAAGGACATTAATGCAAGCGAAGCCGTGGGTATACTTGTATAGAGTTATCTGCAAAATGGTCGAAGTCCGTCAATCGCAACATTACCGTGAGCATTAATTAGTGCGTCACGAAGGGCCCATTAGAGCCCTCATTAAACAGGTAATGGTTGTGCAAACAAATAGCGATGGAGGAATCACGCGACGGTGACTTGTGAATGTTCAAGACTTTGTTAGAACCAATGGATTTCATAAACGATGAATTAATGTTGCATTTATATATTTTTTTATATGTCTCCCAACCACTTTGGGTTCTTGATATTTTTTCAACCATCCTTTTTTGTTCGATTTATTTATACCAAAGGGATCAAAAAAGATATTCAAGAGTTTAAAACTTTTTTGCCCCCCTCCCCCCCACCCCTCTAAACCCAAAACTGCTAGCCCAAAACTGTTTGAAAAACACTGAAAAAATCACGAATATAGTTTCAACCACGAACATTCCAGGAAAACTATAGCGGTTAAGATAGCTTTATTAGTTTTAAAGATATCGTTGATGAAAGTTATGGCAGTTAATATTCGATTTGCCAGTATACACTACGGAAGCCTATATTGCGCGTAGCCCTAATAGCGCTTGGCCTATTTAAGTTAAAATTAAAATTGGCGGTCTTATCGATGCGTGATTTCACCAAAGCTTGCTATTAACCTAATTGTTGCAAGTTAAAAGCGTCAAGTGTGTATAACTCATAAGAGTTACTACTCTTACGCTAGCATACACAATAATATTGTGGTATGTGTGGAGTTGAGCGACTGTAATTAAACAACTATTCTTAGCCGAGCTCAGAAAATCGTTTGTTAGCGCAAATTGATCCAAGTTTTACGATTTAGAAACGACATTTTTATGGAGCGTTTTATACATATTTTTGTACGAGTGATCCTATTCTTCCGTTTTGAGCAAAACATTGACTTTATTTGTTTATTTATAATTCAACACCACGCAATGACTAACTAAATACTATAATATCTATGGCTAAATAAATGCTTTTATTTAATTTACTAGCATTTGCCCCAAGGCTGGAGGTAACTTTAAGCCTGATGTTTTTTTACATATCACTATGAATTCGCATATACTTTGCATGTGGTACAGTTCAATGATTAGGTCCACCGAACTACGGATAAAACGTATTTTTCATGGTACACAAGCCGGACTACCGAACATTTTTTCTTCCGGTAAGACACTCGTAGTATGACCACGGAAGATCTACATTAATTATTTGGTTGGTTTGACAGTTTTGTTTAAGTTGATCATATCTTGACAAACTATCATATGGCAGGAGTACTATTTTGTAGATTAAATTAGGACTTTATATATTTATTTATATAAGGATTATGTAGTGTTATGGAGATAAACAACTTTAGCTGTCTTTGAACGATTTTCTGTTTTGAGGGCCGATTACTATCGGGTGGGACGTATGTCTCATTTAAAAATGAATGTTTTTCAAAAACCATTGTTAAAACTACGATTACTTCATTGATCTTGATGAGACTTCAAACAATCTAGTTATAATTAAAGCAAAGTTACAGTTAGAATTGTCACGAATAAAGAAACTAGCGAGGGGGCACTTTTGATTTGATACACTTATTGTTACTTTTGCTCAAAAGATTGTACAGAAACTGGTTGTTAGGACAAAGGGCCCTCATAATGAGGCCAGCATATTGTGTGAAGAACCCTTGAAATCAAGTCTGGAGCGACAATATGGTTTTTTATAATGAGAGCAATTTCTCTTGAGAGTTCACTTCAGTGGATATTGGATATGATGGCGAATTGTATTTCATTGAACACCCTGCTCTAGTGTTATCGACTTCTTGAGATGTTTTAAATGTTAGGGAAATATTAAATGTTTAATATTACATTATCTTTCAGTAGGAAATGATTTTAGGTTTATAAAAATGATCAAAGACTATTGTTTTCTTGACTCTTTCAATACGTCCGGAAGGTGCGACGAGCAGTCTTTGGATTGGATTTTCTCGCTACGATATATGTGTAAATGTCGGATACGATGACGACGCGCTGCCTAAATTAGCCGTGAGAGAGAGTAACAAACATCCACCCATATCTAAATACGAGGGGTATATAAAAGAAAGTATAATAAATAGGAAAAATAAATTTGGGTTCAATTGCGCATTTCATCTTTTTTATTCCGCGAACTTTTTGACCTCCCCTCGTACGTCGCATTTAAGAATCCTAGTAGTTCCAGTACCTCTTTTCTTTATTTCCTTTTTTTTTCTTTTTTACCGGGGGGAGACTTCCTTTGCAGGAGGTCGTCTAGGTGGGTACCCCAACAGTGCCAGTTATTCTACCGCCTGAGCAGTGATGTGCAATCATTACTGTGCTTCGGTAGGAGGGCACTGTAGCTAGTGAAATTACTAGGCTTATTAGCCCAGTCTTAACTATTATCTTGAGTAAGAGGCGTTGGTGCAGTGCACCTAGAATTTCACATCATTGTTAAATCCTAGGTGGCATTGTACTGAATATGGGCAGCGTTATCACTTAACATCAGGAGAGCGTCTTGCTCGTCTTCTTAATTCTTCGCATAAAAAAAAGTCCGTTAAAAATCAAAAGCGGACGTCGTGAGAAGGGACAAGACAGCACATTAACGCGCCCATCAAGCAATCGTATCATGTCACTAAACAATAATGCTCAATATCCCGTGTTCGACTTCCTTATTCTATTAACTGGTATCGCAGTGGAATCTTTCAATCAGTGCACAATACGACGCTCCAATCTGGACTATTTAGCGCGGCCAATGGGCTTCAATTAGGATATGGCGGATATGCGGGCCCCTTCCTACGACGGGGCCGCTAAAATGATGCTTGTACAGCTAGTACATTTTATTATAATATTATTGTTGGCACAACGCTAGGACTAACTATATACTAAAGTAAGACCCCTTCTTACGATAGGGCCGCTAAAATGATGCTTCTACAGCAAGTTTTAGAACTGTAAATTTTATTATTATTCACCATAACGCTAGGACTAATTTAATGCTAAAGCAGCATTTTCTAAAAAATTACCTATCACTGGTGAGAATCTACGGGAAAATGGGAGGAGTGCAGACAATAATATTATCCATGATTGTTTATTATACAATACAATAAAATACTCTTTATTGAGACCATATATATGTAGTCGTGTAGGTAAGTTATTATTTATTTAGTTTTAAATATATAAATGAAAAGAATGAAGAATTGCCTGATTACGCACAGTTTAAACCACTGAACAGATTTTGTTGAAATTTGACACAAGGATAGGTTTTAGGACATAGACTTTCGCTAAGGTAGGATAAGGCCACTCGAGTGAAGTTGTGAGTATAAGCTATTTATATTATAGTGGATAACAGATCAGTAGTAATACTCAGAGAGCAAGTGTCCTATTGCAAAAAGTAAGTGACATTTTTAGAGTAAAACCACGGGGCGTAGTTAGTAAATAAATACTTCATCTTAATTCGTTTCGATAATTATCATATAATTTATTAATTATAATTTATACACATTTTTGACGATTTAATTTGAAGACAAAATTATAATTATTTTGTACTTATTAATAATGTCTAGTCATAATATTGCTTTTATATTGAAATTATGAGCTTTCAGAATTTCTATTTACCTACTTAGTCAACCAATTGTGGTTTTAAATATTTAATTTATGATTATTTCAGATTACTCAAGGTATAATTTCATGTTATTAGAATATTAATAAAAATATATTTCCATAGAAAAGACATCAACGCGTGCTATCTCAGGTAGATGACACAATAATGTCAATATTTCCTCATAAAACTTATTAAAATAGATGAATTTTATTGTGATCTGCTAGACGAAATGGGCATAAATTATAAGCTAAGTCTCGCCATTAGTCCTAATAAAATTTGCAACATTTTAGGTGTCCGCTTTGTAACTTATCCCTATTAGAACCAGACACGTTATTTTAAATAAAATTTCGATTTATTTTGTTTCTTTTCTTAATTCAAGTTTACGTCAGATGTCTATATGCGATGTTTACCACCCATGATCAATCGAACCGTGTGTTTGTGTGTGATTGCTCTAACAACAACAATAAAAAGAATTCTTCTAATATAATAGGTATCGGTATAGGCATGTATTCTTTAGATCCTATATAAGAGTTAACATGTGCATCCAAATTCCAAATATGTGTGTACCTCTACTTGGTAGTTACAAAAAAAAAGTCAACATAATTCTGGACATCCAAAACTTTTCCACGATGAATTTTAGGTAGATAACCAATGGAAATATACCATCTCGTATCCCGTAAACGCATCTAACAGTCAAATTTTATGATATTTTGTGATTTGAGACGTATTATAGAGTCTGGGATAAATATAGCCAGTATTGTTTTCGTCTGGTAGGGTCAGTAGTCAGTATAGGTAATATCGAGAACAGAGAAAGAGATTATATTTTTAAAATTTTGTATAAAAATCTGACATTGTGCTTAAAATTAAGTTTGATGACCACTGTAATTTACATTTCTTGCTTAAACCTCCTCATTATTATAAGTATAAAATATCAAGCGTAATATAAATTAGTCAATAGCTTTTGAAGCAAATTTTCAGATTTTTTCACCGCACTATCTTTATTATACATATCGCTGCTCTCCAAAGCAATTTACTAGATATGTAAGTTTTTATGTTATAGACACAAAATCAGACAGACGGTGCGCGGTATTTATCACTTATAGACGTCTGTGACAGAAGTATTGTCGACGCGGTGTAAGTCATTAGCGACGCGTTGTTGGTAAAGATTTTTTTTTATGTAAAGAAGTAAGAAGACGAGCAAGACGCTCTGCTGATTTTAAGAGATAAAATAACTGGCACTGTTGGGGTACCCACCTAGTCACCCTTTTGCAAAGGAAGTCTACCCCCGGTAAAATGTGAAATAGGTATATATTCCTAGCTTCACTGAACATTGCATCGTCCATAGATCAGAAGAGTACCGTACGTCCAAATTGTATATTAAGTTATCCTAAAAATATTCGACAAATTCTGGTTTTCCCAATAGTTTATTCTGACTGATTGTTTCCTCAGTCAGTTTTACCCCTACTGACTCTACACTATAGGTAACAATTGCACTGATCACGAATACCCAGGGTAGTACTGAAACTTTTCCACTATGAATTTTGTGTAAATAACTATTGGAGACCAGTCATAAATATATCTCACAGTCAAATCGTAATTTGTGACGATTTTGTCGCTCATTTAATATGCAAGGAATATAAAGTACTTACGGAATCGTAAGAATAATGTTGACAGCTGCAAATCAACATATGACTATCAAAGTACTACATGAGTCCAGTATTCATTATTTATATGAAATATGGAGGGCGATTGGTCGCACTTCGCTGATTATGTACGTAACTTTGTTTTATCTATAAAATTAACATGGGAGATCGTGTTGTTCGAGTTACTAATAATTCGGACCGTGTAGGAGCTCTTTGATTTGATTAGGTTGGATGGAAATAGATGGAAGAAGGTCGTGCGACTGCATACATTTTGGGAGGCTGTTTTGATATCGTTTGTGGGGAAAACTTTTTTAGTAAATTAAAAGAAAACACTACTTTATGTCTGCCTATATTAAACCACCTTAATAAATTGTGAAAGAACTTGTGAAAAGTGCAAAGTTTTAAAATTTCATTAATATGCAAATGGGTGGAATACAAGATTATTGTGTCCAATAATATAAATTAAAAGGCAACAAAGTGGTTAAACTTCAAACACCAACATTATGTTATAACTTACTACCTAAGTAGGTACACATTCTTAATTCGAATTAACACATTATTAAAAAAGACGCCTTAGCTAAAATATTTTTTGTCAATTATTTAATTTCAGATATCTAAATACTTTTATGACAATTTCTTAGTAATTTCTTTGTTATTAATAGTATATGTTTATAATTTTATTTGTATTTTAAAATAATAAAATTTTCTAACATACCTAAATATAAGTTTTTACTGTAAAAGGTGATTTCTCAGACAGCGGATTACAAAAATCACACAGTTTTAACACGTATGACATTTTCTTTGTTTTAATGCGTTTTTATATCTTTATAAATACCAGGAGCTAATTGAAAATGCACAATTCGTCACCTACTCGTGCTTTATTTGCAAATTTGTTGATCATATCTATCATCTATCCGATAAAAATATATCTTTGTCTGGCGCCTGTAATAACTGAATGATAGAGGTAGCTAGAAAATGTTATTTATGATGTATAAAATAAATTAAACTATATAATGCGATCACATAAGAAACTAGCAAAGAGCACTAACATTTTAAAACGATTTTGTAATGTAATTTCTACGTTTGCAACTTTAAGATCCATGAAGAAAGATGTAGTACCTACATCAGGTATAAACCCACCTTAAAGAAAAGTATTTTTTATTATAAATTTGACTAAAATAAATTTTAGATAGATAGATAACTCTTTATTGCAACAAAGAAAAAAAAACTAAAATAAATTTTAGTAATTTTCAAATTATGAATTAACTAGCTTATGCTCGTGTGACTAAATCCTTTCATAGCGAAGGTCTACGTCATAAAATCTATCTGTATTCCAAATTTAAAGCGAATTCGTTCAGTGGTTTGGGCTGTGCGTTGATTGATCAGTCAGTCAATCAGTCACTCTTTCCTTTTATATACTTAGAAGAAGATAGAAGATAGTGTACCTACTACCTTATATACCTACCTAGCGTACCTACTTGAAACGAGCATTATTTATTTATTTTTTATTTATGTGATGAAGTAGAAGACGAGCAAGACGCTTTCCTGATGTTAAGAGATAACGGCTGCCCATAATCAGTACAGTGTCACCTAGGATTTCACAATTATGTGAAATTCTAGGAGCACTGCACCAACGCTTCTTACTCAAGAGTCATAAGATGTTAAGACTCTTTAGCCCAGTAATTTCACTAGCTACAGTGCCCTCCTACCGATGCACAGCTATGTTTGCACATCACTGCTCAGGCGGTAGAATAACTGGCACTGTTGGGGTACCCACCTAGACGACCTCCTGCAAAGGAAGTCTACCCCCGGTAAACCCATATTTGTAGTTTTGATGTTTTGCAAAGTCCATAAACAGCGCAGCAGTGTTCTATTGGATAGCACGATAGATGTTTAAAATCATGGTTTAACAACGTCTCAGCTATAATGTAAGCGTTTTTCGCTTTTATTTCACAAGATTTAACTACGAGATTTAACCTCAAGACTCCCTGATTAGTTCCTCGTAGAGCGGTCTCGAGTCCCAAATACACCACACAATCACAATACGGTAAAAAATGGAACTAATATTCCGCCATATTCAATCACTACCAAAACATTCTAATAGTAAGACACTAGCGCTATCAAACATGTGCATTTACATCGTAGTCAAACCGAAAGAGCGGTAAACCACGTGTACTGTGCCACAAGCTTATTCCACTTACGGATTGTGTCGCTAGTATCCTTTAAAATGAGGTTGACTGTGAAACGTTTGTGTTTAGTTTCACTTTTGTCCACCAGGTTAATAAAGTTAGTGGTACTGTAATTACCGCTAATAAAGCCTATTTGTTGGTTGTCTTTGTTAGCGAGGCGATTAAAATAATAATCACGACTGTGTAGGTACATAATGAGACATTCCTTTCCCGTTGTTTATTAACAGGTAATAGCTTGAGCCTAAGCCTGTACTTACTTTGATCCCAACCTGTTATTTTACAAGATGGATTAAGTATGGACTACAGAGTTGATGCTTAACTTTTCAGTGTCATCTAGCGGTGTAAGTAATTGACAATTAGATTTTTATAGGCTCCGTGGAGTTTCTGCGATTTTTAAATGAGTAGATAATCCTTTTCCTGCTATTAGACCTTAAATGTGTTCAAAATGAAAACGATTAAACATAATATTTAGCATTTAACCCTCAGGAAATCGCAAAGTTACACGATACTGCAAATACTAAGCCGTCATATCTAAGCGAACTTTGGTCACAGTTTTTTTGAGTTTTTAAAGTGAATTAAAAAAAAATAGCGGCTGCCGCAGCTTATACGAAAAACTAGCTGAGCCCAGCGGTTTTACCCGCTGTACTATAAACTTATATGTTATTCCAAGGTCTAAGCTATGTCTATGCTAAATTTAAGCTCAATCGGTCCACCCGTTTAGGCGTGAAAAAGATTAAATAGGTACATTCAGACATCATCCGTACATTCTTACAATTTTTCACGTTAAAATGTTGCAAGTGAGATATAACTGCTTTGACCAATGCGTCGCATCTGGTATAGCATTGTCATTGGCCATAGAGAGTCATCTTCAGAAAAAATAAGTACAGACAGTACAACTAAGGGATTATGACGATTGACTACGAGTTGAGCCTTACCAGAATTACCTAACTATATTAACTAAAATGTAGCATTGAAAAACGTGGGAATTGCTAAGAAATCCAGACTAATACATCACACAGTTGATACCACAAATCACTTCCACAAATTGAACATGGTTGTGCGACGGTCGTTTTTCATCTTGTAACTCGTAGGTGATTGAACTTATAATTGGCAAGCGATGTCATTTTACACGCTGACTGCTCCGGTCACGATCGCCAAATGATGTTAAAAGAAAACAGAGTAAAACTACTTTAGTTGTTGATGAGGCAATTATGGCTCCTTAATATTTTTTTCTATTTGGGCATGGGTTTGTTTCTTAAGTGTCGGTACCTACCTATGTAAAATTCATACTTATCTACATATACCTACCTTGAAAACTAAAAGCCAATTAATTTCTATTATAGGTAGCAGATATATCTAGTAACATAATTAAGTCTCAAATTATGTCCTAACAACTGTCTTTTATTAAAGCCAGCTGAAGCCCGTAATTCGTAATGCATTTCAGGTTGAAGAATTTATATGGCTGATTAAGAATAATTTCCAGCTAGATTAGATAACTTATACTTTCGTTAAGTAGGTATACTTTTAAAATGTGTATAAACAGACCATTAACATAAATCTAATCTTGAGATGTACCTATACAGAAACTGTAACATTAGGTGGTAGATAAGTGACAATGAAGCTTATGTATCTAAGTGATTCTCAAATGAATTGCTCCGTTATTCACGACGACTATATACAATGTTTTTGGAACAAGATAATTGTGTGTTGAAAGTTACAATAAAAATAATAATTCTAATGGTAAGATAATTGACGACCTCTGTGGTGCGGTGGGCTAATACCCGCCTGCAACGCAGAAGGTTGCGGGTTCGATTCCCGCATGAGGCAAATATTTGTGTGATCCACAGGTATTTGTTTCTGGTCTGGGTGGCTTTTAATATATCTATTATAAGTATGTATTTACAAAAGAAAAGTATATAAGTATTATATCCGTTATCCTAATCACCATAATACAAGCATTAAGTTGCTTAGTATGGGGTTAGGTGGCGCTGTGTGAATTGTCCTGAAATATTTAAAAAAAAAAAAAAGAAGATAATTGATTGTTCTCCTTCACCTCGCTAACTCTAACGGTTAAGATATTACGCGGCAACCGCGCGTTGTCGCCCAACAATTCGGATAGAAACAATATGGCTGCTGTAAATTACCATATTTTGAGTAAAATTGACACTTCGCTATTATCTACCGGTCGGGCACCGCAGGCGAGTCGTTGCCCTCGAACCATCCGGATCTAATTACGTTGTGTCATTAACATTGGAGACGGCACGTCCGCCTAGGAAATGGAATCGAATCATTAGTAGTTTGATTACAAAAAAGGCTTAATAGAAATATAATAACGGCTGAGAAGAAATTGTAAAAAGATTGTAGAGCGATCCAATAATTGGCGGTTATTTGTCGATACGGTTTGGAGCGGGTAATGGGTTGGGACGCCCCGACGTGACTGCGACTCCAGGGCCCGTCGTCCTAACCTCACTCTGTCGTTCGAAATATTCACATAATTTAGAATTCGCGGAGCAATCCGATCAGAAATGTGTTGATGGATTCAAATTGAAGAATTCAACACATAATTCGACCTTATAACCTACCTAATAATACCTAATAATATTTTGGTAATTCTTAATTTATTATAGGAAATTGAATATTATCTCCTTTTATATTTTTTCCTTTCCCACTCTGTTGTCTGGAAGCAATAAGACTATTAGCAATAAGACCACCAATTGTAACGCTTTTTAATATCAAATGTACCTATTTAATGTTGGATATTGTTTGTTTTGTTACTTTGGTGTATGTACAATAAAGGGTTGCCTACTATCTATCTATATCTAGCTCAAAATAAGTACCTATTATAGGTATTCATGAAATATTTTTTCCAGAAATGGTATGATGGTACATCTGGTAACAATAAAAAAACTATGATATTTATAGCTTAATTAAGTAGATAGCATTTTTAAACAGTTCCTACCTTATATAATATATAAATTTAAAAGATCGACACACATGTGACAGACTACCAAATCTAACGTTACCATTATGGCATGCCTTATCTTCAATTCGTTATAAAGGATCTCATGCATATCAGCAGCTGCACGCATTCGTATTTGTCGCAAAATTTGCGTAAAACCACCTCCATTCAAACCTTACAATTCGAATTCAATGGATTTCAAGATTTTTTATGGTTGCTGCAGTATTCGTACGAGCGTGAAATATTACATCTTGAGGTATTTGTCATAACCTACTTTTTCGTTTTTTCCAGTCAAAAATGTCAATCACACGTACCAGTGGCTAGTTGTACTCTTAAGGTCAATAATAGATAGAGTTTGGCTACTTTTAAATTGAACATCGTGTTTCTAAATTTCAGGAAAAAATCTTTAATCAACACTGACTTATTGAACCGTTAACGGTATCTTTCATTGGTTATTATCAATATTGGTAGGTAAGTGTGAGTACACTGAGATATCAATTCAATTAAATAATACATAAGCAGGTTTGTTTACGATAAATAGATATACTAAGGTATCTCAAATCCATTCCCAATGTCGAACTATTACAAGATAATTTTATGAACTAAAGTATCTTGAACCAATCTAGATTAAAGTAGGTGATAGGCGCCTAATAAATTTGGTCTCATCTTACGTACCTACCTAAGCACAGTATCTAATGATTTGTTTGGAGTATATTCCATTTTATATTTATTATGTAATTTTGGTCGTCTTTTCTTGAAATCAAATTACTAAGTTAAAGAAAAAATGCTAATACCCTAGTCTTAAATTTTCATTTCCAAACGCAGCCCGAGGCTCGGTACTGATCTGCCTACTTACCTTCACGATATCAATACCTCACAAAAAATCTTTTGTTGTTCAACAAAAAGCCTATTTTCTGGTAACCACGTCCTATATATTGAGAAACACAAAGAGATAATTAGCTGGTTCAATAACGGATTTCTTTTTCATCAAACATTTAGTTTTATTTCATTGTGTTGGTAATTTAATATTTTTTTGTAATAAACCCTTGAGCAGTGAGTGGGAGGCTGAAAAAATATCTTTATTGTCGAGGCAAAGGTGCAAAATTTGCATTTTAAGGCGAGATAAATTTGTCGATGCTTGTTTTTGAGGCCATTAATTAGATCAAATATATGTTTTAGGACTTTATCTTACGCTTAAGTCATCGTAATGTGTAAACAAAGATGTTAAATCTAAGTATGTCTTTTTATTGGTTGCATTACCATAAAAGGTTCTTTGTATACTATAGGTAGACTGTGCGTTTATATTGAAGTTACTAAGGAAATCTATGTAGGTAGGTAAGTAAATAAGGAATCCAAGTAATATCTTAGCAAGCATTTCAATATGGTAAGTACCTATATATTTTTATACCTGGAAAATATGACTTAATAACATAGGAATGGCGGCTATAATATGGATGTGGGGATGCTGTACCTACACTATCATTATAGCAATTTAGATTAACTTGTGTGGACTACACCTGAGAAGAATTCTTGTTTTCCATTGAGCTCCTGCTTTCTGCATTAGTGATAATCATCAGCCATGCGTAGCTCACAGCTGGGCAAAAGTCTCTTGATGTGATGTGATGATGTGTATGGATCGCAGAGTGCACTTGATCCACTCACCGTCGTTGGCTTTTACACTGCCAGTCCTCCCAGTACCCTACTCTGTCCTGTACCCTGTGTTGATATCCTTTCTATGTTTCTTTTGGGAAATAGACTCCTATTTTTATTTGTATATTCCTGTCTAATTATTAACCTTTTGAACGCCACGGCACAAACGCATTTTCGTGCCCTGTGCGCCAAGGCACAATTTAAAAAAAAATACCTACGAAAGAACTAGTGTTGCCAAGAGTCGATAAATATTTTTATTTCACTTTATTAAGACTGGGTTTTTTGTCGTCTATAGACGTCGTTGGCGTACAGGACCCGCAAGTACTTGTCAAGTATAGGTGACTTTGGCGGTCAAAAGGTTAATCGTTTAATCTCATAGAGAATATAGAGTAGACTTTTTATCAATGTTTTCGTGATTTGTGCACAATTGTTATTTTGCTGCTGGTTTGTATTCAACACAAATATAAACTATTAGCTATAACGTTACTTATAATATTATGTTTATCAATATCTCGTCAATTGTGCAGCAATTCACAAAATTACCTACTGAAGATGTTAACTTGTAATATTTTAACTTGTTAAAATTTCACTTAAGAATATATTAATTATGAAGCAAAAAAACGTTAAAATGGAATGTAACAAATGTTTATATTCATTTAGACCAAATACATAGTACCAACCTATTCATGTTTTGTGTAAATCTGTGACATTCAGTAACTTTAAATAGTGTGGTTGTAGAATCAACAGGTAGATTTTGAGAGGCACAGTGAGAGTTAAAAGGTTTATGTAAAAAGATTAACAAGTGCAAAGAAGCAAAAGGTAATGTGGGTTAATCTATAGCAAGCTTGGTGCCGTCACGATCGTTTCTAACTTTAAAACTATTGGCAGATATGCTCTTTATATTAATATAAACTAGCAATCTGTACTCAATCAAACTGCAGATAAATCTCTTCAAAATATAGAATACAAAGGTCTACCTCCCACGATGAGGAAACGATTTGCATTTAAAAAATGTATTCAAGAATTTCTATCACCTTACAAAAGCAATAAAACAAAGGTTTCTTTGTTTTAACAACTCTCAGGTACACATCCCACAAAGATGTAAAGATTCTGAGCAAGTTGAATTGTCTTACATTACCCCCTGTGCACACCTGCTCTTTAGTTCACTAATTCCTAAATTCTAAGACTTGGTTGGATACTTGCACTTTATAAATACACCTTTGTTACATTCCAAAAATAACTAAAACAAAAGAAAACTACAAAAAACTAAGGAAATAAAGGAACCAAGGAAACAAAACAAAATAAAAACATAATTCAATAATATAAATATTGCATTTATTTCAACGAATTCTGCAAATATAATAACTGTAGATAATAATTATAATAATACTATTCAGTTTACAAGACTTTCAATCTTCATATTTAGACTTACAAAGTCTAATGACACCAAAGAACTTTTTCACTGGCTGGCACAGAACTTTGTCTCAAATAACTATTATAACGTCATCTGAATAACAGTAAATGCAGATCGCACTAACTATAATTAAATTATACAAATTAAAATAAAATTATTGGAAGTCGTATTGGAGGCAAATCAATATCATCGAATGCGTCCGATGCAAAGACGCAAACACTCATATTACCGTCTACTATAATAAAACAAAAAATAATAATAAAAACTAAAGAATAAAAATAAATACAAACACAACATAAAAGAAAATAATATCAAAAACGATATGCAAATAATAAAACATGCTCAAATCTACAACCGTTGGATATATTGAAATATAACACTCGTTTACGTCGATCAAGTAAATAGGGTCGTGCGGGATTATGTGAGGCAAATTGGTCTATGGATATATTTGCATTTGAAAGATGCAAGCCTTGAGTATTGAGGTGTTTAGAAGACGGGTGAATGTCTTCGTAATACAGACGCAACGAATAGAGCGCCCGCAGCGCGTGCTCGTAGCATGCGCGTACGCAAGGGGGCGTCGAGCCGCGCCGCACGCGCTACTTGCATTGGTAGACGTCGCCAATATTCAAATTTGGAGAAAATATTTGCATATCGCCTAACTCCCCAATTCCAAACCACTCTTATGTAAATTAGTTTAAGAATAGCAAAAACTGCAGCCGCCCGGACCCCACACGACAAAGTTCTCATTATTATGTAAAACTCTACTCTGATGTTATGTCTGTATGTATTTTTATACTTTAGTCCTCGCGTCCCGTTGCCGTGACGCTTGCGAAACACGAATAAACTAATTAGATACAAGTTATATCACAAATTCTTATGATGCCTCTACGAAACAAACAATATAATATGAATTTATTTAGATCTACTATCTACGAGAACAGCTGTTGGAGATAATTTTACAATGCACTTTATGTTATAACTAATAGTATACTTTTACACGTTTAACTATATTTACAGTGGAGTTCAGAGAATAATTTACAAACACTTGTATCCTACAAGGCACCTTATTTAAATAGTAATATATAGACTTCAGGCTTCACTATGACTTTACACAATAACTAAAACGATTAAATTCTCTAAAATATATAATTTGGTTTTCATTACAATCCTACAACAAATCGACGAGAAGCTAATCCTAATAGGAGTTTTAAATATGAACAACTATGAAGAAATAATATTATGCAACAGATTACTAGTCTATATCAATACGTGGTGTTGGTTTTCGACGCGATTAGGAAACAATGGTTATTGGATATCTAGGAATGTCTCGGAGAAAGTATTTGATTGACGTCATTTACATAATTGATTATTCATGTGGAGCAAAATGCATGTGCGCCAGATCGGTCCCATTAGATATGCGACGTCCTTCACGCGTCCTGACTCCTACCATTGTTGTGTTTCGTTTGCATTTGAATGGTGGCGGGTTAGAGCGGCCGCCCACCGACCCACCGCCTCTCGCGGCGATGACAACGCGTGCCGTCTGCCGCCACGTCGTCACCGATACTCGGTGCAGCTGACGACTCTACTGCCATAATAATACATGCGACCCGAATCAGATGCCAATGGCACCCAACAAAAACATATTTCACACTAATTTCAAATCCGTATAATTATTGTGAAGATTGAGAAATGTTTTTTACTGTTTCTGGCACGCTGCCACGCTTCGAACTATAAAGTACTTAGTAATTATTTGAATTACGAAATAATTTCTGAGATTGAATCGGTTCTGTACGTGCCTCCATTACGTTTGCATCGGACGGATAGATGGCTCGGCGCATATTTTATGGGAACCGGGGACGGCTTTAGCTTCAAATCAGTTCGTTTCAGGCGCAGTCGAAATACCAACACAACATAGAGATAGTTTCTCCTCTCTACTTCAGCTACATCTTAACGTTTATTTACAAAAGACTCACTAGTAGGAAAATAGCTACGACCGTCACGGCACTAAAAGAGCTTCGCTCAAATCTTGTAGTTTTTAGTATACACTCAAGAAGTGAAATCACAAGAATCGAGGGGAGCTCGCCGTTGCGAGGTTCTCTACATATTGTGATCCAGTATCGCAAAGTGCCCTGGAGCGCTTGGCGATGCGGACCGTGGTCAAGTTGTGCACTCACCGTTCCCGGCGAGCTGTGGTCGGAGGAAGGCGTTGTGAAGGTCTCCGGCCATGCCGCTCTCGAGGCGCGCCGCCATCTGCATGAGCGCGAGGGTGCCGTCGTCTCCGCCGACCGCACCGGTCTCGATGCGCGCGCGCACTGCCGCTATGTGCCCGCGGGTGAACACGTGGTCTTGAACCGAGTATTTGTGACTGTATTTGAAGTCACACACCCGGCACTCCTCCGGTGGTGGTGCGTCCGAAACCTCTGACAGACCAGCAGCTAGTCGCGCCTTCTTTTCTTTGGCACGTGCATTTTGGAACCAAACTTGTACGACGCGCTTCGGCAGACCGATTTCTCGCCCGAGCGCTTCGCACTCGGCCATCGTAGGAGTTTTGTAGTCGGTAAATAATGATTTCATTATTTTTACTTGTACGGACGACATTTGAGTGCGGTATCGTTTTCCGGGCGGTCTCGGCGTCTGCTGCTGGCCTGGCAACGGTGATGTAGGCTCATCCTCCTCGTAGAACTCCATTGTTTCGGATGCCGTATCCGACCTTTCGTCGGCATCAGATCCGGGACGTGACAGATCAACAGGCTTGCTTAAATCTAAAGGGATTTCTGATTTTCCATGTTCTGGGCGTCTCTCAGACGTTTCGTTGTTGCCGCCGCCGTTTTGTTGTGCTACGGCGTGGGCTTGCAGTTCACTGACGTAACGTTTCATTGACTCCTCACTGTACTGCTTGATAAACTTCTCCATGTCTGAGTGAAATGGCGGAAAAATAGGGGGCAACATGGGAGCCCCCGCTTGCGAAAAATTTTGCTGTCTGTCACTTTGTTGTGAGCCAAAGCTCGGTGTCGATTCCGTACTTAATTCTTCATCAGGTAATGCATCCACGTTTATCTCTCCTCGCGCGCACTGATCTGCATGTTTCGTACTTAAGTGGCTTTCTAGGGCACTCTTGACTTTGAACAGAGCTGGACAAAATGGACATCTTTTATTTATAACTTGCGCATGTGCACGAAATTGACCTTTCCTCTCACGTGCTCGTGTGTTTTGAAACCAAACTTGTACCACTCTTTTTTTTAGACCAACTTCACGGGCAATGTTCTCGAGCATCTTCCTAGATGGATTAGATTCGATTTGGTACTTTTGGTAGAGGTAGTCCAGCTGCTCGGGTAAAATTGTAGTTCTTAGTCTTTTATCTTTTGGCTGTTCTCCAGTATCGGCTTCTTCAAACTCATCAAATTTTCTTTTAGCTACTTGTTGATTTAATGCAGCAACTAACGGGTGGCGCGCTTCTTCATTTCCAAGAGCGTTTAATTGTTGTAGCTGTGCATGTTGCTGCAAAATCCCAAAAGGGGAATCCGGTGGATAAGTGGGAAATAAATTTGGATTCATTATATGTACTAGTTGATGTTCTCGCCATAAATCAAATCTTGGGAAGACTAGGTTACATTTATCACATTGAAAATTTCCATCCTTTTCTTCGCGCGGTTGATGAGATAAAGGAGTGACTGGAGTGAGCGGCGCTGGCGGTGCTGGTGATACCGGGTAATTAGGTGCTGCCGGTGTGGGTGTTCGAGGAGGCGCAGGAGAGACTGCCACATGCGGAGTATGATGTTCCACAGTGCTAGAGTTAGAATCCTCGCTACTTAAAGTTGCAGCGACCTGCGCTGCTGCAGCCTGAGCTTGGGCCGATCTTTTGGCATCTTCTTCTTTAAAACAGTGCGTTTTCTGATGTCTTATCAATTCATAGTACCGTTGGAATACTAATTGACACTTTTTGCATTGATAATTGAGTCCTGGAGTACGTTGAAATCTATTAGCGTCGTCGGTAGCTCCCGCTGGTGGATCTGCGGCGGGCTGGTTCTCGTAAACTTTTCTTGCTTTTTGACGAGCATTTTGAAACCAAACGACGATCACTCTTGGACTAAGTCCTAAAAGCTTTGAAAGATATTCAAGATCATCATCTTTAGGATATGCGTTGTTTTCAAAAAACTCTTGAAGAACTTTGATCTGGTAGTCAGTGAATCTAGTTCTGTTGGCGCGTTTGCCAGAAGACCCCGAGCTGTTGGATCCGTTCGAGTTGCCCCCGGAAAGTCCGAAATCGGCCGGTCCCCTGCCAGGACTGAGGCTGCGATTTGGGGTCAAAGGTAGGACGTTCGGGGGCGCGGAGTTTGGGGACGTGAAATTAGGATTCATTTTTGGCGGTAGCATCGATGGATGTGGCGGCTGTGGTATACTAGTAGCCGGAATAGAATCCAGTTGCGACTGTATTAGTGAGTTAAGAGATATATGTGTGGGCGTCTGAGGCCTAGATAAATTGAGGTGATGGTCAGAACTGGTGATGGATGGGGCAGGGCTTTGTGGAGGCACCTGCGGGAAGATAAAACTTTTATCTTCTTGATGTCGGTCATCGTATGAGTTGTATTTTTCTTCCATGGTTGGTTCATCGTTAGGTTCCGATTTTACTTCTTGCGGTGTCATGCTCGTGTCTTCAATCTTAGCTTTCTTTTCTGGAGGTGGTTTACCTTCGTCAGAACTTGCAGAGGAGTCCAGAGGCGTTACTTTAGCTTCACCAGTCTTCTCGTACTCCTCAAGATTTAGAGTCGTCGAGGGCGGGTTATTGAAGTTGTACGGAGAATCCTTGTTGCGCTGCCGTTCTTTGAAGAGCGTGTTACGGAACCAGTGTTTGATTACCTTTGTAGGAAGGCCTGATTGTTTGGCCATCTTTGCGATTGCCTCGTCACTCGGAGAGTTGTTGATATCGAAGTGAGCTCGAAGGATTTTCAGCTGTTCGTCGGTAATACGAGTGCGTGCTCGTTTTTGGCCAGCTGCAGCATTGGCCTGTAAACAAAAACACAACATGTATTAAGATACAGAGATCACATTATATGAACAAGAGGTTTACTGATATAGAGGTGTACAAAACATTAAAAAAAAACATTTTAAGAAACTAACAAAGGCGTTAAATTTTAAAAGGGCTCATTTATCTCGGACCACTATTAGCTCTCGATACTGGCAGGTAAGTTTGAATAATAACAGAAATCGTTGTTAATAATAATGGTTCGACCCTACAGACACAACAATAGGTTCTCTGTTGCTTTGTGCAAACAGATAGGTAACGTTCAAACGGTGTGCTTATCTTTGGAGACCTTGTCGATATCCTTCTAGCTCGTAATCGAATTTACACAGTAACTGACAAAAATAATCACTCCCTTGCTTCGTGGTTAGTTGTTCAAACATTGAATGTGACTTGAATTTCAATGTATAAACTTCGTATCTACTAGGTATGTGACTGATATTATTTTCCTTAAATGATGTACTTTTCGATGAATTTTACGTTTTAATATCTAACTATTATACACATCAACACAAGCTTGTCACATAATTTTATTTACCTTTCTTATATGGTATGAAATCTTACTAATATTATAAACGTGTGTATGTAAGAATATATGGATGTTTGGGTGAATGTTTGTTACTCATTCACGCCTAAACAGGTGGACAGATTGAGCTAAAATTTGGTACAGAGATAGCTTAGAACCTGGAATAAAACTGCTGGGCGCAGCTAGCAGGTTCATATAAGTACAAAATTAAAATGTGATGTATGAAGTAAGCTTTAACAAATATAATTTTAAGCGGAACAATAAGAAGTAAATCTTTCGTGGAAAGATTAAATGTCTGATACTGTCACTAATAAAAATACCAATGTTTGCATTTTACACATTTAAACGACCGTTGATTATTATTATTTGAATAGGTACCTATATGTTTTTATCATGCAAATTATAAGCAATTTATCGACTATATGTATAAGCATAAGATATTTAAGAGCTTTGGAGAAGTAATATTAATATATTTTCTTTATGATACCATTTAGTTTGAATAAAAAATTAGCCTTAAAATCGTCAGTATATGAATTGACGTGAATAATTACAATTATTTACAATAGCATTAAATTAATATAATATGGAATGTGAATTCATATCTCAGAATGAATACTATATTAGTACTCATTAATAAACCAATATTACAATGCATTATAGAAGTTAAATTGTTATTGAAAACATAATATTAACTGATGCGATGAAAAATAGGAGAGTAACACAATTATATTAAGGAGCTTAAATATGTAAAAAAAAATCTTAATAAATTAGCTAGTATTTAGTATTAATTAGTTAGTATTTTTATTAGCTTACGTTTATGATTTTTAATAGGTCACACAACGCATACTATCGTATATTGATATAAATGGCCTATTGTTATACTTATACGATACTATACATTATATTTAAATAA
Source organism: Hemithea aestivaria (assembly GCA_947507615.1). Lineage (NCBI taxonomy): Eukaryota > Metazoa > Arthropoda > Insecta > Lepidoptera > Geometridae > Hemithea > Hemithea aestivaria. Next base: position 10,496,039 of record OX382337.1, on the reverse strand, counting down.
CAATGATTGAAACTGACCTGCTGCTGTTGCTGTATGAGTTGTTGTTGCTTCATCTGCGCGTCGTGAGCGAAGGGCATCGAGTCGAAAGGCGGCGGAGGCAGCATGAGCGGGACCAGAGGAGGCTGCAGGTTCATCGCCGCCAGCGCTCCCACGTTCAGACCCAGAGGCAGCCCCAGCGACAACATCTGCGCCACCATCGGGTGCAACTGCCCCAGCTGCTGCAGTTGGATCATGTTCAATGCGGCCTGCATCTCCTGCACTTGAGCAGCCAACAGTGCGCCCGCCTGAGCTTCTCCCTGCGCGTTGCTGCTCTCCGTGAAGTTGCCATCCCCGCGAGGTGACGGCGACCGGTCACCCTGCGGAGCCGGCGACGCGGCGCGAGGTGAATTAGGAGCACCCGACTTCCTTTCGTACTCCGATTTGAACTGTTCCGCGAATTGTTCCAAAAACTCTAGGGGAACTTTGTCCTTATGCACTTCCTCACAATGAGTCTTTAACACAAACACACTAGAAAACTCCTTGTTGCAATGTTGACACGTCGATTTGCTTTCTCCGTCTGGCGGCTTCTCCTCCGGAGGAGGCGGCGGCGGGCTGGGCACCCGCGCCATCTCACGCTCCTCCTGCAGTTTTCTCCTTTGATTTTCATTGTACTGCATGACGAGATCGAAGCCGAATGTCTCTAGAAGTTGTTTATACATTTGTGAGTTGCGTTTGGGCGGGTTGCCCTTGGCGACCATCTCGTCTAGTGCAGCAGCCTCTGCTTCTCCTAGCGGCGACTGCGCCCGCGCATCTCCGAACGGGCATGAGGTCGCACGATGTGCGTCGAGTAGCTCCCCGGTAGGAAATGACGCGTGACAGCGTTCGCAAGAGGCGTTACCTGCGCGCGGGGATCGGGGACTACCTGGCCGCGCGGGGGGCGAGGAGCGCGGGCCCCCACTGCTTGTTGACGAAGGGGATGTATTTTTTGGCGACAACACGTCTTGTAAAATTTTAGTGGGGTCGTTTCTATCAGGCTGCTCTACTAAAGGTCGAGACAAATCTACGTGTCCGGCCGCGGCTAGTTCTTGCAACTTACCCGCCCTTGTTTGATGCAGAACGGATCTCATGTGTATGTCAAGCGTGCTTCCTTGAGTGTACGCGACTTTGCAGATGTTACATTTATAGCGTTTTCGATCATCTTCTTCACTCGAAGTACTTTTTGGCGTCAGTGTCAAATTTGAGGGCGCTGTACCCGCTCCAGGCGACACCGGAGGGTTGTTATTGTTCTGTTGCTCTTGCATAGCTCGCTTTAATTTATGCAAGTGGCTCACGCTGTTGTAGTGAACAAGTAAAATGTTCTTTTGCGTGAATGACTCTTTGCATACGTCACATTTGAATGGTCTGTTAGGGTCAAGATATTTCTCCATCGGGTAGGTGAGCTTTTCACCTTTTCTGTGTAGGAGTGTTTTGTTATGAGCGGTCAAATATGACTGACGTGTGAATGCCACCTTGCAACGGTGACATTTGTATTTTCGTGTTGGATCATTGTATGAATCTTCTGCCATAGCTTGAGAATTCAAATAATCTTCCAGGAATTGTTGATCTTTGTAAACTATTGAATCATCTGAATTTTCGGCGTCATTGTGACCTGATTCATCCGCGACAGTAGCACTGGAATCCCTGTCTTCCAAGTCAGCCATGTCGTCATCTGGTGTTCTCAGTTCTTTACGCAAAAGCTCCGCCGTAGCGGCGTCTAAAGCAGTATTCTGATTGCCTTGTAACAAAGGGTTGGACGCTAAACTTCTTTTGAACGCCGCCAATTCATCTTCAGATAGTTCGGAATGCGAAGTCTCGACATGCTTCTGAAGAGCCAAAACTGAGCGGAAACTCCTCCCACACAATACACATTTAGTAGCATCTCGGATAACATGGTACTGTGAGTGTAATTGTAATTTCTCGATCGTCTTGAAGGCTAGACTGCATTGATTACAGCGATACTTATACACATGTTTTTCAGAGACTGACATATTGGTGATGGAGTTACGAGCGTGCGCTTCCCTGAAGTGATTTTGTAGCGCGTGAGCTGCGTCAAAGTATCGGTTGCATCCCTTCTTCCAACAGAAATATCCCGGTCCCTGAGGCGTCTGCTTGAGCTCCAAGTGTCCGGATTCATTTTGGTGTTGACAAAGTTCATCAACATTGCGGAATGTGCGATTACAAGTAGAGCATCGCTCTATCTCACCATCAGCGCTCCCTTCTGATCTCGGTGATGAAATTTCACGTTCTTCATCGCCCTGGCGAGAGTCATCTCTTTGCGCCTGAGCTCCACCGTTGAGCCAATGGCTTTGATCAACAAGTAGAAGAAGTCTTTGCAGTCCTTCGGAGTTCACTGAATGTATTTGCATCACATGCCGTTCAAGTGATGGCCTATCTTTGAATGCGTCTTGACATAGAGGACAGATGAAGTGTCGCGCATTTTCGGCATGTATTGAGTTAACGTGAGCGTGAAGGCGGTTTTCACTCGTACAACTAAAGTTGCAATATGGGCAAGCGTGAGGGCCAGGCGTCTCCTGGTCGTCTTCATTGCGAGCCTGTTGAGTTTGTTGCTCAACTTGGCATTGCTGAAGTTGTTGTTGCTGTTGCTGGTGTTGTTCCAAAAATCGCAACATTTTCTGCTCTTGAGTCAGTTCAGGCTTCTGGTCAATCGGTTCTTTAGTATCTGTTAAAAAAAAATAAGTAAACATTAACTGCAGGAACATAATTAATATTACACAAACAACATACTGTCACAAAATCAAATTATTCCAAACGAACCTCCCCGTACGAAATCCGTAAACCGAATGCATAGATATATTCGCCGTAAATCCTCAACGACTACCTACGACTACGTGTGATTTATCTACAAAAAAGATTATTTTCTATAAATGAAGCTGACTATTGTTCGGTGCCAGCGTTTGTTACTTTTCTGAATTGAAGTTAAAAATAAAATTCTTCTCTTTTATATTATTAGTCGGACTCGTTTTGTTTGCGACGTCCCGGCAAGACAAAGGTATCGGTCTATCCATCCCGTACACACACATTCACAGATGTATTAATACTAACGTAACAAGTATATTGTAATTTCGCACACAAAGGAGATACAGGACGAGCAAACAATCATTGTTCATTATTACAAAAGGTTTCGAATATTTCGTTTCGCATCGGATCAAATGCATTGAGAGAGTTGACGTGTATGTGACGAGTGCGAGTGGGACGAAGATAGTGGAGATATGTGAGTGTGCAATTATTATTTGACCAGGGATAAGTCCGCGGCAGCGTGTGAAAGACGCTGAGCCGCATTGTGTACGCTCAAATAAGGAAGGTGAAAGAAATGGTTGATTTGAGGACGGTGCAGATTCGTTAATGTAACTTTACAATTATATTTTATTAGATGAGCAACCACCACATGGTCCACTTTCATTGTAATCACCCCATATCGTAAAAGGAAATAACAACTTTCGTACAATATGTGTATATTGTAAAGAAAGCCATAGTTAATGAGAAATTCCAAAATGAAAACGAGTGCACATAAAAAATATAAAAAATAATTAAGACCTTTTATGATTATATTATATGAAATAACCAGTTTATGCTCGCGGCTTTACCCGCATGACAAAATTCTTTCTTAGCGGAGGTCTACGTCATAAAACCTATCTATTTTCCAAATTTCAACCCAATCCGTCCAGCGGTTTAGGCTGTGCGTTGATAGATCAGTCAGTCAGTCAATCAGTCACTCTTTCCTTTTACATATGTATTTAGATTCATCTAGACACAATAATTGAATTTTTATTTTGACAGTGAACATGCAGTCATTGCTGAAAACAATAATTTTAATTATAACAAAGTTGAAATTATCTCACAGTCCAGTGGATCTGAAACCAGTCGGTCCCCTCATTGGGAACCCGTTCTATAGTTTTAACCAGCTAAAACCGTTACATCTAATGATGGGGAGAGGGATAAAGTAAATCCGAGACGTAATAATAACCATAGCGCAACTGACCCTAATTCTGAGCCGGAGTGACCAGTGAATGTAATTATTTATGATGTTGAATCGCCGACCGACCGTCTGGTAGGAGCATAGAACAATGGCCCAGGTAAAAGGGACCTCGTCTGCATAAACGCGATTTTGACGCTTTTTGTCAATGGACAAAGGGCCTTTTCTATGGAAACACCACATCGTTATAGCGTCGTAAAGTAAGTATTGTGCAGTAAGTTTTGTTTTGCGAGATTTAGGTCAGCATTTTTACAATGTGGCGTCAGGAATACAATGGGAGCCTGAATGTTTTACTGTCTTCCAGAAACTGAGGTGTTGTGATTTGAGATTGTAGCTGAATCATATGTGAACGACGATTCTAAATATCAAATTAAAAATGTAAACAATGTAGAGGTAGAAACTTTAATTAAAAATTTATTTTCTTTCATGTATGAAGTAAGAAGGCAAAAACTTAAGCTGGGGTGCTTGTGCGAGCCATTGAATACAAGACCGGTTTTAATTCTGGTTTTGATTGTGCTGATGATGGAGATACTAACTAATGAAGTAGCCGAAGGGGTCATGCACAACCCAAGGGAAATACGGAGAATAATAATATCGAGGATGTTCCGACTATATTGCTTTGTTTATGGCGTGTGAATTTACATGCAATTTCACGAAACATAATTGACTCGACTATCTTGTATAACAATGAGAGGCAAGACAATTTCGAGAAATGAACTTCATATCAAAACTGATCGTTTAAAACGGTACTCTCGGTAAGGTGAAAATAAGTAATAAACATAAACATGAGGTACACAATGGTGTATGCCAGATTTCTTTCGCCTCCACATTTCTCTCGTAGTTTATCGTATTTCACCGCGGCCATAAAGTTGCGCGGGGCGATGCGGCCGACGACTGACGACATTGTACCATGATGTAGCTGCCTCATCACAAGGGGCCAATCATCCTTAATGCGCGACCGCCACATACGTAATGCGAGTCATTGTCCCGTGTGCGGTACTTATGGAAAATTCGCGTTCTCAATTCAAATCTTGTTTCCGTCTCCCTCGCTCGCGGGGCGGAGCCGCCTCCGACCAATGACGGCATCTGACTGTAGCGACACCGTGTAAGGCGTACGTTATTAAAGAAACCTGTTCTAATGTTGAGCGCTTTAAATTAAATTTTGTCCGTGTGTAATTATCTCATTATTGTGATTACGCATTCCTCGCTAAATGCTCATCACTTAAAATGGAGATTGGTTCTTAGATTGAACACGGAGTGACGCGACGTGCGCGCTCCACGATAATGAAGGCTCCGATTACGCACTGACACGTGATTAACCCGCACATCATAAAAATACACAAATTAACATCAAGCAAATTGTATGTTTATTGACACGGACCATAGTAAGAAGTTCGGTTGGTAAAAACTCTGAGTAAAATTGATTAAGGAACGAATCGGTTTAAATTGGAAATCGATAGTGACGTTTCGAAATCACATTCATAAGTCCACTGAGTATTACTTTATCGATACGAACGCCGGTAATGGTTTCGGTTGAATTAATTTTAATGGGATTTTCACGCTTTATAGAAAAATGTTTCGAAATATCTTAGCACGAGAGTAATAAATAATAAGTTTATACACATTTTGTTACCATTGCTTGCTGATAAAAGAAGTACGCAGAGCGCGACATCTAGCGGAAAGTGGCAATACTTGCACAATGCGCACGCGTCGATTTGTTTCTTTTTAACGTTTAAGCAGTTTTTGAGCCTCTGTTTACGTCATTGTGGTGGGCATTTGTATTGGCAGTTTGAGTCTATTAAGTTGCGTACTTAGGTAATTACCATTAAGAAGTATCTTAGATACACAACGCATTAAGGAAGTTTATACACAAACAAAAGACTAGTCACGGTCGGAAAATTATTAGTTGACAAATACATTATTTCCTTATTACTATTCTATTGAACTAGAAAAGTTAATGTTTAAAAAAACTTTACAAAAAAAAATATATACAAATGAAATAATGACTCAATTAACGCTCAAGGAGTTTCGTTTGTAACAATTATCTTTACTTATATTTATATTGTACTCACCATTGTCCTGCTGCTCGAAAGGACTTGATAACTCTGCAGGCTGAGGGATGACTTGGAAAAGCTCGGCCACATCAGGTGTTGGATCCTTGCCTTCTGATCTTCGTTGCAGTTGATGAATTTGCTCCATTTGCAAATGTTTGACGGATCGAACGTGTTGGAGAAGTGGTAGTCGGTGGGGAGCACCGAAACCACACAGAGCACAGCGGTAAACTCGTGGACGTTCTCGTGGAATCCTGGCTGAGCAGTCTCTTAGGTGCCGCAGGAGGAGAGTTGCCGCCTCGTGTCTTGCCCCGGCTGCGTGCAGTTGTAGTTTGTGAGCGGAGTTAGTGTAGTAGTCGCAAGCACAGCATCGGACTTGCACACCACCGACACCAGCGCCAGTACCGACACCACCGCAAAATTTCAGTTTCCACTCATTTCTCGGTCCTCCTTCCTTTACGTGGTTAACGTGTTGCAGTCTTTGCAGATGCTTATCAGTTTTGCAATGAAGCTGGAAGTTTGCTTTTAGGTTTGTCTTGTAAGTGCACAGCTTACAAACGTAATGTCCAGCAACCAGCGCTAGAATTTCTTGTTCTCTGATTTTCGTTCGGTCTTGTGCTAAGTGGTGACCAAGAGCTTCCAAGGAATCTGTAGAGAAGCAATTGCAAATGCAACAATGGAAGGTCCTCTCAGGTTCAGGATCAGCCGGCTCCGGTGGTGGCTCCATAGCCTCAGGGTTCAGGCCGACGTCAAGATGAGCACCTAATTCAGGAGGAGACGGTCCAGGACCTCCTGTCATGAGCTGAATCATCAGGGCTTGGTTGTAAGCCATATCAGCGAGTGCTGCTTCTGGATTAGGTGGCGGTGCATCTCCACTATGAAAATGCAAAAGACTTTCAAGTTGTTGTTGACTTTGTTGTCGGTGATGTAGCGCTGATAACGTTTGCATATGCTTCACATTTTGTTGCAAGACGAGCATGTTATGCGTATGTTTTTCTGATGTCATGTGTATCCTCAAATTGCGAGCAACATTCGTCTCATAATTGCACACGTCGCATCTGAAAGTTGGCTTTGGTTTTTGACCTAATGGAGAATGGTGTGGTAGCGGTGGTTTATGAGGTCCAGGAGGAGTATGTTGAGGAGCTGGAGGCAAATTTCCTTCCCCAGGATTTCCACCATTCTGTAATTCTTGCATGTTATTTAAATGTTTATCTGATTGCATATGTATACTCAAGTTTCCTTTAGTCGTAGTGGAATAATTACAGACTTCACACCGATATGGCTTGTACCCACAGGTGTACGTTTCGCCTCGTGCCAACCGAGGATGCGGCTGACCAGCTATACAATAAATGCAACTCGTCTCAGCTTCAGGATGCTTCTCTTTCATGTGTATCTCTAAAGTTTCTTGATACTTATAATGCCAGTTACATTTCGGACATTTTAATGTTTTGCAGGAATTCCTACTATGCATACCAGCAAGAGGGCCTCCTAGTCTTCCAGAATTTAAAATCAATTCACATTTCGGGCATTCCGCGCCCGATGGTCGTCCTCCAAGATGATCTGGACAGACACCTATCGTTGTTCCTGATAGGAAGGCAGGTGGTGTCGTTTGAAAAGGTGGGGAAGAGTTTGGGCTCACTCGAGGCTGAACTGACGCATTTATCGTATGAGGATGCGCTACAGAGATCAAGGAATGTTGAGGCATCAACGAATCAGCTATTGACCGAGGCGGTCTCCATTGGTTTTGAGGGCTCGGCCTTCTGTCGTCACATGTTCCATTAGGCAACATCGAATCATTGTCTCTATCGGGGGTCATCAGGTCCGGTCGCTTATCTATAGTGGGACTCGATAACTCTGATGTATTCGTTGGACTTCCCGAAGCTGTCATTCGCGGCGCTCCGGAACCAACAGGTTCCAAAAAGGATACTAATGGCTCTTTATCCTTCCCGACGCACTGGATTATGGCAGAAGCGTTTTCTCTAGCTAATGCATCTCTCTCTGTGTCAAGTAACGATAAACTATGGTCCGATTGTGCATGGGCTACGAATGATTTAGCATAACCGAAACTTAATTTACAAATAAAACACATAAGGATCGGTTTGACCGGCACGCTGACTGGACACTCCACTTGCGGTGATTGCGGTCTCTGGGAATCCTTTGCTCCTCGAAAACTGAACACTCTATAGCTGTGCATAACTGGCGCGTCGGGTCTCGCACGCGCTCGTTCTGCTGCTAATCTTCCGTATAATGCGCCATATAACGAAGGGTTTCTTGACACGTAGAAGGCGCTGGCTATCTGGGGAAAATCCAGCTGTCTTTCAACGACATTGTTGTCGCGACTATCGACAATGCAGCCTGGCTCTATTTTAGGCAGATCGGACAAGCTGGTCTCTCCCTCGGACAGCTCGGGGTCCTCGATGATGTAGGCGGAGCCATCGGGGTTGTAGACGATTTTGCCATCGAATCGTTCGACGTCTGACGATAGCGGAGGTGAGTCTCTTCTCGAAGTGAGGTCGACGGCATCCGGTGCGGCGGGGGGTGAGGTGGGCGCGGGCGCTGAAGAGGGCGCAGGCGTGGGCGCCGCTGGTGCCGCTGGGACGTTGCGCGGCTCCTCCTCGGGGCTCATCTCGCCGTCGTCGTCGTCCGGCTCTAACGCGGCTGAGCTCTGCGGGTCGTCGCGCTTGCGGCGCCGCTTGCGCTCCGGAGGCGGGCCGCTAGCGGTGCCGCCGGGCTGGAGCGGCGTGGGCATGGCGCCGGGCGTCAAAGGCCGGCATCACATGCTCTCCTGTAACAACAGATTTTCTAATGTTAGACATCAGCACTAAAGAAATATTCTAGTAGCTCGCACTACTGGACTTTGTACTACAATTGAACTAGATTATCTACAGGTACCTAGTGCTAAATGGAAATTAATCATGATTGAGATAAATATGAAATATCCGGAGCGCTCTAAATAGCAATCAATCACCTAATTCTCACGGGCCAGTATCACCCAGTTAACTGAAGGTGATTGTTGAATGGGATTGTGTCGAGCATCCTCGCCACCGGAAGTGGGTTGGGCCGTCGCTTGTGTCACCGCGTTGTTTTCCAAACTTATATACCGATCATTCCCTCATATGGATTAAACCAATATAAATTTCGTGAGACGACAGATATTTACTTTTTCGAGTATTAGACGGTTTTATTGAAACTTTTTCAAGATAGAGCCGCACTTCACTGATAAGGTCGAGTTCCCATAGATGATACATAAATGCTTACTCAAATTAGTAGGTACCTAAACGTTATCAGTTCGACTTTAGCGCAAACAACTACGATCAATTTATTCGTTTGACAAGCTGTCAATGTTGACACTATTACAATTAAGCAACTGACATACTAAGATCTCGACAAACATAAATTTTCCCGTGTCATCGGAAATTTACATTTAACTTTGTGCCTTATAAATGTGACATTAAAGAGTATTTCAGATATGAGTGTTGAAATGTGTTTTGATAACATAAACAGGTAATCTAGAATAAAAATTCGTTAAAATCGAGATTAAGCCGTCATCTGCCTTATCTGGCGCGTTATCAGGGGTACTTGTACGACATTACGAAAACTAAAATAATATATTTAAGTTGACAGGTGAGATAATCAATGTATGTTGTCACATGACTTGGGAACATAATTATTGATTTGAAGAAGAAAACATGATAATGCTGGTGAAGTAGAAAGATTCAAGAAAAGAACAGATGTTAAAAGCCAAATAAGATCAAGTGAACATCCTAGGTGTATTAATATAAGCTAAATATGTAGTTCATTCCTAAAATTACAAATTAACACAGAATAATTTGCAACTGTGTAATTTAACTAATAAATCAAAATAGTCAATATAAATATATAATATAATTTACTTGAGTATTTTGACACAATAATTTGATTGCTATACAGGTTTCCTTGATGTATTACGCGAAATTATTGAGTAGATTATGAATTCCAATTAAAACATTTTAAAGGAAATGGGCCTGAGTAATTTTGCGCAATGAAATTACTAATCACACTGAGTAATTAGTGATAAACAGGAAGTATGTAAAGATAGTGTCAACCACTGATATGTATTAGCACAGATGCCGTAAGTGCGTCAGTTTTTATGGAGACCAATAGATACTGTAACGTATTATCTTAATATTCATGAAATAAAATTATTAGAAAAATGGAGAGAGCCAAATGAGAAAATTGATCAACAGCAGTACCTACAAAGTACGTTGATTTTAATAATACCAATGAAATGTAAATTTAAACTTTTTTAATTTGTAATTTTTTGCTACAGCCGACATAAAATGATTATTGTAAACGCATTAAAAAAAAATTAAGATTTTTTTAAACTCTACTTTTCACACTTTGTCATTTTCTTAAATTTGCAATTATGAACTTACTGGATTTATGATTTGCGCCACAGAATTACAGAAGACCCAAACTGATCATGGTGTTTTGCTCCACTTACATAGGTCTCACAAAGTTGTTGAGCTCAGGGCACCTATTTTAATAAATATTCGTTGTGTTTACAATAAAACCGCAAGACAATCTGAACCCAAACTTTTTACACCGGAAATTAGATAACTTATAAAATTTTAATATTTTTATCAATATTTCCTATAGGCAGTGAAGTAGGTAATTGTAACCGCGCCTTTAATTGTTTACTTTTCAACGGTCGAGTTTGAATGGTCCTTGAAATCGATGCTTCGATGGCTGATATCGAGAATTTTAATAGTGTAAATATGTATGGTAGAGATAATAACCATTTTATAATCGCACCTGTCAGTTAAACCAAATGTCCTGAAGTCTATCGTAACGACTTGCATTTTAAGCGTGGTCAAACTGTACCTATATTGTTATTAGAAGCAGGATAAGTTTTATGCATTTTATTTAAAAGTTAATATAGGTAATGTCTCAGTATATATTATTATTTATTATTTTTTGTTGTTGGAAGGTTTTGTTTTATTGTTAAGGTTTGTTTAAGGATTTTTTAAATGATGACCTGTCTATGTTATTAGATTTTGCAAATGTCTTAAAGCTTCTCCATGTGTATATTTAAAATGTTAAAACTCATTATTAGAAAATATGAAGAAAAACACTAATTGCGATGATAATTATTATTATGGTTCTCCAGAGCAAAAGCAATTTGTAGATCATTTCGCAGTGCTAATGTGTATGGAAATTATGCAAAGAGCCAGTAATTATAGTCGAGGTGAATGTTCTGTAATGCTATAATTTGCCACTAACATTATATTTACTGCTCCACTATATATCCTACCTATATTCATTATCGGTGACGCTGATTTCAACCAGAATCAAGTGGCGTGAATCAAAAACGATGTCGTGACAAATACAAAGGGAAAACAGCAATCGTCAGCCAATATGTGTCATTAACGTAATAAAAATGTAAATCAAAAGGCAAAAGTGTAACGTGTATAATTTCTGTTTTGCAAATGGTGTTCGAGGCGGTATACTCAGCGGAGTAAATTTTTAATGTGGGCACACGTGCCGATGTTCCCATCGTTCACAATCAGTGGCGTTGTCAATTTCCACCAATAGGTACCCCGATGTCTGATGCAGAACTAATTTCCGATAAACTCACACACACACTCGCATAATGATGTTAGCCACATTCGAGCGCAAATTACACGAATACGCGAGCGTGTGAGCGTGAGAAAAGTACGGCGGAAATAATGCTTCGAACATGTGTGCGTGCTGACACTGGCGCAATTTGCGCGTACGCACTCACACACACACCAATCATCCCGCATCCAACTCGTCTACAATAGTTATCGAGCCCATCATAATGAAGATGCGAGCTTTTCAATTCATTAATGAGGCTCCCTCTATGTTATTGATAGTAACGAATGAATACCGTTTTTGTCAATGTCCAATTTATGGACAGCAACGTGCATGATCACCGGCTAATCCCACTTGTTCGACTAATAAGGAATGTCCGTTGAATAGAAGTGAAATTACAAATGATAATTGAAGGTACATTGGTGCAGCGATAAATCCTATAATTAGCAAAACCAAACACCATGCGAAGCCAATCAACACACTCGTTACCGTATCCACGGAATGGAAATTCGTGTTCCATGTATCACTTTCCAATGAGAATTTACTAGTTGAAATTGTGACGTTTGCAGCGTGCTCTACTTTATAGGCAGCAGCAACGTTCGCGAAAACAGAATAGAACGTTTTGTTGAAGAATCATTAGACCGATGTAAATTATGAGCAGTAAATAATGCAAGTATCTGGGCTTGCACGAGGAAATCGCGACGTTTGTCACAAGTAAGGAAATTAAAGCGTCAGTTGGAGCCGTAACAAATGCCAATGAGCGTGAAACATTAGCGAACTTCAAGTATAAAGCAAACAGCTCTGAAACGTACATACGTCGCACCGTAACGAGAAGAGTCTGTAACTGCCTCGATATTAATAATCGTGGGTTATTACGAAGGCCCTCATTAACTCGCCTGCCGCTCGTCCAACGAAACCGCAAAACACTGCAAAATAATTACCGCCAGAGTGCTTTCTTCACGAAAACATCGTAAAAGCGCATTAAACAACATCTACTAAGTCGGCGCGAGGAATTACAATAAATAAGGTATTAAGCCGGCGTTGTCAGGCACCGGACTCACAATGTCGAAAAGCGATTAATGGAAATAAAATTGAGCGAAGTCCGAGAGAACGATTTACTTAATACATTGATTATAAGTGGAGGGAATGTATGTAAAACGTTGCACGTAATGGAGGTAGTCTCGTTAGACGTGGGAACGCGGAGGAGAGCTCAGATGCTACATGGTAAGGATCGCGCTCGACAATGTCCACCGTTAGGGTTTCACTTTAAGCCTTCATTAATGGTAATAGTATGAACTTCGCTGATGGGAATGACCTTTTTGCTCGTCTGTGGGGAACATGCATCGGCTCCGGCTAAACAGACTGAAAAGGTAAGGAAAAAATAAACATAGACAAGCACACAACTCCTTATAAGATGTTTTCAAGTTTCTCCTAATAGAAGCATAATGTCTTGCAAAATCTAATAAGTTTTTTAAAGTCGTCTATCAGAATAACCTTTACGCTTACAGTTTCTAATAAGAAAAAACATTTGGTAACTTATTGGCGTCTCACCCACTGATGTAATCAGTTAATTAATAGAAATAGAAACGTGTATTGTACCTATTCGTTTGTATCAAGTAAAAGTCATTAATTAAAACGGCTCTCTAATTTCACACGTTGAAGTGACAACGCAAATTTGTAAGCCTCTAGTGTGTTTGTAATTACAAAGCATTATTTAGGTGTGAAACGTGAAACTTGTTGTCATTAACGAGACTTAGCTTTCTCATTAATTTGTCGAATTAATTAGCTACAAACAAAACACAAGGTAAACCATCGTACTTGGAACTCCACAGTGTAAAAGTATGTTTGAAATAAGACCATAAAACGAATGATTTTATGATTTATTTGCTTTCATACAGCAGCTAATTGTGTTAGGTGCTCAGCGGCCTCATTGTGGATAAAACCTTTGATCGCTGTGGCTCAAAGGCTCTCCGAAGAAACGATGAGGTTTTTCATTCAACATTATTGGTAGCCGATGTCTAGTTATAATGTGAAGTGGGTTCTTAATAGATGTTATTATAATAGACGTAGAGCAATCTCGTTCAGGATTCTAATACGAAGAATTTGAAAACCTTGAAGAGATTTCCAGCGGGCAGGCATCGCGTGAAGACTCCAGGTTACCTGGCGGGCGCCGCTCCGCCAGTCTGCCTCTTAGGAACCGTCAATTTGCGCCTGTAATTATTGCGGACCCTTCGATACTTATATATGTTTTTTTCAAAGTTAATTGTTGCAACAGATGACTTTTTTGTTGAACCAACTCAAAGAGAGCGGAAAGGCATCAAACGATGCGTCGAATTTGGAAATAATTATACATAAATAGTCCCTTGAGCGGCCGATTAAGACAATTTCCGAGGCAAATTGCCGCAGACGATATAATAGCACACGCTCTGCTCCGTCATAAATAAATCTGGATTATGTTTCTGTACGAGATTAAGATTGATTCGATCTCGATGCTTTCTGCTATTAATGTCTACGCGATGTAATGCCCGGCCCGTGTTAATATTTTTTAATATCATTATTCGTTTTTGTGGGTGCATGTGATTTGTGAGATAATTGCGTCGGACAAATTGGCGGGCGTCATTAGGGAGATAACGGGTGGGATCGATCGAGCCGTAATTAAAGATCGATACACGTGAAATAATTAATTAGAAGACGGTGTCGGAACGGAGGCGCCTCGGGCCTCTCCACAAAAAACAATGACGTGCGGTTTTGGCTGCGCCGGCGCCGGCGACATCCGCCGCACTACGTCTATAATTTGTGAGACCTCGAATTAGTCTTAATCTTATTTCACTGGGACGAGCGTGACGCCGACTAACATTCTCGAGAAATGTGTCATTAACGTTAATTTGTATGATTGGTATTTTTTTATAATTTCTGGGTTAATATAAACAAAAGAACATCGAGAAAGAGCGGTAGACAAAAGGAAATAAAAACTGAGTTTAAGTTTTACGACTGTGGTGCCACAAAGTTTCTCGGAGACGGGAGAGCTCAGCAGTGTCGTCGATAATTACGCGTCGAAGAATCGTAATGTACGAACAATTACGTCGGTAAAAGCTTACAATCGTCTAGTTGAAAGGCATTAGCGATGCACGGAAGCGCTTGCATCACTAACTACTGAGAGAGAGTAAATAATCTGCTATGAGATTGATGAAATGAAAAAGTTAAAACAGGAATTATGCATCTCGTGATGATGTGAAAGTTTTATTTCAAAAGATAAAAGCCCACTCTCATACAATGAATTTACATACTTTAATAAATAAAATAAAGGATGTATTAAAGATGAAACATGGAAGGAATCAAAACCCTCTAGCGCTTATAGTTTGGACTTCGACATAAATAAGTTAAGGCTCAGTAGTGTCGCGTAATGTGTTGACTTCGTAATGGACGACTCGAAATGTACCAGAAACGAAAAAAGGAAGCCGAGGGTCAACAAGGGAAAACAGGTGGGGGAGGGGACAGTCCACAAGTGTGTACAAGTGAAATTTAGACTAAAATGTAAGTATCGATATAGGTACTTCAAGGTCAATTTCAACAGGTCAAGCGGGTACTGTAACTTAATATTATGGCGTTTTACTTTACAGATTTTAATTAATATCTTGAAAACTTTCAGATTATTATGTTAATAAAAAATAAATGTACCCTAAATTTAGAACTAAAAGAGATCTATAATATAATTATCGGATAAATTTAAGGACAACATAGGTATAAAAACTTTTATAATTTTATGAAGTCAGTTATTAAAATGTATTCAGCGGGGCAATGCCGCCAGCATTCTTGCCACCTTTCCCTCCTCCTCCTGTTTATTAGATTAAGTTTTGTAGTTAGTTTTAGTTTTTAAGTGTTTAGTTTTTAAGTTTTTACTTATTAAGTTTTTTAGTTATTAAGTTTTTGCTCATAGAATAAAATAAATAAATTTCTTATAGACCAAAATGTACCTTATGAGCCAAGGATCGGTAAAGGCAAAATTCTCGACTTAGTCGAATAATAATTTACGACAAAGTTAAAAAACGAACATTTATATTCTAATACATTTTAAATTTGTCGACTAATAGAGAATGTACCTTTTCGAGGTAGGCAATAGCCTCTCAAGGGGGGACATTTTACGTTCACAGCAGAGTGTAAAATTAGCTTACTTTAACTATTATTTAATGTGGTTCCGGGATGTGAACTGGGTGACATTTTAGAGTCACAATTGTGGGAATCTGAACAAGTTAAATCGTCAGTGAATGATAATTACTTGGTGATTCGAGTTGTCAACGGTTTTATTTTGATGGGCTCATTTTGTTTTCGGTTCATGCAAATGGGTGATTATAACAATGAAATTATAAGTTGAAAATACGAAAGATCTTATTAAAACAATGAACAAGTATAAGACTGTGGCGTTTCAGTCGCTGATAATATATTTAACTAATTATATTGTGAATTAATTTTGGATTTTGTTTTTAAATTTCAGAGTAAATTTCTTTTTGTCATTAGTGGCAAAGAAGATGACAGACTGCCTGATGGTAAGTGATAACCACTATCCATGCACATTTGAAATACGAGTATATTGGGCATCACCTACTAAATTTTTAATGATGGCTAATATGTTGAGAAAAATATCAATTGGTTCGGTAACTTTCCACGCATTCACACATTTATTATTATTAATAGGCAAGCTTAAGGTAGAGCGATATCAAGATAAACCAAATAAGGTTGATTATAATTAAGAAATTTGAGATTCTAAGCACATAATTTTATAATAACCTCTTAATTTAGAATAACTCTATTATGTTAATTACAAGTTCGCCCAATCTGGTCCAGAATCAATAAACAATCAAAGTTCTCACGATTCGCCTTCGATCAGTGGAATCAGTGTGAGAGCTCTAACTCTGTATCGATGCGTGTGCGCAATTAAAATGGAACCTACAATCAGCCGCCATGTTTGTACACGGACGATGTTAATAGCCTTCAGTAATTACATACCAACATCATGCCAACGTTGCTTCTCGGAAGGCTGCTCAAATTAATAGAACCTATTTTCGGTACACGAACATCAAAATCTATCCAAAATTACGAGCACAATGTTTGTAATGACAGATTTTGTAGGGACTTTTTCAATGTTTATAAAAGGTACCCATATCCTTGAGTTAAGGAATTCATCAATTGTAAATATTATATTGTAAATATTCATTAATTGAAAATATATTGTTAATTTATTACTAATTGTCCTCAAGGAAGAAATACTCCAGCAAATGCAATCAGGACTATGCTAGAGACTACATGATTTAAAAAAAATCGCATTCAGAGTAAGGCATTGTCACCCCATTATGTCACCAGATCAAGCAAGTCGCATAAACAAACACATAAACCTCCACAGGCATCACCAAAATATAATAAGCAAGGTAATATTACGCGACAGTGTCACAGCTAGAGAATTTCATATCGCCGAATTTACATGTAGGAAGTAGGAGGAACATTCGAGGAACTAGCGGGGTCGATCTCCCCGTCGTTATATCCGGGAAAGAATATCTAAATTCAATTACAAAAAGGCTTCTCGGCGAGGTGTGCCGCTGCACCCGCGCCTCCTCCGAAAAGGGTGTATAACAACTCAATTTCTCCATATTATTAAGACTGTGGGGTGCGGCCTCAGAATGGGGTGGCGTGGAACACAAAAAGAATGCTAATTTAAAATTCTTATTGCTGTGTTTGTATGCGCGCGCGCTTTATGTATCATTCTCGTAACAAAAGGCGGAGGAGAGAGCCGCTCGAGCGCGTAATTTCAATCTAATATTCAATTTGAGAAGTATCGCGAGCTCCACCCGCCATCTTTTATTTATTTTACTCGAGGAGCGTTTTCCTTGGTTTCATAGATCATATGAACTGGAGATATGTGAGTGCTTTATGCGACTTTTGCACGCTTAGTGCCTAGTTGACAAACGGTGCGAATAAAATCTACAAGTTTTATGTTTATTAAGTTTCAATAGCTCGACTCGGCTTTTTGAATATGAGCCACGTCTCAATGAGCATTTGCGATTTGTTCGCCAAATTAGTTTCGATATCTCAATGTAACGGCCGAATATACGAGTAAATTCTTCATTCTCACGGCGCGAAGAAAATAAATTTCTCCGGTCACAATGGGTGCTTTCCACAGACAATTCGCCTCTAAACGGAGGGCGATAGACGGCTAATGTGCAAGTCGTGATATATTAGCTAAGGAGCTAATTTCTCTTACCATACTAGATCTTATAAGAACATATTAAGGCAACACGGCATTTACACTCGCTTTCTAAACAAATGCCTTATCAGACAGAATCTATGATAGAGCGTATGTCAAGGATGACAATAGATGCTTTAATTTCAATTTGTCACGATCACGAATCTTCATGAATCACAGAAAGGTTAAAGGTTTCGTTCCTAGACTTTTGGTAAGTCAAGGTGGTATAAATATGCTGATTGTTGTAAGGTCAGTCTGCTTTGTTCACAGTGATTTGTGATCTACATAAGATATGAAATATGGGACGAGCTATATTAGTCAACTACAATTTTGTTATTCAAATAGAAGTCGTGTTGCTTTCGAGAAATTCAGGGATATCTCTTAAAGTCACTCTATGAGAATTATACAATTATGGACTCCTAGTGTTTCTTTTTGTACATTCGTGTGTGGGCGGGCAACCAACTGGATGGCATAAGGTTTTATAGTACATTCGATGACACTAAAAATACAAGCACGGTAAATGCTAACCGCATGGGGGCTCTATCGCATCGACGCAACCACCATGAGTACTTGAAGCGAGGTAAAGTTAATACTGTTTTTGACCTGAATTCGGATATTTAGTACATACATTTTAACTTTGAAAATTACCATGCATGATGATTTTAATGTCATTTTCCCTTCGAGGATTGGATTTCTATTTTTTTCCCCCAAATCTCTTGATGTCTATGAATCGTTGATGATGATACAAAATAATAACGTAACCAGTTTAAAAATACCAAATAACACAAACAATAAAGTTATCTTAACTGTTAACAAGGAAACCATAGAAGATTCAATACTAGAAAGAATATTTTAGACTAACACTTCTTATGAGTCTCCAGCCCATTACATGATTTAGTTACTATGACAGTCTCTATTCAAAATATATCGTAAAGATAGTGTTACATTACCATCAAAATCATGAATTTATTAACATTAATTTATTCCGATAAACCGAACCAGACGAAATAATGATACAGGTGACATGGAAAAGTAGATAGAGACCACCTGAGCGAGCATGTTAATGCTGAGACTATGTTTATGTATGGTCAGTTAAATGTAGACGAGGAGTTTGACAACAGGTAGAATCCTAAACATCGTCCAGCTTATAAGTGCACGCAGTTCCACAAAATCTAAGAACATTTTGCACGCAGTAGTGGTACACTCACTGGGTGAACATTAGTGGGCGACTTCCCCTACAAAACGTTTCACACATTGCATTAATACTGCACTATTAGATCGATTGCCGAGTGCGTAAGCGCCTATTGTGATACCAACTCGGCCATAGAAGTCGCTAAGTATAATTTTTATGTCAGTTAGTGTGTGCAGAAAGCGTGGGCGGGCGTTGTTGATAATTTGCAAGACGGAGCGCTCACCGTAACGCGATGGCGGCTCGTAATAAAAATGTCTCCACTCTTCTACTTAATATCAACCTATACCACAACTGTGCTGTGGTAATGAGTGTGATTGTAGACATGTTAAATGCTGAAGATTATAAGTTTTGTCTAGCTTATTTAAAGTTTATTAATTTTTCTAGGAATTACTTTTCTTCATTCCTACTTTAATGTTAAATAGGTGCTTAAGTTTATGATATTGTCAATTGTCAATTTAGTTATTCAGGTCAAAATCTGTAATCTCAATATTTTACTACAGGATCATCTCCGCTTTAGTCGTTATTATCAAAGCTATTACTACGTGTCTCTACATCTTCTATTTTAAGCCTATAAAGTAGATAACCTACACAATAAAACATTTCAACCCAAAAGCTGTAAATCACGAAGCTTAATCCAATATCATACAAGCAGAAAACAATAAATAAAAAACACATAAAATCAAGATAAAAACCGACATTGTCGCATGATAAATGATCGGATTTAAATTTAAAAACCAAAAACTGATCCCGAGGTCCTTCCTTATAACGAACGCGAGGCTCGTTTATAATTATAATTAATATTCTCACAGTATTAGAGTAGTCGACGATAAAAAAAGATATTCGACGCGAGAATTAATAACAAACAAATGGGCTACCTGCGGTGTTTTTTGTGCTCCCACAGGTAAGGCCGCGATGAGATGATGAGAGAGAAACTCATGTGTGTCTTAAAATTTAAACAATATTGTTCGATTTTGACATGGTCGCACCTTTTTATAGAAACGGACCCTCATTCATAGAAATCAGCCGCGGTAGGCTCCGCGCCGCGTGAAAAACATTGTGTACTTAGGCTGCGCTTCTGCTACTGGACGGCAGATGGCGAACTAAGTTCCGTGAAATTGCCTCTTACGTTACCTGCAACAGAGCAAAACCTAACTTTAATCAAAGCCCGAAATATATACTTAATACTAAATGAATGGGTCATAAATGTAACATAAATAACTTAAAACCTCCAGTCTCGTATTTCCACTGCCGCTGTGACTGATTAAAAAAAGAATCAAAGCTGCATTGGAAACAAGAAACCGACGACTCGAAATCCTGAACAAAAGAGAGGAACTCTTAACGTGATACCATAATGACAAAACAGAAATATGATTTCGATTAAACGGTGCGACGGAGACTGTGCGATTGGGTGTTTGTGTGGGTGCGATAAGGATAGAAAATAGTTAATAATAAAAATATTTTATTTGTATAGTGGGGTAAAACACCCCCGCTGCGGGCTGTTTGGTCGGGACTGCATCTATCATCATTATATTAACCGATTTAACACTTTTGAACACATACCATTCGCCGGTGGTTCTATTCATTCAAGGGTCACATGACACACAATGTGCAAAGTATGAACAGATTAATGCCGATTATAATTTATTTCTTATACAATTACTTATTTTACGATAGTAAATCACCGTGCAGCCATGATGAATCGAAAGCGTTATCGATTTAATTGAATCTAGGTCTTTTAGTCCATGTTTGGTGAGTGGGTCTATAGAATTCCCTGTTTGGTCACGTCTAGAGGATTATTAATTACGGGATCGTTGGAATCTGGGTCATGTCACTCGTGTCATTTTATCTGATCTCTAATTAAGGTGCTTCCAAGTTCACTCGGTCCATTGTTTAGACTGTACCTATTTAATTATGACGTATCGATGTAAAAGTATAGTTGATTAGTTTTGGTCATTCTAACAAAAAATGTGAGCGCTACTTTTGGTAGCGAGTAGCGTGTTAGGAACTTCGGCTCCGTATCCGATTGTATCGTATAAGGCACCTCCGGCATTATTTTATTGCGTAATTGGTGAAGTTTTTACCACAATTATTTACCAACATAACATTAATTGACGGATAACATGTTCACGTACACATTCCATGATTTAAAATGGTCAAATGTGGAATTAACAGTGTGCTATTCAGGAAGTGCAATTAAATGAAATGATGCATGTCGATATTAAAATAGGTATTGATATGCAAAGTCGGTTCATTATGCATGCGGGCGGTGGCCGGTCGCCGCGGCCGGTCCCATGGCTCGTTCACAAATTTTTGTCAGCTAATCAATGATTTGACCCTAATACCAATTACTATTCATGTTTGCTTACAATGGGAATATTGTTCTTGTTTGCAACCAATCACCAATACATAATGAGATTGTAGATGGGTAGTTAGTAAATACCTTTATGATTTGGTTGTTATGATAGGATTCGTAGACTAAGACTTGTTTCTTATAGGTTTGCTATAATATCAGTAAATTTTCTGTAAGGTCAAACCCAAATGCTGGCCAAAATTTTAATGTGTACACTGTACACCCAATTTAGTAGTTAAATTTTGTATGTAGCTCTTTAATAGTCCTGTTACTTAGATTAATTACGATTGTAGGGAACTCAGTTATGTGTATCTTTAAATAAAATGAATAATTTTCATTAGGTACTATATTAATCTGAAATATAATCACCATGATACTTAATGAAACATAAATGAACAAAGTAACAGCAACCGAGAAGGGCAAGATCAAATGTGGTCTGGACC
The DNA here is from genome assembly GCA_947507615.1 of Hemithea aestivaria. NCBI lineage: Eukaryota > Metazoa > Arthropoda > Insecta > Lepidoptera > Geometridae > Hemithea > Hemithea aestivaria. The sequence continues at coordinate 10,474,161 of OX382337.1, read as the reverse complement.
TAACCCAATAATTACAGGCAGTGATTAGATCGCGCGATAAGACTCATTCCACTAATTACTCCCTAAAGCTAAACGTACCAACCGCTCGCTTTTTGCCATCGACATAATTTAATAAGCATATTAACCAACCCGATGCTATAGATAGGTAACTAGCCTCAGGATGCTCTCGCTAATACCTTTATAATGTTGCTAATATAGAACATTATATCTGCTCTTCATAATTTAATAAGACCCATGGTTCGGTTCCATCCTGAGGTCAAAGAGGAATGACCAGCCAATGAAAGTCAGGAGACGCATCTGACTCGAATCACAGTCGCTCGAAACTCATTCACATTATCATCAATTTAAAACACTCGAGTATGACATTGCGTCTGGCGTGTTGCGTGTGGCGTACAACCGTTGATTCAATAAAATGGAAAAACGTTATTCCCTTGTTTGATATGTCCCAAGTTCAATTTGATCGCATCTAAACAAGTTAGACCACGCGGGCCGGGTATTCTATCGCTATTAAAGATGTGTGTTTATGTGGAATGGTAATAGAGCCGTGTCATTTTGATTGTGGCCGTGGCTTGTTATCTGACCTTGCAGTGAATGACTCCCATTAGCGTCTCTTAGATTTAATTAGGGTACCACGCATCAGCCGGTCGTCTGCGTCAGTGGGCAACCGCGTGTGGGCAATCAAATTAGAGACGCAGACAATGCGAGTGACCACCCTACGACAAAACGTTTTCTCGCAATCTTCGATCACCGGATTAAGGGAGACTCGTCTCGCACGTTTTATCTCCGATTGTCCGCACTTAACGCGCACTTTACGCCGAGTGCCCCTCGAGGAAATTGAAAGCGATCGCTTTCCTATCTTATCTGTAGTGTAGCACTAATTAATCGATGTTCATAGTTAGAGGTAAATAATGCGAGTATTGTAGAGGTCGGTGTGATTTATCGGTGTGAATAGACAAAAGTGTCGCGGTCGGAGAGGATGGGTACAATGGTGTGGAATGTCGTCGCGAGCCGGTCGGTCGCTCGCTCGTGCGACCCGTGAATGCGGATTATTAATAACCCGCTCCGGTTCAGCACGACCGCGATACGATGCCGCACAGCCATCCCACTCCTCGCCCGGAGCGCTTCCACCTGCACTCTCTCCATATGCACGCCTTCGCATGATATTCTTCAAAGTCTTCACTTGAATTCCGATAATTGGAATTTGCGAATATAATTATAAGACCAATCACTGTTTTGGAATCACGAATCATATTCATCAGACACCCCTCTATATCCCCCAGGACCCTCTAGCCCCCCGCATCGCGTAACAATGCATAACAATGGAGTCTACGCGGATTATAACAAATTCCCCAAATTGTGTGGGTTCATATTTTCTCTAAATAATAAGACAAAATAGTGATAATGTCACATGTGCGTATAGTTTACCGCATTTGGAACTAATTGGGAATATTCAATAGTGTTGCGATTATTGAATAGAACATCTGTCGAATTTGGAAATAATCGTGGGATCAAAAAATCAAAAATGATAAATTAAACAACGCAGATTTAGTTGCTGAGTAGGACTCACCTCCTAAACCATCAAGAATTGATCCCACAGTCTACCTATCATTAATATCAAAACACAAAAATGTTCACGATAAGTTTAGATGTCGAGAGAAGTCGTTTAAAAACAATAACAAAAGCGAGGGCAAAGTGCCACTAAGAGCGTGTTAAAAAGAAAATGCACTATGAAATTGCTTTTCACGATTTGTTGTCATCGGTGAAACTAAATGATCTCATTTTTTGTCCCAACATAACGCGGCCCTACGCCGTACTGTCACGTAGTACTTCGTAACTCCTCAATTAAATCGTATCACGACAGCAATTTAACAAGAAAACTATTTTATGTACTTTGAGAGATAACAATGTGGGCTTTGTTAACGTTTCTCAATTTGTAGGACTGACTTCATTTGTGATTGTATCATCAGGTATGTTGATATTTAGTAAAGTAAATTATATAATTGTTGTACATACTTAAAAATTATATTTTAAGCATCTGCTTTAAAGGCTTATTACACTTGGCTAAATTTAGAAGCCTAAATTCAGTTGCCACTTAATTAAGTCAAGTGTAATCACATTTAGCATCCTAAATTTAGAAGAAAGTATCGTTCATCCTAATAAGATCCTGAATTTAGTGACTAAATTCAGCCAAGTGTAATAAGGCTTTTAGCATTGTCTTTGAGTTTTGTCTCTTCTTAAATTGTTTGCTATAGATACCTTTTTTTTATACAATGAAGTAAGAAGACGAGCAAGACGCTCTCCTTATGGTAAGAGATAACGCTGCCCATAATTAGTACAGTGCTACCCAGTGCACTGCGCCAACGCTTCTTACTTGAGAGTCATAAGATGTTAAGACTCTTCAGTCCAGTAATTTCACTAGCTACAGTGCCCTCCTGCCGAAGCACAGTAATATTCGCACATTACTGCTCAGGCGGTAGGATAACTGGCACTGTTGGGGTACCCACCTAGTCCACCTCCTGCAAAGGAAGTCTACCCCCGGTGAGACTTACAACTTACTCCTTTTAATAAATTTGAACTAGATTGTTAGTGATGTATTCTAATTTCCAATCAGACTTATTATCCTCGTCGGTAGCTCCATCGAAAGTTCTATTTAGTTTTTATAAGGAAGCTCAGATTTTAATGTGTTCACCTCACGACTCATTTTTTGCGTTTTCCATCGTCTTACTTGGAAATGTCGTGAGTTCGATTTGTTACAGAAACTATAATTAGCTTTACCGTTATTGGGTACTTTACATTTTCAATGTATATTGGGAGTTTATTGATAGCTGTCTCTCCATTAAAGAAAGCGTGACTGAATTTGTTTATTTCTAAATTTCAAAAGTAAAACAGCTTTTTATAGAGGTTGGTTTTTATAGGAAGGGTAATAAGGTACTAGTTGTAAATTAAAACAGGTAGTTATATAGATAGATAGTTATTCTAATTATAATACTTCTGCGTATTAGAGGCTGAGGCAATTGACGTACTTAACATTTCGATATTTATTTCAAAGTGTCATTAACACGTACTGATGCTAATTGCCATCGCGTTGCGACAAAACCTGATGTTTCGTGTAACACTTATTAAATAGAGACGGGGCTTTTCACGAAATTTAATTATCAGCATTACGACGACACCAAAAACGGCGCCGCTCAAAATTAGACAGCATCGATACATGAGACTGTTTGCAAAACTGTTCACCGTGAAGAATTTCGTTTCAATTTGTAGAAAGTCGCTAATTGACTAAATGGCGGACGAAATAGAAACTACAATAGAAACTCCGACTGAGGTTGTCCAATGATTGATTTGATTTTACATTAATGACTTGCTCAAAATGAAACTTGACATTAATACAGCATGGGGACCCTAAATGGATGACATTATGTCCATGCGTAGAGACGTCAAATATGAACGATGATGTCCCACATTTGTTAAGGACGCATATTACAATGCTCGAAATGCAATTTAAACAGACATAATAGATATTATTGAGAACAATATCCACGTAATTGTAACGAACAAATAAAAGTACGGCCACTTACAAAGAATTTTCCTCCAAATGACCTTAAAACGCCTTAATTTGTGAAGTAAATAAAACGCCAGAGCAATAAATAGCTTTTTAAAATATAATATACACACATGAACCACTAACTAGGTAGATACAATCGTGATATTTAAACAAGATGATGAAACCGTTAAACCTAAAAAATAAATTAGCATGCACGTTCAAAGACAAATAATAAAATCCAATTTACAAGTCTTAGTGAGCAACAACGTAAAGACTATCAAATTATGGCTACAACTATTTGAAAATATACCAAACGTGATTCCTGCGTTAACACTTCTACCCGACCAATGGCATCGTCTGATAACTCTGTATTATAAATTTGTTAACAACCTTTTAAATTATGTACCCTATATTGAGCTTTATTTAAAAGCATTACGGCTTCAATTTCCTAGAATTGTTTTAATAGAGGCAAAGCGACAGTCATCTAATAAGTCAAATGGCTTTTACTAGATGTAGCAATGGAAAACTACTAATTAAATCGAGTACAACATTAGATGCTGTATGAAAAGACACCTGAGATGTTTTTAATGAATCTGCCGTCAGAGAGACGACTGGATCGTTTTCTATCTATTAGAATCTTGAAGCAGTTTGTCCAATTGATAATCTTTAGCAAGCGATAAACACCGACAATCTATCTTCTATTTGTGGTATGAATTTGAAGTGTTAACGTTACGATAGATGCATGATTAGCGGATCACTTGTAGATATTGTTGTTACATAACTATCCACTAATGGTGCTAGGTGCGTGCAAGCTGTAATTGTTAAGTACCGATATTTTAGCACATCTTTGTAACCAAGGCTGGCAAACAACTTTACCTACACAACAAATTCGTAAGTTTCCCCGACAATGTGAAATAACATACCAGACAATTTAATCCAAGTCGTTATGAGGCAATTGCACTAAATTGTCGTAATAAAATTTTGAAGGTAGCACCATTAAAATCTGTCGGAATGAAACAATGCTCCTAATGAACTACGGGAGAAGTAAGAGAAATTATTTACGCCACACACTGAGTTGACACCGAAGCGGTGGGATGGGTATAAAAGTATAAAGGAAGACATAGAAATCTCGGTAATGATGTAAAGTGAATGGACAGCAGTAATTGCACTACCCACGTAGGTTCTGTGAGGCGTATCGTCACATAACTAATTGTCTAACTAAATAATGATGCTGCACGTAATTTGATGCATTGTGTTTTTTTCTAAATTTTCCATTCCAGAGTTTACAAAGTGTGCCACCATTAGATTTCAAACACAGATATTATTATAAAAATACAGAGTTTGATCTATGAAACATGTTATGACCAATAGGATCTATAGCTCCAGTTTATTAAGCTCCTATTGTAATAAAGAAAAAGTTCGAAAGACGTTAAAATTCCCTGGATCGTATAATTACAGATGACACATTTTAACATTAAGAAACCCACGCGCGGCCTATGTTGTGGCTTTAAACTCATATAATTTGTGTTAAAGCTGTAATATATGAGAGTTTTGAGACCCTCGGATTCGGCGTTTCATGCATTCGATCGTTAATAAAATTATCAAAATCTAAACAGGTTTTATGAGTATCGCTCGTGCGTCGAAGAGACTTCGTCTCGGTCCAACTTATGAATGGAAATGGTTTTTGGTATTTTAAGTGTTTATAAAGGTCGTAAATAATTTATCGCTGCGTGATACTTCCGTTGGCTGAATTTATTTGTTATATTGTAGAAGCGCTAACTCAAAGTATGTGGCTACTGGATTTTTGAGAGCGGGTATCGTGTGAGACTGTTTTTGCTGTAGAGGTATTATATACGTTGGTGTCGGTAGTTGTGTTGCGTCAGCGATCGTGATTCAGCCTCGTCAGAGCTCAGGTACCAACCGGCCGGCACCGGACCAGTAATTATTCTAAGCACACGTGGACATGGTTTATGGCCGTGCATGGCCTGGCTTGTAAACGTACACCTTTTTGTTTAATAGGTTAACGACTTGTACTTTATCTTTATTGATCGGCCAAATACACAAAATTGGTGAACTGACTACTACGCGCTCGATATAATACACTTAGATATTTAACTAGGCACTTGTTTGTGGCCAATTTGGTTGACACCTCTTCACGACATTGGTGAGCTGAAATTTGGCAGGTAGCTTACACCCAAGAATAACGCAGGTTATTTTTCAGCAGGTAAAACCCAAGGGCACAGCTAGCAAATTACAAGAGCTTTTGTGTTGTTACTTCGTCACGCTTAACAACCCAAAACCATTGAGTTGAATTTGGGTACCTATTATAATTTATGTCTTGGTTCCTTTCGGTGGGTAAAATCGCCAAGAACTTGTTAGAATCTATTACCTATCATGTTACAAAAATGTGATCTTTAAATTCAAGTAGGGTTAGATAATTCCTAGATAATATTAAGCTTTATACACTTGCTAAATTTCGAAGTCAATTACAAATTATAAGTGACGTATTACCTAATACTCAAATGTTAGTAAATGTGATGTCAACACTTTAAATATTTGCCGATTATGCAACAAGCTATTGTACGATCACATTTCAATTATTTGAGGCTTGTGTGAAATATGGCAAATGTTGAGGATAATTTTAGAAAGTTTGTTTACACTGGCAACAATTTATGTACATTAGGTAAAGTAATATAAAAAGCTTTTGGTCAATCTTTGACCACGGTTCATTCCTGATCATAGGCAACAAAGCACCTGAAGTTGGCAGCAAACTAAATCTTAAAACCTAACTAAATTAAACTTAAAAGCTAGCCTACACTAAATCTATCGCAAATATAAGTATTAAATCCATCAGTAAGATTTTAGAAAGTGCTAACTATATTGATTTGGCAATATGATTTATTTTATCTCACAAGTGGGTGCGTCTACAAAATCAAGTCAAGTATGCCAGCAAAATTTAAAATTCAAAAGCAAACTTGCTAAACAGCTGAACTGATTTACCTGAGTTCTAGTTCCTAGAATCTAGAACAACATAGACTTCAAATTATCACCATCACGTTGATGATGACGATGGTAAACTATAAATAAAGCACGTACCGTTTTACAGGGGGTAGACTTTCTTCGCAGGAGGTCGTCTTGGTACCCCAGCAGTCAACATTGCCAGTTATTCTAACGCCTGAGCAGTGATGTGCAAACATTACTGTGCTTCAGTAGGAAGTAGCTAGTCAAAATAATTGGGCTTAAGAGTCTTAACATCTTGTGACTCTTGAGTAAGAAGCGTTGCTGCAGTGCACTTAAAATTTTACAACATTGTAAAATCCTAGGTGGAGGTGGCATTGTATTTACTAATTATAGGCAGCGTTATCTCTTAACATCAGGGGAGCGTCTTGCTCGGCTTCTTACTTCTTCACATAAAAAAAAACACTAGATATTGTTATAAAGCACTATAGTAGAAGCTAAAGCTATAGAAGCACATATTTGTGCATCTACAAAAAGTTACAACACCAAAGTTGAACTCATAGATAATGGTAGCGTTCGGATGTAAAACCGGTAGCGTTTGCCACCAACGGAGGTTATATTGCCATTTATTATAAGAACCTTGAAATTGACCATACATTTGAACTTGTGAATGAATTACCTATCGGATTGAATATTGAATGAGTATTCTACGATCAGTTAAGAATTGAAGGCGTGACATGATTTGCGTACGCTGTTCACATGTTAAATGTTAATAGAGACTGATGAAGGAAAATGGGGATACTTTTGTTTCTTAATTCTTTTTCTCGTGTGGTCCAGGGTGATCTTTGCTTTTAGGTGGATCGAAGATATTCCCTTATTTCTCTTTGTCTATTTGGAGTTGGATGATTTCACCTGCTTATAATATAAGAATGATAAGAAAGAAGAAAATAAGAAGAATGAATGATTCATGCTGATGTGATTTAACCCTTAAATGCATATTGTTGCCAAACGTCTACAAACCAATTTTTGTCATTTTTAAAAGTGACAGCTGTGACAAGTGTTTCAGAACGTATTTTTAATTTTTATATCATAGCTAATATCATAATGAAAAAAAAAGTGTAAGAGGGTCTTCAGAAAATAAAATAAAATTAGTTTTTAATTAATTAATAATATAGTTTTGAGATTTTTTTCATTATTTTTCCCTTTATCTGTGACTCAAAACCTACGAGGAAATATTTATTTCATAATTAAATAAAAAATCATGCATTTAAGGGATAAAGAAATGGTGGATATATCTACTGAACTAGAAGGTAATAAAGGCTAGACATACGAATGAAAAACTACAATAATAGCTAGAGAGAGTAAGATACAATTTCCACTAAAATCGTAAACCATACATGTTTGCATTTTGTTTGTTCGCTATAAGCGATAAGACCGCCAATTGTAACACTTCTTTCTGTGTAATCTTAGTTCTAAGTATATATTGTTGTATTTGTGTGAACAATAAAGAGTTTTCTATTCAATTCTATGTTTGAAATGTAAAATCTAAGTGGGATGACCTCTAAAATGAAATTACTGCTATGTAATTGGAAAACCCGTTCAAGTGTAAATTTACGCCTACTTAATACAAGGTAATTATGAAAGCTATAAATCTCCCAAAGCGTTCAAACTAAGCCTAAGCTCTAAACATGATTTCTAAAAGAAACTAGATAATAATCTCCGCCACAGTTTCGACAAATGATCCTACATAGTCTATAATTGCCGCGGGTAAAACCGGTAGTACTATAATGGTACATCAGTCACCGTTACCTGGCACATTCTGCCTCATAAACGGTGTGGTAACACTCATTTCAATCGAAACTTTTAATTAATTTTCTAGTAGATTATCACCGTCTGCCGGTGCATTAATCAAAACTAGATAATTATAAAGTAACTAGCTTTGGGCACGTTGCTGCGCTCGCGGCGATTTGAATTTGTCTTTCAACTTGTCGTAGTCGTCGTCATCTTTTAATATTATGACCATTAAATAATATAGTATTTTGGTTTATATTATAATTAATTAGGTAAAAATAATTAAATAACCATGTCATTCTAAAAATATAATAATACCTATACATTTATTTTCAAACATCACATTACCATTTATTAAGGTATGAATTTGGGTATTAAACTGGAATACTTTTTAAAATAACGAAAATATTACTTACCTACTTGGAAAAAAAAATTCAAGAAGTTTTCGATTGGAAAAGAAATTATATTTGTAAAATGGAATTTTATTTGTAAAAATCATAAAATCATACTATCGTGAGGATGGACAGCCTAGCTTTGAAATATTTTTCCATGACTTTAAAAAATATAAAATTTACATTTCTCTACAATATGTCTATATATTAACTAGATAACTATAACTTATGAGTTATATTAATACAAAAGTGAGAGGTGGCGATGGTGAGGCTTGAGGCTATTTTAACTTTGTGAATGAAATGATGTCACGACAAAAATATTTTATTGATGTTTTATTATAGGTTTTTTAGGTAGATATATTAATATAAATGAAAGATTTATTGACTCTTTAAGTTTTGGGCATTGGGACGAATATATTTTGATAGTTTTTTTATGTGTTTCGAAATCATTCCATTCATTGCACTTCTGTAACGGGCATTTCTTCTAAGGCGTAAGAATATATGATAATTTAATAATAAACCTAACCTTAACTATCCATGATTCAGAATTTGTCTCAGATAGTATTTACATATACTGAAATAAAATTACCTACTCTGATTATAATACATTTTTTAGAAAATGTTCTTCTTCGTCTCAACGACGACTTAACGCAAAAAAAAAAACAAAATGTACCTACAGAGTTTTTCCTCATTACAAATTAAGTAGATATTACGTTTTAAGTACGATGTAGAGAGGTCACAAGCATCTACCTCAAATAATAGCAAGCACTTAGCTTCAAGTCACGTTATTGTTATCTCCACAATAGTCATTTGGTCCGGATTAACCGCCGCTTATTTCTACACAACTAATTAATATACATCTCGTAAAAGCCTTGAACTTTTGATTACTCGGAAACCGGACAATGGAATCTTTGTGTACGCACGGAATAGATACGGATGGAACGGTCATAGTAAACCGGACGCGACAAAAATGAGAGCCAACCAATCTTAACCCAGCTCTAAACAGTCAATTAACGCAGTAATATTCTCAATAAAATAATATTTAACTGTCTAGCTCCATTTTGTTCTAACCGTCGAGCTAGCAAGACAGCGCTAACAAAGTGTGTGTATTAAGCCGGCGAAACACTTGGCACAAATGGTCGCGAGTTATGTCAAATTTTCACATCGTAAGCGTTGGGTTCCTTGCTCGGCGGCTTTAACGTAACTTCTAACTCGAGCAGAACCATTCATCATCAATCCTATGATCGTCATTTTATAATATAGGTACTAGCTGCGCCCAGCGGGTTTACCCGTTGTACTGTATCCTATGCGTTATTCCAGGGCCCAGGGTCTAAACTATCTATATACCAGCTATATCTATTTCAGCCCAAGCGGTCCACACGTTTAGGCGTGAAGAAGTTACAAACATACACTTACGAACTTTCGCATTTATCTATATTAGTGTGAAGTGTGAGTGTTGGCTCTTCCCAGCACTTTTCTGTGTACCTGTATACGCCACCTTCCTTTAATTAATGATAGCCGATCTATTTTTAAGTTATTAGTGTGCGCAAGCGACTCGCAATCACAGTAAGCACGGCCGTGTATCTAAGTAATTAATCGAAACTTATGATTGATTAAACACATTACACCGGATCACGATTCACATTTGAATAATAAATCTATTACGTTGGACAAAACCAACATGTAACCAAATATTATCTTATCCAAAATAGCCACCAGTCACATTAACCCTGCTTAGCTAACGTTCGTCAAAATAACGAACTTGCAAAATATTGTTGCGATTTTTAATTCCTTAATCACTAGAGAGGAAAGACCAAACCATTTTTACGAACAATTTATAATAATTTTTATCATGTCTAGTTCTGGGTTTCGACAGAAAAAAAGAAATATACCTGGCTAACTACAGTAATATAATTAATACGAGATTAAAAATTATAGGTGTAAAATTGGGTATACCTACCTCTTAGAATAATGCGTGTGGTCGAACCCAGCCTCAGACGAATGACATAATACTTAATACAATTTTAATCTGAATTATTGCATTGAATCCACGACATTATTTAGTTTTGGTAACAGTATGGGCGTCTCATGAATAAAACATGATATACGATAGTTATGTCTTATGGAAAATGTATTAGGAATTTATGTTAAATAATAACAATAGTTTAATTGTTTAAAAGGTGGGTCTGCACTTTAAATGTTGGATATAAATTATGGTCTAGTCCTAAATATATGTAAACATTGAATAGCTGGCATAGTTTTGCATAAATTAAATTAGATGATTTAGTTTTAAGCTTTGACGATTCATCGATTCCAAAAACTTTTTAGGACATAATTTTAATTTATAATTCGTTGTAATATTTATGCTCATTTCTAGATATATAACAAAATTATTTTTTACAATTTTTGACTGACAAAGCATTGCACAAATAGAAATTCAAGACTTAGGTTTGCTTAGGATCGCGAAAGGTAAATGGAATGTGTAAGTAATGGTTTCCCGAAATTGCCACAAAAGCCAGAGGAAGCGTAAAATCGACGACAGTAGTCTATTGTACTAGTTGAGTAATGTGTATTATTTTTACCTCGTCATTTAATCTTATAATTTTCCTCATGTAAGATCACCAATTACTTTCTAACAACTTTTACATGACATAATGTCTAATTTGAACATTTTTACGTGGACAAAAATAGAGGATATAGTTTATTATGATAGAAGTTGAGTGTTACCTACGCCCTTTCCGCGCTCGCACCCAGAGCGCCGCGCGAACGCGTCTCGACAAACAAGATGTAGTGATGCGTAACGCAAACTCGACGACTGTCGACTTGTCGATGTTTGCTCGGTGACTACAAACACTGGTAGCTAGTGTTTGCCCAACTCACCAGCTAATAGCTACCAGTCTCCATACTCGTCTCACTACTTTATACCCCCACATTCATACGCGAAGCTACCGTTGTCAACTAAAATAATTTACTGTAAACGACCCGTAATATCACAAATAACACCAGTTTACATATGACATACCTTATATATTATGCTTAAAATAAAATAATAACACCTTTAAAAAAGGACTTAAAGCCATAACTTCATTTTGAATTCCGTTCTATATGTTCCCGTCTCACTCTGAACGCGCCCAGCAGGGGGCGCCGTCGTTCTCACCTCACGACGCGAGGTGGTAGCCGCTCTTTAATAAGTATCGATAAAATATGTCGATAAAACATGAATATTTATAAATATTTCGATGCTTACCATGCAGCCTACATCGAATGCTTAGAAAAGTCTACCTCCACGCGTCGTTTGGTAACAAAACTCCTCTAAACGTAGAATTTGATGAATGGCGTTGGAATCGAAGAATGTTATATGAAACTTTTATTTGTAATAAAAACTTGGAGGTAGGTTATGTATCATAATAGTGTTATTGTCAACCGGCTGTTGGAACCGACGTTCAACTCTAACGTTAATAAATCTGCATTGAATGTACGACGTCCAAAACGTGTCTATTTTATGAACAGAACAGGTTCAAAATTCAATTTACCAGACGAATTATTCAGATTTAGATTAATTGCCGACAAAGTGTCCCTGGGACAACACTAATTAATCAACATAGGATTTGAGATCAATTAATACGGTATAAGAAACGGAAAGACAACGTTGAATCAAGGTAGTAGAGTTTAAATTGTTTGGTAATGTTTCATAGAGCGTTATCAAAAAGGCTATCATAGTGTGAGGTCTTGTTCTTAAAAAACGCTATGAGAAGATTCATGAAATAAATTGTCATCATAATGACAATTGTCATGGACACAGCGATTAATGTAAAGCGTAGTTTACATGATACGATCTGTCAGTCGAGTCGAGTCCGTGAGACCTAAAATTATAGTTTTTTTCAACACCAATTATGTAAGCTATAAATGTGACCGAACATAATCACTGTAACAGTGATTAGTTAGAAGCTAAATTTTGAATTCGCGTTGTTTTTTGTGGATAGGACTGAATGACAAATCATTTATTTTTAAAACTGAAACGTCTTTTTATATAAAAAAAATAATAGCCTTTTTTTATATACTAACTAAATAGCTTTAAAACAATTCAAAAGATTTCTTATAAAACTAACGTGTACAGGTTAGGTACCTGTATGGTAAAATATTGTCCTTATTAAAATATGTGAAATTCTCAACAGTTATTATATATCTTAGAATATCTTAGAAAAAAAAAAGAAGATTCACGCCCTTTTACTGGCTGTACTTACCTCCTCTACTAAAGGTAGTACAGCCAGTAAGCGCTATATTTAAATTTCAATGTACAAAAATTAAGGCATTTCCTTATTCCTCTATAAAATTGTATCGTTAAATAGTGGTTGGACGGTCCACCATTTTACGACGGCAATCAAATCGTGATTGTCGCACTTCCAAAAAAATTAAGTTAATTGTATTCGAGCGAGTGTTGATGATATAAGCCGTAATTACGTGGACACCGAAAATGTTATTAAAATGCGATTAACTAACATTCTGCCGGTAGAGGCAGCGAAGCTTGGAATGGACCGGTGACATTCTATGGAAACGCATTACCTTACTAATGACGCAATCTCACTATTCTACATAATAGAGACATGCGTTTTTCCTGCGCACGCTTGTTCCTGTGGGTACGTTCAATTATGACGAAACTAGCAACCCTAGTCCAAAAAAATATTTTAAAAATACTTGTCGTTGTATCGCGTTTATGTGCAAATAGCAGTCAAATTATATTTTTGGATGCCTAATCTCGACGTGATGTGTCGTTCCCACAGGTACAAACGTTCTTAGGATCGAAACAAAAAATGATAAAGCTACAAGTGTCCACAGAAACACTGCCCCCACTCTACAGTTACGAATTGTATTTTTTTATCACAACTGTCAAAAACATTACCAGTATTTATACATCCTACCATAATTTTAATACTTTTATCTTATTATTGACTACACCTGTTCCCGACAAGGAGCGATTTAAGGCGGGATATTTTCTAAAATAATTATCGTGCAGATCTTTCGCGGCAGTGGACGCCGCGGGGTGCTATTGTTTTAAGGCATTTTTTATTGCTTTTGGCAACCCTGAACAATGGGACCGGGACGCTATCAGGAGGGTAATTTCGTGCGATGCAACGCTCGGACGACAGACCGTGTGCGACCACCTTTATTATATTCCTTTTTCAAATATTTATTTTTATACCCGGCCAGTGAGCATATAAAGTTGAATAAATTCCTAAGCAGCTCTGCCTATAACTTAATTACGAGACAGGTTAATTGCGAATAAGAAAACAGCTTTCAGGGCCACTCCTTTTATAGCGATATACGCGTATTAAAATTTACACCTTAGCATTCGATACGAAATAACGAGGCCTAATGTTAACGTGTAATTAAATCATAAACAAAGATAAAGATCCGATGTATAAAAAGACCGCACCGCGCCACTAATCCAGTGTGATTTACAATTAGTTGTAATTACAGTATTAGTTAGCTAGCTTAATTGCCGGCAATTTTAATTATCAATAAAATTGGGGAATTTTCGAAGTAGGTCGATTTACGACCGCTTACACGTATACAAGCGACAAATTAATGCTGATTAAATTTTATTGTGTACTCTAAATTAATGATCGTAAAACACCTTTTCGTTTGGAGTTTGTCCTTTTTATTGCGCAATACATAGGTGTTAAAATGTGCCATAAGAGATATGGAAAATTACCGCTTGCACTTAGCGGACATCTGCCGTCGAGATGGAGGCGACTGCAGTCGATATGCGTTAAAATCGAAACAAGTTAGGTACCGGAGAGTCGGTTACTAATTAGTCATGATGACAAGACTGCTTGCGATACCAAAAGAGAATTTCGTATTTAATTTCTCGTTTAATTTGCTGCATCATAGTTATTTCTGTTGTGTGAACAATAAAGGGACATTCATATTCCTTACAAATGTCCGCCACAATTGCAGCGGACACAAAAAACTTAATTAAAGTGACACTACGCGTGCATAATGAAATGATTCACAATCTCTGCGTTAAGGGCGTCCTGGGCCCATAACCTGTGAAGCTGTGTACAAGTACTCTTTGTGAAAATTGTTATGTAGAGTTGTTAACTAAATTTCTGTAGCGCAATATTGGACGCTCAGAACAAGGTATTGAATATAGCCGGGAGTCATTTGTGACTGGAGCATTCAAGGTAAAATATAATATGTCATGCATTTATGACACAATCATTGATTTAGGTAGGTATATATTAAACCAACTTCATTTTTGAATCGCATCAGTAGTGAGTCAGTGCTAAGAGAAGGTAAATGCAACGTGAAAACGTATGCCTCAAGTTTGACTGTACAAAATTCAGTGAGCATTATGTTTATCAATACCAAAGTATCGTATGATTATAATCTGATTACGTATTATACGATTTTATGAATATCTTTATGCGTATTTTGACATCAGTCATAAAACATGAGATCTAATTTAAAAGTACTTAACGACAAGACTGCTCGAGAAATGGATTCGGCCCACGCAATCTATTTTCGGATGAGATAATATAAATTATAGTTCATTTTGATGTTAATAAGTATTTTACGTCTTCAATAAATTGTTGACAATCACGGTTCTAAAATGTTTCAATACTTGTCTGCAGGAAAAGTTTACATTATAATGTTTAAGTCATACTTAGTTTAAAATTTGTACCAAACTATAACCAATAAGGTCTTAATCACATTGGCAGCGTGTAGAACAACGACTTTTAGAAACGTGCGTTTTTGAAAATCGAAAATGACTAATTATATGAAAGGTTATGGAACGAAATGGCATGACCACTATTGATATAAAAAAAAACAAAACGGCATTACTCACGTCGAATGGAGAACACTCGCGATAGTTTTAAAAATCATATTATATTGATGTTATAAATCAAAAGACAACCTAAAGATACAACTAAACGCAATTCCTCTGTTGCCAACAATGTTAGATATCAACCATTGGCATCGGTTTTGATTTTTGAAAAGGCAATGCGAATTCTGTCTTATAGAGATACTCTATCTAGTAAGTGAGTCTATACTAAAAGTCGCATTCTCCGCTTCCAGTGTGAGTCAGGCTTAACTATATCCTTTACTACTTACTCGTCAACAAAATATTATGTTTTTAGTAATTGTGTAGTGTATAGTTTGCAGAGAACAAGTAAATGTGTTCTGCTCCTTGATTAAGCTTACATTGTAGCGATTCCTTTTACAACTTTATAAAGCAGTAGTTTAGATGGGATAGCTTTAACAGACAAGTTTTTTTATGTAATTTAGTAGGTACTTTGTAATCACTACTTGATATTTGATATTATCACAAATAAGAAAGTTACCGATTGCTGAAACGGCTTTACAGATTTTTATGACATTTTTGCCTATTTTTTACAAAGTAGGTCTGAGAATAGGCCGTTAACATTTTAAATGTTACAAGTTACAACTAAACGCAACAATTATAATTATTATTCTCTAATAATATAATTAGGTATTTTACTGAATGATAGAAAAATCCATGTGTATTGGAATTTCGTATTAACTCAAAAAGTGGTTTCATTTTCCTATTTCTATATAGGAACTTAGTTACGTGCTGACAATTTTGGAAAACATGACTCTGATTTGTAAATAAGGATAACATTAAAATTTAGTAATTAATCATTAAATTCTAAAATTTTATCAATGAGGTGATTAATAATATTATTTTCCACTAAGAGATGTGTCACTTTCCAATAAGAATGAATGAATCTCTCATTTTAGGTAATGACAGGAATAATCACAGAATAATTAATTTCATTGGATCAGTCTACGTAACATTCTTGTATCAAAGTCATCGTCACGTCGTCAAGTAGGTCTAGGTTGAAAAAATATAAAACGATGAGCCGATATCTGATGATTATGATTGCACGAATGTGAGTAAAAACTTAAACAACCTACGTGGGATAAATCCGGCGAATATTTTCGGGTCCATTTCGCCCGGGTTGAAGAAATAGGTAAAACCTCTAAAAGACTGCGTAAAACTGCTAATTTGTAGTTTTACATATATTCTTCTTTGTTGTACCTATTATTTAACTTTTGATGCTGGGTGCTAGAGGAAGTAGGTATTCCTATTAGGTAAGGTAAAGACACTTATACTAGAGACTTTAATGAAAACACTATCTTTAGACGAAAAGAAACATTTATTTATCAAAACTAAACAAGCACAGCTTTTTTATATATGATATCAGTGTATCTTAGATAATTATATTATGTAATAAAATTTTCTATAATCAACATATTTTAAATTATTAAGTATAATATGAAGTAAGAAATCAGACAGTTTAAGGGTGACACAGTAGTTAGTTCTGACGTTTGGACGCTTGTCACGTCAGCCACGGCCGTTCCACTATTATTTTATCCGTGATTTTAGGCAATGACAGCTTATCGATTATTTAACAGTTTAACATGAGTTAGATAACGTTAGACTTATCGTTAATTATTAGCTGATAACAACGTTTATTACTGTTATCGATTTTGTTTACAATATATAGGTGGATATACAAATTATATAGTCTTTAGATTGACCGGTGACATGTTATTATCCGATAGATAAGGAAGAATTTCATTTGTAATCAGTAGAATTTGGCCACTTATTAATTGCAAGTCGGTCCCGTAGACGTCAGGAACATTTTGTTACAGTGAAAAAATAATTTAGTATTATTTTTTTATGCGAAGAAGTAAGAAGAGAGTTTTTTTATGAGAGAAGTTTCTTTGATACTGAAATAAAGAAATTGAAATTGAAGAAGACAAGCATGACGCACTCCTGATGTTAAGAGATAACGCTGCCCATATTCAGTACAATGCCACCTAGGATTTTACAATGATGTGAAATTCTAGGTGCACTGCAACAACGCTTCTTTCTCTAGATTCGTACGATGTTCAGACTATTATATGATGGTTGAGCTCTATGAAGATCAATATGGCCATGCTGGGAAAGTCATGATTTATTAATACAAATTTCAAGTGAATTTCTTTGAAATATCAAAGGACCTAAATAAGTGTCATTGATATTCGAAAACATCATATAAATTTCGGTAAAAGAGTTATAATATTTTCATAAACAGTCTATAAAAGATTCTCACGAAAGATAGTGAGTGAAGTGCTGTCCCTTAACCTGAGGCGTTTATTGAAAAACACCGGCAACTTCTTATTTTTCTTAATATTTTTGTAAGCTTTTTCAAGAATAAGAAACTTGACTTAGTTTTAGAGTCCGTGGTCATACGTGTAGCTTGTAATCCGGAGACCCCGAAGGCCTATTGGCTAATTTTCACCCACTAGGATTGATGACAACTTCAATATACATTGCTGCGTTTATTATTTTACTCATATTAATGAGGAGGTTTAAGCAAGTAATGTACGCAATTTTGTCTATGGATTTTAATGTTTTACATGTCGTTTGGCGATAGCCAAATAGGCCCTCTGGGTTCAAATCTCAGTGTGTTGCAAGTTTTTCGCCTGGACACTACCGTGTTTCAGAAGGAAACGTAAAACTGATTCCCGGCTGTTTTCTATAAGATATGGGCATAAGAGTTAAGTTAAAAAACAATTGACAGTCGCGTCGTTTATTCTTCAATTATTATTAAATTCCTTTACATTTTTTAATATCACAATGCCACTGAGTTTGCAATTATGCGAATTCATAATTAATTCCATGTCTGGGTAGGTACCTACATAAGTATTAAGCAACATATTTAAATTTATTCTCTCTATAGCTATCTAATAATAAGTCGGGTCGATCAACCTTTGTTTTTCTCATGGCGTATAATTACATATTTAGAAGTATTTATATTGAAAAATATGTAATTAATCAATAATATTATTTTATAAGTTTTAATAATACTTACCGAAGGCTGGACTTGGTTATTCTCCCGTTACTCCAGAGTTTGATATTTTTCTCTTGATGCTTACGTAAAGTGTCATAAGATACAGTTAGTTTTAAAAGGTACCTAAGAACTGTCATAAGTTTGGTGTCTCCATGTCTATTTAGTTAAAAAAAAATTAAAATTAACGAATTAAAATCATTATATATAATAATAATAACATTATATATAAACAGGATAATATACCTTCTTAAATTATAATTCTGAATTAAGTAGGTACCTAGTGCAAAAGGTGATAAAAAAGACAAGATAATATTAATGCCCTACATTATTACAGGAGATCCAACACACTGAAAATATACTTAATACCTACTTATGTAACTCTAATAAATGAAATCAATGTCAAAATAGAACAGGTTTCACCTATTAATGCACGTAAATCTACATACGAGTAGGTAGTACCAACAGTAACTGTCTTATTAAATCCGTAACATTTTTTCAAAAGCTGTTTATTTTGGATGGGCGCTGGCAATTCTCGGTTTGGCATCGGATCGAACGCGATCTCGCGCGTTGAATAAGGACAATGGTCCGACGCAAGTTCGACGGCTGGCCTTGAGCGAACCAGTCTGTCTCGAAACACCTCTGGCAATTATTCAATAAAACAAAACCATACGCGCCACGTTTACGCCACTACGCAGAAATGTGCACCCCGAATTGACGACTTTATGATATGGTTGTATTTTTTGCTCTGATTTTCTCATTTCCCTGTCGTCATCTCAAGATTAGAGATGTCAGAGGTGAACGGAGGAGTAGATTTTGTAAGCCGTTTTTTTTACGTTTCGTGAATGTTCTTGCGAAACAAGTTATAAATTAGAGCTAAATTAAATATTAATACTTATTATCATATGGAATTTCACAAATTAACGCCTAATTCCATTAATAATCTTCTTACTTTTAATTAGTATTTTTTAATCAATACATTAATATAAATAGCAGAAGGGACGATGGCAATCCTGTAGGTAGTAGGTACCTGTGCCTACAATAGATATAAAGATGGATGACAGAACAAAAAGACTTTTGAAAAACAAAATGTTCAAATTATGGACACATGTTAAACAATTTACAAATAACCTACATGAGTAAGTTGTCTCTATCATTTAATGCAGTTACCGTACATAGGTATTTCAAGTATATCGGTCTATATGTCACGAATAAGATAAGCTAACGGCTTCATAGGTCTACATAGGGCGTGCATTATTCACTAGGGTGGAGCGCGGATGTATGGAAAAAAATTTTTTTTTAGATTCCGAGTTCTAATAGTGCGGGATTGGTGCCTTATATTATTGTCAAAATACATGTTAATTTTCATTTAATTTGAAGGACATCTTCTGCCTCCGCAGTGCCATCGAAAATATAAAAATATTGTAAAATAGTTAACGAGCTTTTGAGGTGAAAAATTATGCTTAACCTAATGGTTATTATGTATTAAATAATAAAAAACTAAAGTTTTAACATTTATTAAAGTACTACAATATAAAAACACGTGCAAATATTAATAATAAAAATAAAATATATATTATTAGTTAGCACTAAAATCTCTTTTAGTTTCAAATTTAGGCATTACATTGCGTGATTCCATCTTGGCTTTTATTGCACCCAATCTCGCTTTTTTTGTGCACTGTGAAATGGAAGCTTCTGTTGTAATCTTCACAGCTCTTTCAACCGCTTGAGTATGACAGGGAAGCCTTAAAAATATCAATTCGCTGTTACCTTCAGATTCGACGATGCTCTGAATGTCTTCATCAGATACATTTTTCAAAATCGGTGGTTCGGTTAAGTTTTCCTGCCAATCTATTAAATCGATGTATGTGGCAGCGTTAAAATTGATCACAGGCACTTGAAACAATCTTGGTGTTGGAGATAGCGACTTACTGCGGGCCTTTAATATGCGGCGGGCGGCCAATTCTCTGATGTGTTTCTTGTCATCTGTTATCATCGCAAGAAGAATGTTTTCAGGATGCGCAAAATAGCTATTTCTTTGGATTACGGGATCTATTACCTTTTTATAAGTTTCTGGCAGGTATCTGGAGGCCTTTATTAGGTTAAATAGATGACGCGTACCATCTTTGCATGACGGTTTATTTTTTATTGAGAACCAAGATGGCGCGTAAACTTTCACAACAAAAGTAGCCAGAGTTTTCAAATTTTCCGAAGGTTCTTCAGTTCCTACATATAAACGTAGTATCCGGTTTGCACGCGTGAGCCAACGGGCATGAGATAGTTTGCCTGGAGATTTATTTTTCATATCTTCAGGGAATTCGCCCGTAATTACCGCCGTGACTATTTTATACAAGTATCGTTGATCAGTACTCAAATCTTTAGCCATTTCTGGGAGCACTTGCCCTTCGATGGATGTAAATTTTTTAACAGGCAGCATTTCGCAGGTTTCTAGTGCTTTCCCTAAAGGACCAGAATAAGATTTAGGTCCCGAAGTACATCCATCGAGATTAAGAAACAAGTGTCTCAAAGGCAATTCGTTCATGTGCAGTAAACAAATTATCCACTGAAGTGGTTTTTGTATTCTTTTTTCAATCAACCTTATGATCCCACCATACCTTCCAGTATTGACATTGGTACCATCACAACCAATTGCCATTATATTATGATCTTGAAGAATTCCTTCATTTAATAAAAACTCTGTTATCGCAGTTTCTATCCCTTTCGCGGTGCCAACGTCAGGTACGACGTAACCCAAGTAAATAGAACCTGGCTCTTGAATCAGGGAGATATGTTCTTCAACAGTCTTAGTCCGATACCATTTTCCATCTTTTTTAACATTCTTCAAGGTTACATCTTTCCTGCCATCGAAGTATAAAGACGAAAGCTCTGTGACAGTTGCATTTTTCATTAATTTTTCTCTATTTTTGCTTCTCTCTCTACGTAGCTTGTGTCTATCGATTACCTCCAAATCAGATCCAATGTCGAACAATACAGATGATGCTATTGCTGCTGCTGCTCTATCAGATACCCCATATCTATCACAGGTCATCGATAACGTAGGGAAATCGGCGGACATCGTTTTCTTTCTTTTTTTTTCAGGACCGCTTTCGATCGTAGTATTTTCTGGCTTTTCTGATGCTGATGATGTCGTTGAAGATGAACTAACATCTAAGTTCTCTAACGTAGAAGTGCTTAAGGATGTGGTAGGGCGATTTCCTCGTTCATGCTTCCTTTTTAAAGTTTTTTGCAACTTCCTTGTAGCAGTTACGTCGATGCCGCTGATTACCATAATTCGCGACGTTCTTTGGTCGATTAAAAAAGCTTGCTCTTGTTTAGGTACCTTTTTATCCTTAGGGCAAATACATCGAGCAAAGTCTTTGCATTTGCATGCTGAAATATCGAAAAGTATTTCACTGCTTTGTCGAAAACTTTGTAAATTTTCCGAGGAGAGCCTCTTAATAGATTTGAGTAGGTTTTTACATTTTAAATGATATGCTTTCAACATCTGTATGATTCTTGTTCTAGTCACTATCGGAATAGATGCAGTTTGCCATATATTTTCAATTCGGGATATCACTGTATCTGCTATCTCTGCGAATGTTGGTTCTTTTGCAGTTTCTAATTGTAATTTCAGTTGATGTCTCGTCCATTCATAGTACTTCATTACATCTTCGTAAGTAGGTAGAACATTTCCTTTTATCTCACAAATATCACCAAAAAGAGGACATTTAAATGCACTCCGAGTTCTTTGCATAATTGCAGCGATACAAAATCGAGGGTGCGACTAATACGAGCTTAGAACATTAGAGCACTGAAGCAATGCGCCAGCAATGTGACCCTTTGTTTGAGTGGTGATTGTCGCGACAAATGTAAGTGCTTAAATGTCCATTCACACCCTTTATTTGAATGTAAACACTACGTCAAGGTTTTTTATCGAAAATAAACAATATCAGTTATCGTTTCTATATTAAACAATGGACCATTTATTATAATAGCTTACTTTAACATAGCGTCCTAATAGGATCTAAAATTAACTATTTTCATAATTTCAATGACGTTGCGGAGGCAGTTACTCTAAACCAAATTGAATCATATTTTGCATAACTTAATTTAAGCCTAAAATGCATCGAATTTTAACTATTACATTCCCGTTTCATGAAAAAAAAAATTTCGCTCCACCCTATTATTCACGCACGTGCGCCACAAAATGAGCCCTATTATTGGTACTAGAACCAAAGAACCCGGCACGGGGCACTGAAAAATGTACCACGAAATTTGATATGACAAACTGCTCTTGAAGAATACCCCTCGTAGTACCTATTGTAAGAAATATTTCAAATGCAAATCGTGCTAACGCCATGAATGTAATAGTTGTCGTGCCCAGCGCACGCGCCGAACCACCGGAAACAAATTACCATATCCATATAGGCACGTACAAAATACGAAAAACTTATTGAAGAAACACCTCTGATAAATTGAGCTAAATGAGAAAATGGAGCCGGGAAGTGTACGTAATCGCTTGAATTCACAACACCATAATAAAGTCCAAAATATCGTTTGGTTTGTACGTTTTTATTCATAGGCTTTCATCACGGTAACGGTTGTGTCGTTTTTATGTCACTGGCCGTTTTTTAAATAATATTTTTCGAGCAAAAACAGAGTTATTGAATGTAATAGTTGATTTCTAACGAAAATTCGGAAATCGATTTGTGTGACGCCACGCCGCCGCCATGTTTGTTGACATTCGATTTAAAATGTGAACGTTGATGCGTAGCGGAAATAGAGCACCTTCGAAATTTGAAAAAAACTAACGGCTATTGTGTGAGCAAACGGCACAGATTGAGGCGAGATGGTGACACGTGCTGAAATGTAACGGTCGCATCTCTATGCGGAGTGATAACACTAAATAAACAGGCACAGAAGGCCGGCACTGCCTCATAATAGAGTAATATTTCCTGTTAGCACCTACGTACTCGATCGACTCGTCAAATTTGCGAGTTCCCAAATGGAATTTCTTTTTTGTTTGCCTTGACATTTCGTGAAGTTTGTGCTATTATCCATTTTTGAGTGTGATTTTATTTTAAGATTTATAACAGTTTTTATTGTTTCATATATTAGGTATTCTCTTTTTGTGGTTTTAAAATAGTGCATCATTATCATAACTATGGTGGTTAAGATCAGAAGCTTAGCTTTTTCTTCATGCAATGACATGAACATGACATGAATAAATGCCGTTTTCATCAATTTGCTAACATTTTTGCTATTTCTATACGCAATAAAATATTACATTATTGTATTTTAAAACCACTTTTCCAATTTGCAGCCATGCATACTTTTTAATTATATATACCTACTCAACTTTTAATAAGTATAATATTATTGTTATTTTTATGTGTATGTAGAGAAAATTTAATTTTAGTGAGAAAAAGAAAATAATGTGAAATCTAAGTATATTAGGTAAATGAATTTGTTATTAAATTATTCTCGTGTACCTACATAACAAATACTTTATTCGTTTTAATAACTTGGATGTTAAAGTTAAATTTTGCAAAGTTAAGTAAGTCTCGTTACAGATAAAGGAATACTAAGGTCTCGTTAAGTTACAGTCAATAAGGGTTATCTTTTATCGGCAAAATGTTAATATATTATTGTTCAAGACGGTTACTTATTTCTAACAGATTTTATGATAAAATTCACTCAGTTTATGTATTTAGGTGAAACGTCAATGTCCTTATGCAAGATACGTATGGAAACAAATATTGGTAGTTGTTGACAACATTTAAAGGCGCCAGTGTATATTTTAATAAAAATTGATAGCGAATTATGTGACTGAACGCATAGTTCATTTTTGGCCACAAATGTTATCGTAGACAGTGACTCAGCAGTCTTATCTTTCGTAGACTACGTTGTGAGTTGACATTACTTTTCCGTACAGTTCTAAATGCATATATATCCGCTCCTTAAAAAAGTACCAGACATTTATTGGAATGATTTGCACTTTATAACAGGGCCTTCTCCTAGATTCATAATTTTCATCAAGTGACACTAACTCCGCAACAAGTTATTTATAATTGATATGCAGGTATGTATGTGTTTATGTATATAGGTTTATGTAAATACCTACAACTTTTTGTGAAAAATTAGTAAAGTTATAAAAACTAAACAGACATTTCTATTAAAATGTTCTGCTTTAATTTATGACACATAAAAATTTCAATGTTATTCTCATAAAATATTTTAAGTGTTATGGTTTCTTTTAAATAAATGTAGTTAGTTAGCTATTTAAAATAGAAATCGTATTATACGTCAACAACTTGCTTAAAAGTACATAGACAGGTAGGTAGGTACTTCTAAACAATTGTAGTAAATGTTAACAAATTAATTAAAATATTTATTTATATATCCATTAAAATTTTCCAACGAATTATGTAAAAATTATGAATAATAATAAAGAAGATACCGGCTTTCAAAGTTTGCCAAAGTTACTACAGTTCCACTACCTCCTACTAGATGGCGCTAGTAATAGCTATATGTAGACCTGTGACAGTATAGTATATTTTTTCACTAAAATTATTTATTCATTTGAATTTTTTATCAATGTAACGTGAGAAGATGATAAAATTATTCAATATATTTCGATTTTATAAGTGAATATTGAAATCCATCTTAAAATAATAACTTTTATCTGATTTATTAGACTGATTCGTTAATGTATTATTCATTAAATAATTTGCAATGTAAGTATATAGCATAATTATTGTAATTTGTAATAATTATATTTTATCAAGTTAATTAACTATAATTTAGAAGCAGCTTACACAATATTATGTGAGTAGAGATACAATTTTATCTTAAATTCAATAACTATACGAATAATAAGCAAATCTAAATATAAAAAGAAGCTAAAAATCTTTTGTATTGTTATCATTGTATTTTTAAAAACATTTTTCGAATTTAATGTTAGAAATGTTCTCTAATTTACTTATTTCTACATTAAAAAAAAACACGAGCAAAATAGTTACTACCGAATAATAAGGGAGGTATCTGGATATCAGTACATGTTTGTGATCTTACCTGAACTTATACAATGTTACAAAGGTAGCTTAGGTAGGTAGGTACAACGTATAATGTATTTTGACTATTTTTTCAAACAAAAGAATACAAGATAAAGTACAGTCATGAATAAAACTCTTCAGATAAGCCCGTCAAGTGGTTTGAAACACTATTTTCCTTAGACAATTCGTAAGATTACAGAATAAGATTGTCTTACAGCAATGTTTTGAGCACATTAAAATTGCTAATTTTGATCTTGAGTCCCGACGCTTACTATCACACGTTGAAATCGTGAAACATAATAAATCAATAGTTTGTTTGGAATGATAGTCTTCTTAAGAATTCCATACTTGCTGTGACATAAATATATCTGATAAGTATATATATTTTTTGAAATCATGCTAGGAAAAGTATTGTTTCTCTATTTATTGTAATATTATAAATATTTGTTAACATTACAAACGTTGTACCTAATAAAGAAAAAATCCTAATTATATCGCACAAATGTTGTAATTAAAAAAACCGGTAAATGTCACATAGGTTCAATAAGATTAATATCTACCTAATTAGTTATTACTTTAACATTCTACAACGAAAATATCTTCGAATTTTCGTACAACACGCATTCAGAAACTCTACATTCCGAAAATTCGCTACTATCTACTACATAAAACATTTGGTATAGTGCTGATTTTTATAATTCGAAATTATTCAGTATCATTCCAAATATTATGTAATAACTATCTAAATAACAGTTATCAAAAATAAAGATAATTATTGAGGTTTAGGTATGTAGTACAAATAATTTATTAATAATAATTATAATCAATGTCATACTGGATAATATTACCTACCTTCCAAATATTATTTGGACCAACTGGAAAATAATACTTAAACTAAAAAAAATATTTTTCCATTTTTAATTCCATTGAGAGTAGATTTAGTTTTCGTTCAGGTTTAGGTAGGTGTATAATAATCTATAGTATTTAAGGTAAACCTAGATTAATAATAAAACAGATAGGAAGACTTAGACCACTCTCAAATTACATGTCATAGATGTCAGGAACATGTAAACAGGTAAACATGGTTAATTTTAAATTGGTTCTACCTTGCTTTAAAGGTAAGTCTAGTGATTAAGACTAGTCTATTTTCTTTTCTTTATTAAAAAAAATACAAAACGGATGTGTAAAAGAAATTGCTACGCACATACCAATGCAATGCATAGTCGCATTACTCACATTATTATGTAAATAATTATAAAAACCTTTCCAATATGTCAAAATGAACATGCCACAAGGTGCTATTGCTTTCTATTCATAAATAAGTGCATAATGCCTGGAAGGAGGTCCATTTCCATACCGACGCCGGTGGCGCCATTGTTGTTATTCGCACCGTACTCTTGCGCCTACGCACTTTAATCAATTATTATTCGGTGTATCATAAATTAAATACCTACTGGACGAGATTTCTATCTCACTGTTATGATTAATCGATCTCTGTGTCAGGAATATCGATATGAAAATGATTTGGATCCAAGATGGCCGCCCCGTTGCGCGGGAATGCAAGCGCGCGCCGGCTGTTTATTCTGCGCGTTTTTGTTTGAATTTCGAACTAGATAAAAAAAATTGTGATAGAATTTTTCTTGACTCACTTAGTTAACGGATTTTTCATTTAAAAATTGGAATCATTTTTCATTCTAATTATAATTAATATAGACAAGTGTCAGGCATCTAACAAGGTTGTGTATTATGTATTAAATTTATAAATTTGGTGTAATAACATTTATTGTTAAATGTCCCTACAAGAAGCAATCAAACATTATACCTAATAGAAATCGGCATAGTAGCGTATTTGGCACTAAATAGGAATATATAGGTAACGAAAAACAAAGTGTCAAAATCAAAAATAAATAAAGATAGTAGGAACCTATATGTGTGTGTTCTCTTTTTAATAAAAGATTCTTATTTTCGATTTGTTTATTTACACACCAAAAAAGAACAAAAATATTGTTTCTAACGTGCCAAAGGCACTTGCCGCTAAGGCGCGGTGACGGAGATGAGTTGTTTGGTTATGGGTATAATACAATGACACAAATTTTGTTCACTTTTCGCACAACTCGTTCACACAACTCTCTTCTTTTGCACATTGGTATTATAAGTTGATAGGTAGTTAATGAGAAATAAGAAGGTAATTTACTTAATCTTATTGGTAAGTTAGAATTTGTACCTAAACAGGTAGGTTTATAACGAACAATATTTTAAAGGCGCACTCAGTAGCCATAAGAAAGCATTTAATTTCATAGAATTAAGGAAAATTTAATAATTTTGGACGCCACAGAAAATAATTCTGTGCCAAACATTCACAATTTCTCAGTCATTGTTGTCTTAAAAATCATAAATATTGGTCCGATGTTGAATTAGGTAAAAATAAAATTGAATAATTTAGGTATATATTTTCCTAATTGAATTAAGTTCCACAAAAGAGTCTGTAATGCCTACCTACTACCTACAGATAAGGTAGAGAAATCAAAATATTAATTTCAGCTAGGTGTCGAGCTTCTGTTTCCGATATTTTTTATGGAATTAAGATCCAGAAAAGAGTTTATTAAGATAGGTACTTACTATGTAGGTAAATAAAAATATTAAGTTTATTACTACTCAAAACTGCCTAATATTTTCTAGTAATAGCGATTGCAAATTTTAATAACAGATTGTTTTTAGCGAGTAAAGTTTTCAATGAAATCTTGCGGTAAAAAACAGATTTAAAAATATATAGGTATCTACCTATACACAATTTTGCTTTTTTTATATAAATTGTCTTGAAGGAGGCTGTAGCTTGAAAGAGACTAATAAATGCCTTGGTAGGCAAGGAAAGGTATTAAACATATGCCGAAGTTCAAACTTTTTCAAAGTTTCCGGCTGTCGGCGCGTCGGATTTCTTTTTCGCAATATTTTTGTTTTCAATGCAGTTTTTGTTACGACACTTATCCAAACAACCCAACAATATTCACTAGTTTTGTCATGAAATCAAAACAATTTCAGAAACTTGTTTTGGTTCAAGAACCATAACGCGTAAATGGGGAAAACTTTGACATAGGTAGGTACAATTTTCTAATAAGATTATGACATGACTTGCACAACCTATTGGAATTGGAACACGCACTAAATCTGCTCTCACGGGATGAAAAAAAAAAACATAAAATCTTAATGTAAATATTAACCTGTGAGCATCGCCTGCGGAACGCAGCTAATCTCGTAATTGCGGCATAGCACGCAGTCACTTTACAATCACTTGTCCAGTATCCAAACTAGTAACAACTCGAACAACACTTGGGGATCAGTCTGAGCACACGTATAACACAAAACAGCCACTGTATGAGGAACTAAAGTTGTGTTGTGTCGTTCGGATGTATCTCGTGACGCGCGCGACGCAGCGGTTCGACGGTCGCCGGCACACTGAGGCCGGCGGCGGCGGCCCCCCGCGCGTGGCGGCCCCTAGCCCCTCGCCCCCCGGCCCCTACGAGGGGCGGGGCCTCCGAGCGAGCCGAGGCGATGCAAACTCCTAATTACGCTCAACGGCCGAAGCGGGACGGCGATAGAGAGTGGGCGCGAGCTATTAGCGCGCGGAGAGCGGGACGTCGTCTTAAGTATTTTGTATAAGTAATGAGAAGCGCGGGGGGAAAGCATCTCCCGCCAATCTTTAATGTTGATTAAGGCCGCCGCCGCCTATTAACGCGGGGCCACGCCTCGATTTAATTACACGATTTAATTGTGAATGCTCTCACTCGTTTAGTGTTTTTGCGCGGATTCTGCGATGCGATCTGCGTTCTTTGGATCGCTTGTATGATTGTCTCTTCAATTTGTTTGGTCGCCCAAAGATGATGATAACCTTTGATGATTATTGCCTAGTCTTATTAAATTTTAACTACAACCTACTCCATCGTAATTTTTTATTCACACTTTTGTTATATTTATTTCACCTGTTAGGAACCTATTTAATTTACTTACTTATTAACTATGTCTCTACCTGCCTATATCTTAGGTAGGTTACGTAACTTAGAACTACCTACGTAGGTACGTAGGTAGGTATTATGTACCTAAGTAGGTACCTAATTTTTACCTACTTAAGTAGGAAGTAGGAAGGGTATAATTAATACTAACCTAATATTAATTAAATTTTCCAATAAGTATCTTGACAGCTAAGCTTACTTGAAAACATTATTTTTCGCTAAAACAGACCTTAGCTCCGAACTCTAACAAATATCAAATCAGAGAAGTGTGTAAATTCGTTTTTAAAATTTTATAGAGACAATAATTTGATAGAGATGTAGAGTCAACATTTCTTTGGTGAGGAAGATAGGATTTTTAAGCTATTGCATAGCTTCTATCGCGGGCCTTGAGCGTGGGGACCGAATCCAGAAATTCCGTAACGAAAAAAACCTAACACCCCCCACTCCGACCGGTTAATTTAATAAAAGAAAAAAATTGTTTTTTTTTCGGTCACCACGCTCAAAGTGTAACTTGAATTAATAAAAAAAGAAAAAAAAAAAGGAAAAAAAATACTGCATTAATAAAATAAATAAATAATTGTAATTGCATAAGTTGATAAAAAATGCTATGCAATAGCTTTACCGCGGCAGTCTCCGAGTGCCACACGTCTTTTTTTTAATGGAGCTATGTCACTACATATGTCGCTAGGTTTACTTTCACGATAGGTAGGTAGGTAAGGTTTATTGGGGCAATTTCGTAAGGTTTTTATATGAGTGAGGGTATTTATAGATATTCAACTCCATGTTAGTATTTCAACTCCTGTCAGAGATATTTGTGTTGTTATGTCTACCTACAACTTATAAGATACCTGTCGATTCTATCTTTTTGCCATGTGCTTAGATTATTTTAATATAAAATATTCAAAGATTTAACGGGTTTAAAGATAATTGGGTGTTTTTTTACTGTTTCAGGACAATTTTTCATGCACGTGGGATAATTTCGAATAACAGTCAAATAACGACTTAATGCTGCACAGGTTTAGAGGTCAGACTTGCTTTTTCGATTTTACCCCCATGCATAAATATAATGCATTCAAGTCATAGATAACATAAATTCTTTATTTTAAAAAATATAATTCGAAATTACTCCATCATTTCTCCAAAAAAAAAAACACTGTGCATGAAAAAAAAATTGTAGCATACAAACGCTTCCAGCCAGCAACCCGCGCGGCCTAAGCGCGAAAAGTGATTGAAACTGGCGTCCAAATGAATGTTGCCAGAGTGCAAATAGATATACTTAGATAATATTAGGAAGTTGTTTGCATTTACGGAATAACCCCGTTTTTAAAAGTTGCCGAAATTACCCCAATAAACCTTGCCTAGTTTCACTCAAAATAGCTCTCATAACTCATATCTTTAAATAACTCTAAAGCTTAATTAGACCCTCAAATTAGATCCTACCTAATTAACACTAGTCTATATAACATTTAATTGAATAAAATCGTGTCCCGGAGCAGTCATATGACGACTGTGTTCCCGTACAATGTTCATTGAAGCCAAAGGATTTATCCCGCTTTCTAGGTTAAGTCTGTTTATCTTCACGCGCATCATCGCTTTAAGATCAGAGGGTCTGTTATTAACCATTTCACGCTGGTGTCTATCACTAAGTATTAACTATTAACAGACTAAAACTCCTTGCGTAGCACAACGCTGAGCATATCCCGATTGCCATTCCATTATATCGAAATATATAAAAGGAAAGAGTGACTGATTGACTGACTGATCTATCAATGCACAGCCTAAACCGCTGCAGCTGGACGGATTGGGTTGAAATTAGGATGATAGATAGGTTTTATGACGTAGACCTCCGATAAGAGAAATGATGGAGCATGCCATGCGGGCAAAGTCGCGAGTATAAGCTAGTTATTAGATAGGTATACATATATTATAATTTAATTAAATTGGTATGTATAGTTTCCTATAGTAGGTATATACATATAAGGTTTAGTCATATTATATATTAAGTACTATCTTTGTAAAAATGACAATAAATACATTTATTATTATTATTAAAATAAAATGTAAGTAATAGAGCGCTAAAGTTAAATGATACTTCACAAATTTGTCGTGTAACGTTCTAGTACCTAATTTATCCCGCCCTCTAGGGTTTAGTCTGCTACAATTTACACTGTACGGCCGCAAATAAAATGAATCTATATATAAAGGAAAGAGTGACTGACTGATCTATCAACGCACAGCCCAAACCGCTGAACGGATTGAGCTGAAATTTGGCATACCGGTGGGTTTTATGGCGTAGAGATCCGCTAAGAAACGATTTTGCCACGCGGGCAAAACCGCGAGCATAAGCTACTAATATATAAAATGAAAGAGTGACTGATCTATTAACGCAGAGCCTAAACCACTGGACGAATTGGCCTGAAATTTGGAACACAGGTTTTATAACGTAGACCTTTGCTAAGAAAGGATTTCGCCATGCGGGCAAACCCGCAGCATAAGCTAGTTTACTACTTTGGACCTAATATACTTTCTAGGTAGGTAGGTACCTATCTATTTATATATTAAAGTAGGAAATTAAACTGAAAATAATCCATTTAAATATTTTAATCATACTCAGAACCTCTAACTTTATAATACACCTACTTATAAAAGATCGCTCTAAGCGACATTAATATTAGTACCTACTTTGATTTAGTTTTAAGTCTATTTTGTTATTTTTTGTCCCAATAAAGAGTATTGTATTGTAAAAGTAAATACTTATTTTACCTACTTACAACCCCATTAACAAATCCCAGTTCAAAATTATTGACAATCGGACACCTATTCAAACAGTGGGACAGGTAGCAAAGTTATTTTTTGCAAGAGAATGCGCGGGCGCAACTTCGTGGGTGGTAGGCCCTAGACTCTAAAGACCACAATGTAAAGTCAAAATATGTTCCTATATATTATTTATTGTTATACTACTGTCACATTTGCGAGCATCGCCATTGTTTTATTGGATTTATTGTATGAAATTGGTTTTATTGTGGCAATATTGTGTCCACAAATACTCGTATAATAAAATAATACCTATGGAAAACGAAGTACCTATCTTTTTCAGTTTCGTTCTCATCTCTTTGTCTAGTTTTAAAAATTATTTTATAAACTATCACTTTTATTTGAATTAATGTTGTTATAAACTTCTTTTCTCTGTTTTTATTGTCAAATTTTGGGTAGGTAGGTACCTACCTACGGTAAAACTTTACTGCATGTCAATGCGGTACCAAGCATAACATATGTATAACATTATGAGATAATAATATGAGAGTAAAGAAAGATGACAGTGACTCTGCCTAGATAAAGGTAAGGTATACACATAAGTCGTCATAAGTCGTTGACATTTTTCTATGCTCTAGATTCTAGTAAATAACATATTTTTCTTGAACTTGGATTGACACGCTACCGCGTGTCTAGATTTTATAATTCGTGTTTTTTTTTTCATTCATGTAGGCTAAAGACGACCTTATAAAGGTCGCCGGAAGACGCTGGATGCAGGTTGCTTCCAACCGGTACATATGGAAGTCTAAAGGGGAGGTCTATGTTCAGCAGTGGACGTCTTACGGCTGAGATGATGATGATGATGTAGGCTAAACGGCTAAACCGATTGAGCTAAAATTTGATACCTATTAGAATAAGGCAAAATTAAATATTTGATATTAGGAATAACTAGCAAAAGCTAATTTTCACCTACTTAAATAAAAGTATGTTCTCTACATATATGTGGAGCTCATTTTGAATTTTCAAAATTTGATATTTTTGCGTTGAATCAATATTCATTCATGCATATGAATTTGCTCGAGGAACCTACATACCTACTAAGGTAGGTATTATGAAATACGATGGGCAAAGACCTCTCAACTCGCACGCGGTCAACATTTCCCGTTTTCCTCAACCTTTTTGCGGTAAATCACGAGAACACATTTTATAAATAAACGGTTTAAAACAGATTGTATTATTAAAGGTAGATGTCGCTTTATAA